>OX465422.1:2454934-3054934 GCA_950005045.1 Agrotis exclamationis | reverse complement strand
GAACGAGGTGCGAGTTGTCTATCTTTACCACTTCTTCTTTAACTATTCTCATCATGCTAATCCTTAAACAGAACTTACAGAAAGATCTATGTGAACTAAGTTTTAGCTCAAACTTAACCCTGTCGTGCTTCTGCTCTACGATATTAAACCTTATCTGCCTTATTAATAAAACAAGATGTAAAGTTACGCCAAAGTTAATCCAAAAAATGTATGGTTAGTCTGAAGATTATCTTGATTGTAACTTTAGTTCACGTTTATTAATAAGGATGTATCTATCTTACTACAAAAAGTTAAACATCTGTTAAACACTTGTCTAAAATACTTAAGTGTCACTGTAAAACGACCCTTATTGCAACGTGAAATTAATGTTACTGTGACGTTGACAGATTTTTTAGACAAGTGTTCAACCGATGTTTCCATTTTTTATTGTAGTATTTAAATTAATGTGTGAGGCATTTTTTTTTGCGGAAAGGACTGTCAGACTCGTGCTGACTAAAATCCACGGTGTCCTTCAATAACCCTTTACGTTCCAGGATCACAATTACGTGATAAAACAGTCCCATGACCCTAGCAGGCGTTTGGCTCTCTATGCCCGTCAACCACTGCTGACAGCTCTTTGAGGTGCATGAAACACGACTTGCCGTCGACCACGGCACGGTTCTCTGACGGCGAGTCACCCATTATTCGCCGTCCGCGTTCCCGTGCCTACGGTGGCTGGAAATCGCCTAGCTTTCAGCATTTTTCGATATTATTCATCCGCACCCATTTGAAAAATTCCATTCTCTGTACTATAACTATTATTTATTCTGCAGCCTATTTCAGTGGAGTGCGAACACAGAGTAATGGCAACACAGGTTTGGTTTTACCGAGCCCATACTTTCTGATTTTAGCCAAAAAGTAATAGTTATTCCTATTGTAATAAATTGATAATAATGCGGGAGGCGGGTCATTAATTATGTAAAATAGTAGCTTTGTTATTTTGGGTTTAGTAGTAGTACCAAATAAATAATGTGGATAACGAAATAGAACAACAGTTTTTGTTTTAGTAAACATTGCCACACGTATATAAGTAATTATTTTTAAACAAGCTGAACCATGTCTACTTCGCTGGGTGCCAACATAATTATTTTTTTAAGAAAGCTCTCCTTTTTAAATGAGGGGTCGTTAAATGCTCCTCGGCTTATGCTCAAACCTACCAACCTTACAAAAAAAAAACTCGAATATTTGAGCCATTTCAAAGGATTGCAACCACAATCACCTTTTAAACACAACATTACGTTTTACTTGTTTCTTTTTTTTAATTCTTTAGTACCACTGACCTTTTGCTTTTCCCAAACTATCTATTAGTTAAGATTTTGAATAGTAATAAATACTCATAGGTACTAAGCAGTAGCATTTTGAACATTGAAATAAATAATATGTTTTCACAGCATTAATCACTTTACAGCATAAACGTTAAAAAATATAATATGATTTCAAGTGAAAACAATTTAAATAAATCCATGTATCTTACAACCTTAAGCCAAGCTTACACTGTCCGTTTTCAACTCTTTTGTCCGCAAAAAATAAACTCGCATTCAGAAAGAAAATAAATTGCTTATTCAAATATTTTTTCCACGAAATGCTTGGATTTTGCTGAGTGCTAAATGGAAATTCATTCTAGCTTTATGGTTTAAGAGCTCATGTTTGAGAAATTTAAGTGATGTAGGATTGGAGATTCAAATAATGTTACTGCAGCAGATAATATGAGCGCTTTACATAATCAACTTGTTCACTGAAATCCATTTTAAATCAATCTGTATTTGCGTTTCCTAATTCTTTTTATAAGCTTTTATTACCTTTTTTGTTTGTTTTTATGTACTCCTATGTATATGTAAGTTATTAAGATAAAATCTTGCAAGCTTCTTCTTCTCAGTCGCTACACTCTTGGCAGAGTGGTCGTGGTCGTCACATCAGGTGGTGGCTCGCTTCACAATTTGCCGCCATTCCTCTCACACCGCTGCCTTCCTGGTACATTTGTGTAGGGGACCACTCAATTCAGCCGATCTGGTCTGTCCAGCCAGCGCATTGATGATCTGCCTTGAGCTCTGGTGCCATTCACTTTTCCCTGCTCCACAAGGCGTTCCACAGACGAGTCTCCTCGCCGAGACAGATGTCCGAAGTAAGTGAGGATACGAAAGATGGAAGATAGATGCTGTTTGACGCCGAGTTCGCTTAATATGGAAACATTTGTTCGGAATGGGTTCCATGATATGCCAAGCAATCTCCTCCAGCACCACATTTCCAAAGCGAAAGCAAGCTTAATTAGAAACAAATCGCTGAACAATAACTTCCAAAGCTTGTAGCGTAAACAGAAAAAGAGTAAGTAAAATTTTCTTGCGTAGTTCAATGTTGAAGGTATTTGATAATTAACATTCATCAGCACATCCCTTGCATTAAGTATTATTTCCGTTTTAGAGCAACTGAAATTGGAAAAGTTTTATTAAGTTTAAGGCAAGCGCAGCATATGGAGGACAGACGATCTTATGAAGAGCACAGGGTCACGCTGGATGCAAGCCACTTCCAACCGGTCCTATTGGAAGTTTATATGGGAGGCCTATGTTCAGCAGTGGACGTCTTACGGCTGACATGATGATTTCATTAATGTTCTCGCTAAAAGTCGTCGTTTTTTGCAGCTGTTTAATTCGTAAGTTAGCGTGATTTTAATGTAAGATTTAAAACTTAACGCTTTTTCCACAATTAGTTGATTAACCGGGTCACTGATCATCCATGTGAGAGGCCTTTCTGCCACCGTAATTATAATTCAAAGATAGATTTCATTTATCTTTAGAGGATTTTTGGCTCAATTAAAAAAAGTGGATCCCTTCCTTCTATTCTTAATCTCACTAAAAATCTTCTATACATATTGTCTTTATCAGAGAAACAGAAAACATATTTTTTCCGTCACTGGCTCCGGGACTATATTTAGTTTTTTCTTTTCCATCGCACACCGTGTTTGTTGGCTAGCTCGGAGTAAAGGGAACTTTTTTCTTTTCAACATGGCTGGCGGACATAATTGTTGATGTTGATCCAATTTGAAATACCATGCTTTGGTTCGTTAGTTCGAACTAAAGTATGCTATGGTTGGAATATTTTGTAAAAACGACAAGAGAAAACGGTTGATATTTTCGGGTGGTGTGACGTCACAAGGTATTTTGTTTTGCGTGGTAAAATCATGAAATGAGTCCTCCTACTCAGAGCATGGCAGGAGGGACTGTCAGACTTCATCATCAGCCTAATCTCTGAGAGAGGGAGTGGACCATAATCCACCACGCGGGCCCAGTGCGGGTTGGTGGATATCACATGTCTTCGAATTTTTGGTTCTAGGACATGCCGGTTTCCTCACGATGTTTTCCTTCACCGTTTTGAGCAGTGGTGATGAAACAAATTACACAAAGTAATGTGCCTGGCTGGATTCGAACCCACGACCTACAACTCGTAAGTCGGGGCCGATACCACTGGGCCACCACTGCTCTACTACTGTCAGACTCGTACTGACTAAAATCTACGGTGTCCTTCAATAGCCCTTTACGTTTCGGGGTTACGGTAATTCTTTAGTCCCGCGACCCCGGCAGGCTTTGGCCTTGACTAAGGGGGGGGGGCGGGGGTGGCGTCATTGTTCTGACACTCTTTAAGGCGCGCGTGGAACACAACGCGCCGTGCCGCCGTGCCGCCGCGCCGACCCGGGCATGGTCCAAGATCGGACAGCGAGTCACCCATTACCGCATGCCCGACGTAATAAGGTATACTGTTAAATTAACATGACCTCTTCTAATTCTATGTTAGTTTTGAGCGCATCAACGTTTTTTATGTGGCAAAATCATCAAATGAGTTCAGGCGCTTTGGGAGGTGCGCAAGAGACTGTCAGTACCAATGTCACAGTTAGCTGTTTAGACAGTCTCGCGACCGCCACATCACAGGTTCACATCAGGCGAGGGTTTATTCCACAGTTGTGGCTTGTGGCCAACGCATATTTTGTGAAGAGAGTAAAAAATTGCCTTGTCCTAACTAAGACATTAGCCGTCTTACTACAAAAAAGTTAAACATCTGTTCAAACCTACTCTAAAAAACTGTCCTTTTGCAGTTACACATTTTTGGACAAGTGTTCAACAGATGTTTAAACTCTTTGTGGTACGACGGCAAGGTTCCGTTCGAGAGTCATAATCGATTGATAGAAAGTCGACTGACTTTTAGTTCCAATGGAATTTATTGTTAAACAACACGCAGGACATCGCAATTACTTTTAACTTAACTATCTAGGTCTACTTTATCGCTTGATTTTGGACATTGGTCTAGAAACTAGAAACAAACGACGACGATTTCCTAAAGTTTGCAGACCAATTAATAATAAATTACTGGCTCTCTTACTACTAGGGCTAGTAATTAATGTTTATTTTCTCTCCATATATTATGTAAAAGAAACTCTTACCTTACAAAGTAAAACTACATAAGTACTAACTTACGATGTTTATCTGTATTCTCACGTATCTCTAAGGGCTCCCACACATAAACACGATACGACGACGTCGCGTCGTGGAAATCTACGATACGACGTTGTGACTCACGATGCAATCCTGCGCAGTTGTTTTTCGAAATTCAAAGATGACGGATGGTATTAAAGTCGATCATTTAATTACGCTAGTCGAGCAGCGTCCCGTACTATGGAACAGAATACGTCTAGAGCGGTCCATTTTTCGGAATGAATTAAAACACCACGGGACTGTAACGATGCTCATCGTAGATTTCTACGACGCGACGTCGTATCGTGAAACCACGCCGCATCGTTTTACGACGCGACATCGTGTTTATGTGTGGGAGCCCTAACGAAGGGCAATATGTTCAAAACGCAATCCAACAGACTTGACTTCCTTGACGATCGTTGTAAAATTAAATTACAAAATTGACAAATCTTACGTGGTTATCAAATATAATAGTATTTTCATTTAACTTAACCACTTTAACGTCCTTAGCGCTCATGTCCACGAGACGGTTTTACCACGGCCCGGTTTTTTGCCGGCGCCGGGTAGTAACCGCCCGACAGTGCACACTAGACGGTTTGTACACGACCCGGTTTCTTAGTTGATCTCCTTTGCGTTGGTAGCCCTGTGCACACGCCGCTCGTAGGTCCGGTCTTGTGTGCGTGCGCTCACACACTGCCATACTCCACTGCGTGCCGGGCGTATACGCGGCGATCACCGTGCCCGTTTGCACGGCGAGCCGGCTCTAGCGCCCGGCGGCGCACGGTGGACTGAAAATCGGCTTTCATAGACTTAGGCATTTTATTTTTCAAGTGCCAGTTTTTATACCGGATATCACTTCTATTAGTTATAACAATATACAAAAATGACACCAGAATTGATTCTGCACAAAAACGATGGAATTATAATTTTTTTAAGAAAATTTTGTATGGAGCTAGTATGAAAAATCGAAATATCTCTAAAACGGCAGGGATAACCGTAATATCCTTATAGGGCGTTATAGTACTAATTATTTATGATTTTTTGACATACGTTACATAATGGTTGTAGATGCCGTTTTTTTTGAAAAAAATTGTCAAATTTTTTTTTTTTTTTTTACATATGAAACGTTCTTTTTAGTGTTTAAGTTGAAGAATTCAGAGCTTTAACAACTCTTAACATAAAATAGCATCACGCCGACTAGACCTGAAGGACTAGACAGAGGTGTGTAGTATCTTGTTAATCTTGTAAGACTTCCAACAATACCAAATAGTTGAATATCAATGTCAAAGTGCCCATGTTGTCGCTTCTTTTTGAAAGATAGGGGAATTAAATTGTTAATTGATCACACCCTAAAAGTATGATTACAACATAACCGGACACATAAAAAATATCGACACAAAAGGAATTTTAAAACCTTGCATACGATCAAAATACAAAATAACATATTGTGTAGTCATCTAATGAGTCTGATGACAAGTAATTAAGTAATTAGAATGATGGTTGTAGTCTTCTCATGCTAGAATGAGCCTAATATGTGATTAAATGATTTGAAATATCTCGCAACAATACCAACTAAGAACCGCATTCACCTTTTTATAATTAGTGAGCTAATTTGTTTATTAGTTGTACTATGGATTCTACGAAATGTTTTTGACGATTATAAATTTTCATTATCATATCTTTTATAAATTTAACGAGGGTAGTTAACTAATTTTTAGAAGAACACTCAACTTACAGGACACTCACTTTTTAGAAGAACAAACATTTAGACTTGTCTGTTCTTCTAAAAAATGAGTGTCCTTCTTTTAATCATGAAGTATTGTTTAGTGCAATTGTGTCCCACATAGGCGATTGCCTTTCTGCCGAAGATCAAGTAACTCTCAAAGAATTTTGCCGGAGATTCACGCGAGCTGCTTTAAACAGGTGGCAGAAATCTAAACGATTCTTTGATAAGTTTAGAAATGCGTACGGAGAGTGGCTGCAAGCAAATATTGATTGGCCAAGTTGCGTGCAACCTTTAATAAATCAAGAACCAACTGTTGATGAGATACTAAGAGCATGCTCTGTCTCTCCAGAACCTTCGACATCATCGACTGTTGGAACAATGACAAAAAAGTCTCGAAAACCATTAAAAGATCTGGGAAGCAAACAGAAAAAGAGAAGATCTAGTGAGCACGTAGGCGACGATTCCTTTGAATTGGCATATGCAGCTGCAGCACGTTTAAAAGAAGAAGGGTATGAAGATATCGCATCTGTAATCGAATATATGGTCAAAAATACAGAAACTGCCGTTAAAATCAATGAGAGCATTAAGAAACCAGTGAAACAGTAATATTTACACCAGAGAAAGCACTTGGATTGCTTCTATCACTTAAACTTTCAAAATGGCAATATATTACGTTGCGAGAGACTGCCATTCGGGAAGGATCTAAGGATATTTACCCATCCTACTATAAACTGCAACAAACTAAGCTTGCATGCTACCCTCCTAATCAATCAGTATCAGTTACGGATTGATCAGCTAGAATTACACTTCAAGCTTTACTTGACATCACGGTGAAGCGGATTCTTCAAAGTCTTTCTGATAATGTGGAAAATAAGTAGTTAAAACTGATATTGAAGTAGGGATTTGATGGTACTTCCAACCAAAGCCGATACAAGCAGAAAATGGACGGCGAGCATGATGATTCAAGCATTTTCATGACCTCCTTGGTGCCACTGAAACTGACAGATGGAGATGCTCTGTCTAGTCCTTCAGGTCTAAACGGGTGATGCTATTTTATGTTAAGAGTTGTTAAAGCTCTGAATTCTTCAACTTAAACACTAAAACGAACGTTTCATATGTAAAAAAAAAATAAAAATATTTTGACGATTTTTTAAAAAAAAACGGCATCTATAACCATTATGTAACGTATGTCAAAAAATCATAAATAATTAGTACTATAACGCCCTATAAGGATATTACGGTTATCCCTGCCGTTTTAGAGATATTTCGATTTTTCATACTAGCTCCATACAAAATTTTCTTAAAAAAATTATAATTCCTTCGTTTTTGTGCAGAATCAATTCTGGTGTCATTTTTGTATATTGTTATAACTAATAGAAGTGATATCCGGTATAAAAACTGGCACTTGCAAAATAAAATGCCTAAGTCTATGAAAGCCGATTTTCAGCCCACCGTGCGGCGGCGTCGTGTGGTTAGCTTCATAGAGTTTCATACAAGACTGACGACCGCCCGTAAACCCGGTTTGACGCCGGGCTTAGGTCCGGCGCAAAACCGTCTCGTGGGCATGAGCGCTTAATGTACGTAAGTATGCAATACTTTTTGACACCTTTGTCAAACAAGATTACAAGACTGACAAACGTGTCTTGATTGTCGTGTTTGATGAAAATCTTGATTGACATCGAGTTTGGCACCCAGTATTTTATACAGTGTGATTCCCATCTTACCTCTACTACCCTTTAACTGGGCACGAAACAGTATTTATTGGCCAAGTTTCAAGTAAAATACACTTTTCCTCGTGAAGGCACAAAACGAATAATATTTAAATTAGTATTCAGCCCACCCATTCCAACTACCTACATTTTTCAAACCCAACGACATGGAACTCCACATTAGCCGGCTGTTGTTCTGAGCTAGCTAGCTAGCTATTGCTAGCTGGCTATATTATATTAGTTTCACAGTCGGCTTCACCCGCTATGCGATATAATAAGCACTTGCCTGTACTTTAACGTATAACCCGGTAACGCTTAGTAATCCTACACGGGGAATTTGCGGCGTTATGTGGAAATATACGGTTGAAGAATTGCAGTGATGACGCCTAATATGATTATGATTTTAATGGAAATGGTTTTTATGTAGGGTTCCTGTTTCCTGTCCCTGGGGTTATTATGTCAGCCCGTGGTGTCTCTATGCTGGGCAAAGGCCTCCCACCACTCTTTCTACTTCTGCCTGCAATCATATTCCATTCTAGAAGCGAGCGGTTGAACTAGTTTAGCCAATTAACGAAAAATCCTTTTTAATTTGTTTCAAAGCAGGTCGGTCTTGTAATTTCCAGATTTGTCAGTCCCAACTAGAGATGGGTCGAGGGCAAAAACATTTATGAACAAAATGGGCATAAACTTGGCATCTTGGGCATAAAAAATCTCCCAATCGCCCAAATAAATCCCCGGTTACTGCGCTAAAAACGAATAACTTTGTTTTGGTAAAAAATTAAGAAAAAACATAACTGGGCAAAAAACTCAGGTAAAAGGTATTTATTCGGCATAAACGGGCATTTATTTAAGGGCATAAACCCATCTCTATTCGCAAGCAGGTGCCCTCGTCTCGTCCCTTGTATACCTCACTTTGTCCCTTGTAGTTGTATACTTATTGTGATCCTTGTGTGGTGACCGCAACCCACATTGCTATGTCAGGACACTACATGCCACGATTGCGGGAACCACAAAGCTGTCCTAGCTATCGAGGGATAATGTTTGGACACTTGGTTTATTAAGAGGTTATTGAATAATAATTAATTAATAATTCCACAACTAGCACACAACGCCATCTAGTCCCAAGCTAAGCAGAGCTTTTGTTATGGATACTAGACAACTGATAAACATACTTATATATTTTGTAATTTTGTGAATTTGTTTTGTGAATTTTAAAAGATTTTTCTTTGGAAAGAAAAATTCGAACCACGGACAGGATTCGAACCTGCGACCTTCGGATTCAGTACATCCGACGCTCATTTCCAACAGTTATCATCATGTTTCAGTACATTCGTCGGATGTACTGAATCCGAAGGTCGCAGGTTCGAATCCTGTCCGTGGTTCGAATTTTTCTTTCCAAAGAAAAATACTTATATATTTCTAAATACATACAAATTATAGATAAATTACACCCAGACACAGAACAAATGATCGTGCTCATCACATAAACATTTGTCCTGGGTGGGAACCGAACCCACGACCTCCGGCATTAGCAGTCAGGGTCACTAACCACTAGACCAACAGGCCAGAATAAAATTACTTTGGAATGATCCAAATTGGAACTAACAGCATTTTGCGAGGTCACTTTCAATGAATACACAGAGTTTAAGTTACATAAATGCGAGTTATGAGTTTAAACGTACCCACGATATAGGAAAATTATACATTATAGTGTGGACTAAGGTTTTTATAAAAAACTACTTTTGTTATTTTATCAAATGTCAAGAGCAATCGGCCGGGTACAATACCCGTACAATACAAATGTTTGTATGGCCTGCGTATAGTAATTCTGGCTGTTCTGGTTCTGACCGTATTTGGACTGAATTTCAGTTTGAGTAGAAAGCAAAGAAAATAAAAATCCAATACTTATTTATAAAGAAAAAAATATTAATTTAAATAAAAAAATGATTGTATCTTATTGTTTATTAAATACACTCACCATAAAAGCCATTGAAATGACTGGCCAATAGACATGATATTACTTAATTTAAAAAAAAAAAAAACATATAGGTACACATCACAACATCTCTGCAAGATTTTAATACATTTATCAGCAAAGCTTGCATTCATTCCGCAAAGGGAAAGAAACCAGTTGAAATTAAGGTTGATGCTCAAGGGTAGCCCGCGAAATTCAAAATTTCTTGGGTTTTTTGCAATTTGCAGGCCAGTGCTAGGTTGTATGTTGATTAAAATATTGATCGCGCTTGTAAGACGTATGTAGTTACAGAATTATTATCATCAAAATCACCAATACAACCCTCCAAGTTCATAAAGCTTCAAGAACAAAAAAATAACATAAAAAGTCATTCCTGAAGCTTTATGAACTTAGAGCGTTATATTGATGATTTCGTTGATTATAATTCTGTAACTACATACGTCTTACAAGCGCGATCAATGTTTTAATCAACATACAACCTAGCACTGGCTTGCAAATTGCAAAAAACCAAAGAAATTTTGAATTTCCCGGGCTGGTTGGAGCATTCCCCTTAAACTAGTTTTTCAGATTACTTTGCGGTTCACCCGGAGGTTTTGCAATTCTCTTTTACTGAACTTTTTAAACCCAGTTCGTTTACAAATCGATTTATAAAACTGAATTCGATATCCTACTTTAAGAATGATATAAAGTAACCAGGCTTTTTTTTGTGGGAGATATAAATTGTGAGCTGGATTTGAAACTGCGAACATCTGATTCAGCACATCAGAGGCTCTTTCCAACCGAGATTTTTTCTATCAAATTAACCTCAAACTTCCCATTTACTTTACGTCACAAAAACGTAAAATGTCTTGCGAGCGCTAGATTGAACTATATACAGGGTGTAATAAGACACATCACAAAGCCGCTAACTACGCATACTGTACATCTAACTAAGTAGCTTTACGCTAAAATTATCGCTGGGAACCGACTTTTATTTTTAAGTATAAAAAAAAATAGGTTGAAAATCCCAGTCTAGAGTCTACCATCGAAAGTAAATCAAACGCACACTAACATAAGCCGTGCGCTTCTGCATTTATTTCTTAAGTATATTACTGTTCGTAGCTTCAAATGCGTAATTAATTTAGAAAAATCGAAAATTCAGGTAATGTTTGTTAAGAAAAAAGTTTTGTAATAATACTTAGAATTAGATTTCATAAAAAAAAAAGTTTTTTAAAAATGCAACTTTGACCTTCAATATCTCGAGAACCCGAAGTCCCAGGTATGGTCTAAAGGAAAAAAATGATCCAAATAATGGGTACAATACGTGGCTTTCGGCTTCGTTAAGTGTCTTCTTACACCCTGTATGATCCATTTTAGCTATGGTTGACTAAATAAACAAAGAAAGTTTGTTCATGACAAATATTCATTTAGTAACTATGTACATATTGGTGTTATGTTTTGCATTCAGTAAAACTAGCAATCGACTCCAACATAGTTCTGAATACTCTTCTCATTAATTGTCAAACAGACAGGCGAAGCGAACGAGAAGCGAACGCGAAGCGAAGCGTTTTTGTTTGTAATGTATGGAATTGTTTGAAGCCTGTCACATAGATAGACTATCGGACCACTTTCGCTTTTCTATATGACAGGATTCGGATCGCATTCGCTTCGCCTGTCTGTTTGACAATAGCTTATAAATAAGACCGATTATTAAAAATACGAATTATTGTTGGTCAAATCTACTATATAAAATAAGTCGGGTTTTCCTTCCTGACGCTATAACTCCAGAACGCACGAACCGATTTCCACGGTTTTGCATTCGTTGGAAAGGTCTCGGGCTCCGTGAGGTTTATAGCAAAGAAAATTCAGGAAAAAAATTTTTTCTTCTTCTTTTAATCACCAAACGAAATGTTACATAAAACGAAGCCATTTGGTGGCAAAACGGAGTTCGCCGGGTTTGCTAGTAACGTCTAAAAAAGGACCCTGTTGTGTCCCACTCCTGGGCAAAGGCATTCCTCCACTCCTTTCACCTTTCACGTTACTGGGCGTCCTCCTTCCAGTTTGGACGGAACCTGTCCAGTTTGTCCCGCCATCTCCTGCGTGGCCTGCCACGACCTCGTCTCACTGTCTCATGGCACTAGTTTTGAGCTTTTTTTTGGCCTACAGTTTCTCCGGCATGCGGCAGACATGTCCTCAGTTGGGCAGCTTAATACCTATTTAAAAATATTCTTCTATATTTTTTTACCGACTTCAAAAAAAAGGAGGTTATCAATTCGACCCGTATGTATGTAATATTTCCAGAACTGCCCAGTTTTCGTATATGTTAATCTATATCAGCGTCTGAACAAATGTGCCAAATTTCATAAGTGTATGTATGTATGTATGTATGTATGTATGTATGTATGTATGTATGTATGTATGTTTTTATGTTTGTGCACGCATATCTCCGGAACTACAAGTTCGATTTACGTAATTCTTTTTTTGTTGAACTAGGTATTGTTCAACTTAGGGTACACTGCAAGTTTCATCAAAATCGGTTCAGTAGTTTTAGAGATATGGATTTTTTTGCTTACTTGGATTGTGGATTTTCTAAGTCGATTGAATGTTTGCTCGCAATTATCTCGCGTTTAGCTGAACCGATTTTGATGCGGTTTTCAGAAAAGTGTTTGTTACATTCTGAGGAAGGTTTTAGTATATAACAGTAATGAATATTTCGTGACGTTGCCCGCATAGATCCGCTTTGTTGCTCACTTGGATTATAGTTTTCTAAAGACCCGATTATACGGAGATCTTTGTTGAATATCTGAACTAAAAAGGGTAAAATAAAAACTTTTTTTAAAAAAAGAACCGACTTCAAAACCAAACACAAAAAAGTGTAAAATAGCTTTTCTTTCGGAAGTCGGTGGCCATAGTCAATGAAATAAAAAACAAAGCCACCGACTTCCGAAAGAAAAGCTATTTTACACTTTTTTGTGTTTGGTTTTGAAGTCGGTTCTTTTTTTAAAAAAAGTTTTTTTTGTTTTGTTGTTGTTTTTGAAGTCGGTTTTTTTTAAACCGCGTTTTCGTACACCAAATCCACCCGTGTAATCCTTCCACACACATCAAGTTAACAACTTAAGCTCAGCTTCGAACATAAATAAAGTTAAAGCCAAACCACCGCTTTGTAATAGACAATTTAAGCTGATCTGCTACACCCTAATACGTTTAATTTACATAATAGAATTGAAAATTTATGTTGTCGTTCTCGCCTGAAAATGGAATAGAAATAGAAAAATATTATTAAGTTGTAGAATTTATTTATGAGATCCTCCTTATCCTAACGTGTTGGTCAATGCTTTTAGCAACTAAGCCATTGGCTGACACGGCTATTATTCTCCTATTTTATTTAATTAAATTAACAGATAGGTACTTAGGCTCGTATTACAGAACGTGTCTCAAAAGTCAAGCGTTACTTAAAACTAGTTTCAACCAATCAGATGGCTTGCGTTTTTGAGCGACGTTCTGTACTTATTACGGGACAAAGTTTATGAATAAATAGGTTTCCTTTTTAAAACTCGCACAAAGTGCTGCTCACGCTTGTACACAATTACTCGACCGCCAGCTACTCGCCTCCACAACTTTATTTTTTCACTGGACTGCCATATTTTTTGCTCAGTAATTAATATCAGCGTGAACAAACTGTAGTTTGTCCAGCGTTCTGTCGGTTCGTTTGCCGACAGCCTTTGGATACTTCTTCTTGTTATTGTTTACTCAGAGTTCTTTGTTTTTTGTTTTGTTTTTGTAGTGGATAGTAGGTCTTTTTTTGTTTTTGTTGCCTCTTTGGCTGGTAGTACGCGAGAAGTTTAGTGATAGTTGCTATGTCGTTCTCGGGACAATGGATTGTGATTGTACAGTCGTATTCGTACATACTCGTATATGTTGGTTTGCAGGCCTTCAATTGTCTTGCAAAGAGATTAAGTTTTAATTAAGTCCTAGCACACATGTAGATATTGTAGATGTATATTTTAATTTCAAGACATCAAGATGTGTAGCAATTGATTCAACGTGTTGACTCTTATGGCTTTCACTTATCGAAGGAGTAGGCGGGACACGTGAGGGAGAGGAGAGCGTCCACCTCACGACCTAGTCGCCGCAGGAGACGGCAACGGACGTGGCGAGCCGATTGCCGGCCATCGTAGGCACGGGCATGTGGATGTCGAGTATGGTTGACTCGCCGTCAAATTAATCATGGACCACGACCGTCAAATTCCACGCGCGTCTCAAAGAACTGTCAGCAAACTGACGGGGGCCCCTTAGAGGCCAAAGCCTGGGGTCACGAGACAATCTCATCAGGCAACCCCGACCCTGCAACTTAAAGGGCTCTGGACAATGACGTATTATATAATAGACACGCCATGAACGAACATCGCGGCGCTTAAAAACGGCGACAATACTAGAACTACTTATACGCGTGAAGA
The DNA here is from genome assembly GCA_950005045.1 of Agrotis exclamationis. Classification (NCBI taxonomy): domain Eukaryota; kingdom Metazoa; phylum Arthropoda; class Insecta; order Lepidoptera; family Noctuidae; genus Agrotis; species Agrotis exclamationis. The sequence goes on along the minus strand of OX465422.1, from coordinate 3,040,589 downwards.
AAGAGAAAGAAAATATGACACCGTACGTCGGGAGGGAGACGCAACTACGCGCAATGTGGCCAATTGGCTTCATTTTTTCTTGCCATTTTAGAGTGCGGACAACGTATCTATAGTTTATTATATCATTGGCCCTAGGTGAGAGGACATAATTGTCAATTTTACCACGAAAAATAAAAGAAAAAAAGGCTTCACTTATTTATTTTGATTTTATTTGCCTCCGAACTCCTGCCCACTTCGAGCCGGACTTCGATGGATGATGGTTGATGGAGGATGGTGATCACGAAACCACCGTGAGTGGCTCTAGTAAGGCCTATCACTGGAAGTAAGGATAACTCAGCCGTCACTGCGGGTTACACGTAATCTGTACTGCCGTTGGGTTGTCATCTAGGAGTTGCATCACATCCAGCCTAATTTTTTCTGGACTTCTGTATAAGGCGTCATTTTATCGGTCACCCCATTTTATTATTACCACGTTTTTATACACTCACTTTTCTTGTTTGTTTGTTTATTTGTTTGTTTGTTTGTCGTTCCGGTTGGACTTTTGCAACTCAATTTTGAGGCACTTCCCGATAAGCTAGCAGGCTAAAATTTTGTACACGCTTTGAGTTCTGATGACAATACATGACTAGCTAAGAAACGTCATAACAAATCCAATATGGCGGCCTCCCCAATATGGCGGACTGTCTGTTTGAAACCCACCCCCATGATATGGGTATCAAATGAAAGGGTTTGCTGTCAGGAATACGAAAAAAATAGTCACGGGACTTAAATCCAATATGGCGGACGTCCAAGATGGCAGACAGGCTATTTGAAATGCACCCCTGTGATATGGAAATCAAATGAAAGGGTTTGCTATCAGGAGTACGAAAAAACCGGCCAAGTGCGAGTTGGACTTGGGGTGCTAAGACAGGAAACCTCCACGTGCGCCCGTGGACTGGAGTTCCCTCTCGGATACGTCCGGGGGGAAGACCAGTTTTTCGGGCCGGTGCACCCTGGGATGCGGGCAAAAACTCTCCTTAGGCACTGTGTGCCTAAGGGGTTTCTTTGCCCGTATGCAAATAGCCTGTCGGGTGGACGCTCCAACGCGTGTCCCTCTGAACAGCAGAGGGCACAGCGGTGGAGCGGGCTTGCGGACGGTGAGTAATGGGTATGCTCGCCGTCCGACCAAGGACCAAGCCCGGGTCGGTGGCGCGTCGTGTTTCACGCGTCACCGACGGGGCCCCTTATGGGGCCAAATGCCTGCCGGGGTCGCGGATTTTTCTTAATCCAGGATACCGTGGCCCCGGAACGTAAAGGGCATCCGACGGAACACGGGTGGATTTTAGTCAGTAAGAGTCTGACAGTCCCTCCCGCCCCGCCCAGGGCGGGAGGACTCATTTGATGATTTTGCCACCCTAAAAAAAAAAAAGGAGACAAAGTGGTCAAACTAGAGCCAATTTTTTTAAAAAACGACTCGTTGCACTCCGGGAGTGCCGGTAGAAGCGAAAACTTTTTTATTACCTACTGTGTTATTTTTAAAACTGGAGTAGTACAGATATGATCGCTCTTCCAAATGTCAAAAGTACTAATAATGTCATAGTATTGAATAATGAGACACTAGAATACGTCGATAAAACGGTTTTCTTAGGGATTACGCTTGACTCAAGGTTACAATGGGGTCCTCATTTAACATCTCTAGCAGGGCGCTTAAGCTCAGCAGCATATGCCGTCAGAAAGATTCGTCAGTATACTGACGTAGATACTGCGAGACTTGTATATTTTAGTTACTTTCACAGTATAATGTCATATGGAATTTTATTGTGGGGACGGGCTGCAGACATCGAATCTATTTTTATTCTGCAAAAGAGAGCCATCCGAGCTATATACAATCTCCGAAGACGCGACTCTCTAAGAGAACTGTTTAAGGATATTAACATCATGACGGTAGCTTGTCAATATATCTATGAAAACATAATGTACGTTAGAAAGAATCTGCATCTTTTTGGTAAAAGAGGTGACAGACACAATTATAATACTAGAAGTAGGGACCAATTAGTTCAGCCGGGCTTCAGACTCGCTAAAGTAGACTCATCTTTTATGGGGTACTGTTTAAAATGCTATAATAAAATTCCACAAAGTATTCTTGAACTAAATGAGACAAAATTTAAATCATGCATTAAACGCACACTATGTAAGCAGGCATATTACAAATTGGGCGACTATATCGCTGATAATAATGCTTGGCTCCATGCTGGTCCTGCTCCATAGGACAGGGATATATTCATTGATAGCGTATTTAATAGGTACTATTTTCGGAGCTGCAGAAGATTGTAAAACTATAATTGCATTGTATAAATTCATATTTCTTTGAATTATATAGCTGCATTATATTGTGTGAGTTCTATGTGCACAAAGCTATTCACCAGATACCTACTTCTTAATTATTATTTTTTTGACATGAATGTGCTCTGGCAGTTGGGAGTATGTCATGCTCACTTAAATGTCTCGCTGATGGTGGCGCGTGTGTCGGATCATTTAGTTCCCTTCAAAATGGTTGAGCTGAATGGTGCTGATATCATGCGTCATGTTCGTGAACGGGCGCTGTCAGTTGAGACTGGTCATCTCTTAGCTGCCATGGTTTATTTTAATTATCAATAATTTTGTCTTTGAATTGTCTTTTTTATATTTCTTATGGACACTTTTTACTTGCTACATCGTTCTCACATAATGTACCATCTCAAGTTGAATGATGTAACAAAGGTTCTGTAATCATTTTGGCGATTGAAAAAGAGTGTCCATGGAGTTTCTTGCCCTTTCTTCTCCATGAGATCTACGCTTTGGAATGGGCACCTACAGTACTTTCACAGTTTTTATGTCTTGTGACTGGGACTGTAGCACCGTAACTATTTTTTTAAATATTTTATTTTACTTTTGACAATTCAAAAGTGCCTGTAACTGGCTTATTTGAAATAAATGATTTGATTTTGATTTTGGTTTTATGAAATTAACGAATTTTGTTACATCTTGTTAGTGTCGTATAGGTGTCAAATCACAATTTTTTTCATATATATGCTCGATAGATGGCGTAGCACGATTCAAATGCAAGCTGTCGTTTGCCTCTTCGCCTTACGTATTTTCATTCTACGTGGTTCACGTGGTTCATTCTACATGGCGCTTATTTAAATTACGTCTTACGCTTTTTCGATCAGGGTCACATGACCTTGACGCGAGTTATACATTTTTTACCCATTACAAAACAAGTGTACAACGCCGCTAAAGAAGTTTTCACTTCAAAAGGCGGCAGCTTGTATTTTATTCCGATTCAGATGAAAGTAACTGAATAATCGTTCAACAAAATGTTATTCCAAGTCATCTGTTTCGTCTCAGCATCCGTCCTCTACTTGGCAATATACCAAGTGCTCATAGGTTATCGTATCACAGCACTCAAGATGAAATCACAGATTATATTTTATTATTACACTTTGTCGCGCAGAAAAAATATGGAACAGAAAAATATAGACGACGGCATAAATATTTCATTGCGCATAAAATAAAAATGTCTGAGAATATAATTTTATGAGAAGGATCAAATAATTTGTCGCATGTATACGAGTTGTCTTTATATTGTCTTAGACATCGTCTCGCATCTTTACTTGATTTTTCGAAGCATTCAAATAGATACAAAACATTTAACACGTTTCATCCTCTTCTTAACGTGTCGATGGCAAATTAAGGAGAATGTCAATTTTTTAAGGGACGCTGGTCCAAGTGTGTTACAGATGTATATTGTACCTTAAGTACTACTACTTAAGGATGATACCTACGTATCATCGAGTACAACATTTAATTATGGCAACAAAAAAAAATCTAAGAGAAAATCAAAAAAATATATATAACTTTTTTATTGTTGTTCTCCGATTTCACAAGCCGCTTAGGCCGATTTCAAAAATTCTTCTTTTGTTTGAAAGGGTATACTTTCCAGGTCTCACGATCAAGTCAGAATCTGATGATGAAATCCCATAGAAATCGAAGAAACTCTTCAATAAACGACAGCAAATTAACCGCGATTACTGCCATCAAGGTCCCTTGCCCTGCTACGTTAAGTTAACTACATTGCCAACTTTAATGGACAATGAATTCAGTTGATCAAACAAATACCGCAATGTAGTTAAACTTGCATGCGCCTCACGTGCAAATTCTTGTATCATCGAAAGTCGATACCGACAGCGACTCATTCAAATGAAATTGAGGATATCCAATCGATACATCAATTTAACTTCTAACCGTGTCACACAACATTCAAACATACTATCACAGAATCGAATCACAAATACAAAAAGGTTGGCAACCCTGGTGAATGGCAAAACGATATTACGTGTTGCGCTGTGTCCGTTGAACCGGGCAACACCGATTGAGTGCACATGCGTTCAGCCGGAGCATGCAAGCCTATCGAAATTTTGTGATATAGCTAGCTTTAATCGATTCTCTGTGTTATCAGCTAGAGTATTGCCATACTCTGAATAGTGTTGCCAGTTTTTGAAGTATTGACGTGTTTTATAGAAACATTTAAAGAGGGGAAAAAAATTTTTAGAAATAAAAACAGTTTAGCAGAATCAGTTTTGTGTTTTATTTTTTATTTTGCGCGCGAAAATGTGATGGCGATGATAGTAACCTAAGTATTCACTGTTGACTCGTATTTCTATTATTATTATCGTGTTTTGGGTTCTGCCAGAAATATTAGCTGCGTGATGATCCAGGATTTTTAAGGATAATCGTAGACTCAATAAAATCAATTGCTTGACTAAAAGTTACTAATTTATAATCTATGGACACTACAACTTGAAGACCCCAAGGTTGAAGATAAAATAAAAATTGTAAAGTGATCTAAAATGAATACTCCAGATTTTAGAAGATCTTTTATTGCTTTTATTTATATTATTTTCGCTTGGTTTTGGAAAAACGCTATATGTAAGTAAAGTACTACTATTCTCCTCTTCCATTGTAAATCGGTATTTCAAAGCAATCCGTGTCAGCAATCTCTTCAGGAAAACCACAAACTCCTTCAGCAACATGATCTAAGTTTCTAATTCAGGGACACACAGACCGACCAACAGCTAAACCACAAGAATACAGACTAAACCAAATCCGAGGCAGTAATTAAACGATACAGTGCCACACAAAGCAAGCATTGTGCACACATAACGGTCACAAAGTCTTTGAACTTAATTCAAAGTTCAAAGACTTTGAAATGTTGCAAGACTTGCAAGTCTTTAATTGATTTCCAGCAGTTCTGACTGCTCAGTTACGACGGCAGAGTTGCAGACAATCGACTGGAGCTTGTTAGGTGCTAATTAAATATCTCTTTTAATGGGCTTTTCCGGTGTTCGAAGTGGAAATAATAGTTTTTATCGGTAGAATCTGATTCATATCAATTTTCTTTCCAACAATGCAGATTTGAAAAGAGCGTTTCGTTATTCAGTGTCCATGTGGTCGAGACTTTAACGCCTCGCCTCTCATGTATGACATTGTAAGTTCAATCCCGGATAAAAAAGTATCTTATTAGATAATTATGTAGTATGTGTTTCTAAGTTTTTCATTGACATCACAAATATCGCTGAAAGAAAACTTCGACTTGGAGAAAACTTTTTGAAAACATCCTCACCAACTTTTGAAACTTTATCTTGGAAAATCGACACCAATAATTATCCTACTAATATTATAAATGCGAAAGTTTGTGAGGATGGATGTATGTTTGTTACTCTTTCACGCAAAAACTACTGAACAGATTTTGATGAAATTTGGCACGGAGGTAGATTATAGTCTAGAATAACACATAGGATACTTTTTATCCCGGGAATATGTTCCCTTGGGATAATTTTCGACATTCACCTGATGTGGAACTCCAAGAGCCCAGCTACACTATAACATATACAGAAATGACGTCTTAGCAAGAGTTGGTCATCCTGATGAGCACTTTCTGTTGACGTATACAAATTGAAGATCTGGAATACCTGATGTGGAACTCCAAGAGCCCAGCTACACTATAAAATATACAGGAATGACGTCTTAGCAAGAGTTGGTCAACCTGATGAGCACTTTCTGTTGACGTATACAAATTGAAGATCTGGAACACCTGATGTGGAACTCCAAGAGCCCAGCTACACTATAACATATACAGAAATGCCGTCTTAGCAAGAGTTGGTCAACCTGATGAGCACTTTCTGTTGACGTGTACAAATTGACGATCTGGAACACCTGATGTGGAACTCCAAGAGCCCAGCTACACTATAACATATACAGGAATGACGTCTTAGCAAGAGTTGGTCAACCTGATGAGCACTTTCTGTTGACGTATACAAATTAAAGATCTGGAACACCTGATGTGGAACTCCAAGAGCCCAGCTACACTATAACATATACAGGAATGACATCTTAGCAAGAGTGATCAACCTGATGAGCACTTTCTGTTGACGTATACAAATTGAAGATCTGGAACATCTGATGTGGAACTCCAAGAGCACAGCTACACTATAACATATACAGAAATGCCGTCTTAGCAAGAGTTGGTCAACCTGATGAGCACTTTCTGTTGACGTATTCAAATTGAAGATCTGGAACACCTGATGTGGAACTCCAAGAGCCCAGCTACACTATAACATATACAGAAATGCCGTCTTAGCAAGAGTTGGTCAACCTGATGAGCACTTTCAGTTGACGTATACAAATTGAAGATCTGGAACACCTGATGTGGAACTCCAAGAGCCCAGCTACACTATAACATATACAGAAATGCCGTCTTAGCAAGAGTTGGTCAACCTGATGAGCACTTTCAGTTGACGTATACAAATTGAAGATCTGGAACACCTGATGTGGAACTCCAAGAGCCCAGCTACACTATAAAATATACAGGAATGACGTCTTACCAAGAGTTGGTCAACCTGATGAGCACTTTCTGTTGACGTATACAAATTGAAGATCTGGAACACCTGATGTGGAACTCCAAGAGCCCAGCTACACTATAACATATACAGAAATGCCGTCTTAGCAAGAGTTGGTCAACCTGATGAGCACTTTCAGTTGACGTATACAAATTGAAGATCTGGAACATCTGATGTGGAACTCTAAGAGCCCAGCTACACTATAACATATACAGGAATGACATCTTAGCAAGAGTGATCAACCTGATGAGCACTTTCTGTTGACGTATACAAATTGAAGATCTGGAACATCTGATGTGGAACTCCAAGAGCACAGCTACACTATAACATATACAGAAATGCCGTCTTAGCAAGAGTTGGTCAACGTGATGAGCACTTTCTGTTGACGTATACAAATTGAAGATCTGGAACACCTGATGTGGAACTCCAAGAGCCCAGCTACACTATAAAATATACAGGAATGACGTCTTAGCAAGAGTTGTTCAACCTGATGAGCACTTTCTGTTGACGTGTACAAATTGAAGATCTGGAACACCTGATGTGGAACTCCAAGAGCCCAGCTACACTATAACATATACAGGAATGACGTCTTAGCAAGAGTTGGTCAACCTGATGAGCACTTTCTGTTGACGTATACAAATTAAAGATCTGGAACACCTGATGTGGAACTCCAAGAGCCCAGCTACACTATAACATATACAGGAATGACATCTTAGCAAGAGTGATCAACCTGATGAGCACTTTCTGTTGACGTATACAAATTGAAGATCTGGAACATCTGATGTGGAACTCCAAGAGCACAGCTACACTATAACTTATACAGAAATGCCGTCTTAGCAAGAGTTGGTCAACCTGATGAGCACTTTCTGTTGACGTATACAAATTGAAGATCTGGAACACCTGATGTGGAACTCCAAGAGCCCAGCTACACTATAACTTATACAGAAATGCCGTCTTAGCAAGAGTTGGTCAACCTGATGAGCACTTTCTGTTGACGTATACAAATTGAGGTCTGGAACACCTGATGTGGAACTCCAAGAGCCCAGCTACACTATAACATATACAGAAATGACGTCTTAGCAAGAGTTGGTCAACATGATGAGCACTTTCTGTTGACGTATACAAATTGAAGATCTGGAACACCTGATGTGGAACTCCAAGAGCCCAGCTACACTAAACATTTACAGGAATGACGTCTTAGCAAGAGTTGGTCAACTTGATGAGCACTTTCTGTTGACGTATACAAATTGAAGATCTGGAACACCTGATGTGGAACTCCAAGAGCCCAGCTACACTATAACATATACAGGAATGATGTCTTAGCAAGAGTTGGTCAACCTGATGAGCACTTTCTGTTGACGTATACAAATTAAAGATCTGGAACACCTGATGTGGAACTCCAAGAGCCCAGCTACACTATAACATATACAGGAATGACATCTTAGCAAGAGTGATCAACCTGATGAGCACTTTCTGTTGACGTATACAAATTGAAGATCTGGAACATCTGATGTGGAACTCCAAGAGCACAGCTACACTATAACATATACAGAAATGCCGTCTTAGCAAGAGTTGGTCAACCTGATGAGCACTTTCTGTTGACGTATACAAATTGAAGATCTGGAACACCTGATGTGGAACTCCAAGAGCCCAGCTACACTATAACATATACAGAAATGCCGTCTTAGCAAGAGTTGGTCAACCTGATGAGCACTTTCTGTTGACGTATACAAATTGAAGATCTGGAACATCTGATGTGGAACTCCAAGAGCACAGCTACACTATAACATATACAGAAATGCCGTCTTAGCAAGAGTTGGTCAACCTGATGAGCACTTTCTGTTGACGTATACAAATTGAAGATCTGGAACACCTGATGTGGAACTCCAAGAGCCCAGCTACACTATAACATATACAGAAATGCCGTCTTAGCAAGAGTTGGTCAACCTGATGAGCACTTTCAGTTGACGTATACAAATTGAAGATCTGGAACACCTGATGTGGAACTCCAAGAGCCCAGCTACACTATAACATATACAGAAATGACGTCTTAGCAAGAGTTGGTCAACATGATGAGCACTTTCTGTTGACGTATACAAATTGAAGATCTGGAACACCTGATGTGGAACTCCAAGAGCCCAGCTACACTAAACATTTACAGGAATGACGTCTTAGCAAGAGTTGGTCAACTTGATGAGCACTTTCTGTTGACGTATACAAATTGAAGATCTGGAACACCTGATGTGGAACTCCAAGAGCCCAGCTACACTATAACATATACAGGAATGATGTCTTAGCAAGAGTTGGTCAACCTGATGAGCACTTTCTGTTGACGTATACAAATTAAAGATCTGGAACACCTGATGTGGAACTCCAAGAGCCCAGCTACACTATAACATATACAGGAATGACATCTTAGCAAGAGTGATCAACCTGATGAGCACTTTCTGTTGACGTATACAAATTGAAGATCTGGAACATCTGATGTGGAACTCCAAGAGCACAGCTACACTATAACATATACAGAAATGCCGTCTTAGCAAGAGTTGGTCAACCTGATGAGCACTTTCTGTTGACGTATACAAATTGAAGATCTGGAACACCTGATGTGGAACTCCAAGAGCCCAGCTACACTATAACATATACAGAAATGCCGTCTTAGCAAGAGTTGGTCAACCTGATGAGCACTTTCAGTTGACGTATACAAATTGAAGATCTGGAACACCTGATGTGGAACTCCAAGAGCCCAGCTACACTATAACATATACAGAAATGCCGTCTTAGCAAGAGTTGGTCAACCTGATGAGCACTTTCAGTTGACGTATACAAATTGAAGATCTGGAACATCTGATGTGGAACTCCAAGAGCACAGCTACACTATAACATATACAGAAATGCCGTCTTAGCAAGAGTTGGTCAACCTGATGAGCACTTTCTGTTGACGTATACAAATTGAAGATCTGGAACACCTGATGTGGAACTCCAAGAGCCCAGCTACACTATAACATATACAGAAATGACGTCTTAGCAAGAGTTGGTCAACATGATGAGCACTTTCTGTTGACGTATACAAATTGAAGACCTGGAACACCTGATGTGGAACTCCAAGAGCCCAGCTACACTAAACATTTACAGGAATGACGTCTTAGCAAGAGTTGGTCAACTTGATGAGCACTTTCTGTTGACGTATACAAATTGAAGATCTGGAACACCTGATGTGGAACTCCAAGAGCCCAGCTACACTATAACATATACAGGAATGATGTCTTAGCAAGAGTTGGTCAACCTGATGAGCTCTTTCTGTTGACGTATACAAATTGAAGATCTGGAACACCTGATGTGGAACTCCAAGAGCTCAGCTACACTATAAGATATAAAGGAATGACTTCTTAGCAACAGTTGTTCAGTCTGATGAGCACTCTCTGTTGATGTATAAATATTGAAGATCTGGAACACCTGATGTGGAACTCCAAGAGCCCAGCTACACTATACCATATACAGGAATGACGTCTTAGCAAGAGTTGTTCAGCCTGATGATGAGCATTCTCTTTTGACTTTTGGAAATTGAAGGTCTGGAACACCTGTTGTGGAATTTCAAGGCCCTGCGACACCATAACAAATATAGGAATGACGTCTTAGCAAAAGTTCTTTAGTCTTACAAAAATGAAAGATATGGAACGTTTCGAATCGTCTCGCGCATCCCGTTGTTTTCCCGTCCCGGGGCTCTTAGAATTCGTCATCAGACGTTTCAGATCTTCGACTTTGACGACCCCGTTATCGCTGGCATAAGCAACAGGATCCGCGTACGAAGTCGCGGGCAGAAGCTAGTAAAGTAATACTTTGGCAGAAACAATTAAGGCGCCAAAGTTCTTATAATTTTTCATCAATCGCTGTGGTTTTACGTCACCGAAATTTTACGAGTACTGTTGGTTCAAACTTTTCAACTCATTTTCGTAGGTTCGTCTGTCGAAAATTTCCTCATGGGCCTTTAATTAAAATTTTATGATAAAAAGGTGCGGGGGACGGCAAATAATTGCTCGATAAAATTAAGTTTTTAAGGAAGTTTACTGAGATAAAATCTTTTGTTGGAGATGTACATTTTGGACACCCACGCTACATCTTTTGTAAGAATTTATTTGTACTAGAGGCTGTTTAATGGCCAAAATTCGAACATCATTCGATTAAATTTTAAGTTTGTAACGTTAAATTATAAGATTGTTCAATATCACTGAACGTCACTGTCACTGATCAAAATGTATATGCGACAATACCATATTTCACTGACACTGATCAATACGTTACTGATCGGCACGTGTCGGCACTGTTGTGTGCGGATCGGCCTTAATTGTCAACGATTATAACCTACAATGATAAAAAAATAAAATATCGCTTTCTGCACTCCTTCTTCACATAAACTGGTACCTTTCATGTCCGTGTCATAATTCTTGTAAAAACCGGTCAAAATATTTCAATATCCGTATTGATATAATTATGTATTTAACAAAGGAAGAGAAAGATAAGATGCTACAAGCAGACTGCTCGTTTTTAGGGTTCCGTAGCCAAATGGCAAAAACGGAACCCTTATAGATTCGTCATGTCTGTCTGTCTGTCCGTGTATGTCACAGCCACTTTTTGTCGAAAGTATAAGAGCTATCCTGTTGAAACTTGGTAGAAAGATGTATTATGTGAACCGCATTAGGATTTTCACACAAAAATCAAAACAAAACAAATTTTGGGGGTGCCCCCCATACTTAGAATTGAAACTCAAAAAATTTTTTTTCACCAAACCCATACGTGTTGGGTATCTATGAATAGGTCTTTAAAAATGATATTGAGGTTACTAACATCATTTTTTTCTAAACTGAACAGTTTGCGCGAGAGACACTTCCAAAGTGGTAAAAAGTGTGTGGGGCCCCCCCCGTAACTTCTAAAATAAGAGAATGATAAAACTAAAAAAAATGTATAATGTAGACCTCAACCAAATCTACCAACGAAAATTGGTTTGGATGAGATACAGTTAGCAGTTTTTGAGATATAGTACATTTTCAAAAACCGCAAATATAACTTTGCCATTCATACAAATACTATGAAAAACAAAGTTTTTTTTATTGTTTGTGTATATTACTTACTAATCTCAATATAATTATATCTCTAATCTATGCTTGCTGCTACGGAACCCTTCATGGGCGAGTCCAACTCGCACTTGGCCGGTTTTTTAAGGTGGTTTTAATTCGTTAGACTGTAGACTATAACCGTCTTACCACAAAAAATAAATAAACACCCGTTGAACACTTGTCTAAAAAAAAATGACAACGTAAAACGACATTTCTCCTTGATATAAGGGTCTTGCAGTTACACTTTTTTTAGACAAGCGTTCAACGGGTGTTTATCTTTTTGTGGTAAGGCGGTTAAAATCTATAGTAATACTAGCTGACCCGGCAAACGTTGTTTTGCCATATAAATAATTTAAAAAAAAATTTGGTGTGGACTACCCCTAACATTTAGGGGGATGAAAAATAGATGTTGGCCGATTCTCATAGATACCGGATAAGCACAAAAAAATTCATCAAAATCGGTCAAGCCGTTTCGGAGGAGTATGGCAACGAAAACTGTGACACGAGAATTTTATATATTAGATTATAAAGTTGCAGAGTTTGTTTCGTTGAACGAGCTAATCTCACGAACTACTGGTTCGAATTGAAAAACTCGTTTCGTTTTGGATGGTCCATTTATCGAGGAAGGCTAAAGACTATATAACATTAACCTACGACCAATAGAAGCTTAACAGCTGGTGAAAAGCTATCATAAATAAGTTTAAAAAAAACTAAAGAACTTATTTTTCTTTCAAACCCTAAAACACAGACCCTTACCTGAGCCGAACCCATAACAAACAACTAAATAATTCATCCATTAAAATTCAGAACCTCGTTACCTAACCTTAATGAATTGACCCTAATCCGCCCCGCTCATTTCACTGAAACATTACGGCTAACAATGGCCATATTGGGCCATATTCGGCCATTGTGTATAGGGGCACATTGAGGCGCCTGCCATATGCTGCGTTGGCTTTGTTTGGTAAACAGGGTTGGTTTGTTCTGGATTTAGATTTTTTTGAGGGGAATAACAATGTGAAGTAAAGACCTTTATTAAGGCTTGTTACCGTGAGGAGATTCACCATGATCATCATCAGCCGGAAGACGTCCACTGCTGAACATAGGCCTCCCCCTTAGACCGCCACGCCGATCGACAATTCGCCACATGTATCCATCGGTTGCCCGCGACCCTTACGGTGTCGTCGGTCCACGTAGTGGGAGGCCTGCCTACGCTGCGTCTTCCGGTCCGTGGTCGCCACTCGAGAACTTTTCTTCCCCATCGGTTGTCAGTTCTACGAGCGATGTGGCCTGCCCATTGCCACTTCAACTTGCAAATTTTATGAGCTATGTCGGTGACTCTGGTTCTTCGCCGAATATCCTTGTTCCGGATTTTATCTCGCAAAGAAACTCCGAGCATAGCTCTTTCCATTGCTCGTTGAGTGACTCTTAGTCTCTCTAAAAGGCCAGCAGTCAAAGACCACGTGTGAGGAGATTATCGTTGGCTCAATAAATCTGTAGCTCAAGAAAGTGTATCATACTTTTTTTAAGGGGGTAAAATCATCAAATAAGTTCTCCCACCCTAGAAGGAATGGAAGGGACTGTCAGACTCGTACTGACTAAAATCCACCGAGTTCCTTAATTTGCCTTTCATGTGCCAGGGTAATGGTTACCACTTTAGACAGTCTCACGACCCCGGCTGGAAGTCTATCCATACTTAAATTCAAATGCGAAAGTAATTATGTATCTGTTAACTTTTCACACCTTATTGGCATTGGCGGGTCAATAAAAAACTAATAAAAGCAAAGTTATTTATTCACACAAAGCTGTTCTGTTTTTATATGTACTTATAATCAATAAGTACTTTTTGAAGGTCAATTGGAGAGCAGTGGTGGCCCAGTGGTATCGGCCTCGACTTACGAGTAGTAGGTCGTGGGTTCGAACCCCATCTGGTGCATTACTTTGTGTAATTTATTTCAACACCACTGCTCTCAAAACGGTGAAGGAAAACATCGTGAGGAAACCGGCATGTCCTAGAACCAAAAATTCGAAGACATGTGACATCCACCAACCCGCACTGGGCCCGCGTGGTGGATTATGGCCCACTCCCTCTCTCAGAGAGGAGGCCTGTGTCCCAGCAGTGGGAACATTTGTAGGCTGATGATGATGATGATGATGAAGGTCAATTTACACAAGACAGTACCCTGAAACCGTTCTGGATGCCAAGTATGTTACAAATAATAAACTTTTGTTCCAGTATTACGATGCCGTAGGGTAATTTTCGACCTTCAGGCAGGTGACGACACGTATAAGACATAAAACAAAACATAGGTGATTATGTTTTCATCTTGTATGTTGACAAACAAATGTAAACTAAATACATATAATAATTTTACGACACCTAACAGGATTTGAACGCCAACATCGCTATACGACTTTAAGAGTAGCAATAACTCAGTTGGTGTACAATCTTACGTTAACCTATTTTGATATATTTACCTTTTTAGTACTTCATGTATAACTAGATGGCGTTGTTAGTTTTTGTGAATCACGCTATGGTTACGTTACCTCGAATACTATATAAGGAAACAAAATGTACTGATTAAATTGTCTTCGTTCAAGCAAGTTAAACGTTGGTTTTTATTCATGGTTTTCGAGGCCGGATAATCGGATGCAGTGACTAGTGCAGTGAGTTAAAAAGTGGTGCCCCCTATCGGATTAAATCGTATAATTGTTGAAGTGTTGTGATCAAGGACAAACTGTGAGTACTCTAAAAGTTAGTTTAACAAAGTGAAAAAAAAAAAGTAGAACTTAGAAAAATTGGCAAAAGTTGGACTTGTAAAATTTTAAGCAAAACTGTGTTTAGACGGGGAATCCATGCCCAATTTCGGTAAAGTTTTTTAATTTAAAGACTTAGAAAATTTTCACAAAATTTTGGACTTAGAATTTTTCGAAAATTTGGAACATAGAATTTTATTGAAGAAAACATCAACCATTCTGCAGAATTTGGGACTTGTAATTTGAATTAATTGTGGAATATACTTTTAAAAAATGGATTCATTACTCAGATTGCAAGTTGATATCAATAAAAAGATGCAAAGAGGATACGTTAACTTCAAAAAGTCTCCTAAAGAAAGGATTACCCTAAGTTACGTAGAAACAAGATTGGAGTCTTTAGAAAATCAATGGTCAGCCTTTGAAGAGAATCATAGTAAAATAATTTCAGAGATTAAACAGGCAGAATATGAGAAGTCAGAGTACATAAGTGAAATGTATGGTCAGGCGGAAGAGTTATACATGGATTACAAAGCTGATTTAAAAGAACGTTTACAGAAGAAAACTACTTCTACTTCTGCGGAAATCGGCAATACAACAACTCCGACTGCCGTGAAATTGCCTAAAATTTCGATACCTACATTTTCGGGTCACTATTCTGAGTGGTCAACATTTCGGGATCTCTTTCAAACATTGATACACAAGAACCAATCATTAGATAACGTGCAAAAACTACATTACCTAAAAACATATCTTACCGGAGAAGCTGAACAACTGTTGCGATACCTACCTATTACTAGTGAGAACTATTTGACCAGTTGGAATCTTTTGGAGCATAGATTCAATAACAAGAGGTTTATAACAAATTGTATTTTGAAAAGATTCTTCAATCAAAAATGTATAACGACTGAGTCATCGAACTCTTTGAAAGAACTTTTTGATACAACAAATGAATGTCTTAATGCTTTAAAAAACGAAGGTATTAACATCGAAAATTGGGACCTTATTGTTATTTATATACTGTGTTCTAAATTAGATAATGAGTCTCGCAAACAATGGGAAGCTAAAATTTGTAGTTCAGCTAACGATTTGCCTACGTTACAAAAGTTTTTAGATTTTTTGGAGCTTAGATTTAGGTCACTTGAATTTTTATGTACTAAAACAGTAAAGAGCACTAACTCAAAGTCACATCACGTAGTAAAAAATGTTAACGAAAATAAACCATCTGTGTGTAGCTTTTGTTCAAACACTAATCATAAGATAGGGAATTGTAAGGATTTTGCTAAAGAAGATTTGTCAGCTCGTCGTAACTTTGTCCAAAATTCAGGTTTGTGTTTCAATTGCTTAGGCGCAAATCATGTGGTTACTTCGTGTCGTTTGCCCACGAGATGCAGAATTTGCAGAAGAAAACACCATTCGTTGCTGCATTCGAATAATAATAACCAACCAGCTGATGAACCGAACGAACAATCAGTTGATAGTACCAATGTTGTTGCAACTGCGACAACATCGAAGAACGAGACCAAGGTAACAAACATTTGTACAACTAGTAGTAGTATGTCTAACAAAAATCATCAGGTTGTACTAGCAACAGCTTTGGTAAAAGCAGAAACTAACACAGGATCTTATATAACACTGAGGTCTCTAGTGGACCAGGGATCACAGGCATCCTTCATAACGGAGTCTGCAGTCCAATTACTTGGACTTAACAGGATTACATGCAACAGTGTTATATCAGGAGTGGGGGGAGATGCCAACGCTTCTCTCAATTGTAAACATGTAGTGTACATTAAACTACAATCTATCCAGGATCCTAACTTTACCATAAATGTCAAAACATACGTCCTTCGGAAATTAACTTCATTTCTACCTGAAAGAAAAATTGTCGTCCAGCTGTGGCCCAACTTACCAGTAATGAAGTTAGCAGATCCGAAGTTTAACATACCAAACAAAATCGATCTTTTGCTTGGTGCAGAAGTCTATTGTCAAATTCTAACTGAAGGATTGATTAGAGGTCCTCCAGGAACACTGATGGCACAAAGCACCAGGCTGGGTTGGATTTTGTCTGGCAAAGTGAGTGATAGCGAAACCAATACTATGATTTGCAATAGTACTATCATCAGCATGCATACTAACATTTGCAATGAAGATTTTAATCTTAAACAATTCTGGGAGCTCGAATCTGATAACTTCATTCTGAGCAAAAACCAATTAACTCCGGAAGAAAAACGTTGTGAGGAAATATTTGAGAAAACAATCAAACGCGATAGTTTTGGTAGGTATATTGTAAAGTTGCCTTTTAAAGATGATGACCCGAGCAGTAAATATGGAAATTCGCGTAATATTGCTGTTAAGAGATTATTATCGTTAGAAAAACGTTTCTTAAAATCACCGGATTTAAAAACTAAATATTCGGAAGTTATTTTAGAATATTTAAAGCTCGGTCATATGGAACTAATACTCCCAGTAGAAATTGATAAACCAGAAGTGGTTTACTTACCTTATCATGAAGTAGTTAGAGAGGATAAAACAACGACCAAATTCAGGATTGTATTTAATGCTTCTAGTCGCGATAACAATGCTGTTTCACTGAACAGTAACCTTATGGTAGGACCAAGATTACAGGATGATCTTAGACACATCCTCATGAGGTGGAGGCTTCATCCTATTTGCTTAGTAGCTGACATCGTAAAGATGTACAGACAGATTAAGGTGACAGAACAAGATGCAGATTATCAACGCATTGTGTGGAGATCAGACTCTGAAAAAGAGATACAACACTTGCGTTTAGTACGGGTAACATTTGGGACTGCTTCAGCTCCATACCTGGCAGTAAGAGCGCTTCATCAAGTCGCTTATGATGAAGGAGCTCAATTCCCACTAGCATCTGAAAGGGTTTTACACGATTTTTATATGGATGATCTTATAACTGGCTGTACAAGTATTTCAGAAGGGAAACCAATATTCTCAGAAATAACTGAACTACTAAGCAAGGGAGGTTTTGAACTACAGAAATGGGCAAGCAATGATGATCAACTACATAAGGAAATAACTAAGGAAAGCAAAGCATTAACAAGCAATCTAGAACTAAAAGAAAGTGAAACTATTAAAATATTGGGACTTACCTGGAATCGACGAACTGATAACTTCGAGTACTCCGTTCAGCTACCATCAATCTCGGAACCTGTAACAAAAAGGAAAGTAATCTCTGATATTGCGAAATTGTTTGACCCAATGGGTTGGATATCACCAGCAATCATAAAAGCTAAAATTATGATTCAAAAGCTTTGGCTTGCAGGAATAGAATGGGATGATAAACTACCACCAACACTATTAAAGGAATGGATTACCTACCGTGCAGGACTGGTAGAACTTACCAAATGTCGATTTCCACGATGGATTAATGTCAAGGAAAACAGCAGTGTGGAACTCCATGGCTTCAGCGATGCATCTAATGAGGCTTATGCTGCTGTGGTCTATATCCGTGTTGTTGACGAATCAGGAGACGTGCACATTCATTTGGTCACTTCCAAAACCAAAGTAGCTCCAATAAAGCAAGTATCCATCCCAAGACTCGAGTTGTGTGGAGCTGTCTTATTAGCTAAATTGTTACAGGAAGTCTCAATAGTTTTGAACATTCCGAAATCTAACTTACGTGCTTGGACTGATTCAACCGTGGTACTGGCTTGGCTAAGCAGTCATCCAACACGTTGGAAAACGTTTATAGCCAATCGGGTCTCGGAAATATTAAACATATTAGACAGGAACCAATGGTCACACGTAGCATCTCTTGATAACCCGGCAGATTGTGCGTCGCGGGGAATTAACCCGTCAGAGTTATCGACACTTGAACTGTGGAAAACAGGACCATTATGGTTGAAACATAGACCAGATAA
Organism: Agrotis exclamationis; assembly: GCA_950005045.1. NCBI lineage: Eukaryota > Metazoa > Arthropoda > Insecta > Lepidoptera > Noctuidae > Agrotis > Agrotis exclamationis. Next base: position 3,021,911 of record OX465422.1, on the reverse strand, counting down.
TGATGATAATCACCAAATACCAGATACTAATTTAGAAGAAAAAACAAAAAAGGTTTGTTATGTAACACAGAACGATCAATTCCAGTTGTGGACCAAGTTCTCATCTCTTCGTAAATTAGTTCGAGTAGTAGCATACTGCAAAAGATTTATCAAAAAGTTGAGAAATGTACAAGATCATAACTTACCTTTATGGTTAACTAGTTTGGAACTAAATGAAGCTCTTCATATTTGTGTGAAACAGTGTCAAGCAGTCAGTTTCCAGCAAGAAATAAAGGATATTAAAGAAAAGGGGTCAGTACAGAAGAAAAGCAAACTTACGTCATTAAATCCATTTCTAGATGTTTCGGGCATCTTGAGAGTTGGTGGTCGTTTAGAGAAGGCGGTAATAAACACTGGAATAAAACATCCGATAATATTACCAGCAAAATCTCACTTTACTGAGTTAGTTTTAAATGAAACCCACCATATTACGTTGCACGGCGGACCGCAGCTCATGATGAATCATCTGCGAACTAAATACTGGCTCATTGATGCTAAGAATCAAGCAAAACTGACTGTTCGGAAATGTGTTGTTTGTGTACGACATGCTGCACAGACAAGAGTTCAACTAATGGGACAACTACCATCAGCTCGAGTTACCCCGATTCGAGCGTTTTATCGAAGTGGTGTGGACTACGCAGGTCCCATACAAATTCGAACTTCTAAAGGTAGAGGCCATCGAGCCTATAAAGGCTACATTTGCCTTTTTATATGTATGGCTACAAGAGCCGTACATCTAGAAGCTGTGAGTGATCTCACGTCACAAGGATTTATAGCTGCTTTTAAACGATTTGTTGCCAGACGTGGTCATTGTGCTGACCTATTTAGCGATAACGGAACGAATTTTGTTGGTGCTGCTCGCGAACTTAGAAGCTTGTTTGCCCAAGAAACTTCTACATTGACAGGGGAAATCGCCAAATATTTGGCAAACAACGGCACTACTTGGCATTTTATTCCACCCCACGCACCGCATTTCGGTGGGCTATGGGAAGCTGGAATAAAATCCACTAAACATCACTTAAGACGCGTAATAGGCTCTGCAACTCTTACTTTTGAAGAGATTTCGACGCTATTATACCAAATAGAAGCTTGTCTTAACTCTCGACCCTTATCACAAATTAGCACAAATTCGCAAGACCCGACACCCCTCACTCCAGGGCATTTTTTAATCGGTGAACCAATACTCCTAGTACCTGAGCAAAATTATGAAACCTCATCCATTTCGTCGTTAAAACGTTGGCAATTGACCCAAAAAATGCTGCAACAGTTTTGGCGTCGATGGTCAAGTGAATATTTAAGTCAATTTATGCATCGTTATAAGTGGACAAATAAAACTCCTGAAGCCAATATCGGAGATGTCGTTTTAGTAAAGGAGGATGGTCTCCCTCCAGCCAAATGGCTTTTGGGTAAAATCATTACTAAACACCCTGGATTGGACAATGTTACGAGGGTAGTTACTCTAAAATGTAAAGGTATAACAATTAAACGACCAATAACTAAACTGTGTGTATTACCGGTCGCTCAGTGACCAGATATGTGTATGTTATGTTATTATTGTTAAGAATTTCGTTAAGTTTGTTTGTATTGTGAACTGTTTATCTTTATTAAATTGTGTTTTGTTCTCAGCCACCATGTCATACTGACATAACTTTGTTTCTAACTATAATACAGTCCATTTTTTCGAATGTGGTTAGTTCATGGTGGGCGGGCAAAATGGACATTCTGTCCATAGTGGGCGGAATGTACAATCTTACGTTAACCTATTTTGATATATTTACCTTTTTAGTACTTCATGTATAACTAGATGGCGTTGTTAGTTTTTGTGAATCACGCTATGGTTACGTTACCTCGAATACTATATAAGGAAACAAAATGTACTGATTAAATTGTCTTCGTTCAAGCAAGTTAAACGTTGGTTTTTATTCAGTTGGCAATAGTTTCTGGTGTACTGAATCAGCATCTCGTAGTCAAGTTTTTCTTTCAAAAACTTTTACAATTCTCGATGGAGGCAACATTTACAAAAAGTTAAACATCTGTTAAACACCTTACCTTACTACAAAAAGTAAACACTTTGTCTAAAAAAGTGTAACTGCAAAACGGACCGCACACACCACACTTTTTTAGACAAGTGTTCAACTGTGTTCAACAGTTGGGGTGCTAAGACAGGAAACCTCTTCGTGCGCCCGTGGACTGGAGTTCCCTCTCGGATACGTCCGGGGGGAAGACCAGTTTTTCGGGCCGGTGCACCCTGGGATGCGGGCAAAAACTCTTCTCTCTCTCTTTGTCTCTCTCTTTGCCCGTATGTGAATAGCCTGTCGGGTGGACGCTCCAACGCGTGTCCCTCTGAATAGCAGAGGGCACAGCGGCGGAGCGGGCTTGAGGACGGTGAGGAATGGGTAAGCTCGCCGTCCGACCAAGGATCAAGCCCGGTTCGGTGGCGTGTCGTGTTTCACGCGTCACCGACGGGGCCCCTTATGGGGCCAAATGCCTGCTGGGGTCGCGGAATTTTTCTTAATCCAGGATACCGTGGCCCCGGAACGTAAAGGGCATCCGAAGGAACACGGGTGGATTTTAGTCAGAGTCTGACAGTCCCTTCCGCCCCACCCAGGGCGGGAGGACTCATTTGATGATTTTGCCACCCATAAAAAAAAGTGTTCAACAGTTTTTAACTATTGAAGTTTTACGACAGCCTTTAAAAGCCTACACTATAATAATGTTTAAGGGCCTTACTTATAAACATTGATTAGACGTTACTTATCTTAAATAGCTCTTAAGTCACTTGCCATCTCTATTCATTGAAATAGAAATGACAAGGACAGGTGATATTTAATCGGTAGCTAAGCAACACAAGTTTTTATAAGTAAGGGGGATAATGTATAAAGGTTTAAGCATTAAAATTACGAAATTACCATAAAAAAACTTTCAATTCAACTTGCTCATTGCCAACCGTCGCCGTTCCTTATCGAAAATCAAAAAGGAAGCGACAAAAAGTTAAAAATAGACTCTCAAAGCAATTCCAATCACGCTATCTTCCATGTTCGGGTGTTAATTGAACAGCGAGGACCCGGCAGTAAGTGCATTTCGACCCAAAGGTCGGAAGAGAAAGGTCAACAGGTTAGTTAGGGAGAGTTGTCGGAAAGGGGCCTTTATATTATAAATTGGAATATAACATATTTGAAGGTAGGGGTTTTAGTTGAAACGGCGTTTTTTGGGTCTGTGTTATGTGGAGAAAAGGTGCTTATAAGCAGATTTTGAGTAAAACGCCGAAAGGACTATAAGACTCACAAAGTTAAGTTAGTTTAAGTTTGTTGTGTAGCCGAGTGCAAACAAGTAACTGTGACCCTGGAACGTAAACGGCTATTGAAGGAATACGTCGTATACTCTGACAGTCCTTTCCGTTTCTCCCAGAGCAGGAGGACGCATTTGATGATTTTGCCATCTAAAACAAAGTATGTTTGGTTTTGTCGATATAAATTCCACTTACTCGTATCATAATAAAATAATTATACTTATATCTTATACCTTATCTTATACTTATAGTGATATTTTAAAGATGTACTAAATTCTTGTTAGTTTTTTTAGTTTTAGTATAATATCCCACTGCTGGGCAAAGGTCATTCACTTAACCTTCCACTCCTGCCGTCGTCGTCTCCTAAAATGATTTAACATTCTTCTCTCAGTTTCACAAATTACTCCCAAAGAAATATTAATTATTAGCAAAAACAAGTTCAAACTTCGCTCCACACAAATTAAATCATAATCCGTCAATCACACTCCCAAATACAACAGAAACAAAGTCCAAAGAAATCCAATCAAAATACCACAAATACTTGACTTAAGTCCTTCTGAGCACTTAGCGCGCCAAATCTCAACCGCCATTTTGAAAACTTTTAAAGAAATTAACTTTTTAAGCGATCTTACAATGTCTGAGTGGATGAAACGCATTTTATTAGATTTATAAGAAAGGCCCAAGGATTTACGAGTGTCCAATAAAATTGCAATTTAGAATTTATCGCGTTTTTAGGACAGAGGGAGCATAGGCGTTAACAAAATTCAAAATGGCTTTATATTACTGGATGCTAATTTTGTCTTCGTATTAATTGGAATACCAGCCAGTTTGGAGATTTATTGCGTTGTAAAAATGCTTTTATACTTAAATTCAAGCTTGCGATAAGACAGCTTTTTCGCGACTGAGAAAAAAGGACCCTGTATAGAAAGGACCCAGAAGGAAATATTCCATAGGACGGCATAAAAAAGCTGGTTCAGCTTTTAGATTTTGGAAATCATTAAACCTACGAGTATTTTTAATGTTTTAGTTTGCTTTTTGACATGGTTGTCGTGTTATTTTCTATTTAGATTAATAAGGACCATTGTAACAATTTCGTATTCTATGTATCTTTAATTTGTTTGTGGATCTCGTGTCGTTTTTTCTTTTCGTTAATTTACACAAGGCCTTGATTGCGAATTCACCGCTGAGTAGGTACGCACTCATTGGATGCTCGACTTCTTGAGTGAAAAATGAAAAGGTTACAATAAAACATTAATTAAGGAAGCACAAAACATAACATGGTTTTTAAGCGACAACCAATCTTCTTTATAATGAATCTCATGATGACGTAGATGATATGTGAGATAACTTGTGATGAAATATACTATTGTATCAAAAATATTTCAAAAGATGGCAGTGATACATTATCTTTGTTTTTTTTTTCAAACATAATTGGATACATACACATACACAGTACATAGATACTTTTATATTGAACCTTCATTGGACTCTAGCCATAAAATACATAGATTACAATAGCAATATTATTATTTTTGACGGCACAGTCGGCACAATGGCTGAGCGATCGACTACTGCGCAGCGTGTCCCGGGTTCAACCCCCGTACGGAACAAATTTTATTTGTATAACCTGCAAGTAGTTTTTCCAGGTCTGGTTGTTTGTGTATTTGAGTTTCTATGTTTGTAAACTCACCCACAATATAGGAGAAATTCCTAGAGTGGTCTAAGGTTTAAAAAGTAAAAACACACTATCTCTGAATATTTAAAAAAGATATAGATTTAAATCACAATATCAATCCTGGTTAGAGTCAAAATACTTCCTATATTAAAATCCTTTCCTTCGTCCACCTTAAATAGGGTAAGTCAGGTAAAAAAGGACCAATTATAATGCTGTAAGGAAACCCAATTTTAGTGAGATACTTTAGGCGGAGACGTCAAAAACTTAAGCTATTATCCTGTATTATTATGAAGTTCCCAAGTCTCGAGAAAAATGAATTTTCGCGCGCTAAAAAATTAAACGTACATTTTGAAGTGAAAGAAAAATACGAGTGCCTTCCTCCTAATTATCCCCTGCGAGTCGTTCTAAATTCAATTTTGAGGGTAAATAAAAGTTTTACGAAGCTGTCTGCGAAGTTAACCTTTTCAGTCTAAAATCTTTTTGTTTTCTGAAATGGTAATTGGATCAACAGTATTAATATCATAAAGTGGTAAAGTTTATGTGTCTGTCAGTTTGAAAGTAGGGGGTAATCTACGGAATTACTGATCCGATTTTGAAAATTGTTTCATTACTGAGAAGCTATGTTTGCCTAATATATTATTTTTAGGCTTCTTTAAATCATCAAATAAATCCTCCCGCCCACAGTGGGACGGAGGGACAGTCAGACTTGGACTGACTAAAATCCACTGTGTTTCTTCAATAGGCCTTTACGTTCCAGGGTCACAATAAGCTGATAAGCCAGTCCCGCGACCCCGACAAGCAGTTATTCCTTGAGTATCATTTTCAACAATCTAGTGGAATTAATCTGACCAAAATTCAAGCAAAGCCGCGATCAAATACTAATCCTAAATAATAAAGCAACAAGATAATTACAAATTCTACTTAAATTACAAACTAAACAGAGTTCGATTTAAATAAACGAAACCTTTACTAGATGTTATTCTTAAATAACTGTTATTAAATAAACTTAAGCCAATTGAAGTTTCAGGTTAGTTGCGTGGTTTCAACGGCTTGATGAAAATGGGTACCTACCTTTTTTGGGATAGAAAAAATCAAATGACTCATTCCACCCTGGGCGGACTGTCAGAGTCATATTGACTAAAATAATATAATAATAATATTCCACAACTATCACACAACGCAATCTAGTCCCAAACTAAGCAGAGCTTGTGTTATGGGTACTAGACAACTGATAAACATACTTATATATTTCTAAATACATACATATTATAGATAAATTACACCCAGACACAGAACAAATGATCGTGCTCATCACACAAACATTTGTCCTGGGTGGGAATCGAACCCACGACCTCCGGCATAGCAGTCAGGGTCACTAACCACTAGACCAACCAGCTTGTCAAAAAAATCACCCTGTACCTTTTATTTCCCTTTGCGTTCCAGGGTCACGGTACCCTCTTAAGTAATTCTCGCAATCTTAGCTGATATTTGGCCGCATTAGTAGGGAGTCCTAGGAGGTATTTGAGGATTTACTCGATAGAGGTAGATTAACAGAGAGGGTGTCACTGTCACCCTGTACCATGTCGAGTACCTCCACCACTCATGAGCGCTGTACGTCAATAGAAACATTTTTATTTTTTACATTTTAAACATGCTTAGGACGGTAAATATAAGAAATCTCTCACCATTCTAAGGGAACAGTGTATAAGACGAGTATGATGGGAAAACACACACTTAAGGCATACTTAACACAATACTAACGTAGCGCAAGCGGCAACAGGACGCTACTTGTTAATGGCTGCAGATGACGTCCTGTTGGCGCTTGCGCTACGTTAGTGTTGTGTTAAATTTGGCTTTAGTGTGTATTTCCCCATTATACCTCGCGTCCCAGTCTTATACACTGTTACCCTATAATTTTTGTCTTTAAATTTTCTTCCATTTTTGTTTTACGCGTAGTTTTTGTGTAAGTACGCGTAACATACAAAAATACCTTTTAGATTCCGATGCCATGGACGACCCAACCGCCTCAGGGGTGACTGGGTCGTGAGGTCAGTGAGGTGGAGACTGTCTTCTCCCTCACGCATACCGCCTCCTCTTTCGCTAGCATGACTGCTTCGCAGAAGGAGGTGTCTGCTTCCCATTCGTACTCAAATTCAAATTCTATAACTAATTCTAACCTTAGCAAAGAATATTTATAACCAAGTAGTAATTAAATTGCTGAATTCACTTACCGTATAAAACTTGAATACAATTCCGATTAGCATAATTACTTGGAAAAAGGTTAGACTAATAATAACGACATCGTATAATAAAAAGATTCAATTCTAATCGTAATACTCGTAAAAATCACTCGATTGAAAAAATCTTTCACAATGATTGACATTTGAATAAATCTCTTTCTCCGAGGGTATTTTAAGACGGTCCTCGACATAATAATAGAGGGTCGGTCCTGTATAAATCCGGTAAGGAATATAATCGTAAAAGTACAGACACCAGCAATGTGTCAAATATTCACCAGTCAAACATGGACCTTCTTATTTTGTGATAATGTTGAAAATCTATTAAAGCTGATTGGGGTAAGTTGATGTGCTGGCGTCTGTAGGTAGATATCCTATGAAAGGAATGTGTGATGATCTTTTAATATCCATCTAGCCATAAATCCACATTTGGTCCTAATGTTCGGACGTGAATTGTGTGCGATCTTAACCGGGTCGTTGCTTTTTGATGGATGTGTGGTCCTTATAGATCAGGGTTTCTCAAAGTGGGGTACGCGAACCCTTAGGGGTTCGCCATTTGACGGCAGGGGGTTCGCGACAAGATTTACGTAATGTTGGTTTGATAACTGGCAGGCAATGCAAGCAACATACTTATGTGAGAGTGGGTTTTCACACCTGGTCATAAAAACTAAATAAAGAAAGCGACTTGATACCGAGTCAGAATCAAGGGTTAAAATTGTCCAAAATTACTCCTAAAATTGAATCCATTTGCGACAAGAAACAAGCACACCCAACACATTTATATTAAAAAGATATTTCTTTTATCACTTTATTTGTCACCTTTTTATATTCAAATAAAAACCTTATTTTCTTAAACAATCAATTTTATTATTTTCTTGGGGGAGGGGGGGGTTAAACTAGTTTTTTTTTTATTTTACTTAATTATTTAAGGGTTCACTGTCACGTGGAAATTTTAACAGGGGTTCGTGGAGCCGAAAGATTGAGAAACCCTGTTATAGATGAATGGGTATGATTGAATTGAGGGTTAATGCGTTTATAATAAGGGCTACTTTCGAACTATGTGCTATGTTAAGTAGTGGTATTCAGCTCCTTTTCATTCAACTGAAATCGATCTCTTGGTGATCATCATCACAAATGTTTTATTTGGTACTCAGTTTAGACTGGTTTAGACAGTTCGGTAGGCACCTAGATGTACTCATTTAGATTTATAGTGCCCACATGTCATTTAGTTTAGTTTAAATATTCAACGCAGATTATTGTCAAATACTTAATTTTCTAACATGTGCACTAGAATTTTGTAATCGAGCTGAAAATGCTCATAAAAGAAAAACTACTGAACCAAACTAAATGATATTTTTATGGGACCTAGTGGAAGATATATATGCATCGAACAAAAAAAATCGAAATTGGACCAGAAACCTCGGAGTTATCGGTGTAGATAATGTTGATAAATTTTTAGGTTTTTGTTGATTTTTCAAAAACTGCTCGTCCGTTTTCAATAAAAATTGAATGGGACCTTTTGGGAAGTATATCCTTTCCAACAAAAAGAGAATTCTTCAAATCGGTCTGTAAGCGACGGAGATATGCGCGAACAAACATTTAAAAAAAATATTATAAACATCCGAATTGATAACCTCCTCCTTTTGGAAGTCGGTTAAAAAGAACCTTAAACACTACACTACAATATAATTACATCGCATGATTTCAACTGGAACGGTCACATCTGACCTTTTAAAGTGCTCGAGTATCAGATAAATGTCAAAGGACTATGCTGGTGACCCGGTCAAGTTCTCGTCCGCTTTACGTTCTCTGTTAATTTTATACTAGTTACTTCATCTTGTTTTAATTTAACAGCTTATTATAAATGTTATCCCTGTCATTTATTAATTGTATCTATTTAAAACGATTTGTTTGGCTAAATCAATTTTGAAGCGGTGAAAAATTTTCGTTACATTCTGCCTTCTGGAAAAGGTTTTGGTATGCAACCATAATGGATATTCCGTGACGTCGTCCGCATATATCCACTTTTGCTTACGCATCAGCGCATTTACAAAGACGCCAATTAATCAAAGATACCAGGGCCAATTTTTGTGAAATATCTGACTTAAAAAGGGTAAAATAAAAAACTTAAAAAAAAATAACTACAACCTACTTCAAAAACAAACACTTTTTTTTACAAGATTACAGATACAAAGGCCAAATGTGGATCTTACCTCGTTACCTTATGATGGATGCTCTTAGCTGTGAACAATTATGTTAGGGATACTTGACGGTTTTTCCGTCAACGAAACGTTAACGTTGATTTACGTTTGTCAACTGGTTAGTCAACTAGTTAAATTCGTCAGCGAGTTAACGTACTACTAATGTCAACTTGCAACGTAAACCGTTGATTCATTGAACGGTTTTTATTCAACGATTGCGCGTTCAATTTTAGAAATAATTTGATTGTATTTATGTATTGGTAAACGTTTGACTGATGGTTCTACTAAGATGAACTCCCCTTCATACTTTCTCTTCTGGCTTAGGACTGACTGAATAGAATACCTATTCTTAAAATAAATATTTCGAAAATCAACTCTTTCATCCGTTACTTAGAGTTCAAATCGTATGATATGACCTTCACTCGTAATCTATGACGTTATTTTCAACGTAAGTTTTATAAATTGCTCAGTACGTTTCGTTTGCGTTCTCATATTAATGAGAACGCAAACGTGCTGAGCAATTTCATTCAATTTCGTTGAATTATCAACGAGACGCACGAATTAAATTCATAAACGTCGTTGACGAATTCAACTAGTTGTTTCATATACAGTTAACGTTAATACATTAACAGGAGTTCAACGGTTGATTCAACTAGTTCGTTGATTCAACGCTCATCCCTAGATTATGTGTAATATTTTATATCCCTGCGGCTTAGGACAATGTATTCGTAATGTTGTGAACGTTTAGAGGCTCTTTGTAACTGTCGTCCTAATATACGGACAGATGGATGACAAGATTAATATTGATTGAAGATTAAGATGTAGGTATGATCTAGGCTTACTGATGTACTGGATATGCGTCACCGTTAGAGTTTAGAAATAGATTGAAGAATTTGACGCTGCTGTAGACAGGACTTGATGGCTGGGTTGGAAAGAGCGTCGGGAGTACTGAATCCGGAGGTCACAGGTACAAATACTGCTCGCGGTTCGAATTTTTCTTTCCATAGAAAATCTTCGTCTAGGTATTGCTCATAAGCCTTTTATATTATTATCTTAATAAGTTTGTGTCCTATTCCTTACTTTTTCGTGTGAGAATGTGGCCAATCTCTCAGAGTCTGTTGGACTCCTACAATCGCCACAGGTTAGGTTAGGTTGACATATTTTAGTATTCCAGATAAACCTCATTCATTAGAAGAAAGTCGCCATAGTTAAAAATATTTCATTTTCCAGGCGCTTCGAATGAAACCTGTTTCTAATTTGTTGGAGGGTGGGGACGCTTTTTCTCAATATCCTTTACGGAGGAGATTGACATTTGGCATTGGAGCCTTCTCCAATGCCAAATGTTAAAAAATAATGTGTAAAAATGCATTCTGCACTCCATAAGCAGAATGCATTTTTTCAACATTTTTCAAGTCAAATGTTGAAATTCGAATAATAAAACAATGACTTGTTAATAGAAAATAAATATATATTAATTAAACTATAACATAATAACTAACTAACAAAAATACTAAATTAAAATAAAACTAAACTAAACTATTCTAGAGCATCAAAAAATTGATCCTCAACGCTGTCAGCTGGTAATGTGCCCAAGAGACTGGCAGCGTTACCTCTCTGAATAGCCAAGCTAAGCCTTTGACCAAGGTAAAAGCCAGCTCTTGGGTCACGGGAAGCGTCAACAAGTCTTTTTGAAATGTCTCTGAAGAGGCTGTGAGCACTCGGACCCCATGGCCCTATAGTTTCGACCCCAAACGGCTCAAAAATATAGTTCCTACTTAGGTTAATATGGATAATAAATAATTTATTCATATTTTCCCACAATTCTTAAGTTACGTCAAAGTTTAAATCTCGAACATCAGTAGTCCGCCTGACGCCGCGGGCAAAAGGCCACAGATAATAAAATTACAAAATTCAAAAGAGGTTTCACATTTTACATTCTGACGTGCACAAACTTATTGGTTGTTGAACAAAGTTCGTTACTGTTCATTCAAACAGAGTACGTGGTCTGTTTCACTGAATAGTTTTTGTGGTTTTTCTTTATTTTATCAATGAACTATTTGATTAAAAGAAAAAATGCTTTGTTTAATTTTTTTGTTGGCTGAAATAGAGCGTTTTGGATAATTTTATCGATATTTATGTAGACTGTTTTTTGCTTTGTCTTTTTCAATGATATTGGAGTCATCTTCACCTAGGCTTTTTTTTTGCGTGGTAAAATCATCAAATGAGTCACAAATCTGACTGTCCGTCCCGCCCTGCCCGGGGTGGGAGACCCCGGGCAGGGCGGGACGGACAGTCAGATTTGTACTGACTAAAATCCACGGTGTCCTTCAATAGCCCTTTATGTTCCGGGGTCACGGTAATGAGATAAGTCCCGCGACCCCGGCCGGCTTTGGCCCTCTAGAGAGGGGGCCCCGTCATTATGCTGACGCTCTTTGAGGCGCGCGTGGAACACAACGCGCCGTCGACCCGGGCATGGTCCATGGTCGGGCTGCGAGTTGCCCTTTACTCGCCGCCCGCATGCCCGCGCCTACGGTGGCCGGAGATCGTCTTGCGACGTCCGTCGCCGTGTGCGTCCACCACCACGGGTGGGGCGGAGGGAGGACATTGTCCTCTCTCTCACGCGACCCGCCTCCTCCTTCGCGAGCATGACTGCTTCGCAGAAGGAGGCGACCGCTTCCCACTCCGTCTCGCCCCGCAGCATGGCCGCGACCAATGCCGGGCGCGAGAGGTCTCCGCCTATCGCCGCCGTATCTTCACCTAGGCTTTGTCAAACTATGCTGTGGTCGGCTTTGAGTAGCAGAATTTTACAAGGATCTGCCTATCAGACCTCCACAACTCAGTTACTTGGTAATACAATGATAACCAACAACTTACCTAAACTTAGTCTCACACTAAATCCATGTCCACAGATCCAAACACGCCCAAATGGTAACGGCTCCTAGTTATAGTTACGGGTCGTGGGTTCAAACCCAGCCAGGTGCATTACTTTGTGAAGTTTATTAGGTACATCTAAACTCAAAACCGAAAAAGAAAACATCGTAAGTAAACCGACATGTCCACACCAAAAATTCGATCTTATATGACATTTACCAACGAGCCCGCGTGGTAGATTATAGCCTGTGTCCCAGCAGTGGGAACATTTGCTTACACTAAAGCTTCTCCAGTCATTGAAGCTTCAAACATTGAGCCTGGAGAGATCATGAAAGGGAATACAAACTTGAATGGTGCTATAAAGCCTACAAAGGAATGATTAATCAACTAAAATCTTGCCTCCGAGAGGGATCAAGAATAATATTGCTTTATACTTACCTTTTGAGTCCCATCTTAGTTAGTTCCACTTAGTTTAAGGTTGTAAGTGAATGGAGAGAGAAATCGTCTCTTTAGTGTAGTGCGACTGGTAAGCAAGAGGTCCTGTATTCGATTCCCAGGTCAGACAAAGTGTTATTGAGTTTTTCCATTACGAATTACTGTTGATTCTCGGAGTCTGAATTTTTTGCCTCGTTGGTAGAAAAGGCTCGCCTCAGTCGCCTCGCACCTCGCAGTTTGCGTGGAACTTGATTGTACTTTTCTTTTTTAACCGACTTCAAAAAAAGGAGGAGGTTCTCAATTCGTTGTAATCTTTTTTTTTATGTATGTTCTCGTCAAATCGTTGCGCCACACTAGGAATAATTCCTTTGACTTGGGTGCGTTTAAACTCACCGTGGTGAGTTGTTTCGAGTCGGGACTCGGAACAACTACTTGTATTCATCATAAAAATATTTGTGCCGTCGTGCTCCAGGCGCGCTTCAAAAAGCTGTCAGCAATATTACGGGCCCTCCCTTAGAGGGCCAAAGACTGCCGGGGTCGCGGAACTATCGGGTAACCGTGGCCGGGTAACGTAAAGGGCTATTGAAGGACACCGTAGATTTTAGTCAGTACAAGTCTGACAGACCCTCAAGTCCTGTCCTGGGTGGGAGGACTCATTTGATGATTTTACCACGTAAAAAAAACTTATCTACTAAAGTCCAATGCACCGCTTTCGCAACATGTCTTTACCATTTTGTACAATTTAAGAACATTTGATAAAACTCCAGTCTTATAGTATATTATAGATTTAGATCAGTATAAAAAATAATTTACGGAAGAGCAACCACAGGCGAAAGCTAGTTCTAAACTCTAACATGCCTGACTGCCCCATAAAGGCTAGCAGGGGATTGTTGCCAGTGCATCAGATCTTGTCGGATTTGTCGGCAACGTTATCTCCAGCCCGCATACTAAACACATCTCTTTTGACGGATCACGGACCAACATTCCAACTGCTTTTGGGACAAAAAGATTTAGATAAAGCTGATTGCTACATGGGGTTTAGATGAACGAACGAAGCTGCCTTTGTGAATTTAGAAATCGGATGATGGTTTCCATGTTGAAATGTTATGTGAATTAAAAATAATAGTTTTGTTTCATTAGCGTAGCGTAGCGCAGGATTAACTAAATCTTTAATATTTGACTCAAGCCATGAATTCAGTCCAAACAGAGATTTATTTCTCGATTGTCTTATCCTATATTATCTAAATAGTAATTGTGCATCAGCCATCATCAGCCTATAATGTTTCCCCACTGCTGGGACACAGGCCTCCTCTCTGTGAGAGAGAGTGGGCCGTAATCCACAACGCGGGCTCAGTGCGGGTTGGTAGATCTCAGATGTCACGTCTTCAAATAAATAAATAAATAAATAAATAAATTGTTTATTGAATTAATTGATGTACAAAAATGTTTACAATAATAGGGCCTTATTATTACTATTGGTATAAAATAAATTGGATTCTACCTGAACTAGGAATAATCCTGTATCTCAGGTAACTCACTAAGTGCATTAAAAACATTATCTAAGATTCCTTAAACAAGTTTCTATTACAAAACTTATAAACTATAATTATTTTTAGAAACCTAATACTAAAGTAGAAAATATGTTGCGTAACACAAATAACTAGGTCGCATTTACTTTGAACCATACTAACATATATCATATCAGCAAAATAAGAAATATGCAGATTGCATTATACATATTATTTTATAAGTGCGCAATTATAACTAAAACATAGAAGGAAAAAAAAAGAATATAACTATGAATAAATTAAGTGCTATTATGTGACGTCATTGTAATCAATAGAATTGATGTATCTTGTCTCAGCCATTTTCTTAGCAGGGCATTCTTGATCTCCTGTTTTGTGTTTGCTCGGTTTTTTATATCGCAAGCATGTTGCGCACACTGATGGTTCAGCAGTTTTAGTGCACTCATTGAATTGATGACCTAGTTCCCCGCAATGTCTACATGTATAGGTAGTCTCTCGACAAGTCTTAGCGGCATGACCGTACTGCTGACATTTAAAACACCTGGTCACAAGTGTGTAGTCCCTCACTGGACAGGATGTCCAGTTTATGTACACTCTGTTTTGGTTTATAAGGGTCTTTCTAATGCTTGCAGTTACTTCTAAAATAAAGTTGCAGGTAGGTCTTTCTTTTTGGCCTGACTTGTGACTTAATTTTATGGAGGCCATAAACGTGTCACGGGATAAAGTAGGCAACTTGTCGGCAATATTCTGCTCATAGATGCAATCGTACACTTCCTGATCACTTAAAACTGTTGGAACTCCTATGATCGCAATTTTTGGCCTTTTCTTATGGGGCTCTTCCACTTTGAGGCCCGAATTACTGAGCTGGCATGATTTCCTAAGTTTTTCAATGTCTTCTTTAGTCTCTGTGCTGATTATGACGCCCCCGTTCTTTGTTTTGTGCAATCCTCTAACGTGCAGTTTCATTTGTTCTGGGCATATTATTTTTTGTACTAGTGATTTTGTGTCGTCACTAGATTTTAATTTATCTGTTGGATAAATTGCAATAGAACTGAGGTTATTAGGGCGCAGATAATTGTTCTTATTTGTTTTAACCATGTCAGCAAACGAAAGTTTTTCTTCCACAGATGTTTTGGTGCAAGTCTCTTGAATGCTAGCTTGAATGGTTTTCTGGAACGATTCTAGGCAGTCCGTGAGGTCGCGTTTTTCTGTCAATGTTACAGTAGAATGTTGGAGTTCTTTGGCCTTGAGCTTCAAGTCTTGATAGTACACTGCCATTTGTGAGACGCCATGTCCTACCTTACGCGAAAGGGAATTGATCCTCAGTTTTTGTTCAGAGTTCAGCTTCCCTTCCTGTGCAATAACACAGACTTCATTTAGGCATTTCTCGATGGAGATCAACCAGTTACTTATTTCACAGGTTTCCACAGCTTCAAATCTTCTTTCTGCCGCATGATGAGATGATTGCGATTTATTCGCAGGGCTGCTCTGAGGCGGGATACCCCGCGGGCTATCTTCAATATTTGACATTTCTACTTAGTTCATAATTAGAAACTTGTTATTCACTGAGTAGGTAAATCGTAAACTTAGCGGAAAAATGTAATTCGGTTTCTAGGTCACTGATCACTCGAACGCCATGTTATTAATAATATTGCTTATAAACACGTCCGCTCAAGTTGAGTGCTAGTACTAGTATCAAATTTTAGGTTCTAGGACATGCCGATTTATTCACGATGTTTTCCTTCACTGAGAGCAGTGGTTATGAAATAAATTACTCAAACAAATGCGCCTGACTGGTTTCGAACCCACGATCTACGACTCGCAAGTCGGGGCCGATACCACTAAGCTAACTGCTATCTGTTTTGTTTATTTTTATCTTTTCAATCCTTCCAAAAGTAGTATAATTTATTTCTTGTAGCCACGGATACCGTGATCGGTGGCTACATTTTTTTTTGTTGGAAACGGTTCACGTTATCGGTGGATACAACTTGTCGTGATCCGTGGCTAATTCAATCTGATACCGGGATCCATGGAGACAAACCCTGATTTTCTAGTTGATTCTAAGGAAACAACAGATGAATATTATTGTGCCAATTATAATTTCAATAATACAACAAACACAAAGCACGTTGCAGGAACGTGGAACCTGTTCAGATCGTGCAGTAGACAAAGTAGACCACTATGTACCTCGTATACGTAGCTTTACACCGACACGTGCTCAACACCCACACATCCATCCATTTACACCTAGGGTATGAATTTAACGAACTACAGAGCAAATATTATCAAAAATAATACAAATACAACTAGCTGTTGCCGGCACAACTTTGAGAAGGAGGCAGCTAGAAGAATACGATGGGCTGGGCGGCATTCGGGAAGCTGCGTCATACCTTTGAACCATCGATCCCGGGTGTCCTAACCGTAATGACTTACGGTGCCGAAACGTGGACACTTACCATCGGCCTGGTCCACAAATTTAAGGTTGCTTAGCGTGCAATGGAGAGAGCAATGCTCGGGCTTTCTCTTGCATAGGATTCGTAACGAAGTCATTCGCCAGAGAACCAAAGTAACCGACATTGCGCGTAGAATCAGCATGCTGAAGTGGAAGTGGGCCGGCCACGTCGGTAGACGAACAGCCGGCGCAGATGGAGCTAACATGTGCTAGAGTGGAGACCGCGAATGGGCAAACCTAGTGTAGGACCTGCTGCAAGACGGGTCGATGATTTAAGGAAGGTGGCTGGCAGTGGATGGATGCGGACTGCCCAGGACCGGGATGGTTGGCGCTCTTTGGGGGAGGCTTACGTTCAGCAATGGACGGTAATAGGCTGATAATGTAGCTGTTGCCAGGGGCTTCGCGTCTCACTCGAAAACTAAACCATAGGAATGTAATACCGGAATAAAAAGTATCATACGTGCGAGACTAGGTTATAGACTATCTGTGTACCAAATTTTATCCAAATCCGTTCAGTAGTTTTTGCCTGTAAGTGAAACAAACATCTATCGATTCATGCATCCATCCTCCACACTTGTACACATTCGCTGTCATGATGTAGCGTATGGTACTTAGTAACTTAGTAGTCTATTATTATAAAGAAAGAAAAAGAGTTTGTTTGGATAAACATGCTAATCTCAGAAACTGCTACTTCGATTTGTAAAATTCTGTTTTTGTTTGACAGTCTATATGTCGAGGAAGGATATGAGATAGGCTATATAGCATCATAACTGTTCTAAGGCTTATCTTATTCATACTCCCTCGTAGCTCCTTCAATGAAAGCGCCCGTCAAATCCAATTAATTACAGTCCTCCGTTATTACGGTGGTTCAATTCGTACAATAACATAGTAAGGGGCTGGATTTAAACAAAACACGGCACTGTATTGAATCCCGGGGAAGCTGGGGGTTGATTGGACCACAGAGTAGATTTTGTATGGAAGGACCAATCAGGTCATTGTAATTCCTTTTGAATTGAATTCCTAAAGTTATGAATATTAAAATAAACTAGTGGCCCGTCCCAGCTTCGCACGGGTACATTAAGAACCGCTCGTCCGATTTTGTGCAAACTTCACATAAAACATCTACTAGGTAAATAGTTCGAACAAAGCCTAAACATTTGGTTTGGATAGATGAGCCCGTTCTTGAGTTATAACATTACAACGAAAAGTGGCATTGATTTTTATATATTAGATAACACCGCATTTTAATTTAGGTTAGTCAGTTAAAAACGAGTTGTTTGTTCAGTAGTTAAACTATTTCTTAAATCCTTTACATTTTAAACATTTTTTAAAGAGTATTTGTTTTAACAGTAGTTAATTTAACTATTGATCAAACAACTGGCCCGAAGTTTATAAAATCAAGTAGAAAAAAAACGTAATAGCTTTACTGTAGGTTCCGTAGTTGCCTATTCCATAGCGTAGACTTCTTTCTATAGAGAAGAACGCGTGAGAAAGTCTATGGACACTGTTTTGAATCGGAGTATTAACAAATCAAAAGAATGTAAATTTCGCAGCGTTGGCGTTCTTTAGTTTACTGCCAAACTGAAAAAAACGCATGTTTATGAAAGAAACCCTTAACATTTGTCATTGTTCGCTTTAACCTCAGTCTCCCCTAATGTTGATTTTGAAAGTTGGATCGGGAATTTGATTGTTCTGCGTAAATGTTGTTATTATTATAGGTTTTGACAATTATAGGGAGTAGAGTTATTATCTTTATTTATCGATCTAGTTCATTTTATTGGAATAACAACCTAAACATGAATACATAAAACTTTTTTTAAGGGGGCAATCCCTTTCAAATATAAGTCTTATTAACAAACCTTATTATCCATTTGAGGACACAGTTGGTACAGTGCAGTGGCTGATTGATAGGACTGCTCCACTACATCTCGAGGGTTCGTATCCCACCAGGAACAAATATTTTTTTAATCTACAAGTTGTTTCTCCGGGTCTTTATGTTTGTGTATGTGTACAGGAGAAATTCCTAGTGAAAATCAACGATTCTTTTTTTTTTAAAGTAGTACAATAAAAGAAAAAAACTGAAAAGTATATTTACCGTTTCCAAACGTCTTTTATAATGCGAACAGCGAAGGATTGGAACTCTCTGCCTGCGTCTGTGTTTCCAAATGCATACAACCCTAATCTCTTCAAAGTTAGAGTGAACAGGCTTCTTCTGGGTAAGCTCGCTCCATCGTCGACCTTGTCTTAGTCACTCCTAACCTAGAGTAAGGTCAAGAGCAAACCCGTATTACATAAAAAAAATACTATACCTACACCTGAGAGCAAAAGTATGGAAAAACTTACTCCGGAACTTACTAACTTAAGAAGAATAAAAATGGCACCATTTCAAAGGTTTAACTGTTAACTTTAAACGCCATTATTTAAGGAGCCGGATTAATTCCAAGTACACACAGAGAAATGTATACGAGAACTTCTGGTTGCAACCGTGACAGCAAGACTCACTAGTTGACTTTACAACATTTCTAGTAATAAATACTAAGTCCTTGTTATCTCTACTACTTACTTAGTATTTATTACTAGAAATGTTGTAAAGTCAACTAGTAAGTCTTGGTGTCACAGTTGCAACCAGAAGTTCTCGTATAGGTAGCCAGACATTTCTCTGCGTGTAAGTGATTCTATTTTTTTTTTTTGCTCGCTAGTGAAGTTTTGCATGGCTTGATGTATATCCGTGTCTACAAAATGATGTATAGGTTCTTTCTTAACAAATAAACATTTCCTTTATCGTATATCGTGTTGGCACACAATTTATCATCCGACATCCAACATGTTGGCTCTTTACATAAAATATAACACAAGATATAAATGTTACCCTTCCATCTTATACCCAGAATATGAAGTGCCCATGTTAAGCCGACGATAGCGCTATTTGTCTTTTATTCTGTACGGAACCCTTTTCGGTTCATTTTAAGGGTTCCGTAGTCAAAGGATGGCAAAAGGGTTATTGAATATATGATGTCCTACTAATATTATAAACGTGAAAGTTTGTTTGGATGTATGTATTTTTGTTCCTCTTTCACGCAAAAACTACTGAATGGATTTGGTTGAAATTCGGTACATAGATAGTTTATAACCTGGATTAACACATAGGATAGTTTTTATCCCTATTTTATGTTCCTACGGGATGATTTTTGAGTTGTAGCGGGTGAAACCGCTGGCAACAGCTAGTACTTCATAAAGTTCTAATACAGTGATAGTATATTGGTTGTGAGCGCGACTATTGAGCAAAAGGTTCTAGGCTCGATTCTAAGCCATTTCGATCATGGTGGTACCTACTTGTCTAGGGAAGCTTGTCCTAAATCACAAAAATAAGAATTCTGATGGCGAGTTCATGTTTTTTTCTTAAAGAAAACACCCTTTCTATGATTTTCTCGTGTAGGTAGCGTGGATTTTGTGCAGTAATAATACATTTTACATGAATGCGGTCTAAGACGGTCAATTTTTTTCGCCGCACGTCTTCATCGACCGAAAATAGAGCCACGTGTACATATACCCCATCACTTATACAATTTGGGCATGTGGACAGCGAGTAATGGGCAACTGTCTGGTCATGGACCATGCCCGGGTCGACGGCGCGTCGTGTTCTACTCAAAGAGCTGTCAGCAATATGTCGAAACTACCCTTAGAGGACTAACGCCGGCAAGAGTCGCGGGACTATGGGGTTACCGTGGCCCCGGAACGTAAAGGGCTATTGAAAGACATCGTGGATTTTAATCAGTACAAGTCAGACAGTCCCTCTCGCCCTGCCCGGGGGAGAGAGGACTCAATTGATGATTTTCAACGTAAAAAAAAACACTTATACAATTTGGTAATATGCGTAGCTGCTGGCTAAAGCTAGTAAATAAATAAAAAATATCTTCTCCACAGATCTTCCGAAGCGCAAATCAAACCGTATCGTCTCCATCCTGGGTCTGTTCGAGCTGTCAGTGGGAGACTCTCCTCGAGCTGATGGAGTATCAGAGCTGGCTGCTGCGAGGCTGGCAGTAGACCACGTCAACAAACGAGGACTACTGCCAGGGTACAAGCTGCATCTCATCACTAATGATACTAAGGTAATTATACTCAATACTCAATTTCTTTATTGCGATCCAAAATGTACATTTGTAAGTTTACATTAGCTTGTGGGTTGTAATAACGACACAATTTTGGACCCTGTCGGGCACAGCATAGAAAAATCATGGGAGAGAGGAGGAAGAGCACTGAGTGTTTACTTCTAATACTAAAAAAAAAATATTTTCCACATTACGTACCTAATTATTCCACTTGAAAAGCCAAATTTCTGATTAAGCAACGGTTAACTAATAACTGATTCATCATTAAACTGTTCGCCGACATGACGACTCATTCTAATTCTTTAGTACTTTGAAATAAGTACGACCTAAATGTGAGCTTATCTATTTATTTATTTATCAAAATTTTGTCAACATGTGAAAATAAACTACCAGTCTAATGCACAAACAGATTGATGGTAATATTGCGCTAACTGTATGAACTGAAGCAAATTCATTTATATCATCATCAGCCTATAAATGTTCCCACAGCTGAGACACAGGCCTCCTCTCTGTGAGAGGGAGTGGGCCGTAATCTACCACGCGGGCCCAGTGCGGATTGTTAAATGTCACATGTCTTCGAATTTTTTGGTTCTAGGACATGCCGGTTTCCTCACGATGTTTTCTTTCACCGGTTTGAGAGCAGTGGTGTTGAAATAAATTACACAAAGTAATGCGCCTGACGGGATTCGAATCCACGAAACTCGTAAGTTGAGGCCGATACCACTGGGCCACCACTGATCTTAATATATAATGCTCTAATAGCTAATATGCCTACTAATAAATGTAATAAAATAAATGAAAAATCAAAGTTCGGTAATTTATTTATTAAAGGTATATACGAAAAACACAATATTTTGATGAAGAACCAACAGTGTCCATAAGTTAGTTATTAAACTACAAACTGTGTACAACATAAGTCATAACACATTACCGTCCATAACTACTTGTTTCAGAAGCTTTGCGAGTTGCATTCTGTTACGAAACTTTTGTGCTATGACTTCATGTTCTATACTCGTATGTACAATGATGTACAAACAACTCTGAAATTTTATTAAATTGCAATCAGTAGTAATTAAATTGTAAAGCTATTAAACGTTTCAATTAAGATCAACAAAAAATTGATGTAAAAGTCTAACACCCGTTTTCACAAACTGATTTAAAGCTAAACAAAACCGTTTATTTTACATCTCCGTCTCCAACTTCCGCTATGAATAATTATGTTCCTACCAATGTTGATACCTGTTAGCTAAGTTATAATGCCTCATTCAATAAATTAATTATGCTGTAAAGATGAATGACGCTTTCAAATCAAAATACAATTCTGCCGATAAGTACTGTAGTAAAGATTTTTGAGGAAAGAAATTTTAGCTGCTAGTGGGACTCAAACCCGCGTCTTCTGGATGAGTATTTATAGCGTATAAATAAAAAATAAACTTTAAGTACTGTAGTGAAATGAAATGATGCTGAAATGCAATGAAATGATAATGAAATGCAATATTCCTAATGTGAATAATTCCTTGTCAGTAACATCATTAGCAATGCTTTAATAAAATGGCATAAGCAGAACTGCGAGTCCATTCTGACATGACATATAGCATGAAAAATACATAATAATTATCATTTCCCACAAAAAAAAGAATTTTCCAAGTCGGTTCAGACGTCTTTGAGAATTCGGGGAAAATACTTTTTTTTAAATCCGATGAATTAATCAATCAAAATCAAAATCAAATCATTTATTTCAAGTAGGCCTGTTACAGGCACTTTTGAATTGTCAAAAGACAAAAAATAAAATAGGTAAAATAAAATTTTATATAATATGTTATGGTGCTACAGTCCTAGTCACAAGACATAAAAACTGTGAAAGTACCGTAGGTGCTCATTCCAAAGCGTAGATCTCTATGGAGAAGAATGAGCAAGAAACTCCATGGACACTCTTTTTCAATCGCCAAAATTATTACAGAATCTTTGTTACATCATTCATCTTAAGATGGTACATTATGTGAGAACGATGTAGCAAATAAAAAAGTGCCCATAGGAAAATATAAAATAGACAATTCAAGAGAATTATAAATCATTAAAATACACCGTGGCAGCTAGGAGATGACCAGTCACGACTGACGGCGCCCGTTCACGAACATGACACATGTATCAATGAAAAAAAAACATGTATTAATAATTGAGAACCTCCTCCTTTGTCCGTAGTCGGTTAAAAAATATAGTTTCTAAACCCTACATTTCTTTTGCAGTGCGACCCAGGAGTGGGCGTGGACCGCTTCTTCCACGCACTCTACACGGAGAGAGACTCCCGCATGGTGATGCTACTGGGCACGGCCTGCTCCGAAGTGACGGAGAGCATCGCCAAGATCGTGCCCTACTGGAATATCGTGCAGGTAAGGAAGATTCGACTCGCTGTCCGACCATGGACCATGCCCGGGTCGACGGCGCGTTGTATTCCACGCGCACCTCAAAGAGTGTCAGCACAATGACGGGACCCCCTCTAGAAAACCAAAGCCTGCCGGGGTCGCGGGACTAACTAATACCGTGACCTCGGAACGTAAAGGGCTATTGAAGGGCACCGTGGGTTTTAGTCAGTACAGGTCTGACAGTCCCTCCTGCCCTGCTCTGGGTGGGACTCATTTGATGATTTTACCACGCTAAAAAATTCCCTATCTCAAAAACTCCTGAACCGATATTGATGAAACTTGCAGTATTCCGTAAGTTAAACAATATCTAGTACCACAAAAAAAGAATTACTTAAATTGGACTTGCAGTTCCGGAGATATGCGAACACAAACTAAATCCTTACTGTTAAGGAGTTGTACCTTCCATCATCAGCTCAGCTACGTGAGATGATGATTATCATACGCAAGTACTTAAATTACTTCACAAAATTTGCGAAAAGTGATCTGCGGGCCTATAAAATTTGAGGGTTGCCCTCGATTTCCCTGGGATCCCATCATCAGATCCTGACCTGATGGTCATGGGACCACTTGGAAAGTATACCCTTTCAAACAAAAGAAAAATTTTCCAAATCGGTCCAGGCGTCTTCGAAAAATCGGGGAACATACATAAAAAAAATAAAAGATTCCGACGAATTGAGAACCTCCTCCTTTTTTTGAAGTCGGTTAAAAAAAAGGGGAAATTGCAATGTAGGTCGTCGTACAGTCTAAAAAGAAAACTGCGGAACGCAAAGGACATCGTTAGTCAGTCAAGACTGACAGTCGTTTTGGCTCCATCCTGGGCGAGGGGACTCGTTTATTGATTTTCTAGCCAAAAAAAGAGAAACATCTATTTTCATATTAACTTTTATTGTTATTTTTTTCAGGTAGACTTATTTTATTCGGAATGGAAATTGTGTATTTCCGTCTCTGTATACCTTACAACGTTTATGCAGCATTTCAGGATGATCGGTTTACTGGTTTAAGTTTGAAATGGTAACAAACCTATTTTCACCTTTAAAAAGTTAGGATATCCAGAAACTCAATACAATTTAATGAAGCGACTTCTAGACCATCTGTTCAATGAATACTAAAGTACAGACTCAACGCAGTCCATCCGCAGACGCATGTTGTATGATCCTTACATTCGGTTGGCCCCTGACCTTGATGATTGAAAATGAAAATTCTTCTGAACTTGTAAAATCGTGCTTTAATCTGATTCTATGCGGGTTCGTACATAGTTTGATGCGATGAACACAGGCTTTCCGCCGAATAAAGATAAGTTTTACACAG
This sequence comes from Agrotis exclamationis, assembly GCA_950005045.1. Lineage (NCBI taxonomy): Eukaryota > Metazoa > Arthropoda > Insecta > Lepidoptera > Noctuidae > Agrotis > Agrotis exclamationis. The sequence continues at coordinate 2,997,346 of OX465422.1, read as the reverse complement.
AGTTACATTTTCTCTATAAAATTCTGAAGTCTGAATAATGGCGTCTGATCGTGCTTGTTGCTACCGCCGGAAGAAGAGACACACACTGAGCAAAACATAGACAAACTATACTAGAACATTCTGACAAGTGTTGCCATACACAATATTTTTGCATTTGCCTGACATTTGAATACAGTAATATAAATAAAAAATAAAACATGTTAATTTTCAATTAACATTCCTGCCCGGGGGCGAGGTGAAGATGACAATCTGAACAATATATACAACCTTAAAAATAGCCTTATCAACTAATTAACAACCAATCTTATGAACTATCATCACATTCAAGTGGTAATTTACATAACTTGACCACTGGTCTGACTAACTCTCCAAATTGAGTTTTTAATTTTACTGATCTGACAATGGAATCCCTTCCCTTATACAATTCAATAATACGCCCACGTCTCCATTGAAGTGGGGGTGAATTCTCATCAACTATTAATACCAAATCATCAATATTCACATTATTTGAATGATTAAACCATTTATTTCTAACTTGAAGTGAAGTTAAATACTCATTATGCCATCTAGCCCAAATGTTTTGATACATCTTTTGAATGACTTGAAACCTTGAGAGACGTGACATTTTAGTATCCTTCCAGTGTGACTCCGGCAGAGCCACTAATGGCTGACCTATTAGAAAGTGACCCGGGGTGAGAACTTCCAAATCACACGGGTCCTCTGACATAGCAACAAGGGGCCTTGAATTTAATATTGCCTCTATTTTTGAAAACACAGTTGACAATTCCTCAAATGTTAAAATAGTCTCACCTATTTCTCGCCTGAGTAGAGTCTTAGCACTCTTTAGGGCTGCTTCAAACAGTCCTCCCATGTGAGGAGATGCCGGTGGATTGAATACCCAATTGATGTTCTGACGATTGAATTCCTCCTTCAGGATGACTTCATTATCTAATAAAAATTGACTTACCTCTTTTAGGTAGTTATTAGCACCAACATAATTTGTACCTCGATCTGATCTGATGAGTGATGGTAGACCTCTACGACTGACGAACCGAGTAAATGCAGCTATAAAACCTTCCACTGATAAGCTTGACACAACTTCTAAATGTACTGCCTTAGTACCTAGACACACAAAAACACACAAATAAGCCTTGACTGATTTAGCATTCCTGAGTAAACTAGCCTTGACCAAAAATGGGCCTGCAAAATCGGTTGCGGTCCCTGAGAAAGGCTTGGCAGCAGTGACTCGATCTGCTGGTAAATCAGCCATGAATGGAGGCTGAATTGAAGGCCTGAACCTGAAACATACAATACATTTCCTAATAACACGAGATACTTGTCTCCTAATTGACGTGATCCAATATTCTCTTCTTAAAATAGCAACAAGTGCAGTAGTTGCTGCATGACAAAAGCTGCGATGGTGATGTGTGATGAGTAACTGAACAAATTTCTGATCCTTGGGCAATAAATACTGATGACGCGAACGATATGGTAGCTCTGACCTCTTGATTCTACCGCCGACTCTTATCATTCCTTCTTGATCAAGGAAAATGCTAAGTTTTTGAAGTGAGGTACATATTGATTTTCCTTTCTTCAATAAATCAATTTCTGAACTGAATGATGATGACTGAATATGCTTAATCCAATGTTTCTTTGCATTTCGAATTTCTTCTAATGACAAGACTTTACTAAGATTTCTTTGATCCTTTGGCAACCTTAAATTCTGAAAATATCTGAGAATGAATGCCGATACATTGATTAATTTGCTGAATGAACTTACTCTATCAATGAGTGTTGTTTCCCATGAATGAATAGGAGTACTAACATGAATTGTTTTCTTGAAGCCAGGAATTTCCTCTGGTGTTTTGATGACTGATTTAGGCCATTGTTCTTTTTCCTTATATAACCATTGTGGGGACCACCACAGTTCATGATGAAGTATATCCTTAGCTGACATTCCACGTGATGCACAATCTGCTGGGTTCAATTCTGATGGGATGTGCCTCCATGTAATCTCTCGTTCTGATCTCTGTATGTACTGAACTCTATTACATTCAAAAGTCTGAAGCATATGTGGCTTGGTCCTTAACCACATTAATACGATTGAACTGTCTGACCATGCATTAATATCTCCTATATCAATGGAGCCTTCATATGACTGAGCAATATGATTTAACAACTTGCATGTTAAATGAGCAGCACTTAGCTCTAACTTAGGTATTGTCTGACGATTTTTCTTGGGTGCTACCCTTGACTTCGCCATAAGCAACCTGACCATGACATTTCCTGATGAATCAGCTGATCTGAGATAAACACATGATGCATAGCCCAACTCTGATGCATCACCAAAGCCATGAAGTGAGTATGATACTGCTTGATGAATAGCAACACACCTGGGTAATTGAACATATGATAAATACTTAAGATCTCTTACCAGATCCTCCCATTGACTATTGACTGACTCTGACACTGGTTCATCCCAATTGATTCCATCCATGAATAATGTTTGAAGTAAACTCTTGAACCTTAATATGACTGGATTACAATATCCACATGGATCATACAATCTTGCTATTGTACTGAGTATATTCCGTTTTGTAACTGCTGAACCTGATGGTATATTTATCCTGTATGAAAGTGAATCTGAGGTAGGGTCCCATTGTATACCCAATATCTTAATAAAGCTTTTATCTTCATTATCAAATTGATGAGGTTGTTCACAATGATCTCCTGGTAGATCTTGTAATAATTCCTTATTATTTGATGACCATTTTCTGAGTTCATAACCAGCACTTCCCATGACTTCAATAAGCTCATTCTTCAATTCCTTAGCTTCTGATATTGAATTAGCTCCTGCCAATATATCATCAACAAATGTCTGATTCCTAATAATTTCTGAAGCCTTGGAGTTAGGGTGACTATTTTCCCAATCACTGGCTAGCTGACGTAGTGTCCTAATTGAAATAAAAGGACTTGATCTCAGTCCATAGGTATTAGTGTTCAACTCATATACCTTTATCTTTTCTGATGGGTTATTTCTCCACAATATAAGTTGATATTTCCTATCATCAGGATGTATCCAGGTCATTCTGAACATCATTTTGATATCTGTTGTGAAAACAATCTGATGAAGTCTGAAACTCATTAAAACCCTTGTGATATCATTCTGAAGGGGCTCGCCTGAATGTAAGCATTGGTTGAGTGAAACACCTGATGATGTCTTACAACTTCCATCAAACACTACTCTGAGTTTTTCAGTTCCCTTCTTGAATATACCGTGATGAGCGATAATGTAGTGTTCTGAGTCAAATTTGAATGATGATTCTGACATGTGACCGAGTTCCCTATACTCATCCATAAATTCTCTGTATTTGACAGCAAATGTAGAGTTTCTTGACATTTTTCGCTCAAGCGCCTTTAATCTTTGAATAGCAATCGCCTTAGACTCACCTAGTACTGGGCGTTCTGATAATAATGGTAGGCGCACCATGTATTTTCCATCAGGCATCCTAGCCGTGGTTGATTTATATATTTCCTCACACTCCTTATAATCTGGGTGACTGACCTTTTCCATTGGTGGTTCCTCAGATTTCCAAAATCTTTCCACTGCCTCTTCAAGACGCGTTATCTGTACTCCATAATTCTGAACTGATGTGCGCAGCTGGTCATGCTGGTCTGACGGATTACTTGAGAATGATTGTCCCATGATGACATAGCCAAAGCACGTTCCATATGCTGCTATTCCTGATGAAAGAAAGATTCTTGTACCATCATAGACATAATTCAAGATATCTGTACCTAATATTAAATCAACCTCCTGTGGTACCCCAAATGATTCATCAGCTAACTGAATCTGACCCTTACAATTTTTGAGAATATCTCTTGCCTCAACATAAATTGAAGGCAGAGCTGCCGTTAGTGAGTACATAATGACCGCCAATGTACTGATTATAGGAACCCCTTTTCCTACTGGTTTTATGACTATCATAGCCTGAGAACCTGGCTGCTTGACTGCCTGTTTACCTACACCATATATAAGACAAGAATTAGACTGTCGATGCAATGACAACTGATTTGCTAATGATTCCTTAATGACTGTGACACTGGCCCCAGTGTCAATTAATGCTCTGGCATTAATATATTTACCTTGAATATTCCTAATAGCTACCATAGCAGTAGGACAAATATTGATTACCGATCCTGATGCACCGACAGTGGCCTCATCTCATTGTGGAGAGGGTGTTGACCTGCGACCGAAACGCAATTCATTGAACTGACTATTGGCTTGCTGGACCCGATATTCAGGCTGTCTGACTTGAGGTAAATTGTACATGGTCTGACTAGGTTGACTCACAATCCTAGGAGGACTATCTCTTGACGAGACCCTGTCACCCGTAGGTGATGACCTACGTGATAAACTGACCTTATTCTGAACCAATTGACTAACTACCTGACCTTCATTTGACCTTGAATTTTGTGGTGACATCCTGTTGTCCCTTGCCTGAGCATTAGTAGTCATTCGGGTCCTGGACTCCCATCCACACAATAGGGTGTTGTGATCCTTTGAGTTGCAATGCTTGCACCAATTTGTCTGAGTGCAGTCAGTACTGATGTGATCCCTTAGACATCTGAAGCAATGCCTTTTATTCCAAGCCCATTGCTTTCTATTTGTTGGACTGAGCTTAAGAAATTCTCTACACCTGTAGAGAGTGTGATCTTGTTTCGAACAATATGAACAATAACGAGTCACCTGTTTCGAATCATTCACATTCCTCCCAGGGTCTGCAGCTGTGACCATGCGCTGCCTGCCCGATGCTGACTGATGTTGAGGTTTTCTGACTGCTCCGCTAGTGGGTTTCATGGCTGCTAACGGGCTCCGATGATCCTGATCTTGCACAGTTTGCTGCAGGCGACACTGTTCATCCAGCAGCTCCATAAGCTGATTAAAGGTCGGGAGCTTATCTGATTCCCTTCCATATCGCTCCTCAAATATTGTTCTGATTCTTGAAGGTAACTTCTGCAAAATTAAAAATAAAAGTAAATATGACCATTCTGATATTGGCATCTGAAGCTTTTCCAAAGCCTGAACACTTTCCCTAAGGGGGTCATAGAAAGCCCTTCTGATGTCAGTAGTTCCGCTTACTGATGGTAAGTTTACAACCTTCTCTAAATATGAGTCCGTCAACATTCGGATATTATCGTATCTATTTTTAAGAAGATCGAAAGCCACTCCATAGCTTGCTCCGTCCATTGGCAATTGTCTGATGATTGATAATGCTTCACCACCTAGTGAAGCCCTAAGATAATAATGCTTTTCAGCGTCTGAAATGTCTGCTCTGTTGTGAACTAGTGATTTAAACAAATCGTAAAAACCTAACCAATCCATCATATTTCCTGAAAATTTAGGTAACTCAATAAATGGTAATTTAGCCTTCAACTGACCTGTATTTGGCATACCTGATGACGTAGATGGGCAGACCTTGACCTTCTCCTGTTCTGAGACCATACTTTCAATCTGAAGGAACAACTTGTTTATGTTCCCAAATTGCTCCTTTATAAGTTCGAAATCATCCATATTTTCGAAATCTGATTCATACTGTAATATAGTTTCATAGCATGATACAAACTCTAAATAATATTTATTGAAATGTTTATAGGCAACTGCCGAGGCCACACTAGACTCTCTATTTTTAATAGTATCTGAGTAGTCATTTAACATACGAAACCTAGCCTTAAATTTGACCTTAGCCGCTGAAAATTCACCCTTTGACATGATTATTCACTGAACTATTAATATAAACCTATTATTATGAATTAATGACAAACTTTGATAGACTGACAATGAAAATAACCACTTGTACGCCACTGGGAAGTTTTCTTCCCGCAAACCTGTCATTAGTGTCAAATAACGGAAACGCCGCCGGGAAGATTTCTTCCCAGTGGAGGTTAAGAAAAAAAAAAACTCATAATCGAGAATATCATCTTATGGTTGCCCCGGTTGCCCTATGGGAAGTCTATGGGAAGTTACTCTACTATTTAGGCTATGGTCAGCCACGTCAATCAAGTGAAACGTCAAAAAAAAATTCATTCGTTCAATTTTATTCATTCACTTTGACAAGACAGACATTTGACAGGTTTGACATTATTGGATGTTTGGCGTACAAGTGGATAAACAATAACAATAACTCAACAGGTTATCTCTCTGACATTGACATTAATTGACGTTGACAAGTTAATTTGACATTGACATTGAGTGAACTAGGTCACGTTTCGTCTACCCAAAATGGTTGACCTGACCGAAAACAATGATTGAACGAATGAGAAATATGGCACTGAATGAATTTGAACGAATTGAAATACCTAATAGAAACTAATTTTCTTAACCTAAAAATACCTTGTACAAAATGTTCTGTTCTGAATCTTCTGATGACACCTTATTATCTTCTTTTGACGAGATACACTGACACACTGATTTTATGTTTCAACACAATTCACCAACACACTTTTTTCATTCTGATGTATGACGAAGTTGATGACTGACGACTCGTCGACTGATCCGATGATTCCCAATTCCGATCAAACTGATGATTCAGCCACCTCCTGACTGTATGTAGTACGATGAATGATGATTTCTTGAAACCCGCTGACGACTGATCAACTGACAGGCACATGCGGCGCGAGCCGGTCCAAACTTGTTGCGCGTGCGTGCCTCAACCCAAAGTGCCGCACCGGCGATTGTACTCACGATTCCGTACGCCGAGTTCTTCTGACTGATTGATCTTCCCCTCATGGGCCACCAAATAATGTATGATCCTTACATTCGGTTGGCCCCTGACCTTGATGATTGAAAATGAAAATTCTTCTGAACTTGTAAAATCGTGCTTTAATCTGATTCTATGCGGGTTCGTACATAGTTTGATGCGATGAACACAGGCTTTCCGCCGAATAAAGATAAGTTTTACACAGAGTTACATTTTCTCTATAAAATTCTGAAGTCTGAATAATGGCGTCTGATCGTGCTTGTTGCTACCGCCGGAAGAAGAGACACACACTGAGCAAAACATAGACAAACTATACTAGAACATTCTGACAAGTGTTGCCATACACAATATTTTTGCATTTGCCTGACATTTGAATACAGTAATATAAATAAAAAATAAAACATGTTAATTTTCAATTAACACATGTGTCCTACAATTTCCAATTTTCCTCAGAGTCTGGATAAAATCAGTTTCCTTTCAAAGCGTGCAGCGGACACACCAATTTTCACTGCTCATACACGCGACGTCAAATACGAGAGTTTTGCAGTTCCGACTATATTTTTGAGAGCAAAACAGATTACTAGTTTGGGGTGCTGTTCGAATTTTGTGAGTATGACTTTTTGTTTTTCATTTTTTTTTTTTTTCAAAATAATATTTCTCTTCACTAGAATTTCCTGTATGTCGTGGATGCGTTTACAAACATAGAAACACACAAACATCTAGACCCAGAACAACTACTTGTAGATCATACAACTAGTATTTATTCCGTGCAAAAATCGTACCAACGAACCGGGTCTATTCCCATTTGTCGACTGGCTTTGTCAACACTCACGAGAAATGGGAAAAAAATCCCGATTAACCCACTGGGGACAAATGGGAATTTTTCTTCCCGTTTTCCCAAATTTATTCCCATTTGTGTTATTTGGTGCAAAGTCAATGGGGACATTAATGGGAATAATCGGTGACACGCAATGGCAGTCAATTGCTCCTGAATAAAAGTGCATCAATAATAAATAATGGAGTGCACAAACCTTTGATAACTTCTTAAAGTTACTTGTTTGGAAAACAAAACAAAAATATTTTAGGTACACAAGAATTAATCTCTCAGCCACAATAAAACACAGTTGCAAAGTTACAAAAACCATATTACTTTTTTCGAGGTAATTCTGACAAGATTGTCCAATCTTACCGAGGAATGAAAGCCTGAGAGTCGTTTACTAATCCTGGGGATATCCCTGGACGCCTTTATAAAGAATATCCTAAAACATTACCCCTTTTGGGCCCCGTCCAGGGGCGTAGCTACCGCCGTATATTAGGGCCCCGAGTGACAGAGGCCTACGATGTGTATGAAAAATATCACTATTAAGAGTTCCATGATTAATAAAATAAAAACTTTTTCAAAAAAGTAACTGACTTCAAAAACAACAACAAAACAAAAAACCGGCCAAGTGCGAGTTGGACTCGCCCATGAAGGGTTCCGTAGCAGCAAGCATAGATTAGAGAAATAATTATATTGAGATTAGTAAGTAATATACACAAACAATAAAAATAACTTTGTTTTTCATAGTATTTGTATGAATGGCAAAGTTATATTTGCGGTTTTTGAAAATGTACTATATCTCAAAAACTGCTAACTGTATCTCATCCAAACCAATTTTCGTTGGTAGTTTTGGTTGAGGTCTACATTATATATTTTTTTTAGTTTTATCATTCTCTTATTTTAGAAGTTACGGGGGGGGGGGACACTCTTTTTACCACTTTGGAAGTGTCTCTCGCGCAAACTGTTCAGTTTAGAAAAAAATTATGTTAGTAACCTCAATATCATTTTTAAAGACCTATTCATAGATACCACACGTATGGGTTTGGTGAAAAAAATTTTTTTGAGTTTCAATTCTAAGTATGGGGGGCACCCCCAAAATTTGTTTTGTTTTGATTTTTGTGTGAAAATCCTAATGCGGTTCACATAATACATCTTTCTACCAAGTTTCAACAGGATAGCTCTTATACTTTCGACAAAAAGTGGCTGTGACATACACGGACAGACAGACAGACAGACAGACAGACAGACATGACGAATCTATAAGGGTTCCGTTTTTGCCATTTGGCTACGGAACCCTAAAAAGGGTGAAATAACCTAATTAATAACTTCTTTCGGAAGTCGGTGGTTAAAAATCAATGAAATAAAAAATAAAGCAACCGACATCCGAAAGAAGTTATTAATTAGGTTATTTCAGACGCTGATATAGACTAACATATATGAAAACTGGGCAGTTCTGATAATATTACATACATACGGGTCGAATTGATAACCTCCTTTTTTTGAAGTCGGTAAAAATAAGCTTCATTTACGAGGCACAACCGAGTTTTTAATTTTTTTTTTTTAAAAACCCTTGACTAAATTAGATTATTTTTCATAAATATTTTTTATTCGTAATATAATAACACTAGTTCCCCGCGGTCTCATCCGTTGCTCGGACCTATTGGTCTTTTTTTTTTTTTTTTTATCGTGGTAAAATCATCAAATGAGTCCTCCCACCCCGAGCAGGGCGGGAGGGACTGTCAGACTTGTACTGACTAAAATCCACGGTGTCCTTCGATAGCCCTTTATGTTCCGGGGTCACGGTAATGAGATAAGTCCCGCGACCCCGGCAGGCTTTGGCCCTCTAGAGAGGGGGCCCCGTCATTATGCTGACGCTCTTTGAGGCGCGCGTGGAACACAACGCGCCGTCGACCCGGGCATGGTCCATGGTCGGGCAGCGAGTTGCCCTTTACTCGCCGCCCACATGCCCGCGCCTACGGTGGCCGGAGATCGTCTTGCGACGTCCGTCGCCGTGGGCGTCCACCACTGCGGTTAGGGCGGAGGGAGGACACTGTCCTCTCTCTCACGCGGCCCGCCTCCTCCTTCGCGAGCATTACTGCTTCGCAGAAGGAGGCGACCGCTTCCCATTCCGTCTCGCCCCGCAGCATGGCCGCAACCAATGCCGGGCGCGAGAGGTCTCCGCCTATCGCCGCCGTGAGGACACGTCGGTGCTCTGCCCAAGCTGGGCAGTCTTGCACCGTATGCTCTACTGTGTCCTCCGGGCGATCTTCGCAGTGGTGACACCCAGGCGTTTCCTCCTTTCTCCTTAGACACAGGTACCTCCCGAAACTTCCGTGTCCGGTGAGGACCTGCGTCATGCGGTAGGTCAGGACGCCGTGACTCCTATCCAGCCACTCCTCAAAGAGGGGTCTTACCGCCGCGATTGCGGCGTGCCCGGCCGTCGGTTGCGACAATCGTCCCCTCCATACTGCGACCTATTGGTCTTAGGGTGTTGTTCCTACAGATACAGACTATTCGACTCAATCTGCCTAGCCTTTTCCCAACAATTTTTTTATATTGGGGTCGGCTTCCAGTAGAACCAGATGCAGCTGAATATCAGTATTTTACATGGAGCGACTGCCTATCGGACCTCCACAACCCAGTAATTGGATAATAGGAAAGACTATGGTAAGACTGGTTGTCAGACTTATGAGCTTCTGACTAACAGTAACGACTGTCAAAGATCTACAAATGACAGCCGGGACCAACGTTGTTGTGTGTACGTGTACGTTTACCCATCCACAGACCAACCTCGGCAAACGCGGCTTAGCCCGGAAGATCGGCCTGTGCGGCTATAATTATTTAGCCACGAGCTCCTCGACACAAAAATATAAATATTTGTAATTTGAATCAGTAGTAGTTCTTCACATTAGCGCGTTCAACATACAAACTATTCATGCAGCTTTATGATTATTAGTTTAGATAGTAATAAGGTACTACGAGGTATTTACTAACAATTGACAGGCCTGTTGGTCTAGTAGTTAGTGACCCTGACTGCTATGCCGGAGGTCGTGGGTTCGATTCCCACCCAGGACAAATGTTTGTGTGATGAGCACGATCATTTGTTCTGTGTCTGGGTATAATTTATCTATAATATGTATGTATTTAGAAATATATAAGTATGTTTATAAGTTGTCTAGTACCCATAACACAAGCTCTGCTAAGCTTATGGAGGGGACGACTGTCGCTACCGACGGCCGGGCACGCCGCAATCGCGGCGGTAAGACCCCTCTTTGAGGAGTGGCTGGATAGGAGTCACGGCGTCCTGACCTACCGCATGACGCAGGTCCTCACCGGACACGGAAGTTTCGGGAGGTACCTGTGTCTAAGGAGAAAGGAGGAAACGCCTGGGTGTCACCACTGCGAAGATCGCCCGGAGGACACAGTAGAGCATACGATGCAAGACTGCCCCGCTTGGGCAGAGCACCGACGTGTCCTCACGGCGGCGATAGGCGGAGACCTCTCGCGCCCGGCATTGGTTGCGGCCATGCTGCGGGGCGAGACGGAGTGGGAAGCGGTCGCCTCCTTCTGCGAAGCAGTAATACTCGCGAAGGAGGAGACGGGCCGCGTGAGAGAGAGGACAATGTCCTCCCTCCACCCCACCCGCGGTGGTGGACGCCCACGGCGACGGACGTCGCAAGACGATCTCCGGCCACCGTAGGCGCGGGCATGCGGGCGGCGAGTAAAGGGCAACTCGCAGCCCGACCATGGACCATGCCCGGGTCGACGGCGCGTTGTGTTCCACGCGCGCCTCAAAGAGCGTCAGCATAATGACGGGGCCCCCTCTCTAGAGGGCCAAAGCCTGCCGTGGTCGCGGGACTTATATCATTACCGTGACCCCGGTACATAAAGGGCTACTGAAGGACACCGTGGATTTTAGTCAGTACAAGTCTGACAGTCCCTCCCGCCCTGCCCGGGGCTGGGAGGACTCATTCGATGATTTTAACACGAAAAAAAAAAAAAAGCTCTGCTTAGCTTGGACTAGATCGCATTATGTGTGACAGTTGTGGAATATTATTAATATTAATGTATGGAATATTCTCATTCTGAAAATAAATGAACAATTATAATCAAGGGATATTCTCGTGTTGTCCTGGTCAGTTTTTAGTGCGATAAATTGGCAATATTAAGCCCTGCCACCAACTTAGAACGTCTTCTTTCGGGCAGCAATATTCTCACTTCAAAGAAGTTTGCTCTTTAAAAAGGCCTCGAAAATAGTTTTTGCAAAGGGTTTGTGAAAGTTTTTTAATTAGTTTTGTTAGAAAAGAGTAACAAAGGAAGCCTGTCTTTTTTGTGTTCGCCCGATTAGATTTCCTATCGCAAAAATAAGTTTAGAGTTTATTTGGACAAACTTTCATCCCTTGAAGGATTTACAAAAAAAAAAACTAGTGTTCCTTAAGTTATTTAGGGAACTCTTGTGCAAACTATCAAATTCAACAAACAAAGCATTCAATTCTAGGCTGTTTTTTTCTGCTTAGGGCATTGAATGAAAGAGTTTAATCAAAATTATTTCTTGGTTAAATTATCAAATGAGTCCTCCAACCCAGGGCGGGACTGGAGGGATTATCAGACTCGTACTGACTAAAATCCACGGTGTCCGTCAATAGCCCTTTACGTTCTAAGTTCACGGTTACCCGATGAGACAGTCCCGCAACGCCGGCAAGCTTTGGCCCTCTAGGGGGGGGGGGGGCTCCGTCACATTGCTGACAGCTATTTGAGGAGCTCGTGGAACACGACGCACCGTCGACCCGGGCATGGTCCATGTTCGGACGGCGAGTCACCCATTACTCGCTTTCCGAATGCCCTAATTAAAATATTACTATGGGGAAAAGTTCATAGACTGAAAATGTTTTGTGCTACACAGATCATAATACCTAATACCTGCACATGCCATAAAGTTTTTAAGCATATAAGAAAAAAAACGAAACTAGAGTTTTAGAGTTATCAATATTTTCTTGTCTAAAACAACTCGTTGTCGAGAGTTAAAACTAAATTTCCAATACATTTAGTAGTTAAGGGTACGGGGAACAAAAACTTCTCCATACAAAGTTACAAACGTAATACCAAAATCATTCGCGATATGAACATATTACCGACTTTAAGTTATGTTATTCGGATACAGACGGTATTTATATATTTATAGGTTCCTATTAAACCTTTTGTTTAAAACATAAACAGCCTTACTACAAAAACTTAAACATCTGTTGAACACTTGTCTAAAAAAAGTGTGACTGCAAAACGGACCTTATTTCAACGTCATAATCTGAATTTTTTTTAGACAAGTGTTCAACAGACTTTTAAAAGTTTATGTGGTACGACAGTCACTTTTTAACACCGCTAACAGCATGTTTTCAACTTAATTATTCTGTGTTAAAAACATTAGTATTCTTAATATTATTGTAATAGGAACATAGCTTATATTGTCTTGGTGCAGAATTTCCAAAAAAAAATTAAAAACATCAAGTTTTCATTTATAATTTTTGGAATTACGGTACAAAAACAAAATCACAAATTTTGAATGACAGTACCGCTGTCGCGTCAAGCATGGGCTGTTTGTGTGCGATAGATAGAGATTGAGAGCAATGTTTCGTTTGATTTTTGTGCTCTCCTCGAATTGCAATTGCGAGCTTGTTACACCGGCCTCTTAATACGTAAGACAAGGAAATACCCACATCAATTACCACTCAAATCCAGTCATCAAAATCTCCAACTACCCTCAAATTAGTCACGAACTCACTGTAGCCACTTTAAACCAGTTTGAACCAGTTCTGTCCGCTTCAATCCGGTACTTACCTGCTACCGGCGTCGACGTCAACTCTAACAAACGAATCTAACCTAGATAGACAACTCGATTTTCCGTCTGCAACCCACGTCTGAGACCTTAGCTATCTGCAGTCAATTTTCAACTATAGTGAGACAAAAATAAAGATCATTTTCCAATATGGTTGGACAAGAATTCTATCTATACGGAACATCTGAGACCGGAACTCGCTGCAGTAAATTTTCAACTTTGGTGTTACGCAAATAGAGATCAATTTACGATGCGGTTGAAAGGAAATTGGTGTGTACATCACAAAATCCAATATTTGAATTTTGGAAAGGTTTATTTTGTTAGTAATCGTATTACTAGAGTAAGAAGTGCTTTCATTCAATCAAACGTTACAATGAACAGGAAATTCGCACCGAATTTATGTTTTGTACTCAGAATATCGTCAACAGTCATATCTCATATCCGTTTTTGACAATACTTCACTGCTTTTGTGAGAAAAAATTGTCAATCTAATCCAAATTAAAATGGCAGTATGGTAAATTATACAATTATTCACTTTCCATTTAAAGAACTTATTATTCCACTTCGGTTCTTTGCTGGGAATATTAAAATCTAATAAGAGTGGGGAAAAAAATTACCGTAGAGATGATTACATTTTCATCGAAACTGCGTCAAGATGTATAAAAAAGCTCAACTAGACATCATGATCATCGTTATTACTTTCCCAACTACTTTGAGATCGGCTTCCAGTCTAACAGGACTCTGCTAAATATCAATATTTTAGACGCCACAACCTAGTAACTGGGTAAAAATTGTATTACCCAGTTACTGGATAAAAATTGTATTACCCAGTTACTGGGTTGTGGAGGTCAGATAGGCAGTAGCTCCGTGTAAAATAACTCTGCGACGCCCCCCGCGAATAATCCGGTAATGGCCTATTACGGGGTTTTTCATGTTATGCGTTTTTCGGCATCTAGAAATTAAAATACACCTTGTAATTTTTTTCCAGAATTTTTCTATCTTTATTTACGAAGATATGAAAAACTACGCGTTTATTCCATAAAAAATCATTAAAATGTATTTTAAACGAATAATATGGTTTTAGATCTTTACGAAAAAAAATATCAACATGATTTGACAGTAAACACGTGTTACGATATTATTCGGGTAAATAATTTGCTACCTTATTTAAGTATTAAGTTATAAAATATGCTTCAAACTGGAGAAGATAATAATTTCAAGAACGTCAGGTTACCTAAAAGTCACCAAGCATCGGCCTTCTAAAATAATGGAGGCAGATATGGTGGTGAAGACATAATCCTTATTCACCATTTCATTTGAGCAGTGATAAATTAAGTAAGTAAAGTTGTAAAATCTATTAGAGGAATTTGAATTCCTCTATAAAAGAAGAACCTTCTACTTTTGTAATAACTCGATAAGAAAATTTTACAGATTGGGTTAGGTTAATGTGCTGGCGTCAGTATATTATGATGGCTTCGCAAAGGGTCTTAACATCTTGTATAACTAACTTAGTAGGTAGGTATTTCGTTCTGAAACAGAGTTTAGGCAAAAAACGTGGATAGGAGGGTCCGTACATTGCTGACTGCATACCGAATGCATCACTCACGGTTTTCGGTTATCAGATTGTATATCCCGTGAAAATGTGGAGGTCGAGGTTTTCTAACTCTCCACAATCGTGATATATGCAATCTCAGAGAATATTTCCTAAAAGCCGACGTGGGAATGCATCGAGATGTAGTGGCGGTGGACAAAGGCCTCACCCCGCTCTCCTTGGCTAAAGAGAACTGCCGCAATCTGCGGTTCTTGACACCAATGATCGCATGGAGGTAGAGCAGAAGCTTCACGGACGCTTTTTCCGGGCTCTACATGGGCCTGATTTAGATTTGTCAGCGTCTGTGGCCTGGCTACGATCCGGGGACCTCTTTGGTGAAACCGAGGGTTTTGTCTGTGCAATTATGAATGAAGTTATGATGACGAATAACTACCGGAGATTTATTGTGAAGGATTGCACGGTTGACATGCATGGTTGGCATAGCACCGTCCTGGCAAATCAATCCGTCACATTATTTCCGGGTGTTTCCGTCTGGCTAACGGAGAATAATTGCATAGACATAACCTTGTAGCCAGGATTATCCATCATTAACTTGCTCTGAAATACTGCCTTGTGGAATCGGAAGTGCCGTACTACAGGTATGAGCTCGATCCAGTTCGTGAAAGTGGCAATATCACACTGTACTGGGATCAATCTATCATCACTGACAGGACTATTGTAGCCAATAGACCTAATATAGTGGTGGTGGATCGATCAGAGCAGCGTACAATGATTGTTGACATAACCGTCCCGCATGACGAGAACCTCGTGAAAGCTGAAAAAGATAAGCAAATTAAGTATATTGAGTTGGCTCGCGAGGTTGTCGATATGTGGGATGTGGACTCGGCTATAATTGTGCCGATAGTCGTGTTGTCCCATGGCTTAATTGCCAAGAGCCTCGACCAACATCTTAGGAGGCTCTCATTAGGCAGCTAGATCAAGGGCCTGATTCAGAAAGTAGTTCTTCTGAACACGGCGCGCATTGTTAGGAGGTTCTTTTCTCTGGAGCCCTGACCGCCGGCATCTTGGACCCTATTCCCGATACCGGTGGGCCACTATTATATACATTTTTAATGTTTTTATTTAAGAAATATTAAATAAAAAATGTGTTTAAAAATTACTAAACGGAATCAAATAATAGTTAAGTAAACTATTCGAATAAACAGTTGTAGTCTTATCAATAAAATGTACGTTATTGTGAAACAATCGAATAACCTAATAATTGCTTTTTACAAATGTTCACTAAACAAAACAAATTACATGAATAATAGCGCAACACGATTTTACCGTTGCCGTCCAAAATATTAATTTACACGAATAATATCGCAACAAGATTTTACTGTTGCCGTCAAAAATATACATTTACACGAACAATATCGTAAGTGACATTACTGACCAGAGCTTGACCTACACTAATATAGTAAAATGCATCCAGCTAAATTATAACGAAGCCCTTGGGACTACTTAAATTTTGTTGAAATAACCAGATAGCTGAAAAAAATAGCTTCCATATGCGATATAAAAAGTCTCTAATACTTGTTGTTTAATGGAGTTAGTATGGAAAAATGGTTTTTTATTTTTCCTGAACATTTACACTTTTACGATTAACGGATTATTCGCGGGGGGCGTCGTCTGATAATACTGGTTGTCAGACTTTCGAGCTTCTGACTAGCAGTAACGATTGTCAAAGATCTACAAAGGTTTTTTTGGTTCCGAGGCATGGAGGAATTTCACTGATAGGTCACCCATCTATAGACCAACATCGGTAAGCGCGGCTTAACCTGGAAGATCGGCCTGTGAGGCTAGATATTTACTAAGTTTGGCCTTAGTGACTTATCAACTATTCTACAACATAATTTTTTGTTTATGCGAAACCCGTTACACCTGTCTAGTATTTTTGTGTAAAGAATCTTCAAAATGTACAAAATTTTAAAACCGTATCATAAAAAAATCACAAAGTTATAAGCTTGTATATTACCTGGTTGTCCGTTCAAAAACATGCTCATTTCGCGGTACACCCGCGTAAACCGCGTCTCCTGTGTTATACACTCGTGATAATAGTTTGGCAATAGGTACCTAACCGTACGGTGATTGTATTGTAGTAAAATTTAATTAAAATATTTTTGAAAAAAAAAATAACGTGGTGTAAAATTACTGGAATCGAATCAGTTACTGAGTCTGAACAAACTATATTCAGGTTTCGCATATATTAAAATTAATAATGTTGTATAAATAATGTAACAAAATATTACGTATGTAACCGTTATATATTTTTTAATCTAATTATGTCCAGTCAAATTTTATCAGAGAATAATAATAATAAACGTATAATAATAACAAAATCATTTCGGGTCGTCAGACCACAAACTAATCAATCTCCAATCATGCCCAGTTGTGGTCAAGCGAGGGCTTAATACTATGTATCAATCTAGCTTCAACAATACTGTGATATAGGGCTGTCACATCCAGTATATTTACTAGTAAATAATATTTTGTGTATTGTGATGGAACAGAGGTTAACAATTCGCCTGTATTGTACGGAGTTGTGGGTTCCAACCTGGATAATTCAATTCAATTCAATTTATTTATTTCTGATAAAAATCCATAATAATTACAAAAAAAAACCGACAATAAATTAAAAATTATCAAACAAAAATAAAAAGATAATAAATAAATGAAAAATAAATAAAATCAAAATTAAAATAAATCATACAATCAAAATTAAATTAAAATTAAATTATAGAATTAAATTCAAAATTAAAATTATACATATGAGGGACCGCTGGTGTGCAGTTGCATCCACCTCATAAACATTGGTGAGTCCCACCGCTGGGACAATGCGCTCAGAATACCATTCGGGCTGCCACGCACACGCATTAACAGCGATAATGTGTCTTTTCAATTCATATGTACTTTATGAGTTAACTTGGCGTCACTAATACCGTGATCGCGAAGGGAAATATTGTGAGAAAACCTGGACTGTATTATTATCTATACAAATACCGGCATGGATCTTGAGCGCTGACCTTCACCTGCGCAGAAGTGAGTTATTGGGTCCCTTTGGTAGATGAAGTGAGGAAGGGGGCGGGGAAAGTGTAGTGATTGGCCCGCGTAGCGTGCCGTAGCGCATCGCGTCATAGCCGCCACTCGGGATTCGTTGTTTTGTGCGTTTTATTTGTTTTATTGTGCGTTTCATTTGTCGATAAGTGTACGATGCGCAAAGCGATCCCCACTCTTACGCCGAGCGCTCAAGAACCGTGCCGGTATTTGTACTAAAATTATAAGACTCAAGAGATTGTTTAATTGAACGCGCTAATCTCAAGAATTGAAAAATTATTTCCGTGTTGGATAGTTCATTTATCGAGGAAGGCTATATAATATCACGCTACGACCAAAAGGAGCCGAGTAAGGGGATGAAACAACTAGTCTATAAAATATTAGTTACATGTCAGAGATCTGCTTAAACTTGAAACTATCAGAGACTACTCTGAAATCTTTAAAAGAGACTGTACCTCTGAGTTTGTTTCGGCTGTTTCTTCTCAGAGTAGTAGGTACAAAACACCGGCTTCATCTAGTTTGTAAAAAGACGACGTGTAAAAGTGTTGATATTAACCTACTTGCAAAAATAAATATCATTTCATTTCAAATCTTCATGCGGTCTTAAAACCAAACACCAGTTTTATTTTTACGAGTAACATACAATATTGCCAGAGTCATCCCTAACGGGTGGATTATCAATCATTGTAATTAATTTCACACGCGAGTTAATGTTAATTGTAGTTATCGTAACAGAGCGATTATTAATGATAGTAGCTTAATTAGTTAGCTTATTTATGTAGGTATATAGCCTATGTACGGGGTTAAGGCTGCGGTTGCACTGAGGCGGAGCGGAGTAGAGCGGAGAACGATTAAGCAATCACATGACTTAAATTCCACATCTCTTCTCCACTCATGCCATGTGATTGGTGAATCGCTCTCCGCTCCGCCGCTCCGAAACCGCAGCCTAAAACATAACTCCAGCTGGGCGAGCTCGTTTCAGTATTAATTAGGGACCCTAATGGAAAACACGAGGCAGAATATGGGTTAAAAGTTAATTTATAATAATTTTATCTGTCTGTAATAAATCACGCTTAGGGCTCATTCACACAGGTTCCCCATGACACGATACGCGATGACGGATGGACTTTCACATTGCATACGAAATGGTGTCATTTCATGACTCAAAATTAGGATTGAAATGTGTGTTTTGATGATCTGTGATGTAAGGTAAGGTAATAATTTAGTTAGTTACATAATTTTTTACGATTTCTGATGCTCTTTGAACACCGGCCCTTCAAAAAGATTACTGTCATCAAAAAAATAACGAATCTAGATAAAAGAGATTTCATCAAACATCCTCATATGAATGATGTAAAGCTAGCTTCACGGCGCGTGATATCGCAAGTCGCGCCGTACCACGCTCGCACTGCAATTCTTTTTAAAATATCGAACGCGACAGTCCAAGTCGCGTCAAGCCATAGCCTTCACACCGCGTGTTGCGTAAGCGCGCCGTGTGTAGTCAGCTTTATAAGTCCATATAATAATAATTCATTTATTCATTTATTTACGTTCTAAAATGTAGGTTTTAAAGCTAAACACAAACTTTGTGTCCTGTCAAAACAACTAAACATAATTAAATTGTTTTAATTTGTTGGGTTTTCCATTATTTTATGTAATATTTATGTCAGTCAAGTTAAAACTTTGATCAATTTATTTTAAAAATAAACAATACAAGTATGTTTTCGAAGACATGTAAAAATTGGAAGTAAATCATGTGATATCTGACAACCCGCTTGAGCCCTTATCACTAGTTTACTTTACAGCGTCTTTCCAGTATTTACAGCGTTTCTTGTATGGAAAAATAGAACAGCGCCTCTGGTGTGCGAAGAAGGAACTAATTTTTTCCTTGAAATTTGTCAATTGAAAATGTCAAAGTTCCAGTTTACGCCACAATAACTGAAAACTTATAAGGCCTCTGTGTCGCAACAGTCGGAACATAATTGCCTGATTTTTTTAACGTTGTCCCACACTAGGAATTTCTCATGTGTCGTGGGTGCGGTTACAAACATATAAACTCACATACACAAACGCCCAGACCCGAAACAACTAGCTGTATATACAAATATTTGTTCCGTGTGGGAAGTGAACCCACGACCCGCGCAGCAGTCCAATCGTGCCGTCATTATGCTTAAGTTTTTTTTTATCGTGGTAAAATCATCAAATGAGTCCTCCCACCCCGGGCAGGGCGGGAGGGACTGTCAGACTTGTACTGACTAAAATCCACGGTGTCCTTCAATAGCCCTTTATGTTACGGGGTCACGGTTATGAGATAAGTCCAGCGACCCCGGCAGGCTTTGGCCCTCTAGAGGGGGCCCCGTCATCATGCTGACACTCTTTGAGGCACGCGTGGAACACAACGCGCCGTCGACCCGGGCATGGTCCATGGTCGGACAGCGAGTCGCCCATTACTTGCCGCCCGCATGCCCGTGCCTACGGTGGCCGGAGATCGTCTGCCGATTATGCTTATGTTATGCTAAGAAACCTAAAATAAGGTTTTTCTGAATCACAAGCAATATTTAGACCATTTCTTTTATTTTCCCAGGTATCATTCGGCTCCACATCACCAGCCCTGAGTGACAGGACTGAGTTCCCTCTCTTCTGCCGCACAGTTGCTCCTGACTCCTCACATAATCCAGCAAGAATTGCATTCATCAGGTACGTCAATTTTTAGTAATAATTTTTTGGTCCCTTAGACTTTGACAAGTGATACATTTTCAACTTTATATTTTAGCGCATAAAGTTGAAAATCTAATGTTTGTAATCTTATGTTTATCGCTTGACACTTCTAAGGGGGCTGGTTCGGTCACCTGCCTCGAAAGTCACATGAATCAGACAAGTTTTGATTATATTAGTATTTTTCAAAATTAGATGTTTGAAACTGCGCACCTATTCTGTCCGTACTCTGATTTGGTCAACGAAAACGCTACGCCTCGTAGACGACTACGTGGTTGCTACGGCGTAGCAGTGACTTGCTACGTACGCTACGATCTCGTAGAACTTACAAATATAAGAACCTGTCCGGGTCGGGGTGCCCCAAGTCCCGAGCTCGCTTCGCTCGCTCTTGCATCCTTAGTTAAATTGCTGATTACCACCTACCAATGTAGATCGACGGAACAAATATTTACAATGTTTTCTTTTCTGCATTACATTACACCAATCGAATATTCTATAAACTAAATGTTATACCACCTGAACATTACATCAAATGAATATTATACATTTTGATTAATAGCAGAAATGTTGTTATCGCAAATAAATATTCGATGAAATGAAAATTATGTTAACCGATATTATACAAACTGATTATTTTCTCAAACGTTGATCTTTTTTTTTTTTTTTTTATCGTGGTAAAATCATCAAATGAGTCCTCCCACCCCGGGCAGGGCGGGAGGGACTGTCAGACTTGTACTGACTAAAATCCACGGTGTCCTTCAATAGCCCTTTATATTCCGGGGTCACGGTAATGAGATAAGTCCCGCGACCCCGGCAGGCTTCGGCCCTCTAGAGGGGGGCCCCGTCATCTTGCTGACGCTCTTTGAGGCGCGCGTGGAACACAACGCGCCGTCGACCCGGGCATGGTCCATGGTCGGGCAGCGAGTTGCCCTTTACTCGCCGCCCGCATGCCCAACGTTGATCGAATTAGTAAAATTATATCAAAAGTTGTTATACCAAACAAGAGTGAACCGAAATCGCAGCCGCTCAGTACCAATAGATTGTTATTCTAGTCACAAATGAGTTTGTTTGAAACTAGGGCCCGAACTAATCCGAGGCCTGTATTTCAATTCGTTCCAATATTCAATTTGTGGACTAGAAATTCACAAAAGCTGTATCCGGATATTTCTAGCTAACCAGATAGATCTCTACAGAATTTAAATAATAAAATAAAATTATTTATTTAATCGGCTTACCAACAATTGTTACACAATTTGTAAAAGTATTTAAAAATGTAATTTATAAGTAAAAAAATGAATAAAGAAATAATAATATTCCACAACTATCACACAACGCCATCTAATCCCAAGCTAAGCAGAGCTTGTGTTATGGGTACTAGACAACTGATAAACATACTTAAATATTTTTAAATACATACATATTATAGATAAATTACATCCAGACACAGAACAAATGATCGTGCTCATCACACAAACATTTGTCCTGGGAATCGAACCCACGACCTCCGGCATAGCAGTTAGGGTCACTAACCACTAGACCAATAGGCCTGTCAAAACTAATACATAGTTATGTCAATTTAAAAAATAAAATCTATGTGGTAAACTTAGATCCTAAAATTACATTTAAAAAATCTTTTAAAATTTGAAAACGACACATTTCTCTTTCCCAATTTAGCCCAGTCATTTTAGTCACTTTAAACCCCAATCTGCGGAATAATTCCGAGAGAGCTGAATTTTTGTACACACCTTATATCCATTAGAAGAAGTATAGGGAACCCCAAAATTCCATTTTTGTGTAGAAATCCTAATGCGGTTCACATTACACATCTACATACCAAGTTTCAACAGGATAGCTCTTATACTTTCGAAGAAAAGTGGCTGTGACATACGGATGGACAGACAGACAGAGATGATGAATCTGGGGTTCCGTTTTTTGCCATTTGGCTACGGAACCCTAAAAACATAATATAAAAAAATCATAAAATAACAGCAAATGAAAGTCTTACAAACTTCAGACCAAGAGTTGTAAGTACAAAAGTATGCAAAATACAAACTGCGTACCTACTTTTTGCCGCTGCAAAAGTACGGACTTTGCAAAGGTTTCTTACTTCAGCACTAAGAACCGGTATTTTGTTGAGGGTAGTTTTAATGAAATCACGTTGCTGTACCTGCTAGTGCAACTCAACTTTAACAATGCAACTTGCTTCTGTAACAGGATTAATTACGGGAGTTCATTAAATTTGTTGTAACCTGACGATGAAGTGGAGACACGGGATATTCGATTTTAAATAGAAATGGTAAATTTTTGATGCCTTGAGAATATTAGCAGCAATTACCTAAAGAGGGAATTTAAATAGTTTTTTATTTGTCGCCAGCAGGTCAACCTACCCGAATCTGTCAAATTTTACCAATAGAACATTAACCTTCCTCTATTATTTGATAAGGTTGAAAATCTATTAAAGTTAGGTTGATGTGCTGGCGTCTATACATTACGTCAGTAATGTAACTTTTTGTGGATTCAACTTTAATTATAAATCAAATTGTTAAGACCACATTTCACTCTCTCACACACATACAAACCATGCACGAAAAAATACTAACTGATCGTATTTTTGTAAAACTGCTTGTACAGTTAATTATAATGTAACGAAAGAGCCTTCTACTACAGTCACTGTTTAACCCTTTTTTTTGCGTGGTAAAATCGTCAAATGAGTCCTCCCACCCAGGGCAGGGCGGAAGGGACTGTCAGACTTGTACTGACTAAAATCCACGGTGTCCTTCATTAGCCCTTTACGTTCCAGGGTCACGGTAATGGTATAAGTCCCGCGCCCCGGGCAGGCTTTGGCCCTCTAGAGGGGAGCCCCGTCATCCGACACTCTTTGAGGCGCGCGTGGAACACAACGCGCCGTCGACCCGGGCATGGTCCATGGTCGGGCGGCGAGTTGCCCATTACTAGGCATTCTTTAACCCCAAATAGAGTCTCCTTGACATGCAATGATGATCTGAAACAAACTTTGCTTTTTTTTTTTCGTTTTTTCTACTATACCTACGTACAATGTGAATACACATGAGTAATAGTTAAAATGCATGGCTTTATGAATTTCAATAAGACGGGATGCCGCTAAAAAATTGCTTTAAAGTATAAAACCGCTTTATGCCTAAATTGATAAATCCTTTCTAAAATATGAATCTTTCAATGTAAATATAAAACCATATGTTTTTGTGGTAACTCCAATATTTTAACCATACCCGAATACTTTTAAAGAAACCACACTAATTGCATCAGAAAATAGAATTAGGTAGTCGTTTTTTCCTTACCTCTACTTATATTGTAAAGATAGGTACGTATTTCGCGCCCTTTTCTGGAAAACCGAAATTCTTTTCAAGTAATATTTCAAAGTAACAAATAATTTCCTGTACACTGTCAAGACGTCGAGAACAGGACAATGTACAGACGTTCAAGAACAAAGGTTTCTAATGTATATGTGTACAGTCAGGTACGAAAGTCGATGGTCTTTAAAATACATCAGCCTATACTAGTAGTATTTATTATAAGGAGGCAAAATATGTTTGTATATAGAGGGTAATATCTGGAACTAATTATCCAACTCTAAAAAAGAATGTCTGGTCGATATCGACACTAATCTTGAGTGTTATTATATACATACATTGTGTTTATAACATGCATATTAACCGAGCTATCGCAATTTTAATCTAGCTTGTCGGAAAAAGTATAAGCGCGCCTGTCGCTAAAACTTCATGCGAACGAAGTCCCAGGCAGAAACTAGTCTAATATTTTAAAATTTCGTCTCATGGTACCTATTTGTGTCAAATAATTTTTTTTTTTAGTTTAGTTTAGTTTTTAGTAGGAAGAGTTTTTGCCCGCATCCCAGGGTTAAACTGGGGAAAAACTGGTCTTCCCCCCGGACGTATCCGAGAGGGAACTCCAGTCCACGGGCGCACGTGGAGGTTTCCTATCTTAGCTCCCACACAAAAACACGATACGACGCGACGTCGCGTCGTAAAACGATACGACTTCGCGTCGTAGAAATCTACGATGAGTATCGTTACAGTGGGGTGGTGTTTTAGTTCATTCGACATAGACGCATTCTGTTCCATAGCACGGGACGCTGCTCGACTAGCGTAATTAAATGATAGACTTCAATACCATCCGTCATCTTTGAATTTCGAAAAACAACTGCGCAGGATTGCATCGTGAGTCAAAACGTCGTATCGTAGATTTGCACGACGCGACGTCGTATCGTAGATTTCCACGACGCGGCGTCGTATCGTGTTTATGTTGCCCCAAGAACTAAAAAAATTAAATGCCAAACGACTTTTGTTCCTACCTAACAAGCTACCTACTTGTATTATCCTACATTTTGCTAACGGTACCCTCAAGCACCTACAACATGTATACCTACAATCGAATCTAAGAACCTCGACCGTAATAGCATGAAGTATATGAACGACACTTCACAATACTTCACATGTTCCGCTTTCCCGCCTTTTTCACAATTATAAACATTTCCTTTCAGGATATCCTTTGTTATAAAAGGGTTTTGACTCGGGATAAAGGTCCACTTGGGATTTTACTTCATTCAGTGTATTAAACTTGTTTGTTTTGTTAATTTATGTATGTTTATTTTATCCTTAGTTTAGGTATAAAACATATTTTAGTCGTTGTTAACTAGTTTTTTTTTCCATTTTTCAATATTAGACAGTTTTAGACGGCATGTTTGTGAGTTTCTATGTTTGTAAACGCACCCACAAAACAGGATGAATTCAAAAGGTGGAGCTAAGCTTAAAAAAAGTATTACATGATTGTAATACTATGTTATAATTTTTTCAACACATTTGCTCGAAAAATGCATTTACAAAGCCTGTATACACACACAGTAAATTACGCACCATACAACGGAACGTGCGGTAAAATAGGTACTCTCACCTAAGTACAGACGCCAGCAGGTCAACCTACCCGAAACTGTCAGATTTTACCAATCAAACATTAACCTTCCACTATTGTGATAATGTTGAAAATCTATTGAAGAAATTTGGCAGATTGTGGTAGCTTGATGTGCTCGCGTTTGTACCTATTTTATGGCATACCCCGTTGTATAGCACCGTGCGTTTTCTTGACGGTTTTTTTTTAATTTCCATAAAATAGTATATTTCATTACAAGTGCGGAAAGGCTGTCATTGCAAAGAGTTCCGACAAATTTAATGTCTACCCGAGCCGAGGTGCAGCCAAAGGCGAGGGTTGACAGTCGGAACAAGTTGCAATGACGGTTCCGCACGTGTACTGAACGACTATTTTTAATACAGTTGCGAAAAAATGAAGCAATTTAATAAATAAA
This sequence comes from Agrotis exclamationis, assembly GCA_950005045.1. Taxonomy (NCBI): domain Eukaryota; kingdom Metazoa; phylum Arthropoda; class Insecta; order Lepidoptera; family Noctuidae; genus Agrotis; species Agrotis exclamationis. The sequence goes on along the minus strand of OX465422.1, from coordinate 2,971,216 downwards.
AAAACATAATAAACTAACTAAACTCGCAAAGCAAACTGGAAAATGACGCCAACCGTAGAATATAAAGGTGGGTACAGATTGGTGCAATGCAACATGTAATGCAACATGCAATGCAAGAATTTGAGGTCCACATTGCTGCAATGTATCATGTAATGTAACAGGATTCCCATAGTGTGGACGCCTCGCGCGCACGAACTGCGCCTGGGTCGCGCACGCTCCGAGCGTTACAACTCATGCGCGGCTCGATCCGAGATTTGTCGGTTTTTAGTACGAACACAAAGGGGCGCGCAGTGTGCGCAGGACTCAGCCGTGGACGGTCGTTCGTTTCGTTCGCATGCGCAACGATCATGGCGGTGAAAGAGGGTGCGTGGAGTGATGACGAGTCACTTTTATTGATAGAGGAATACAGAACAAGGGAAGTTTTATGGAACCCTCAAAATGAATATCGACTTAAGTAGTGATGTGGGCAAAGAAAAGAACACGTGTGACGAGGGCTAGTGTTTGTAACGAAATGCGGGAACAGATGTTCTCGAATGATTCGTAGTCAATGTGCGTACCGCGCTCGCCACACGTCCAAGGCAGCAGGGAACATGCAATGTAAGGCAGAATATTACATTACATGTTGCATTGCACCAATCTGTACCCACCTTAAGCAGAGTTTTTTTTCTTCACCCATTTTGGTAGGCAAAGGGAACGCCCATACAGCTTAGTCTTCAGTAGATTTTTTTTATTGATATGAAATGAAAATCAGATGAAATGTCAAATTTTCAAATTCAAATTTGGTTTATTTATAAAAAGGAACACATTTACATCAAATATATCTAAATAATTAGAAGAGAGCACAGTTGCATATTTGCCTGAACTAGGTTAAACCTGTGTCTCAGGCTAGACAGTTCAAAAATAATTCTTATTATAATTATAAATAAAATAACAGTCTAAAGTACTAAAATTAAAACTTACATAGCATAAAAGTGAAAACAGCGTTGTTGCGGATTATTTGTTGACGAAAAGTAAATATCTGTGTGTGTATTATGCAATCAGCGCAAAAATATAATAACTTGCAGTTGATTTTACAATTATAATAAATCAACCTAAAGATACTTAATTTGCTATTTAGCTTATTTTATTATACATTACAAATACAATTAATAACAATCGATTACGTCTAAGCTACTCATAAAAACTAATATGTGGCACTCTTATGCGCCTTCATAATCTACCGAGTTTATGTATCGATATTCAGCAGCTATTTTGGCTGGACACACTGCGTCTCCGGTTTTATGGTTGGCTTGTTTTTTAAAGTGCAAGCATGTGGCACATTTTGGGTCAGCGTCTGACTTTGAGCAGTCTTTGTTTAGGTGTCCTACTTCTCCGCAATGTCCACACGTAGGGGTAGCGACCTTGCATGTCTTGGCTACGTGACCGTACTGGTGACAATGGTAACATCTTGTTACTAGTGTGAAGTCTCGTATCGGGCAGGACGTCCAATTAATAAATAATCGTTCCTGAGTGATGAGGGCTTTGCGTATAACGGCTGTAACTTCTATTATGTAATTGCAGTGCTCAGCATCTTTCCTGCCAGATTTGTGGCTTAGTTTTAATGAAGTCATAAATGTTTCTAGGGACATAGAGGGCAGTTTGTCGGCTACATTTTGCTCATAGATACATTTAAAAACCTCATTTTCGGCCATTGATGTGGGCACGCCAATAACTATGATGCGAGGTTTGCGCTTTCGCGGTTCGTCGACGGTCAGCACTGACGAAGCAGTTTGGACTGTTTGCTTGAGTTTTTCTAGGTCGTTTTTAGTTTCAGTGCTGATAATTAGACCTCCCTTTCCGATTTTGCGTACACCTCGCACTTTCAGCTTCATGTCACCAGGACAGATAATGTTTTGGACCATGTTCTTGGTTTCGTCACTGGTCTTTGAGTTGTCGCAGGGGAAAATTGCAACGGAGCTAAGTTTGTTCGGACGAACAAAACTGCTGGACCCCTTTTTCACCATATCGGCAAAAGATGTAGTACTAGCTTCCTGTTTTGCAGAGGACTCCTGAATGGTGCGGTTCATCTCTGTAAGACAGTCCGCTAGGTCTCGAGCTTCGGTCATGGTTTTTAAGGCAGTATGGGTTTGTATGGCTCTTGATTTTAGCGACTGGTATTGAACAGCCAGTTGCGAAACTCCGTGGCCAACTTTCCGGCAAAGATTGCTAATTCTTAGCTTCTGCTCAGAATTAAGTTTTCCCTCAGAAGAAATAGCACAGACCTCATTCAAATACTGCTCAATAGATCCCAACCAGTTCTGAATCTCCGGAGTGCTGACTGCTTCAACGCCTTCTTCTTGATTCTGCTTGGGTTGTTGAGGTGGTCTTGTTGTAGACGGAGGGCTGCGCGGCGTCTCCATGCTCCGATTAAAGGCTAAAAAGCCTTCCATATTTCAGATTAAAACTTCTAATTAATTTTATCTAGTCAGTCCATTATTTTACATAACACTCTGAGTCACTATAAAACTAGGTCAGTACTTTTGCTCACGTTATTTATTTATTTTTAAAAATGCATTGATGTGCACGTCCGAATGCGTTGAGCGCCTCTAACTATATCCCGATGTAATGAAACCTAACCTCATTCAATTAAATCATTAAATCTGACATTGAAATAAATTAGTAGCTTCTTTTTAGAAACATACGTTTTTGTATGAATCACAAAAACTCTTTAGTAAAAACTTCATGGTTGGTTTTTCTTTTTAATAGACATTATTTTGACAGTTGGGAAAGAGAACGCACTAGTGTGTAATAGCCTCAGTAATAGCTAGAAGGAAGCTAAATTTAACTAATATAGTCGTCTTTGTTTTCTTATACACTCATAACAGCATTAGAGAGAGACAGATGTAGGTTGCTCAAAATGCAAATCGTCACAAAGTAAACGTCAATTTGGATACCTTGGCTACCTTTATAGTACTAAGTTTAAAAGCTACTTAACGTCTCAGGTTTTTATCTATGACTTTGTTCATCGCATTTTTTCGTATAATGCTTATGGGCGCATGCCAGTTGAAGTGATTCGTTGGTTTTACGTATTTTTGTAAAAATAGTACAAAAATAACAGTGATTTAGTGTAAATCGCAAAGCTTAAAGATTAAATAATGTCCTGCATTATAGTGGGATGTAAATCTCATTCATCCCGCAAAGAAAATGATGCGGAAATCATAAGCTCCCATCGGTAAGTAATCAAATATGGTCATTTTGTCAGTTTTTCATTCTCATTTTATGTTATTTTGGCATTATTTCAAATTATTTGAGCTAAGTGTACACGGTAGTGTTTTGAAATCAATATTTTATGCAATTAAATAGTTCGATTCTAAGGAAATTATAAATTTTAAATAGGCATATAAATTTTTGCAATAGTGCTTGCAAAAACAAACTATCGATACAATATCCTGCCTGCTGGTCTAGTGGTTAGTGACCCTGACTGCTATGCCGGAGGTCGTGGGTTCGATTCCCACCCAGGACAAATGTTTGTGTGATGAGCACGATCATTTGTTCTGTGTCTGGGTGTAATTTATCTATAATATGTATGTATTTAGAAATATATAAGTATGTTTATCAGTTGTCTAGTACCCATAACACAAGCTCTGCTTAGCTTGGGACTAGATGGCGTTGTGTGATAGTTGTGGAAAAAAAAAAAAAAAAAAATATCGATAAACTAGCGTCATCTAAATTATTACATTATTTTTCTTTACACGTAGTTTTGGGAAGGATTAAATATTTAAGAGTTAAATAAAAACCTACGGTCTTGTGAGCGAATCGTACGTATGAGTAATGAAATGATAGTGTCAAAAATCCGTGTGGCTCATGGTGTAATAATTTAAATTCATGTGTGGCTATATTTTTTGTCACTTTCAGATTTCCGTCCGATGTTGATATGAGGCAAAAATGGATCAACGCTATTGCACGTAACAACTGGGAATCGTTCAGGGCCAATCGCCTTTTAATATTATTTAAGCGTTTTCTTTGTAATTTCAATTTTTTTATAATTTATGCTGTTTATAAATAAATATGTTGGTCAGACAGAAGTGAGTTCTTTATTTCACCTTAGCGTATTTAGATTTATTGCCATGGAGCGATACCTTTTTTTTAGCCTGGTAAAATCATCAAATGAGTCCTCCCACCCCGGGCAGGGCGGGAGGGTCCTTCAAAATCCACGGTGTCCTTCAATAGCCCTTTGTGTTCCGGGGTCAAGGTAATGAGATAAGTCCCGCGACCAATGGAGCGATACCATAAACTAAGAAATCGATATCGGTATTTATTTAATGCACAGTCACATCACTAGCTAATACTCTTTTGTCTATGACAGCGTACGCTTCAAATGTCGTAGAGCGCCTTCTATGCTTTAGTTATTGTTCTGAGGTAATAGCCCACTTTCCGAACGCTATACGCTAAATAATATGCCACTTTTTGAGCAACTGTATTAAAAAAATATATAAGAATTCTACGAAAGAGTTTCACATTATGAGAATAAACAACCTGACTGATCGAACCTCCTTGGAAGCGCTTTTGCTCAATACGTTGTCTCACTTTAATACTAAAGAGTAAATTAGATGAAAGATGTAGTTCTAATTTTCACCACGTGCATGTGGCGCCATTTGCAAATTCGCGCCATTTTTATATTAGAAACTTGAAAAATGGTTGCGTCTTAATAATAATATGAGTTTAAGCGAGGAATCTGATATTAATGTGGAAAAATGTGTTGAAAAATATTGTATGACACACGTGCAGAAATTGGTATTTACAAACTCTATGGTAAGCCCTCGACTTCGTCTCGGACATTCCTCTACTCGTTTGTAAAAACCAACTTACCGTACTAGTATCATAAATAATTATTCTATACTTGTAAAGCCTCGTCATTTTGCCGACAGCTTCTTGAGGAGTATATGGAACAGCGGTATCTTACCCTCAAGAGTCCAGAGAAAAACATATCGTACATATTGTTACCCTTATTTATATTTGTTATATTTTCTATTCTACCAGACAATTCGGCTGGGACACAGTGACGGCTTTCTCCCAGAACGAAGAAATCTACTCCCTCGCAGTGAACGAGCTGGTGACGCAACTGGAAGCCGCCAACATCACCTGCGCGGCTTCCATCACCTTCGCGGAGTCAGATTTTAAGGAACAGCTGCAGCAATTGAAGGTACGTGGAATACAGAAGTGTTTGGTTTTTGTTGTATATGGATGTTTATCGAAGGCCTAAAATAGGGGTATGCCAACGGTGCCCAAGCAAAGTGATCCTGGAGGGGCGTAGAAATTGACCAGAAATTCCCCGATCAGAACCACAATAAGGTAGTTTACGGCATAAATAAATTGAAAATCTCTTCAGCCCGTCAGAGTATTGAAAAATAATGAACACATATTTTCTTTAAACAATGAATATTGACAAAGATAAAACGTTTCGAAATTTGGAAGTGGGGGCTTATGGCGTCATAACTCCTGTAAAATTATACCGTAACTAAAAAAATACGATTCAAATATTTTTTGATTATCTATCGGATTAATTAATTTAATGAGTAAAACAGCCTATGGTTGTATTGTATTGTATAACGGGCGGGTATCAGCAACTCCACTTCATATGCGCGTATTTTGAGTGCGGCAAAATAGCCTATCAGCCAGACCGAGGCGAGGGGCAGTTTGAAGCTGATTCTTTCATTCCCTTGTCTTTTTTGAACATTTTACACGTTTATAAATTGTATGCATAGATAATAATATCCAATTATCCATCTTTAGCTATTTAAACACACTTGTATTTCGGGAAATCCCAACGGAGATACCGCACTAAAAGAGCCTAAAATTTTCAAATCCCAATTCACAAACTGCAGGCCCCCGTACAAACAGTTTCCGATGTGAACAACTCAAGCGCCGCCGAATCAATCAGTTCCGATTGATAGTGACAACATGGCCAGTCGAGGGTGATTCGATGCAGCTCTGGAAACTTGGGGTAATTGATTGCGGGGAATAACGGTCCAAAGGGATGTTTGAGAAGGACTTTAGTGATGGCTTTCATTGTGTCTGTCTAACGGTTTCGGCTTGACTTTTGCGAATTTTAATTTATATGTTTACAATGGTTTTGTTTTTGGCCTCAATCTAACCCAAAAATAAAGATGAAACCTATTACGAAGGGCGCAATAGATCATTCAGTCGCTATTTCCACGATAAAAGCATAGTTACGATAACTTAAAAAAAAACATTAAAATGTATTTTTCTCACATAAAATGCAAGTATTTAAAGAGTGGTATTCGTATCCGTTCGTAAAGTATAAACAAGTATCCTTGTTATTTATTCGTTTTCCCGCAAAAGAACGGAATAAATCAAACAACGCCACCAATTCACTTTACATACAAAATCTCTTTTCAATACAGCATTTAGTGCAAAGTTTTTCCTTTACAAGAAACACACTGCATCAAGTGCTCACTATTCAACGATAGTCAAAACTTTGAACATCATACTTACGTCAACGACGCGACTTTAAAACTTTGCAGGAATAAGCAATTTTAAACTTGACTTTCAATGTTTGAATAAGGGTTGCTATACATTTGCGTGCCTGCATCGTGCGTCCGTTCGGTACTGCCGAAGAACAAGCCGACCCGAAGTAACTACTTCGACGGCACGGTTGGTGCACTGGCTGAGCGATCGCTGTCGTCATGGTTCAATTCCCGCACGGAACCAATATTTGTATGACTTACAAGAAGTTGTTTGTGTGTGAAATTAAATGTTTGTATACGCACCCACGATACAGCAGAAATTCCTAGTTAGGGGCGCGCGAGGAAAAAAACGTTAGGCACCATTTTTTTTAACCTACAAATAACCTATGGAGCGATCAACTTGCGATGATCGCCCGGAGGACAGGGTGAAGCTACGGTGCAGGACTGCCCCGCTTGGGCAGAGCACCACCGTGTCCTCACGACGGCGATAGGCGGCGACCAGTCGCGCCCGGTATTTGTCGAGGCTGCGGGGCGAGACGAAGTGGGAAGCGGTCGCCTCCTTATGCGAAGCAGTCATAGCGAAGGAGGAGGCGGGACGCGTGAGAGAGAGGACTGCGTCCTCACAGCCCAGCCGCAATGGTAGACGCCCACGGCGATGGACGTCGCAAGACTATCTCCGGCCACCGTAAGCGCGGGCATGCGGGTGGCGAGTAATGGGCGACGCGCTGTCGAACCATGGACCATGCCCGGGTCGACGGCGCGTTGTGTTCCATGCACGCCTCAAAGAGTGTCAACACAATGACGGGGCCCCCTTTTATAGGGTCCGACGTATACCGTGACCCCGGAATATAAAGGGCTATTAAAGGACACCGTGAATTTTAGTCAGTACAAGTCCTACAGTCCCTCCTGCCCTGCCCTGGGTGGGGGGGCTCATTTGACGATTTTACCACGCTAAAAAAAGGAGCAATCAATTGCTGCGCAGCGTGTTGCACGGAACAAATATTTGTATAACCTACAAGTAGTTGTTACGGGCCTTGATGATTGTGTATGTGGATTTCTATGTGTGTAAAGGCACCCACAACACAGTAGAAATTCCTAAAGTGGGGCAACGCAAAAAAAATCCTAACACCTTAACCTATTTCGCTTGCAACAATTGCAGCAAAAGTGTTTGACGGCTTGCTTAATACTCAGCTAGATAAATATCTGTCACTACACGATAATCAGTTTGGGTTTCGGACCAAACTATCGACTGAAGCTGCGATTCTGAGTCTTAAGCATGTCGTCAGATATTATACGGATCGCAAAACTCCTGTGTATGCGTGCTTCCTGGATCTCACCAAGGCCTTTGATCTGGTGTCATATAACATCCTGTGGGAGAAACTGGATAGTATCGGGTTACCCCCAGAACTCTCGAACATATTCAAATATTGGTACAGACACCAGATCAACAGCGTCAGATGGGCGGGTGTAATGTCGGAACCTTATAGGTTAGAATGCGGGGTGAGACAGGGGGGGTTGACCTCCCCTGCACTCTTCAACCTCTATGTGAATGCCCTGATCGTTGGGCTCAGCAGCCAGCATGTTGGATGTCATGTGGATGGTGTATGCGTCAATAATTTGAGCTACGCTGATGACATGGTGCTGCTGAGCGCATCGGTTTGTGGTCTTAGGAAATTGATGGCGACCTGTGAAGAGTATGCCTCCAGCCATGGGTTGAAATATAATGCAGGGAAGAGTAAATTCATGGTGTTTGGGTCTAGTGTAAAGAGTGTCTATAGTGTGCCATCTGTATATATAAATAATGCCCCGCTTGAGAAAGTTGTACAATTCAAGTACCTAGGTCACATTGTTACAGCTGACCTAAAAGACGACGCTGATATTGAGCGGGAACGGAGGGCGTTGTCAGTCAGAGGTAACATGATAGCGCGCAGGTTTGTGCGTTGTTCGAGGGAGGTAAAAATAACGCTTTTTAGAGCTTATTGTACATCCCTCTACACGTGCAGCCTGTGGGCAAAGTACACTCGTGCCTCATACAACGCCCTCCGCGTCCAATTCAATAACGCGTTCAGGGCGGTTTTGAGGTTGCCCCGCCACTGCAGCGCCTCGGGCATGTTCGCAGAGGCGCGCACCGACTGCTTTCATGCGACGATGCGCAGGCGGTGCGCGTCTCTGGTGCGCAGAGTGCGGGGTAGCGCTAATACCGTCCTAGCGATGATAGGCAACAGGGTGGATTGCCCTTACATCCGGCAATGTTGTAGCAGACATATTTTTACTCAGTGACTGTTCCATTGTTTGTATGTGCTTTTTGTCCTGTCTGTATGTGTCACATTTTGTATCTGTTTTTAAGTTTTTGTATATGAGTCTTATTGTCACTTGAAATAAAGGAATTATTATTATTATTAAACAAGAAAGGCCGCTCGGCTGTGCCGATGCACACCCGCATTAGTGTATAGCAACCTTTATAAAGCGTCTTGAAGTCAATATAATTTGTCAAACTTAGTTCATTACTCGGTCGGGAGGCTGTGGCGCGAATCAATCACTCTGGCTTTAATGGAGTCTATTATGAGTTGAATAGCTTTCAACGTGTGTAATTAAGTAAGTGATATTGAGTTGTGATGAGCGATCGCTGAATTGCCTTTTGGGGTGTTGTTTTGGCGGGTAATTATTTTATGACATTACCTCGAATGTCATGTGTTTTCATCGGATAAGTAGTCAGTTTATCTTATCTTACTAATACGTATATTTTTACGCTATATCGCCTGCGTCGCGTCGTAAAAGGTAGTAAGTAATGTTTTGGGGCTCCAAATAGCGTCTGGAGCACTTATCCAGAAATCGCAGGTTCGAATCCTGCTCGTAGTCAAGTTTTTGTTTCAATAAAAATCTTTCTGTTACTACACTGTTACTAATATTATAATAGCGAAAGTTTGTGAGTATGTGTTGTTGCGATGTTTGCTACTTTATCACGCAAAAACTACTTAACGGATTTAGATTAATGGCAGATTTACATTGAGTCAGTAACTGACGTCAGTCCACTGATATGTAGTCTATGGTCCACTGAAGAGTCAGTGCTGACCTGGCACTGCCATAATGTAAATTGATTTCTTGAAATACTGACCTCGTCTAAATAGCATGAGTCAGTTTTCGGCGCCAGCACTGACGTCAGTTACTGACTCAATGTAAATCTGCCATAAAGGACATTAGGTAGGCGAAAGCGAAGTTTCTGGAAGATGAGATATTTTTTTACAATGGCGACTTTCTTTTAATGAATGGAATACTTGAATATAGGATCAACCTAACCTAACCTATGGTGAAAGACGATTGAAGGAGTCTGTTTTATCTGTCGGTACACCGATAGTTTATAAACTGGATTACACATAGGATACATTTTTTATCAAGATTTTGGGTTGCCCGTAGAATAATTTTCGAGTTGTAGACGGGAAAGCTACAAGCAACATCTTGTTTAACAGCTCTGTTGCTTCTATAGTAGGGAAGCTGACCCCAGTATAGTTAGAAATAACGTTTTTTCTGATCAAGGGCCGTGAGACTGTTTGAACGGGGTAACTCGTCCCAGAGCTGCCAGTCAGGCCAAATAGCCTGCTGCTGCGTAGTGCTGCACGAGGGCCTCAAGGAGCTGTCAGTAAACTGACGAGGCCTCCATGGGGCCAAACACATGTCTAAACCACCCTGTTTTAGTCAGTCAAGTATGACAGTCTTTTCTGCTGCACACAGGGAGAAAAAAAGTCCTCTAGAGGGAGTTTTGAATATGTTTATCAAAAAAATATATTTCAAGGAGGATTATTGATTTAATGGCATTACGTACACGCTGCGTCGACAAAGCTTTTTTTTTAGCGTGGTAAAATCATCAAATGAGTCCTCCTACCCGGGCAGAGCGGGAGGGACTGTCAGACTTGTACTGACTAAAATCCACGGTGTCCTTCATTAGCCCTTTACGTTCCAGGGTCACGGTAGTGATAAAAGTCCCGCGACCCCGGCAGGCTTTGGCCCTCTAGAGCGTCGACCAAGCTTAGAAAATCTTAAACATTTTTACTTTTTTTTATCATGGCTTATAAATTAAACCTAAAGAGATAAAAAGTTCAACAAAATCCCAAAAACGACAAAGAATAATTTCAAGAAATTAATAGATTTAAAAAATCCAAAAACCCACGTTTTTAAATGTCCTAAAAATAAGAAAATAACCCTACGGGGCTGAGAGAGGGGCCACTCAAAACGTGGGGGCGTATATTTTTTAAGGGATTATTTATGGGTTATATTTACATGACGTGTATAGATCGTGGGTGTAACTTGCAAAGATACGCCCCCACGTTTTGAGTAGCCCCTCTCTCAGCCCCGTAGGGTTATTTTCTTATTTGTAGGACATTTAAAAACGTGGGTTTTTAGATTTTTTAAATCTATTAATTATTTTATTATTTTTATCATTGTTTATCGGGTTTGAAGCTACACTGAAAATTTCAGCCTGCTAGCTTATTGGGAAGTGCCTCAAAGCCTGTCCGCCATCTTGGACGTCCGCCATATTGGATTTAAGTCACATGACTATTTTTTTCGTATTCCTGACAGCAAACCATTTCATTTGATACCCATATCATGGGGGTGGATTTCAAACAGCCAGTCTACCATCTTGGACGTCCGCCATATTGGATTTAAGTCACGTGTCTATTTTTTCGTACTCCTGATAGTAAACCCTTTCATTTGATATCCATATCATAGGGTCGCATTTCAAATAGCCTGTCTGCCATCTTGGACGTCCGCCATATTGGATTTAAATCACGTGACTATTTTTTTCGTATTCCTTACAGCAAACCCTATCATTTGATATCCATATCATGGGGGTGGGTTTCAAACAGCTAGTCCGCCATCTTGGGGAGGCCGCCATATTGGATTTGTTATGACGTTTCATATCTAGTCATGTATTGTCATCAGAACTCAAAGCGTGTACAAAATTTCAGCCTGCTAACTTATCGGGAAGTGCCTCAAAATTGAGTTGCAAAAGTCCAACCGGAACGACAAACAAACAAACAAACAAACAAACAAACAAGAAAAGTGAGTGTATAAAAACGTGGTAAAAACGTGGGAAAAATACGAAGGTGTTACTGAAATATCTTTCGTAGGCTTAATAATTATGTATACAAAGAATCAAACGAAAACTTTTTGTTATTCTTTGTCAGGCCTTCTTCAAAACACAGGCGATGTTCTTTTGTAGTCTCTGGACGGTGTTGCTAGCTTGAATTATGATTCTTTTTGATACAAAAAAGAAAGGCTTATTTGGGCCATAAGTATTAAGAGTATCTTTTTAGAAAATATGTATTTCGAATCTTCTTATCTTTGCAAACTAAATAAATATATAGATACACTATCAATTAACTAACGTCATAAATAAACTAGCTTTAGTCTACGGCTTCGCCCGCGTGATGGTCGGAAGCTATCCTACTCGTACAGTCGAGTTCAATAATATGTTGGCAGTGTCAATGATTCAAAATATTGTGAGCGTTGGTAAGCTCAATAAATTCTACAGAATCTGTAGATCAAAAATATATCCTCATGTGAACGGTTCAATAATATATAATTTGCATTAGGCAATAACATGTGATCACCTTTTGAAAAAATATATCTATACTACAATAGCCTAAATAATATCTGAGCAGGGTAAGCTTCATAATTATCTCTACAATCATAGGAAAGTATATTATTTGCTCGAATAAATAAGATCCTGTTTACATTGTTATAGAAATTACAGTATTTCAATTGTTTTCGGCGCGAATGCTCTTTAGGTCTTTTGAAATGAGTTTATTTCAATGCCACATGTTTTCGTATAATTTTGTATGAATGACATGTGCGTCAGTTTATTCTTTTTTTTTTAAAAAAAAAAACGTCTTTTGAACGAAAACTAGCCAGTGATACCTATACCTAAATAATGTTGCAAACTCCTTGACCATGCAGTTTTAAGATTGCTAGTAAAATCATCTTTATGACGTGACGTAGTAATAAGGTTGAAAAAGAATTACATTTACTTGTTTAGATATTATTGTATTCATGTGTGCTTACATAATTGTGAATCTTACACTGTTCACATAATTATGATCTTAAAGTTGTTCATATAATAATGTCTCTTTGGCTGTATACATGTTACTGAAAAAAAGTAGTTACATATTAATGAATTATAATCTTGATCACAATTTAATGATGCTTGTAGTTGTCACAATATTCTGAATTATTTTGATGTTCATATATTTTTGAAGTCTAGACATGCCAACATGTTAATGAACGCGACTGTACAAGAATTTGGGCGGAATAAAGGGTGTGTGAATTTTATTTTATTTATTGAGGGATAATAGGGATTATCTGCGTACCACATTCCGCCCAAATCCGTTAAGCCTTTGTTTTTTTTTACGTAAATTAACAACAAACATTCATCTTGAAAAAGAATGCAGTAAGATACTGTAAAATGGGTCAAAATTCTACAAAGAATTTTTAGCTAACTCAATGATGGTTTACCAAACTTCCGGCTAAGCAATTTAGAAATCTGTATTCCCGATAACCACCAGCTCAAAATAACATCTCAGGATACCAAAAACCGACACCAAAAAACGAGATAATACAAATTAATCTCAAAACGCTAAGGTCTTTTGAAAACCAAAACATTGTTTAAAACCTCAAAGCAAAAGTTGAAACAACTTCGCCTAGCTATTGTTTGAACCACGACATTATACTCGTAGCTTTATACATTAAAATAACTCCTGAAAGCATTAAATCAAAATTAATTAATTATTGTTGTGGTGTATAATTTAAGTTAACTTTTTGGCAAGATTATACGAGTACTGGTTTATTCAAAGAATTTTAGCAAGCTTTGTTTATTAAGTCAGAGTTATGCCGCGTTCTATTTAAGTGGATACTAAGAGCCTGTTGGTCTAGTGGTTAGTGACCCTGACTGCTATGCCGGAGGTCGTGGGTTCGATTCCCACCCAGGACAAATGTTTGTGTGATGAGCACGATCATTTGTTATGTGTCTGGGTGTAATTTATCTATAAAATGTATGTATTTAGAAATATATAAGTATGTCTATCAGTTGTCTAGTACCCATAACACAAGCTCTGCTTAGCTTGGGACTAGATGGCGTTGTGTGATAGTTGTGGAATATTATATTATTATCTGTTTTTTTGTTAAAGTCATTCTACCAACTTGAAGCAGACGCCGAGACCCGTACCCGTCGAATAGCCTATCGTTATAGATAATAAGCTTTATATGATGTATAATTAGTATTAATTACCCTATAATTAGCATAAGGATAAATAAAAGAAACGATAGGCCCGCACAAGGCGGAAAATGTATGTAAACTTTGTTATGAAACTTATTTTCAACAGCATTTCCTTATAAGGTAGCGAAAATACTGTGTTCATGTTATATCGAAAACATTACCAAATATGGTCATGAAAGCAGCACATCGTCTATTGTGGGCGGGGCTTGCGACAGGTCGGAACCTGTCCATCCTAAAATAACCAGGAAAAATCACTTTAAGGACTATGATTGGTCAGACGGCCCGGAGACACAGCAAGGTCCCGCCACAACGTACGATGTGGCGTTTTACTATAATAGTAAGACAATTTTTCTCAGTAGCAAGTTCAATAAGTTCAATCAGTTTTTCCTTTATTTTCTTATAGTTTATAATATTTACAAGTTAGTTTTAAGTACTACTGTGAGCCCCACGTGCCTTGTATATATGATTATGTTGTTATTATGTTCAGAAGTGTAAATAGTGAAGTAAAATTGTTGTGATTATATTACGTGAATCAGTTTTAAATGGTGAAGTGTCTGCTCTGTGTAAATTGGTAATAAAAGTGTTAAAACGTAGCAGTGTTTAATTAAAGTAAAGTCATACAGTCCACCCAGAACATCTTGGTCCATTCGAGGCCGAATAAGTGATAGAAAAGTGCCGGTATATTAAAACGCGTAAACAAAGTGTCGTAAGCAGATATATAAAACTGTAAGTACTGAACAATAATAACTTAAGTGTATCGCGAGTGAATAAAGTATCGTGATAAAGGCAAAGTGGTGTTCTCTGTGTCGAAAATCGCGATCATAGTGTGCGTTAAAGTGACCGGTAGAACTGTGGGGCTCACAGTAAAGTGTAAATAAGATTCTGTGCGCGTTATTAAGTATATACTGATGTTATATACTTCGGGAGTGACCGCGTCGCGAAAAATAACTAGTTCGCGTCTCGATTAAACGAAGTGACCGTCGCGTAAAAAGTAGATACGCATCGTATATAAGCGCGCCATAGTATATAGTGCGCGCCGCGTCGTCCGTCGGAAGTATATAGTGCCGTCGCGGTAAATAGGGCTAGTCGTGATATAGTAACAGTGTCGAAGTGCGCGTAAGTGTAACGTCGTAGTGAACGGATCTGGACAAGTCCAAACCGGGTTACGAACTGTCGTGTGTTGTGCTCCACGCTTAAAGTCAGCCATCAGTTTGAAAGATGGTCATCACCCGAAGCCAAGGTGATGCTGCAGAGGCAGAGGACCAGAGGCGGGCCCTACAAAGGAGGGCAGAGGAGCAAAGGGAGGCAGTTCTTCGCCAGGAAGCGGAACGGATTCAAAGGGAGAGACTACGGAGGATTTCACTAGACCCGCCAGCGTCACCAGTTGTAACAGGTGACCAAAGTACTATCAATTCACGACTAAATACCGCGCCCCTTACGACGGTGGACACGACCACGGCGGGACCATCATCGGGACTTCTACTGAGTGAAGACCATGGACAACGAAGAAGGTCACCCGCCAGGTCAGAGAGGTCACAGAGGTCACAAAGGTCAACGAATAGTTTTGCAACGCGCATAAGGCTAGCAGAGTTAGAGGCTGCAGAAAAGCTAGCAGCCATACAGAAGAAGTCTTTTGACATAGAAGCAGACATGGTCAAGAAAAGGCTAGCCGCTGAAGTGTCCGTCATACAAGACGAACAGGAGAGCCTGCGGGACGAGCCCCTCGTTCCCCAGGAGGAAAGCCACCACAGTCGAGTGGACGAATGGCTTCAAACGAACCCCCTCAGAGCACGGGGGGAGGGGGGCACGGGAGCCCCCCCGGAGGACTCGAGACGTATCAAATTCGACATGCCACGGGGAAGGTCGCCGACACCGACGAGGCACAGGAACAGCATCGACAACTTGGCAGCGACCCTAGAAAGGATGGCAAGACCCCGACTGCGGCATACGGATTTACCAGCGTTCTCCGGTGGTGTCAACGAGTGGCTGCCATTCAAAGCGGCCGTGAATGATACTACCAACATGTACAACATATCGCCTGCTGAGAACATACAACGGTTAAGGAGCTGCCTTAAGGGAGAAGCAAGGGAGGCGGTGTCCGCCCTCCTACACACCGCTACCGATCCAGGGGACATCATGAAGACACTCGAACAGTGTTTCGGCCGACCGGAAGTACTCATCGATCGCGCTATCGACGAGCTGAAGAGGATGACGAAGCCCACTGCATCAGCCGCGGACCTGAACAATTTCGCCATCAAGGTGCAGAATACAGTGAGCGTGATCAAGTCGGTCGACCGAAGAGGATACCTGTACAACCCGTTGTTGACACGCGAGGTACTGGAAAAATTAAGCCCGCACATACGAGCAAGATGGTGCGACTTTGCCTACGACAACGACGACACGACGGAGCCGGAGATAGTGTTGCTGTCCCGTTTCCTGATGCGGGAAGCTGACAGGGCGTTGAGATACACATACGCCCCGCCCACCAGCGCCGCGCCCGCCAGCCAGAAGAAGGAGACCAGGCAGCCAGTGACAGCGAGGAAGAAGACCAGCCCCGTCTACACAGCCGTCGAAAGCCAGGAAGAAAAAGGTCAGTGCCCTAACTGCAAACAAGATCATGTGCTACCAAAGTGTCCCAAGTACAAGGGTATGAGTGTCGACCAGCGGTGGGAATACCTGAAGGCCAACGGCATATGTTTCCGATGTGCCGAGAAGAACCATAGGCGATATAATTGCAGGACCAAGGCGTGCGGCGTAAATCAGTGCCGCCGACCTCATCACGCCTCCCTCCACCAAGAGAGGGCGGCCAATAAGGAAGAAGCGACGACCGCGAAATCTACCGCAGAGCCCAGCAAGGAGGAAGCAGTGCTGTCGGTGGCGACTAAGTCCGCCGCCGGCCCAAAGAGAGTGCTGCTGAAGATGTGCCCCATCATAGTCACCGGGTCACGGGGGGAGGTCAAGACGTACGCGTTGTTCGACGAAGGAGCAACCGTCACCCTCATTGATGAAGACCTGGCGACCAGCATCGGAGCGGAGGGTACTTCACGCCCGCTGCGCATACGCGGCGTGAACATGTCTTCAGAGGAGCAGGAAAGCAAAGCGGTACGGGTGCAAGTCAGAGGCATCCGGAAAGACGGCCAGTCGCACGAGCTTCGAGCAAGAACCATCAAGGACTTGAGGCTCCATCAACAATCCATCCCAGACACCCTGCTGGATCACAAGCACCTGCGAGACCTGCCGAAAGAAGAAGTATGTTACGAGCAGGTCCGCCCCGGACTCTTGGTGGGCACGGACCACTGGGAGTGCATAGTGACCAGGGAACTCCGAGTCGGCGGCCCCAATCAGCCAGCTGCCTCAAAGACGAAGTTGGGATGGGTGGTGCACGGAACAGCGCCACGAAGCATCGTCGCTGACGAAGAAAATGTGCTGCACGTCATCGAGAACAGGAAAGGAGACGAACAATTACACGACCTAGTCGAAGCGCACTTCAAGATAGAAGCCTTGGGCGTCGCCAGGAAGCCCCGAGTGAACGAGGCAGACCAAAGGGCGGCGGATATCGTGCAAAAGACGATAAAGAAGATCGACGAAGGCTACGAGGTGGGGCTGCCGTGGCGAACAGACAACGTTGTCATGCCACCCAGCTACGGAGCAGCGCTAAGAAGGTTGAGAAAGATAGAAGAAAAGATGGACGCGTCACCGGATTTCGCCGTGCAGTACACCACACAAATCGACAACCTGTTGTCGAAGGGATACGCGGTGCCATGCGACGGGACAGAGAAAGAGAGTAACGTCTGCTGGTACCTTCCTCATTTCGCCGTACAGAATCCGAACAAGCCGGGGAAACAAAGGTTAGTCTTCGACGCGGCGGCGACGAGCTACGGAAAGTGTCTCAATGACGAGCTGCTGGAGGGTCCAGACTTGCTGTTGTCCCTGCCGGGAATAGTCTTCCGTTTCAGAGAGCGGGCAGTGGCGGTCACCGCGGACATACAAGAAATGTTCCTGCGGGTGAAGATACGACGGGAGGACCAACCAGCTCAGCAGTTCCTGTGGAGAGGACGGGACAGGACGTCGCCCCCGCGCCACTACAAAATGACAAGTATGATTTTCGGAGCAGCGAGTTCCCCATACATGGCTCACTACGTCCGGAACCACAATGCAGAGCTTCACGGCAGTGAGTATCCCAGGGCCCTGGAGGCCATAACAAAGAGTCATTATATGGACGATCTGGTAGTAAGTTACAGCGATCCAGAGGAGGCGTGGAGAGCGGTAGAAGAAATAAGGAAGGTGCACGCGGCCGCCGGCTTCACGCTGCGAGGCTGGAGCTCCAGCGATGCGACGGTCCTGCGCGACGTGCCCCAGACGCTCCACGCCACCACCCCGACTCAGCTAGGAGGAGAGCAGCCTGAGAGCAAGATCCTCGGGCTGTACTGGAACGCGGAACGAGTGACGAACGACCTGCGGCAGCGCTACTGGATCATCCACCTGCGGCCCACGGTACGGGCCATCGAGAAGGCCTGCGCGTACTGCCGGAGGCTGCGAGCGACGCCACAACCACCGGCCAAGGGAGACCTGCCGCGCGCCCGCCTGGACCCCTTCCACCGCCCGTTCACCAACTGCGGCGTGGACTATTTCGGGCCCATGATGGTGAAGGTGGGCCGGCGCCGAGAGAAGCGGTGGGGCGCACTGTTTACGTGCCTCACCAGCGCCGTGCATCTCGAGCTCGTCGCATCACTATCCACGGACTCAGCAATCATGGCGCTGAGAAGGATGGCCGCGCGCCGCGGCTGGCCGCGGCTCATGTATTCAGACAACGGGACCAACTTCAGGGGAGCCGACCAAGAACTGCGAGCGGCGTATGCGGAGTGGGCACCGGCGCTGCGAGAAGAAGGACTGCTGCACAGGATGGAGTGGCGGTTATACCTCCTGGCGCACCCAACCAGGGAGGTGCGTGGGAGCGGCTGGTGCGCTCCGTGAAGACTGCCCTCGCTGCGACTCTGCGCGAAAGGGCACCTGCAGAAGAGGTGCTGCTGACTCTGCTCACTGAAGCGGAGTTCGCCATCAACGCGCGCCCCTTGACTCATGTCAGCGTGAGTCCCACCGATCCAGAGGCCCTCACCCCTAACCACTTCCTGTTGGGGTCTTCCATGGGCCTACCCTCAACCGGGCCTTGTGACGAGGCCGACCGACGTGCTTGGCGGGCCAGCCAGGCCCTTGCTGACCACTTTTGGCGACGCTGGCTGCGGGAAAACCTTCCGACACTGGTACCCCGCGGCGAGCCGCAGAGCAACCGACGACCGCCGGAAATCGGCGACGTCGTCATCATCGCCGACAGCACACTGCCACGGAACGTGTGGCCGATGGGAGTCGTCGAGAAACTCTACCCGGGACCTGACGGCGGCATCAGGGTGGTCGACGTGCGAACGAGGACCGGCATCTTTAAGCGTCCCGTCAGTAAGCTCGTCGTGCTGCACAAGGAAGAAGAGGCTGCGCAGGCTACGCCGGGGGGAGAGATGAAGCAGACGCCGAGACCCGTACCCGTCGAATAGCCTATCGTTATAGATAATAAGCTTTATATGATGTATAATTAGTATTAATTACCCTATAATTAGCATAAGGATAAATAAAAGAAACGATAGGCCCGCACAAGGCGAAAAATGTATGTAAACTTTGTTATGAAACTTATTTTCAACAGCATTTCCTTATAAGGTAGCGAAAATACTGTGTTCATGTTATATCGAAAACATTACCAAATATGGTCATGAAAGCAGCACATCGTCTATTGTGGGCGGGGCTTCCGACAGGTCGGAACCTGTCCATCCTAAAATAACCAGGAAAAATCACTTTAAGGGCTATGATTGGTCAGACGGCCCGGAGACACAGCAAGGTCCCGCCACAACGTACGATGTGGCGTTTTACTATAATAGTAAGACAATTTTTCTCAGTAGCAAGTTCAATAAGTTCAATCAGTTTTTCCTTTATTTTCTTATAGTTTATAATATTTACAAGTTAGTTTTAAGTACTACTGTGAGCCCCACGTGCCTTGTATATATGATTATGTTGTTATTATGTTCAGAAGTGTAAATAGTGAAGTAAAATTGTTGTGATTATATTACGTGAATCAGTTTTAAATGGTGAAGTGTCTGCTCTGTGTAAATTGGTAATAAAAGTGTTAAAACGTAGCAGTGTTTAATTAAAGTAAAGTCATACAGTCCACCCAGAACACAACTGTTAATTTAACTCAACTATAGTTTTCTCACATACAGAGACAGGGTGTGTCTGACAGAGAGGAGACCTGTGTCCCAGCAGTGGGAACATTTATAGGCTTACGATGATAATGATGATGATAGTTTCACAAAGGAGACAACAATCATCGATTTGTGGAAATCAAAGTAACGACTATGCTACAATGTAGTGCTAGTTTGGGGTCAGCGCAACTTCTCTTGCTCATGGTCTCAGCAATAGAAGATTTTTGTTCTCAGATAAACTTTAAAAAAATAAAAATGTAATTTCCTTTTGGTTTTTTTATATTATTTTAATTTAGTTTTGGGTCGCGGGATAAGCAGGATAAAGTGACCATGTTACGTAAAGGGCAATTGAAGAAACACTGTGGATTTTAGTCAGTGGTCCATTCCGCTCCACCCAGGGCAAGAGGAGACATTTGATGGTCAAAAAAAATTGTTTTCATAATGTTTTTGCCTTACTTGTGTGAATTTAGGTATTGTCTATCTATCCAATCATACCTTATGTTTGTCAAGACGCACAAATCCGATTGTCATGCATGTATCATTAGTTCTGTTTACTATGAACACATAAACGTGATTGTAATTCCTGCAACGCTTTGAAACACAATGTACACAGACATACGAACATGACTATTTACTCTTCGCACTCCCTTAGATATGTCAACAGGAATCAAGCAAATAATATGCCATAAGCTATAGGTATTTACAGAGAAGCAGTCAAAGGCAAGATGGATGCAAGTGGCGAATTGTCGTTCGGCGTGGCGGCCTATGTTCAGCAGTGGACGTCTTCCGGCTGATGATGATGATGAGTCAAAGGCACGATTTGAGTCCTTGTGGAGATTGCCTAGAATACCAAATACAATAGGGTATAGTTTACATCATAAATAATTTGAAAATCTAATTAGCCCTTCAGTCAGAGTTATGAAAAATAATGGATATAATCAACGCACGATCCGCGACGTTTATTGGTGATAACTCGGCGTCCACCCGTGGACCACCTACCAAACACTCCACCAATGCAAAGTTGCAGCGTTTGACCGGTACTTTTTAAAAATATTATCATCAAATGAGTTCTTTCGCTCAGGCTCATGTTCCAGATTTGGTCTGCTTCTGAGGAAAATCTGTTTCAAAATATTCAACAACACCAGCCTGCAGCACTACACCATTTTCCCACGTTTTTATACACTCACTTTTCTTGTTTGTTTGTTTGTTTGTCGTTCCGGTTGGACTTTTGCAACTCAATTTTGAGGCACTCCCCGATAAGCTAGCAGGCTGAAATTTTATACACGCTTTGAGTTCTGATGACAATACATGACTAGATATGAAACGTCATAACAAATCCAATATGGCGGCCTCCCCAAGATGGCGGACTAGCTGTTTGAAACCCACCCCCATGATATGGGTATCAAATGAAAGGGTTTGCTGTCAGGAATACGAAAAAAGTAGTCACGTGACTTAAATCTAATATGGCGGACGTCCAAGATGGCAGACAGGCTATTTGAAATACGACCCTATGATATGGATATCAAATGAAAGGGTTTACTATCAGGAGTACGAAAAAATAGACACGTGACTTAAATCCAATATGGCGGACGTCCAAGATGGTAGACTGGCTGTTTGAAATCCACCCCCATGATATGGGTATCAAATGAAATGGTTTGCTGTCAGGAATACGAAAAAAATAGTCATGTGACTTAAATCCAATATGGCGGACGTCCAAGATGGCGGACAGGCTTTGAGGCACTTCCCAATAAGCTAGCAGGCTGAAATTTTCAGTGTAGCTTCAAACCCGATAAACAATGATAAAAATAATAAAATAATTAATAGATTTAAAAAATCTAAAAACCCACTTTTTAAATGTCCTAAAAATAAGAAAATAACCCTACGGGGCTGAGAGAGGGGCCAGTCCAAACGTGGGGGCGTATCTTTGCAAGTTACACCCACGATCTATACACGTCATGTAAATATAACCCATAAATAATCCCTTAAAAAAATATACGCCCCCACGTTTTGAGTGGCCCCTCTCTCAGCCCCGTAGGGTTATTTTCTTATTTTTAGGACATTTAAAAACGTGGGTTTTTA
This sequence comes from Agrotis exclamationis, assembly GCA_950005045.1. NCBI lineage: Eukaryota > Metazoa > Arthropoda > Insecta > Lepidoptera > Noctuidae > Agrotis > Agrotis exclamationis. The sequence goes on along the minus strand of OX465422.1, from coordinate 2,949,155 downwards.
GATTTTTTAAATCTATTAATTTTTTCCCACGTTTTTCCCACGTTTTTTTTTCCCACGTTTTTTTTTTTTTTTTTTCCCACGTTTTTATACACTCACTTTTCTTGTTTGTTTGTCGTTCCGGTTGGACTTTTGCAACTCAATTTTGAGGCACTTCCCGATAAGCTAGCAGGCTGAAATTTTGTACACGCTTTGAGTTCTGATGACAATACATGACTAGCTAAGAAACGTCATAACAAATCCAATATGGCGGCCTCCCCAAGATGGCGGACTGGCTGTTTGAAACCCACCCCCATGATATGGGTATCAAATGAAAGGGTTTGCTGTCAGGAATTCGAAAAAAATAGTCACGCGACATAAATCCAATATGGCGGACGTCCAAGATGGCAGACAGGCTATTTGAAATGCACCCCTGTGATATGGATATCAAATGAAAGGGTTTGCTATCAGGAGTACGAAAAAAATAGTCACGTGACTTAAATCCAATATGGCGGACGTCCAAGATGGTAGACTGGCTGTTTGAAATCCACCCCCGTGATATGGGTATCAAATGAAAGGGTTTGCTGTCAGGAATACGAAAAAAAAAATAGTCATGTGGCTTATGCTAGGCTAGGCTATTAATCCAATATGGTGGAAGTCCAAGATGGCGGACAGGCTTTGAGGCACTTCCCGATAAGCTAGCAGGCTGAAATTTTTAGGGTAGCTTCAAACCCGATGAACAATGATAAAAAAAAAAAAAAAATTAAAAAACCCCCGACAAAAAACCAAGTTCCCTTTAAAAAGTAATAAATAATAAAAACAAATAAAAAAAAAATACGTCGCGTTGGGGGAACGGTTCAAATTATTTATCTACGATTTTTTTCGGTCCCCCAACGCGACGTATTTTTTTATTTGTTTTTATTATTTATTACTTTTTAAAGGGAACTTGGTTTTTTGTCAGGGGTTTTTTAAATTTTTATTTTATACTTTTTATAGGTAGGTACATACTTACTTTATATCATTTTATGTTGGGCGGTTACAGCACATTGACAAATCATCTTTAACAGAATTACAAAGACTGAGATTGTAGTAATTGACACTCTCACTTGACCATCGGATTTCCATTTCCCAATTTCCCCAGCACCAATTTTCTCATCAAACCATGCTAAGAACACTCTCGATTAAATCATCAATATTCCCATTCAGTGCGCTTTCATTTAAAACCCCACTCGAGTTTATTTGCAAACCTTCGGTTACCCTTCCCCACTTTCACCCCCATAACTTTTAAACGGCTCAACCGATTTTCATCAAACATGTCTAAGAACACTCGCCCGTAAATTACCTTTAATACAAAAATTTCTTCATCCGTTCGGGCTCTATGGTGCCACAGACAGACAGACACACAGACAGACAGACACACAGACATACAGACACGTCAAACTTATAACACCCCTCTTTTTCCGTCGGGGGTTAATTATAATTATGTGGCGAAGACTGTAGGAACTTATAATGAAGAATGTGTTCTTTGCAGGAGCTGGACACTCGCATAATCATCGGCAGTTTCTCGCAAGAGATGATCCCTAAAATATTCTGTGAGGTGAGTCGGCTTCAAGTTCACCTTTTCGTAGAAACTAATGTTAATGTCTACTCCTTTATTTATTAAGTTTTCTTTAGACAAACACAAAACTTTTTCGTATTGACAAAATTCTCGTAAAGTAGTTCAAAAAGAAATCATAAGTTGAAATTGAAATTAAAAAGTTCAATAAGGACGATAGAAGCTGAATAACAACGGAGTTGGAAGTTTACTTTCTTGAAATCAGTCTTTAAAAGAAACTTCGGTGTTTAAATCCCCTAACAAAATAACCATCTTCCATTCTTTAGTAGTAAGTGTATGGTTTTTGTGAGATCGCAGGCCTTCAGACTGGGCATGTTCGGCGCGGAATATGCCTGGCTCGTGTCAGGAATGCCGCCGCGAATCCGCGGCGCGCCGCCCTGTGCCCGACCGCAGCTGGCACGCGCGTTAGAGGGACTCGTCACCGTGACCGCGCATAGAGGCATCGTGGGAGACGCTACCAGTTTTTCTGGCTTGGTGAGTATTGGCAGGCATTTATGTCAATGAATTGGGACTGAGTTGGCAATGGCGTAGGTATGCTCATTGTCGATTGAGCTGTTGCCCTAAACAGCCATTATATCGGGCCTTGATGCTGCTAGGTGTCATGCGGAAAACTTGTTTCTTGTATGGGGAATGGTTTTGCACCACACTGCCACTGGTGCGTCCCTAAGGATTGGTCACCGTAACCGCGCGTAGATGCGTTATGGGATATGTTGCTATTTTCTCTAACTGGTATTGGCAAACTTTTAATGATGACCAGTAAATTGGACTGTATTGGCCACTGCGGTAAGTTTAACGAGCTGTAGTCAAAAATTGCACTGTGGGATTCTGACAGCGTAGAGGTATCGCGCGGAATCCGCGCGGTTTGTGAAGTGCACAAGCCGCGGACGCCCATCAGGGATTGGTTATCGTGACCGGCCACGGAGACATCGTGGGAGATGTCAATTTCTCTACGCTGCTAAATATTGGCAGATATTTTCATTAAATATTACAACGGACATAGAACTTGGCTAGCCACGTATGCCCAATAAGCTGTGACTAATACGAGCCAAAATGGTCACTTTGTGAAGCCTGGATAGATAGAACATATCGCGTGGATAACGTGCGGACTTTGGTATACGCAGCTGGTACGCGCGCTTCAAATTTAGTCACATGAGGTACTTGATTTCGACTGTTTGACGTAGATCGATCGATTGACTGTATTTCATCGTGAAGCCTAGTTTGTTTATTTTTTAGGAAAGTAATACTACTTACTTCTGCCTATTATTTCTACCTAGCACACTGAATTTTTTTTTAAGATATAGAAATCTGCTATCAATTCGTCCTCAATCCGCTTTAATACCATAAATTCTGCAGCAGTCATTTTATTTCCTACCTTAAATTCATAAATGATTTGGTCAGTCGGAAATTTCTCTGTGCATTTTGGTGAACCAAAAGCATAAAGGTATTGTATTTTTCGAATAAAAGCACTTGTTGATTTTTATGAATAAAACGTAAAATCCATGTGCAAAACCGGACTTTAATTGGACGCCTGTATGCATTCGTTCGGAAAGTAGAAACTGAATCGAATAATGAATGTGGGATTGGGAATGGCTGCAGGCTAGCGACTGTGCTTCATACGCCTTGAACACTGTGTATAATGACAATTTGTATGCTCTAGTTTACCGTTTCAGTTAATTTGTTCGGTGGTATTTTAGCTGGGCAAAGGGGTTTGAAGATTTGTGGCATACCTACCGCCGCCATTTTGATTTTTTTTCAAAATCGCGGCCAGCTATGAAACCTTTATAAATCGATAGCTGACATCAATAACAACAAAAAATATTATGACACCAACCCTCGTAAAGTGTCCGGTTTCTGAGATAATAACCGTGAAAGTTGATCACGTGACATTCGCAATTCTAAGCTAGTGTATGTGTTCGAATGTATCAAGATGTTAAAAATAATAACTTTTTGAACGTAATATGTATGTTGCATTACATCTGGATGTTATTTAAACATTATAGATGTTATTTAAACATTATACGTCTGACATAATCTACTTTTTGAACTTAATAACTTATTTTTAGACCGTCTACACTTGTTTGAATGTAATATCTTCATCTGATTTAACTATCAATACGATAGTTATACGATAAATGTTAAACAATGTAAATGTACAATACATGAGACAAGTTTTAACATTCAGTCTAAAATACAACTGACAGTACTCGTTACATTTATATTGTGTGATGGTTCTGTGGTTACTACAATTTCTAATTTTAAGCATATAACGTAATAAACTGACGTCAACTCGCGAAAATTGTCTTCTATTGGTTGCATAAACCTGTCTCTCTTTCTAATATACTGGCACAAATATGGATAGAAAAATTAAAAATTCATTTTAAGAACATTTTATTGCCTATCAAACAATTTTAGGCGTCATGTTTTTATTTGATAAATATAACCATGGCATGTCACCTTTACTTTTTGCAATTTTGATAGGGATGGTTAGATTTTGCCACATTTTGAAATATCGAATTTTCTTGTTTGTACCTGAAGCCGTTAACTTAGCCGTTACATTGTATCTCTATCATTAACAATTATGACCACTACAGACTTGGATTGGCTTGTACCGGAAGTGTATTTACTTCGCGTGTAAAAAAGGAGATATTTTGATTTCTTTTAATGAGTCCGCGATCGAATATTCTCGCAGTCAGAGGTAATACAAAAAGTAAAAAATGCCTAATTGTGCCGTATTGAGTTGTAGAAACAATACACAAGAAGTGGGACGACTATAAAGAAGTTTGTATACTAAATTACAGTTTTATCATCAAAATATCTATGCAAAATATGATACGCTCGTCTCGATACAAATTGAAGAACATATTGCTTCTATCCAGATATATTGCTGTGATGGCCACAGTAAGCAGAAACATCATGAGGCATATCATCATCATAACAGCCGTAGAAAGTCCACTACTGGACTAAGGCCTCACCCAAGGATTTTCCATTGGATGGTTATTGCCATACTCGCCACGCTTGGCAGGCGGGTTGGCGAGCGCATTTATTTTAGCTTATTAGTCTTCCAACGCTGCTGCCCATTGAAAGAGTTTTAAGCTGAGGGGCCATGGATCTTACATTTTGCCCTATCCCTCGACCGACTTTTACGGTCTGCCCGGGAAGAGAAGCAGCTGGCACATTCTACGTTTTTCTTTTTCTCTCAGACCAGGATTATCAATTACTAAAATATTTTATAAAGAAATATAAAGCCTTTGTTATTCCGAATTAATGTGGTCAACTTTAACACTTTATATCTCAGAAACCGGACACTTTACGAGGGAGAATTACACTTTACTTTACTAAAAATAAGTTATTAAGTTCAAAAAATAGATTATGTCAGACGTATAATGTTTAAATAACATCTATAATGTTTAAATAACATCCAGATGTAATGCAACATACATATTACGTTCAAAAAGTTATTATTTTTAACATCTTGATACATTCGAACACATACACTAGCTTAGAATTGTGAATGTCACGTGATCAACTTTCACGGTTATTATCTCAGAAACCGGACACTTTACGAGGGTTGGTGTCATAATATTTTTTGTTGTTATTGATGTCAGCTATCGATTTATAAAGGTTTCATGGCTGGCCGCGATTTTGAAAAAAAATCAAAATGGCGGCAGTAGGTATGCCACGCTCTATAGTAAAATCTTCAAACCCCTTTTGTTGGTATTGGTCAGCAACGAAATGTCGATTAATTTTGACGATAGGTATGCACTATTTTGCATATCGTCACAATTGAAATAATCGACATCGTCCAATAAACTTTTGGTACTTACTTTTATTTATTTGACTTTGAGATTTTTAGCTAATCAAAAAAACTTTATTATTAAATTATTTGTTGACTTTTTTTTTTAAATAATTCTAAGGTAGGTTATTAAACTGTGTATTGGTATGTTCATTCAACATATTATACTGGATAGGTAGATTTGAAAGACATTTTGCTTGTAGTAATCGTACGATCTACTTCAATTTTATTACTAAGGGCCATTTTCATGGAAATTATTATAACGTAATTTTATAACCACCACCAACAGTTTAAATTCTTTTAGGCCTAAATCTATAGAACAAACTTAGTCTGAGCTTAACCTTGGCTCAGTAATTTATCCGAAAATTAACTTTATTTACATACAATTTATGTTCTTATTCGCATAATAAGCTTTACCACAGCCGTCTATAAGAATATGCAACTTATCATTATATTAGTAAGGTTTATAATCGGATGAAGCAACTCTCTTCAAAGCTTGACATAGGATTATTTCCAATTCGCTATATACGTTTGGGCTTTAGTCGAACTTGAAACAGCCACATCTCGTTTAAAATTCAAAGAACATATCGATTCTCAAAATACAACGAAAACCGTTTCCATCCAATATTGTTTAGGTACAGTCAAGAAAAGTGACACATGAACATTTTTATAACAGTTTTTTATTGTTTTCTTACACAATAAAAAAACCAAGAAATGAGATACACAAGTATATTTTTAAAGGACTTTTTATTATTTTGTTAGTTACATCACAATATTTCGCTCCAAAACAAATATAGCTGACGTGGCTCAGAAGACTGCCCAACTGATGAAGAGGGACTGGGCAGGACATGTCTACCGCATGCCAGACGAACTCTGGGCCACAATAACACAATACTGGTGCCCTGAGACAGTGAGGCGAGGTCGCGGCAGCCCACGCAGGAGATGGCGGGACGAACTAGACAGATTCCGTACGAACTGGAAGGAGGACGCACAGTGTCGTGAAAGATGGAAAGAGTGGAGGGAGGCCTTTGTCCAGGAGTGGGACAGAGCAGGCTAGTCAACAAAAAATAATAGTTACCTACATCAAGGTATACTAATATTTAGCGTTGAAGAGTTTGTTTGGATGAACGCGCTTATCTCAAGAACTACTGGTTCTCATTCAAAAAATATTTTTGTGTTGAATAGTCTATTTATCGAATAAGGCTATACAGGGTGAATTTTTCAACTGGGCGTGGTTGGCGATATACCATTCGATAATGTCGCTAATAAGGATCAAATTCTAGGAAGTAATCATATACGAAAAACTTAAGGAAATAACTGATTTTCATGAAATTGCTATTTTTCTATGTTACTGTACTATGTTCTACTGAGCCATAATTTATTCGAAATTATAAAATTTCATTGTTTTCAATAATTCACTGGATTTGACGACTCAACAATCCCACTTTATTCAGCAATACGAACTTATTGAGTTAAACAAAAATAAGCATTATTTCAAAGAAGAAACGGTTAACTAATTATGTTTCAAATATAGTCATCGCCTTGAAGATTGATCAGTTTTTTTTTTCAATTATACGTTTTTCTTAAGTTCGCCGTACCGAACCGTATCCTTATTAGCAACACTATCGAATGGTGTAATAATACAGGGTGTGATTTTTTTTCCTAATCAGCGGGTTCGATTCCTGGCCAGGATTATTATTTTTTCTAAAATCCAATGATGCAGTTTTAGTTTTCGTCAAAATCGGCCTTGAGAGTCCTTTCAACATTTTTCGATATTCCTCATAGTTTCGAAGATAGCCATCCACGCCCAGTTGAATAATTCACCCTGTATATATATCATCGCGCTAAAACCAATAGGAGCCGAGCAACTGGGGTGAAATCACGGAAAACAGCTTATTATAAATAAAAATCTTTGTAGTAATTGATGCCTGCATAGTTATCTCTTTTGCTGAATGTACATAGAGTAGGTTTACCTAAAATAGCAGTCTAAATCCCTAAGCTTTCATCTTTTATTTATTTAGCTCCGTACATCGCTGAGATATAAATCTTGAAGTGACATTGAGTAGGAGCGCCCCGTTGGTTTGATACCTTATTCATTGCTCTGAATCTGATATCCACCAACAAAAATGTTGTAAGATATCCACTATCTGTGAAAGAAAAACTGTAATTTAGGTTTCTCTCTATGCCCAAGTTTTTTTAAATTTTGATATGAAAAAATCATCAACTAAAAGCTTTCTTCCTCTCTCCTACTTTTTGTTGTGCCCAACAGAGTCCACACTCCACAATGTTTATTTTGGTAAAATCTACCACCTTCTTTTACGTGGTACCTATAATCAACAAATGAGTCCTCCCGCCCTTGGTTTAGCAGAAAAGAACTCTCAGACTCGTACAGACTAAAATCCACTGTGTTTCTTCAATAGCCCTTTACGTTCCAGGGTCACAAAGTGCTTAAAATTAAATTGTTATTATTATAATGTAATGTCAGATCATCAATAAAGGTCGCGGGACTGTCTTATAAGGTAACCGTGACCTCGGAACGTAAGGGGCTTTTGAAAGACACCGTGGATTTTAGTCAGTACGAGGGACTGTAAGACTGACATACAGTCCCTTCCGTTCGGACCTGTGTGGGAGGACTCATTTGATGATTTAACCACGTACAAAAAAAGAGTTTACCTATAAAATTTGCCGCTATAAAATAGTTAAACAATGTCACTTTATAGTTTGTGAGTATCTATAGTTTATTGTAATAAACCGGCTGTTTTATTGTCTAGTCATTTAGAAATGCTGTGAAGAAATACTGAGTTTTAATGGGACATTGAAACCCATGGGAAAAAAATACTGCTACATTAATATACGCGTAGTAAATGGCAGTATGTTATGCCTGCCAGTCGCGAAACTCCTAATATGCGTGGAGACCGGAGACTTGAATTAATTGGAACAGCCTCTGTCTATATGTCACGCACTCATCCGATCGATCAACCACACGCGCTAATTGTTGCGGCTTAGAATATGATCAGCTTGGAGGATAATAATGACGTACACAGGTTTAATGATAACAATGTATAGACGCGACCTATCTGGAGGCTCAGCACAAGTTTTTCGTATTTTAATGTACAGACGCCAGCAGGTCAACCTATCCGAAACTTTTACCAATCGAAGATTAACCTTCCACTATTGTGATAAGGTTGAAAATCTATTGAAGAAATTTGGCATATTGTGGTAGCTTGATGTGCTGGCGTCTGTACACTGTACTTGAAGTATTATGACTTTATGACTATTTTGTCATCAGCGGCAGACCGTATGCTTGTTTGTCACTTTTATGGTATAAACAAATCAATATTTTGCCCATCCATCGCTGCACGATATTGTCATTACAAAAAAAAATATTCTTTCAGACAAACGAGATGTTCCACCGAGAAATGGAAGCAGCTGGAGTAGCAGTCTCGCCCTATGCCCCTCAAACATACGATGCAGTCTGGGCCATAGCCCTAGCCCTCAGTAAAGCGGAACAGCTCTGGAGATCCTTGGAAACCAGACGGAGTAATGGAACGAACAGCACCAAGCTTGGACTGAGCCATTTTGATTATGATCGACAGGATATGGCGAAGGAATTCTTGGATCAGCTGGCTAATCTTAGCTTTGTTGGGGTTTCGGTAAGAGCTTGATTATATTACTTATATCATTACCTAATGTGAAAGTTTGGATCTTTGGATGAATTCAAATTGGAGCCAATCACGTAATAACATCTGAAGGAATCTAAATGAAATCTGTAACAAAGATAGGTTCATAAAAAAAATACTTCGACTAGTGTCAATTAAAACAAGTAAAAGAAGTAAGAATTATAATGAACGATAATTAAAAATATATACAGGGTGTAAGAGACATCGACGCACAAACGAATACCATGGGTCCAGGACATGATTCTGGACCCCCCCTAACCCAATGCGATTTTTAATAAAAAAGTAATTAATTCACTACTTTCACTAAAAGTAGCAATGTAAATAAGACTAGAAATGGTGTCTTCTTAGATGTTTATAATGAAAGGTCATCGTATACCTAAATACTGTGCCCAGTACCACAGTACCTGTAGTACTTTAAGCGCGGCTCACTATTAAAAAAAAAACAAACTTATAAAAAAAAATAGGAAAAAACCGACGAAATATTCCAACACGGGGGGTCCAGTATCATGTCCTGGACCCATGGTATCCGTTTGTGCGTCCATGTCTCTTACACCCTGTAGATTGTACCTATCGAGAGTCCCTGCTGGTGCGCCATTATAATATTCACACAAATCCAAATTCTCAACAAATCCGTTTTTCTTATACTTACTCACCGAATTCAGTATACATTTTCAAGGATATCCTGTGTCGTTTATAGAAATTGATATCCTTGAACTAGTCCCCTCACGATAGATACCTACACAACTAATGCGTCGGAAGGCAAAGACGACGTTGATGGCCTTTGCGTACGACCCAGGACATGCAGCATGATACCGTAGAAACATGTTTTGTCGATCGACGAATAGACAAAATGCCAGAATGTAGAAAGATTCATATTTTCATAAGCATGGCAATGTTTAAAACGTAGAAAAAGACTTTCTATTGTTTTGTCTTCAGCGGATTATATAGAATATATATAACTTTGTGTATTCTTAGTAGAATAGAGATGGTTATGCAACGCGTGCACAAAACCCAAAGGTACTCTTTCAGCGCGATCGATAATGGCGTTATGACAATCATAAACTTTTGTATATCACCCAGTTAAACATTCTGTGCGTTAATCTACCAATTTACCAAACTGTAATATCAAAACACCACCCAAAAGGTACATACATAGGTAATTTTATTACCTGTTCAATTTAATCCCTACCTAATAATTAATAATTCAAAAAGCCAAACGCACAAAGCAGTGGACATAGAGCCGAATTGAATATTAAATACAGCAAAGCCAGCCGGCATTAAATTATAAAACAATTTGTATCATATTCTAAACGCACATGGTACGCTGTTACCGCGCCAAACAAATTATGAACGCGTGTGGTTTAAATTAACATAGATTTGAATATTCAGCCGCAACCGTTCAAAACTGTTTGGTAATAGTTTGATTATTCATAATTAATTACGTGTAGTCGAGCTAAATTCTGCTTATTGCCGCAAATAAAATGTTGTGTACTTGTCGAGTTCAACGTAGGTGGAATTGAAAATATATAAATCTATGATGGTTCCATTGATTTATGCGGAAGATTACAGGCACTTGGACAAAAAATCTAACTAGATTTTTGTCTGATATTAGATGAATACATTACACCGAAATTTTGATAAATTTTGGTGTATGTGTTTCTTGCCTTTTCACCTCCATAGTCTTTGGAGAGATCAAAATTTTGGAATGGGCTTTGGATTTGGGAATTAACTTCAATTTCTGGTTCATTCACAACATAATCTTGTTAAATTGTTGTTATTTAATTTTTACTACCAACTTTTCCATGTTTTCAGGGCCCTGTCTCATTTAATGGAGCAGACAGAATAGGCACGTCGGCTTTCTATCAAATTCAAGGTAAGAACTTCAACTATACCGAAAGGGTAGGTGTGGAAGTTAAATCACATTTCATTATGTTAATTATTATCAACTGGGACAACAACCTCAACTATAGGTTGAACAACCTAAACTTCTTAATCATCTCGACGAATCCGATCATTTTGATGGCTTCGAATAAACACAGCCAGTCGACCACACGGACCTTTCTTTCATGACGTTTTCGACTGAACGTCAATAAAATCTTTTATAAGTTGAAACTGCGACTTGCTGATACATTCACTGGGCATGACTGCGATGGGCTCGCAGGTTCAAGTCCTACTCTCAATATTTTTATCCTACTGAAAATAACCCAAACTCACATATCCTCATTTAACTCACCCTAATTTCTAGGAGGCCGACCAAAGACAGTGGCTCTCTACACCCACGGCCGAGAAATGTCCTGCACGGAATGCGCTCGTCCTCAATGGGCCGGTGGTGTCCCCGCAGCGAGAAGGGTGCTGGTCCTGAGGGTGGACTCCGTGTGGGCACCAGCTCGGCTGGCAGTGGCAGCGCTAGCGGCCTTGGGGGTCGCGCTGGCGTTAGCGTTCTTGGTGTTTAATTTGCATTATAGTAAACGGAGGTAATTCATTGAATAAGGCCTCGTTTAAACGGAGCAAGAAGTCGCATGCGAGTTTCACTACATTACGGTATTTGTTTGACCAACTGAATTCGTAGTACCTAGAAAGTCCGCAATGTAACGCAAATCGCGTGCGAATTCTTGCATGCAACCCTATAGGGTTGATACGACGATTCACCATGCGACGTCTTATGACCGATTCAAATTCGGAGGGCGTAGAACTGGGTATATTCCTCGAGTTCTTATGATACTTTCTATGTGAAATAAAATTTTTGGTAAAACTTTCCCAGGAATGTTTCTACAGCTCGCTTACGTTCTACATTCTATTTACCTACTCTCAAACTTTTCCGTGTAAGTCAATATCCTATTCATGGTTAAAGTACAACCAAACTGTTCCGGAGCAGGTTGCTCGCTTCGCTCACTATCACATTCTATATTGTCCTGTTTCTCAAAATTTTCTGCAAACTGGTATAAGCGGGACTTTATTTCATTGGACTGTTCCGGGCTTCAACAAGTTTAGTCTTCCACAATCAGATAGAGATGATAAAAATTATTTTCCAATGTTTTGAATTATTGACATGAACCTACTTAGTATTTCCTTTGGTTATGATTACAAAGGTATTTAAGACAATTAAAATGCCTTGAGGATTTGACCGCTGCACCAGCATTTGTTTTTTGGCGCCATCTACAACCAAAAAATTACATAACACTGAAGTTCTAATTAATAAGTAATTTTTGTACATTTCCAGATCCATAAAGCTATCGTCTCCCCGCCTGAACAACATGACGCTGATCGGCTGCGTACTGGTCTACACGGCAGTCGCACTGCTAGGTGTGGATAACGCCACGCTACCATCCTACGTGCCCTTCTCTGCTATGTGCACTGTAAGTAGACTCCTCCTGATAATAGAAAGAAGATCAAAAGAAAAAGAAAGTCAATGAGCAATCGAAGAGAAAATGACAACACTAGACGTTCTACGAGCGAAGCCGATGGATAGGATTATAGTAAAAGATTCTTGGTCTTTTCCAGGGTAGAGTATACATCTTATCAGCTGGATTCTCACTGGCTTTCGGATCAATGTTTGCGAAGACATATCGGGTGCACAGGATATTCATTAGGTAAGGCTCCTTATTCAAACAGAATACGTAGACCAGTAACTTTAAGCTGGCCTAGCCTAGTCCAAAGTTTCTATACGATTTGAAGCCCGTTTATTCTGGTTTAGATACGTGTCTTACTTTCACAGTCCTAATAATTCTACAAGATCTAATATGGGAAGCATCTTATAGGAATTGGTCTTTTCAGCAACCGTAGCGGCGTCTGCAAAACTAAGTTACTTCAGGACACGCCATTGATATCCCTGGTGTGCGCGCTACTGGTCATCGATGGTATGATCGTCACACTGTGGACCATGCTGGACCCCATGGAGAGGCATCTGAAGAACTTGACCACGGAGATCAGTACTACTGATCGAAGTGTTATTTATCAGCCCCAGGTTTGAAATTATTGTTTGTTAATGGCTGTATCTATTTCAGATGTTTATACTGATATACAATGGTGAAGCTGATCAACGGAAGAATTCGCCTTTTAAGTAGTCAACAATTCCTACTCTTTTAAAATTAGATACTTCAAATAGTACCTATGTTTCTGCATCATTTTTTTCTCAAATGTCTCAAAAATTTGCAAAACATATCAGTTCATCGCCACGGCATGCGAATAGAACCTTCAAAATAGCACTACATTTTCTCCACTCTCTCTCTTTCAGATAGAAGTCTGCAAGTCCCAAAACACAACAGGCTGGCTGTGCGCCCTTTACGCCTATAAGGGCCTTCTCCTCATCGTCGGAGTCTACATGGCTTGGGAGACCAGAAACGTCAAGATCTCAGCCTTAAACGACTCTAAATACATAGGCATAAGTGTCTATTCAGTGGTTATCACCAGTGCCAGTGTTGTGGTCATTGGGACGATCATTTCTGAGAGAGCAACGTTGGCGTATATTTCGATAACGAGCTTGATTTTGATTACTACGACGTCGACTTTGTGTTTGCTGTTTTTGCCGAAGATTGTTGCTATTAGGAGTAATGGTGAGTAACTGAGAGAAGTTTATCATTTTGAAATGTTCTGAAGTAAAATGACAGGATGGAAAAACCCGGAAAGTTAGAAAAACCGATTTGGGCAGAGCAACACTTATACGAATTAGCAAGCTGAAATGGCAGTGGGCAGGCCATATAGCACGCAGAACTGATGGCCGATGGGGCCGTAAGGTTCTCGAATGGAGACCACGCACCGGCAAGCGCAGCGTAGGACGTTCACCCACAAAGTGGGCAGACGATCTTGTGAAGGCCACAGGATCACGCTGGATGCAAGCCGCGACTACCGGTCCTATTGACAGTCTATAGGGTAGGCCTATGTTCAGCAGTGGACTTCTTACGGCTGATATGATGATGATGATGAACGCTTATGCAGCCCGTCCACGACTTTTGTCTAAGTTATGAGCGGAGCGACGGGCGGCGAGAATAAGATATAAGTTACTTTGTAAGTACGCGAATTTGTCACGGCGTCGGCGCTCGTGGCGTGTGTCAAACATTTCTCTGCATTTGATTTTACCGCTCGTCGCTCCACGCTAAGTAACCGTTCACAGCGTCAAGCTCGTGATCTAGTTTATATGAATACCAGATTAACCATGTAAACCAATCTTATCCGAAAAAATCATTATTCATTTTTTAACTGACGAAGAATTTTTTATTTTATTTGGCAGCTATATTCATCATCATAATCATCAGCCTATAATGTTCCCACTGATGGGACACAGGCCTCCTCTCGGTGAGAGGGAGTGGCATAATCCACCACGCCCAATGCGGGTTGGCAGATGTCACATGTCTTCGAATTTGATGGTTCTAGGACATGCCGGTTTCCTCACGATGTTTTCCTTCACCGTTTTGAGAGCAGTGGTGATGAAATAAATTACAAAAAGTAATGCGCCAGGCTGGGTTCGAACCCACGACCTACAACTCGTAAGTCGGGGCTGATAATACTGGGCCACCACTGCTCAACTATATTGGCAACCATATTAATCAAAATATTCTAAATTCATTTTCAGCTGAAGAAGACCCCGTAATTCAAAGCATGGGCCTAAGACTAGAGTGTAAGACGAGAAGATTCGTGACGGACGAGACACAAGAGCTCCATTTCAGGATAGAGATCCAGAACAGAGTGTATAAGAGAGAAGTGGCAGCGCTGGACAAGGAGATAGGCAGGTTGGAGAAACTACTTGCAGAACCACTGGATTCGGGGAGTGGATCAAATGCATCTCTTTCGCTGCATAAGAGAGTAAGTTTAATTTTTTTTTTTGTAATTTTCGGAAACTGCCAAACTTGAAAATCATAAATGTAGTTAGTTACCAGAACAAAGCATTTTATTTTGTTAGTTAGCTGATATTCAGGCTTTAAGGCTTTAATTCTGACGTTATACCAATGTGAGCATTTTATGAACATCTGCGCCACAACGTTAGTAAGACCAAACTAAAGGTTCCTAGTTTGTTTTGATAAAGATAGAGCCTAAGTAACTAAACGTTCAAAATTTTCAGACTGAACTCAATACAGTAGAAGAGGAAGGTATGGCACACGCAGAGTCCAACAGACGCACCCCGAGCGTCAGTGGAGGCCTGCCCATGCTCCTGCTGTCTGTCCTGCCCCCGGTCATCCCCCGCGCCAGCTGGCCGTCCACCGACGTCTTCCGAGGACGCAACTCCGTCAGCTTCAGCTCACAACCAAAGCTCAACTACAGGAAATCCCAACCATCGATAGACCTATACAACCTCTGCCTAAACAAGAGAGAAGAAAACACCGGTCTACTCAGCCGAATAAAAAGCTTTTTTGGTAGCAGTAGACCGACCAGCAGAAAAGCCTCTACCATGTCGATAGCAGACCCAACTGGAGCCAGCATAGCAGCTGCCCTGAAGATGCATGTTGGCATGATAGCAGGACTTGTTCCTGGCAATAGGAAACACTCCATGGTCTTATCTTGCAACACCCTCCATGTTCCACATCCTGAATTGAAGTTGAGAAGAGAATCTTATGCGAAAAGTGGTCCTATTATACGAGTGACGGATGATGAACCCTCTTGTTCCTACGACCCTGATCCTCCAAGACCGTTACCGCAGAAGTATATCGCTGAACCTGAGACTAAGGTCAACTTTGTGTTGCCAACGACTCATCAAAGACCAATGTCTCATCAGAATTCTTGTGAAAAGATCAAAGGATCACCAAGATTTCCTCACAGGATAGCACCATCAGCTACCAATAGCCTGACAACCCTCGATACGAGAAGGAAAACCAGTGCTGACAGTGTGTTCAACATTACTTCCAGGGTCTTTGAGGAGCAAAGGCGGTATAGCCATCAGAATGTGAACCAAGATGCTAAAGGAAAAGCCGTTTTGGAAAGTAGATGGAAGTCCACTGAAGATGCAAGACCTGGTCCGTCTTCACGGAATTAGAAGAAAATATTGTCCCAAAGATTTTTATAACGGAATTGACATTTTTAGGTTTTTGTAGTCATCAAAATATAATTCTCATGTCAAAGAATACATTTTATAAGTGTGATAGTTTGTGTGCTCAATTGTTTAGATTTTAGATGATTGTTTATGTTCAAATCCTTACTCTAATACCTATTTTTATTAACACTAGCGGGACTATAATTGAATGCTTAAATTAAAAAGCACAGTTGTATTTCAACGATTGGCTTAGCAACGAAAGTCGATATTTCAACAGTGCAGTGTAATATATTTAAGCATTTGATTAGAAGAGTGTTAGAGAAATCGATTATTAGAACTTTTACATTTAATGTGATGGATTTCCGAAAAGTAACGTCTGATTCCAAATACCTAAACGTATTATTATAGAAATAGAAACTTTATTTTAAAATTGTAAATGTGTAGATATCTGATCATGATAAATCATGATGACAAAAGGAATATTGACACCAAATAGTAGATTAGAATGTAAATACACTCATGGCGATTTTATCGTTTGAAAGTAATCACAAATATTAGGCCACTAAGGCTGATAATTGCGTGCCAACTTAGCTGCTTTTATGGTCTTTTGAATATTGAGAAATTCCGAATTAACACTCTTTATGATACAATTTTATAACCAAACTGGTGAGGTCGGGTGTCGTCACTAATTGTAAAATGAGTGACTCGACTATTCATTTTGAAGTAACCAAAAAATTAAGATTACTTTAAAAAAAACTGGAGTCTATGACAGAATGAGCTGACCATTGTGAAAAACTTATTTTAAAAGCCAGTATCTAAAAGACCTATAAGTCAAATAATTTTATTAATGTTGTAAAAATTTAACTTTTATATGTGTGGAAAATCTGTGTTATTAATCATAGTATATTTTGTAGAAATTATTAGAAATAAAACTATTAAATAACTTACCTATTTACTAATGATGATTGGAATTGCCAAAATATATAAGTAAATTAACAGAATTACTAAATAGTATTAAAATTTATTAAACTTTGTAATGAAAACAAACTATGACTAAGAATCTCCTTTAACTACACAGATTTTTTATTAAGTTATTTAACCTATTTTATATTTTATAAAATCTCGTTCTTTTAATCATTTCATTTAGACGTTCAGGAGTTGAGAAGTAAATATTTACGAACTTTGGCCAGAATCAAAATATACCCTAAAACTATTTAACTAAACCTCATTAGTCATTTTGTATTAGCAAAATAATTCGCGAACCCATTCTAATTTCTTCTGCTCTGAATAACCAGTAATTATTTTAATTTAAAACTTTGTCACACTAAACAAGCACCAATATCAAGTATAACATAGTCTTACTTAGTCATAAGGATATACTTAGATAAAGTGAAATTAAATTAAGTAGCAAGAGTTCACAACTTTTCGTCAAGTCTCACTAAATAATTTAATTTCACAATATACAGTGTGTTTTTTTTTAATGGGGCGTATGGGATTCTTGGAAGTTTTTAAAGTTATATTTCTTACGAAACATAAGCTCAGTTTTCGTAAGTAAAATGTTGGAATAGGTACTATCGAACAATGTAATCTCTGCTCACTTTTAAAACAAAATCGCGTGCGCAGTATCCCACATCTGTGAACTGGCCACCTTTTTTATGAATAGGATGAATGGTCAAAACAAAGGGCCTAGGAAGTGAAAGTTATAACTCTGCAAGCAGAAATAGTCTTTACGGTGGTCAGTATATACATTGGGCGATAGTACTTTGTTTAATTCTTTGGCCTCACAGTTGGCTTTAGAGCCTTTAGAACATAGACCACTTCTTGTTTCATTTGAATCTGAAAATCTGGTTTAAGACATTTTATTCTCATAAATAAATTTACATTTTAGTTCCATGAGAATACATTTTAAACATCAAGTTTAATAATTTTTTGAATTATTATTAACTGAATTGAAATAAAATCCATCGTACTAGGAGTTTAATCGGGGCAGCAGAAGTGGGATTTTTTTTAATAAAATTGATTCCATACGAAAATCACATGTCACTAACATGCTCATCTTTGAAACTATCCAACCGATTTCTAATATTTTTTGTGAATATGTACGTTTGGTTTCAGCTTGAAATAAAGGCTTTTGGAGCCGATAAGTGGCGCAAAGGCAGGTCTTTTTAACATCCGAATTTCCCCATACAACCCCTTTTTAAAAAAAACATCCTGTATAAGAGCGGCAATGCCCTCACTTAACAAAATACTACGTAGTCTTCATAATAAGCAATATTTTAGAACTTTATCATTAAAGACTTTCGTTATAAGTCAGACATTATTTTTAGAGAAGAGTGTATTCTAGTATTCGACCTTGTATTTAAGTATGGTCCCAAAAGTGTTCAATTGTGTAAAAAGGGATCTTATGTGTGTATAAGTAGAGTTTAGATTGGATATTGTGTGAATATTGTGAATACAATTTTATTGGGTTTTAAACTAAACTGTGTCTTATTTCATTCTGGCTTATCCCGTGGTCCCCTTTTTATAGCCCAAAACCTTCTCTTAGGTACCAAAATTCACAAAATTCGTTTACTAAATTCCATGGTGATCCTACAATAGCCCTTTACGTTCCAGGGTCACAGTTACCTGATAAGACAGTTCTGCGATCCCGGCCGGCTCGAGCCCCCTAAGGGGGTATCGTCAGATTGATGTAAGCTCTTTAAGGTGCGCGTGGAACGCGACGCGCCGTCGACCCGGACATGGTCCATAATCAGTGCTTATCACACGTTCCGGTTGCCGGGTAGCCGGTGCCGGATAGCCGGCGGCGCAGTGTATGGCAAATTACGCCGGTACGTGTGAAAGCTATAGTACATGGCCATACACTGCGCCGCCGGCTACCCGGCACCGGATACCCGGCAACCGGAACGTGTGAAAAGGCACTCAGACGGCGAGTCACCCATTACTTTCCGTCCGCAAGCGCCTAAGATGGCAATGCTAAGCGCCGTCCGTTGCCGTGGACGTCTCCCGCAGCGGCTGGGTGGTGAAGTGGAGGCTGTCCTCTCCCTCACTCGTCCCGCCTCCTTCTTCGCTAGCATGACTACTTCGCAGAAGGAGGTGACTACTTCCCACTCCATCTCGCCTCGCAGCATTGCCTCGACCAATGCCGGGCGCGAAAACATATAATGTTAGGTTAGGATTAGAATAGTCTAAGGTACTATAAAAATAAATTGTTCACCTATGTATCTTTAACAATTTTATTATTGTTACTTACAACTATGTACTAAATACAAATGTATATAACATACAACAGCTAATTCATACCAAAATTAGGTAATTTATTCCTTACATTTAAATTTGGCTTATGACAATTTAATCTATTATTTTTTTTCAATACTACAGAAATGTGAGTCAATATCAGGGCCATTTCACTCCTTATAGGTTTATGAGCACTATACAGGGTGTAAGAGACATCGACGCACAAACGGATACCATGGGTCCAGGACATGATTCTGGACCCCCCCCCCCGTGTTGGAATTTTTCGTCGGATTTTTCCTAATTTTCTAAATAAAAAAAAAATGATTTTTTTTTTACTTTGGACTGTTCATAAAATTGTCATTCTTACCCAACCCAATGAGATTTTTAATAAAAAAGTAATTAATTCACTACTTTCACTAAAAGTAGCAATGTAAATAAAATTAGAAATGGTGTCTTCTTAGATGTTTATAATGAAAGGTCATCCGTATACCTAAATACTGTGTCCTGTACCACAGTACCTGTAGTACTTTAAGCGCGGCTCACTATTGCAAAAAAAAAACAAACATAAAAAAAATAGGAAAAAACCGACGAAAAATTCCACGCGCGGAGGGGTCCAGAATCATTTCCTGGACCCATGGTATCCGTTTGTGCGACGATGTCTCTTACACCCTGTATACTTATCCGATATTATTTCTTAATAGAGTAGTCTTGTTTTGTAATATATAGGTACCCTATTCCTTTAGATGGTAGAATCAGAATGTAATATCTGGCAAATTTTTAGGACTTCGAACTATTTTACAGACAGAGACGGCGAAAAATGATGTTAAAAATATCTGACTACCCTCTTTTTTATGAGCCACAGTGAATAGGCTAGTTGCCCTAAAAAGTGTAATTAGTCCGTCTTTTAGATTATTAAAAAAATAAGGGACACGTATTTTTAAAGATACAGCCTATTAAAGTTACGTGTGACGTCATGTCGCGTGGCATTTTTTCACGCGGGGTGACGTCACACGTAACTTTAATGGGCTATATCTTAGTTATTTTTTGTTTAATCGAAAAAAGAAAAAATACGTGTCCAATATTTTTTTTATAATCTAAAATACGGACTAAATAGAATGTAATTATTTTGACCCTGGAAACTACCCTATTCACATCTCACGTACTAAGCAGCCCCCGCCATCTTAACGATTCTATCTTCAATCATCCTCCTAATATTAGCGTTAACGCTGGGCAGCTCACTCTGTTTCCGTACTGTCAGCTCGATTTTTTGCACCTGGAATAAAACAGTCATCATCATCATCATCAGCCTATAAATGTTCCCACTGCTGGGACACAGGCCTCTTCTCTGTGAGTGGGAGTTGGCCATAATCCACCACGCGAAACCCAGTGCGTATTGGTAGATGTCACATGTCTTCGAATTCTTGGTTCTAGGACATGCCGGTTTCCTCACGATGTTTTCATTCACCGTTTTTGAGAGCAGTGGTGTTGAAATAAATTACACAAAGTAATGCGCCTGGCTGGGTTCGAACCCACGACTTACATCTCGTAAGTATAGGCTGATGCCACTGGGCCACCACTGCTCTATAAATCAGTCTCATCTCAATAAAACAGTACACACTAGAATTAAAATGGAAATGCAGTAGAGATGGAAATGTACTTATGGCGGTTGGCTAATGTTGAGTTTCGCTAGTGATTTTAATCTGACCTGTAAACAGATAAAACTGAAGACAAGTAGGTACCTATTTATTATCGTAAAATTAAAAAGGTCTATAAAAGAGGAAAAGTCCATAAAACAATATCTAAAATATTTTTTCAGTTACTGTATTCATGGAATCCATGGATAAATATGATGTGAGGTCATGAATTACATTATGTATAGTAAATTATCTGCTTTACATTAGGTACCACGTTCCCCAATAACTGGGTTGTGACTTTGTTGTCTAACTCCCTCGTATCCACTCGGAAGCTAACTCTTGAAGCCCCTCGCCGAGCACAGGGTTTCACCCCAAGAATCCTAAGTGACGCTCTAGCTTCAATTTTCCCGTAGCATTAGGCACTGCTTTATCCCCTTGGTGAATAATCTACTATTTGTGGGTATATACTTTTTGCTTATGGATTCCTTGTAAGGCAGTGCCTCACAAGGAATCCATAGAAAAAATATGACATGAGCTCATTAATGTGTAATTTGAATATATTTATTATCTGCTCGAACTTGGGTATCTAGTTACTGGGATGTGGAGGTCTAATAGTCACTCCATGTAAATAATGAAGAAATTACCTGCTGAATTTCCCGGGGCCAAGCGACGAAGTTGGTGATGGTACAATTGTTAGGGGATCCGATGCGGCCGGTGCGCCCACACCGATGGATATAGTCCGCAGTGTACAGGGGAAAGTCGTAGTTTATTATATGTTGTGTCTGGAAGATAAATAATAATTACATATTATTATTTAGTTTCAAAAAGACAAGTTGTCTCTACCATCACCACTGTGATAATGCAAGTTATACAACAAACGTAACAAAAAACACAGGGTAAATTTTTCAACTGGGCGTGGCTATATCCGAAACTATGAGGAATATCGAAAAACGTTGAAAGAAGTTTCGACCCCGCTGCTCGGCTCCTAATGGCCATAGCGTGATGATATATAACCTCTTCGAAAGTCTTCCTCGATAAATGGACTATCTAACACAAAAATATTTTTTAAATTCGAACCAGTAGTTCCACATCTTCCTGCAGGATCGAATCTTCCATGGTCCACCTAGAAATCCCTGAATCGCCTCCGGACCCAGGTGGAGAGATGTAACTCCAACTTGATAAAGTGAGGCTATCGCACTGGAACGGCAGCGGGATGCGGATGTGGAGCTGAGTCACAAACCATGCTTCATCTGCAATCCTGCCCTCTTAGCCCAAAAAGATGCAGCCAAATAGACCTCTTTGCTGCTACCGACAACGCGGTGGAGATGGCAGAGTTTTGGGCCAATAAAATATAATTACCGTCGTGCCAGCGACATGAAGAAGTAGTTCCTGAGATTAGCACGTTCAAACTAACAAATTCTTCAGCTTCATTTAATTTATTAGTATAGATAGTAAAACTCACCCTCACAGTATCCAATCCTCTCGAAGCAATATCAGTACAAGACAAAGCGTTGACCTTCCCACTTTTAAACAGCTCGAACTTTCCCATTTTCATAGCCACCGCCATCTTCCCATTAATGTTCACACATTCGATATTGTTCTCGTTCAGGAACATTGATACGAAGTCGCAAGTAGAGGTTTGATTGGAGAAGATCATCACTGGTTTATTCTGGTTCATATCAGCTTGGACTAGCTTTAGAAGTTCTAGTGGTTTCTGGGCCTTTCCCAGGCGCATGAATCTGGAGAAAAAAAAAATATTTTACAGTACGATTCAAATTAATCGGCTCGGAACATCGTTCCGATGCGCAAAACGCAATTTTGGGTATCAGCGGGCGGGGCACATCCCGCGCACCCTCTGTCTCACTCGCACTCGCGCGACGCGTCGTTCTTTTAATGTATGTTTGTTGTCAACTTGACTGTACCTGCGCGCATTTGCACTCGCAGCTAACTTCCGAACCGCCATTAAGTTTGAATCGAACTGTACTATTTCTGTATACCACCACTCTGCGCTACAAGACATAAATTGCTGACATTTTATTTTATTTCTGTCTTTCTTTTCTTTTTAAAACAACTTTGCCCCATACTAGTAATCTCTCGTGTACCGTAGGTCTGTGCGTTTAATTGCTGACCTTACTCAAAAGTTGCAGGGTTCGTATCTACTCACTTCTAGGGTTTTTTGCCGTTTCTATAGATGGCACGATACGAACCCTTCGTGCGCAAGTCCGATTCGTACATAACTGGTTTTTTTTGTGACGCGTGACGTCGCAAACGTACGATAGACGCTTGCTTTTTTTTGGTAGTAGAGTCCTCAAGTCCTCCCGTCCTGTGTGGAACGGACGGACTGGCAGACTCAAACTGATAAAACATCTACCCTGTTCTATTTTAGAAGGCCCCCCATTGGAACCATGGGGGGGTTTAGGTTTCCGCACTTAGTCCTCAAACTGGACCATTGTGCGTGAGCCATTGTGGCCAATTACTCCAACCAGCCCACCTCCCTCCAAAAGCAGATCAAACTTCCCGGTCGCCTCAGGGCATCCGCAAGGGATCTTGGTGTTCCCAGGGTCTCCTCGCGAATTTTGGTAACGCCGGTGCACTCAAAGAGTACATGCGCCACCGTTTCCTCCGCCTCCATGCATGCTCTGCACAGGGGACTGTCAGTGATTCCTAGGGTGTGGAAGTGTTTGTTCAGTGAACAGTGTCCAGTGATGGTCCCCGCCACCAGGCGCAGGCTATCTCTGTCCAGGCGCAGGAGGCGCCTGGTCAGCCTTGTATCCAAGGATGGCATAGCTTCCTTGGATTGCCCGCACCCTGGTGTCGAGACATCTACCCTGTTCCTTCAGTTGTCTTTTGTGTTCTTTTGTGTCCTTTTGAAACAGTTCCGAGACCCCTTTAGGCGTTTGGCACTATGAGCGCACGCGGAAAACTACACGCCAACGACCTGGTCCTTGACAGCCGGCGAGCTATCCATTACTCGCCGCCCGTAAGCCCGCGTGTCACGTGCCACTCAACGAGACATGTTTGACCTCTGAGAAAAACGCGCCTACCGCCTACTTGAAGGTTAAAAATGACGCGAAGTTGTAAAAAAAACATGTGAACGTTTTTTGACGTTAGTTGATTATTTATTGATTGAAGAGTACTTTAGAAAAAATCTAATGTTTGTTTATGGAAAGTTCCAGGAGTAATCTGTTCTATCGGACAATGTGCCTTATCTTAGTGACCCCAACGACGGCTCGTTTTGATTGAGAAGAACTGTACAAAAATGAGTAAACCATAAAAGCAAAATACACAGGCGGCTCATTGGAGCCGCCTAATTATATTGATAATTCAGAGTACATAACTACAATCCTAACAAATCTTAACCGACCTAACTTAATAATATATATTATTATAGCTTAATGGATGACTTAATTGCCAAGAGCCTCGACAGACAAGACATCTAAGGAGGCTCTCGTTAGGCAGCTGGATCAAGGGCCTGATTCAGAAAGCAGTTCTACTGGACACGGCGCGCATTGTTAGGAGGTTCTTTTCTCTGGAGCCCTGACCACCGGTAACTTGGACCCTGTTCCCGATACCGGTGGGCCACTATTTTTTAGGTTTATGGTAATATTCGTCCAAGTGTTAAAATATCCACATGTCAGAATAACCTAATGTTATGTTTCTATTTGGTTAGAATGAAGTTTGGCAAAAAACAACAAATGTTAGAATGTCCAAAAGTCATATTGTACATGACCCAAAATCCTAGGTATTGTGATAAAACGACGCCTGGATTTTTTTGTAGGTAGGTTTTATATTTCAAAAAGTTTTTTTAAAAATCTAAAAAAATCAACAATGGATTATTATTTCATACGAAAGTTAGAATGCATGGATGAATGTTACTTACAATCACATCAGAACGGCTAAAGGGAAATTTAGAAATCTTGAGTTTTGGCTCAGAGATATGAATAGAATAACACATGGAATATCGTTTATTATCCCAAATATTACCTTCCAGTGGAATAATTTTCTTCTGGAATTTTGGTGAGTGAGGCAATTGATAACAGCCAGTAATATAAATTTGAACTCAACATCTTCAAGATTTCATCGTGTGAAAAATATACGTAGTGGTAAATAATATGTTTAAAAATAAAACAATTGTCAATTTAGATCTGAAATCACATTTTTTTTTTGGTTATGTTATAAAAATACCCACATTTAGTATATTAATGTATAACAGTTAATAAAAACTTTTTAAAAAAAAGTACCGACTTCAAAACAAATACAAAAAAGTTTAAAATAACTTTTCTTTCGGAAGTCGGTGGCAATAGTCAATGACACAACAAAACAAAGCCACCGACTTCCGAAAGAAAAGTTATTTTAAACTTTTTTGTATTTGTTTTGAAGTCGGTACTTTTTTTTAAAAAGTTTTTATTTTACCCTTTTTAGTTTATTTATTACATATTCTTCAACCCAAATTCTTGTAAAATACAAAATTTTTCTTACATTATGCACTAATCTTGTAATCCGTCACAACATAAAAAAATCCATATCTCTAAAACTACTGAACCGATTTTGATGAAACTTGCAGTGTACCCTAAGTTGAACAATACCTAGTACAACAAAAAAAGAATTACTTAAATCGAACTTATAGTTCCGGAGATATGCGTGCACAAACATAAAAACATACATACATACATACATACATACATACATACACTTATGAAATTTGACACATTTGTTCAGACGCTGATATAGACTAACATATATGAAAACTGGGCAGTTCTGATAATATTACATACATACATACATACACTTATGAAATTTGGCACATTTGTTCAGACGCTGATATAGACTAACATATATGAAAACTGGGCAGTTCTGATAATATTACATACATACGGGTCGAATTGATAACCTCCTTTTTTTTGAAGTCGGTAAAAATAGCAAAAACGTAATTTAAATTTTAAATAGGCAACAAATCCCAGCGATTGACGTGACTATGTGATACAACCGGTCTATTTATATTTTAATCTTAAACATGTTTTGTCGTATCTAGCTACGCCATATTATAGCTTTTACACTCGGCTTCGTTCTCGGTAATATTATTTTTGTCAACAATTCTGTAAACTTTGATCCCCTTCAAGTTTTATGCATAAAGCTATTAACCATTTCCCAGTGTCCCATCTATCTATACATCCTAATTCATGAAAATTAGTTCGTTTTGTGTTTGTTTTCGGCATAAAAGCGTTACAAATTCATTTTTGCATTTATAATGAATCCGGATTCGGTCTGTACAAAAAAGGCTTGCTTAATTCTGTTAATAAAAATTATTATACATATAGGGTCGAAAACCAACCCCCACTGAATGGTAGCCATTTTTGTTTTTGATCGTTTTTTATGAAGCTTGCAAACTAGAAGTACTTTAATTTTGGTATATAAAGCCAAACTGTCGTATAAATGTGAATACACTACAACAACTCTCTCCTTGATGCTTACTGGCATAAAAAAAAAAACTTGAGAGGCGTCAAGGGACACCCGGATAGAACGAAGTTACTGTATACACTCAACAAAAATAATCGTCGCGACACCACACTGTTCAATGCGAAATAGAAAGACGAAACGAAAATATCTGGCTTGCTTTCTATAAGAGAGAGAGAGAGAGAGAGACAAACACGCGCACGCCGCACGGCTTACTATAGCAAAAAGTGTCGTTACAACTTTTCATCTTAATTTTTTCCGTCTAGCCCCCCCTTCGCAACGCGCGATAAGGAACTTCGTTCCAAAAACATTTTAGAGGAAACCGCGAGCTGACTACCTAAAACCAAAACGGATCCTCTGACTGCACTGATTTTTAAAATTTGAAGTACCTTTCTTAAATAATGATCTAAGTTTTAAGTTGTTTTAAGTTTTTTAAGCGGCCGTTTTTTTTTTAAGAATTATTTTTTTGTTTTATTGGGCCTCTGGGCGTCCCACACTACGTATAACATTACGCGGTTTACACTTAACACATGTTTGCTCCAACGATCGTATGTCCGTCTGCGGACGAACAGACAGTCGTTGGAGCAGAAATATTAGTGTGAATAATAAAAAAAATGTTAGGTTAGGTTAGTTAATTGTAAAAACGTCAACATTGAAATTAGTTCCGTGGTTTAATACATTGGCAAAGCATAAGTTAGTTCACACGTGACCTTAATCAACACCATGCGCATTTTAGCACAAAAAATAGTTAATTGCAAGTTTATTTTTAAAAATATGGGAAACTAAAAATATACTTTGCAAGAATTGACTATCCAGGCAGTGCCTGTAGATTTAAATCCAGGTATTTATTAATATTATTTATAATTATTTAATCTGTCATTATTTTTAAACAGACTTCAAAAGGAGGAGGTTCTCATTTCGGTCGCTATTTTTTTTCTTTTTCAGCTTTCCTTCTTTTTTTTTTTACCAAACGTCAGCAATTTGTGTTTTGGAGCGCAGTGTGGTGTTGCGTACGCGGTCTGATAGTTTGACGCTGCACTGAAATGGGCTTGGGCCGGCCACTTCTGCCTCATGCCCAATGAGCTGTGCGCCAAAATAACCACTTTGTGGAGCCCTGACGGCTGACACAGCCAGAAGGCGTCGCGGCAGACCTCGTAGAAGATGACGGGACGAGCTTGACAAAACCAATGACTAGTGGTCCACTTTGGCCCTGGATCGTGAAAACTGGAAGTTATGGGGAGAGGCCTTTGCCCAGCAGTGGGATGATGTGGGCTAGCAGTATCAGTATCAGTACCTTTCCTTTTACGTGGTAAAATCATCAAATGAGTCTTCCCGCCCTGGGTGTAGGTCAGATTCGTACTGACTAAAATCCACGGTGTTCCTTCAATAGCCCTTTACATTACAGGTTCACGGTTACTTGTTTAGAGCGTACCGCGACCGCGGCACAAGTTTGGCCTTTTACGAAAGATTTTTTTCCTTTGACACCACCAGAAACATTATATCCGCTATCATTAGAAGCGAAGCTATTATAAGCAGTGCCAAGAGTTTGGATATATAACCTTATTACACTAAGTAAGAGAGAGAGGGAGAGACGCGCGCTGAAAGCTCCAGATTTAATAAGTGTACAGGAAAAAATAACATCTGTGCAATTTTTTTAAATACAAGTCATAAACTACCAAGGACACGGTGGAGCATACGGTGCAGGACTGCCCCGCTTGGGCAGAGCACCGCCGTGTCCTCACGACGGTGGTAGGCGGAGACATCTCGCGCCCGGCATTGGTCGAGGCCATGCTGCGGGGCGAGACGGAATGGGAAGCTGTCGCCTCCTTCTGCGAAACACTCATGCTAGCGAAGGAGGAGGCGGGACGCGTGAGGGAGAGGACAGCGTCCGCTTCACGACCCAGCCGCCTCGAGAGACGCCCACGGCAACGGTCGTCGTGAGGCGATTTCCGACCACCGTAGGCGCGAGCATGCGGATGGCGAGTAATGGGTGACTCGCCATCTTGGGACATGCCCGGCGCGATCTGATGGGGCCCCCTTTAGAGAGCCAAAGCCTGTAAAAGGTCAAACTACCTGTGTGCCACACTTCATTTAAATCATTTCAGACGTATGACTGAAAGAGTCACAATCCAACTATCCTTCTTACAAATTTTCACATTTAAAATATATAAAAAACACTCATAAATAGTTAACTTCTAACTTTATAGGCCGTAAACAAATTTAAATGAGTTCCGTGTTTTCGGCACAGTCTTAGCTAGTTCTAATGCGACCTTAATCGCTACCAAACGCTTTTTATTACAAGTACTACTTAGCTGCAAGCACAATCAATTATTTTCTTCTAATTTTTTTTTAAGTTCTAAAGAAAGTTTTGGTCTCCAGCCAGTGTCCGTAGATTGTGTTTTTAAAATTTTATCCAGGTATTTATTTATATTATTTCATAATATTATTTAACTTCAACTATGAGATATTGAAGTTAAATAATATTGTGAAATAATTTTTAAATCTTAGCTTTGCTATCTTCTGTGTTTAAAAAAATAATTTTTTCGGTGTCCAAATCATCTAATGAGTCCTCCCACCCTGGGAAGAGCGGGAGGGACTATCAGACTGTTACCGACTAAAAACCACCCTTTTCCTTCCCATGCCCTTTGCGTTCGAGGGCCACGGTGCTCTTTTGAGAATATCACGCGACCACGGCAGGCGTCTGGCCTTATAAGGGCCCTGTCCTTAAGAAGCCCCGTCAGATTGCTGACAGTTCCTTGAGACGCGTGGAACACGACGACTCGGTTAGTCGGCTGGTCCTTTGGCAGGACGGCGAGCTACCCATTATTCGCCATCCGTTCGCCCGCGCCTATGGTGGCCGGAAATCACCCCGCGATGAGTCGGTTCTCATGTATAACGCTTTTATTTTTGGTTCTATGACTAAAAATTATCGACTCATGTTACAAAGAACTGAATTTTCATTATACATGCATTTCAAGCGCATTTTTTGAGCAGTGGTGGGCCAGTGGTATCGGCCTCGACTTACGAGTTGTAGGTCGTGGGTTCGAACCCCGTCAGGCGCATTACTTTGTGTAATTTATTTCAACACCACTGCTCTCAAAACGGTGAAGGAAAAATCGTGAAGAAACCGGCATGTCCTAGAACCAAAAATTCGAAGACATGTGACATCTACCAACCCGCACTGGGCCCGCGTGGTGGATTACGGCCTGCTCCCTCTCAAAGAGAGGAGGCCTGTATCCCAGCAGTGGGAACATTTATAGGCTGATGATGACGATGATGATACATTTCAAGAAATGAACAAAAAATGCTTCTTAGTATCGCGAGCAATAGTTTGCCAGGCGAATACCATCTGCACCACTTAAAATTGTACACCATGTAATAACCAAATTAATCGATTTGACTTACTTGTGAGGCACATGTGGCAGTAGTCTGTGGATGTTGCTGGTGGTGATTGACTTCAATGACTCCGGGTCCACAAAGGAAGTAACTGATGCTGGTAGCTCGTGAGGCATGGTTGCACTGACCAGAGTTATTTGACAGCCAACTGGAGGTGTCTGAATGTTCACTTTATATTGGATCTGAAAACAAACGTAAGACAGTTTTTAAAATAAACATATTAACCGTCGTAATGTTGAGGCGACCAATTGGTCGGTTTTCAATTGTCAAAAGAATTGTTAAAAAATGGCCACAGTTTGAGATATAAGTTACTTAGGTTGTGACTTATGGCCGACGCCGACGCACAAATGTCGGAGGGAAGTGCAGAGCATTCCTTACATACTTTTTGCTACACCCAAGGCCGGATTCATTTGATGATTTTGATACCCGAAAAAAGAAAGGGTTTTGGCTCTGTTAAAAGCATTGTTATTTTGTTCTATGAGTATTATTTCAAGATTTACATTACTTTGTATGGACTATGTTATAGCTTTGTTTTTTCTTTTTCAGAAAATTTGTGGCGAGTATAGCAAAAAATGGCACCTGTATCCATAAACTCTACAGTACCAATGAGGTAAGTATTATTTTTCAACTTTAATAAGACACTGCTACAAATAAATATCTTAACATTAACATTTTAGGAGAATCAGAAACAGCATGTGTTCCTCCTGTGCCATAGTTGCAAATATTTAAACTCATTTACACAAACAAACCTGGAACAACATGTAGGATGACAAATAATTGCTTTGTGTGGGTGTAGGAGTCGAACCGCAGTTGACTGTTAAGCCACTGCGCCAACCATACCATTAAAAATAGTGTCAAAACAAGAAATAAGCAATAGTAGTGTTTGTATTTTTTTTTCTGTACTTGTTAATACACACAAATCTACATTAATATTATAAAGAGAAAAGATTTGATTGTTTGTTTGTATTGAATAGGCTCTGAAACTGCTTGACCGATTTGAAAAGTTCATTTTACTTTGGATAGTTCATTTATTGAGGAAACCTATAGGCTGATAACATCACGCTACGACTAACAGGAGCCGAGCAGTAAAGCTACTTAGTACATATTGTTACTTACCGGAAATTTCTTCAGTAAGTGTGCCACCTTATCAATAAAGCTGTCATCTAACAACGTATCCGCCTCATCCAACACCACATGATGGACGTTATTGGTCTTAAAGATACCGGTTGTAACCAGTTTACTGTATGCTCCCAACGTAGTAACGAGCATGTCACTGTATTCAATTGGTGGGTTTAACATCTTCTGCTTGGTACGACCACCAACCAGAGTGGTTACGTTCAGGTTCAGTCGTTGGGCTATGTTTTGAGCTACTTCTCCAACTTGTGTTGCTGAAAGTTTAAAAAGGAATTGTGTTTATTATAATATTTGGACTGTTAAGATACAGACTAAGCCGCAAATCTGTGGTAACACTTAAAACTTGAACATTTAGAATGACAACCAGTATTAAAATCAATTTAAACACATACTAACGTAGCTAAGACTGTTCCTCTTCACGATAGACTTACAATCTTAAAAACTTAATCATGAAGTGAATTATTTATTTTTGTAAGTATCTATCAAAATATGCATGGTTATATCCAATTCGAAGAACTTACCTAGTTCTCTGCTAGGAGTTATGACAACAGCCATAGGACTGTTAAATTCTTCCTTTACGCTAGGCTTCCAATCCAAGATATGTTGAAATATTGGCAGCAAATATGCCAACGTCTTCCCGCAACCGGTCTCTGCAGTTATGACAGTATTATTGCCAGCCAGTATAGAAGGAATCCCTTTCGCTTGGATCAAAGTAGGCAATGAAAAACCTTGCTCGGACATAACCTCAATTAAACTCTGACACACACCGATTTCTTCAAAACTCTTCTTGTAAACCGGTTTTTCTTCCTTCTTATTGGCATCTCCATAGATAATGAAGTAGTCCCCTTTCGATTTATTACTCAGCCAGCCTTTAGAAGCCAAAGGAATACCATCAAACTTACTGTAACTCTGACCCTCAAAATGATTGAATTCTGGCCGTTTACAAGTTATTATTGGTAATTTCTTCTTTGCTTGCTTGACGCTATAATACCGGCAATACGATAAATTTAATATGGGACGTAGTTTCGACATTTTTCGGCTTCAATTCATATTTTTTTAGAATCTACACACAAAACACACATCTAACACATGACACATGACATTAGTTTGACATTGACACTGACAAAGTTAGAGTGACAGCATCTACGACAGATTATACTACGATGCGTTTAGTATCTAGTACCTATCATTTTTACATTTTTGTTCAACGTTATAGCACATGGCCTTCTTTGTTACCTAATGGCTAACTTTCAAAACGATTTTGGAAATGAATTACGTATGAATTCAGCGCTAATGTCGCTAATGAAGCGAGAGGCCTCCCAAATATCAAATCTCACTGTTTGTAGCTGGTCTTAACAACATTTTTAAAAAAACCCACTTAGACCAGCTAAGCGGGTTTTTTTTAATGTTGTTTATATATTGTGAATATTTTCCATGACTTTGATTATGTATGGCTTGTTTAAGGCATATATGCGTTACGGTTCAATGAATGTCAGTGCTGTAGAAGCAGAGTTAAGTAAAAGGGGAGCATGACTCTGCTCCTTCCTCCTTTTTCGTTCCTTTCAATTCCTTTCTTAACCATCCACCGCGTCATGCATGGTCAATATTTTTACGGTACGGTGTTGAGGTATTATACCTTTTTAGGGTTCCGTTCGTCCGAATACAAAAACGGAACCCTTATAGGATCACTCGTGTGTCCGTCTGTCTGTCGCTTACAGTCAATTATCTCCGAATCTACTAGACCGATTGGGTTGTAATTTGGTACACATATCAATTCCTGTGACCCAAGCACAGAGGTGTGACGTGAATAGATGAAATCTGTATGTGGGAGGTAATTTTTGGGGGGGAAGGGGAAAATGAAAAAAAAAGTTTTGAAAACTGCATCGTGTGACATATCAAATGAAATGTCTTGTTGAGGCAATCTTAAATGTATTTTTTTTGTAATTTTAAAATAAATAGTTTCCAAGTTATTCAAGAAAATAGACGAAATTTGACCATTCCCCCTCCCCTCTTATCTCCGAAACTACTGAACCTAAAATTTTGAAAAAAATACAGTAATTAGTTTTCTACTTATAGATTATAGAAAACCTATAAGAAGTCCATATCTGTATATGGGAGGTAATTTTTGGGGGGAAGGGGAAAATTAAAAAAATATATTTGAAATCTGCATCGTGTGTCATACCAAATGAAAGGTCTTGTTGAGACAATCTGAAATATATTTTTATTGTACATTTAAAATAAATAGTTTCCAAGTTATTCAAGAAAATAGACGAAATTTGACCATTCCCCCCCCCTTATCTCCGAAACTACTGAACCTAAAATTTTGAAAAAAATACAGAAATTAGTTTTCTACTTATAGATTATAGGATAACCTATAAGAAGTCCATATCTGTATATGGGAGGTAATTGTTGGGGGGGAAAGGGGAAATTTAAAAAAAAATATTTGAAAACTGCATCGTGTGACATATCAAATGAAAGGTATTGTTGAGACAAACTTAAAAGTATTTTTTTTGTAATTTTAAAATAAATGGTTTCCAAGTTATTAAAAAAAAATAGACGAAGCTTGACCATTCCCCCCCCCTTATCTCCGAAACTACTTCACCTAAAATTTTGAAAAAAATACAGGAATTAGTTTTCTACTTATAGATTATAGGATAACCTATGAGAAGTCCATATCTGTATATGGGAGGTAATTTTTGGGGGGGAAGGGGAAAATTTAAAAAAAAATATTTGAAAAGTGCATCGTGTGACATATCAAATGACAGGTATTGCTGAGACAAACTTAAAAGTATTTTTTTTGTAATTTTAAAATAAATGGTTTCCAAGTTATTAAAAAAAAAACAGACGAAGCTTGACCATTCCCCCCCCCCCCCCCTTATCTCCGAAACTACTGAACCTAAAATTTTGAAAAAAATACAGGAATTAGTTTTCTACTTATAGATTATAGGATAACCTATAAGAAGTCCATATCTGTATATGGGAGGTAATTTTTGGGGGGGAAGGGGAAAATTAAAAAAAAAAATTTGAAAACTGCATCGTGTGACATATCAAATGAAAGGTCTTGTTGAGACAATCTTAAATATATTTTTATTGTAATTTTAAAATAAATAGTTTCCAAGTAATTCAAGAAAATATACGAAATTTGACCATTCCCCCCCTTATCTCCGAAACTACTGAACCAATTTTTTTTTTAAATACAGGAATTAGTTTTCTACTTATAGATTATAGGAAAACCTATAAGAAGTCCATGATATTAAAAAAACATGGTAAATCACTCAATATTGTGCGTACCAATTTGAGTCAGATTTAAAAAAAAACGTGATAGGTAACATCGTACGGAACCCTCTTCACGCGAGTCCAACTCGCACTTGGCCGGTTTTTTTTTTTAATCTTAGCTTGTAAATGTTGAATGATAAACAGCTTGGCAAAAAACAGTAGAAAACCGGAAGTCGCCACTGTCTTCTCGCTACCAGCACTTTGAATGATTTTATTTTATTTATTTTCACTTATTACGTTAGTTTTATGGCACAATAATAAATCTTACAAACCTGCGTCTTTGTTTACATCAAATATCAAATATTTTAAAACGTTGTCAGCAAATAAAAATATTAGTTCCGTTTCAAGACGTTCTGGCCAAGCTGTACAGGACCTCTTTCAACAATGAAGCCAACTGTTTTTTTTAATCGTTGTAAAATCTTCAAATGAGTCCTCCCGCCCAGGGTAGCACGGGAGGGTCTGTCAGACTCGTACTGACTAAAATCCACGGTGATCTTTCAATAGCCCTTTACGTTCCAGGGGCACGGTTACCTGATGAGACACACCCTTTAAGGGAGCCCCGTCATATTGCTGACAGCTCTTTGAGGCGCGCGTGAAACACGACGCGCCGTCGACCCGGGCATGGTCCATGATCGGACGGCGAGTCACCCATTACTCACCATCAGTGCCCGCGCCTACGGTGGCTGGTAATCGTCTGGCGACGTCCGTTGCCGTTGGCGTCTCCCGTGGCGGCTGGGTCGTGAGGTGGACGCTGTCCTCTCCCTCACGCGTCCCGCCTCCTCCTTCGCTAGTATGACTGCTTCGCAGGAGGCGACCGCTTCCCACGCCCCGCAGCATGGCCTGGACCAATGCCGGGTGCGACGCCAACTGGTGAGCTCAAAATTGAATAGAAAATAAAAGAGTTTGAATTACTTGTACTTTTTGAAGAAAAATTATTATTATTATCTATCTTCCCAACCTTCTGATTCTTTGCTTTACACGTTAACGAAAAAAAACTGTACAATTTGTCCGATTTTCGTCATAGACACATGTAGATTATCGTTGCAGGTTGAACTATGCCGCCAAATCGTAACGATTTTTCGTAACGTGTAGGGGCAACCATAAGTGATAAAGTAGAAAATGATTGGGAAAGGTTGACGTACTGGCGTCTATAGCTAAGCCAAATTATAACAAGTTCTTTCTGATTATGACAAAATTAGACTTATGACCTTTGTGTAGGTAAAGCAAGTTGGCTTCCTGTTATGGTACCTACATAATTTCCTTGTTTAAATTAAAACTAGCTTTACGTCTAGACTAGCTTTTTTACTTGTCTTACGCTAATAGCATGCGGAATTAATGAGTTAGGCTACGTTTCCACCAGCGATATGCGATGGAAATGTGTCGTGCGAGGATGTCTAGCTGTGCTGTGAAAATGTGTGGGCGTTTCCACCAAAGCTATGCGATGAAAATGTGCCTACGAGGATGTGTAGCGGAGCTGTGAAAATGCGCATTAATGTATGGTGCGAGGATGCGTTGCGAAGCTGTGAAATGTGTCGACGGGGTTGCGGTGACATACTCCGTCTACGGAGTAGCTGGTATGCGCAAACCTCGTAACACATCCTTCGTACAAAAATCTAGCTCCGCTGAGCCGTTTCCACCAGAGCTGTGCTGACCGAGGCGAGGTAAATGACGCGATTCTATTCGTTCTTTACAGAGGCGTCTTTACCTATAGTGCAGGGTGTGCGGCGCACACGGGCGCCGGATCTAAGGGGGGCGCCGAGCGCCCTCAAATGCGACACCTCCAAAGATGCGTCGATCGATATCGATGGCTCAGGCGCAAAATGTCGCTTTCGCAAAATGTCTCCTGGTAGTAAAATGCCCCTTTCGCAAAATGTCGCTTTCTCTTAATGTCGCTTTCCCAGAATGACTCCTTCTTAAAAGATCACTTTCTCACAAAGCTTCTTTCGCAGAATATCTCTTTCGAAAATGTCGCGTTAGTAACTTAGAAAAAAGTTAGCCAGGTTTAAAAGAAAGGTTGTTTTTTTTTAATTAGTCTTGGTTGATTGTGTTCTGGTTCGAATTTCGATTTTTCGAGTGAAATCAGTAGTAAAATAATATGTACTTTTATTATGAGTCCTTTACAAGATCTGCTATAGTGGTAGTATTTGAAACATCTATACATTACATATGTATAAAACAGTAAAAAAACTGTGTCTGTACTGGTTATTTTTCGATGCAGTATACCTGCCCTTTGGTACCAAAAAAATCATTTAGTTTCGTTCAGTAGTTTTTAGCATTTTTGGCTAATTGTGTGCACGGGCGATGTTGTAACTGGTGCTACGGATAATAAAATTCTAGTGCTTAAGTAAGAAAATTATGTATTTGACAAGAATTTGGGTTGAATATTTAAACTAAAAAGGGTAAAATTAAAAACTTTAAAAAAATGTAACCAAATTCAAAAACGACCACGAAAAAGTTTAAAGTAACCTACCAAATAACTCTTCTTTCGGAAGTCGGTGGTAAAAAACTTAATGAAATAAAAAAGCTAAGCTACCGACTTCCGAAAGAAAAGTTATTTGGTAGGTTATTTTACCTTTTTCGTGGTCGTTTTTGAAGTCGGTTACATTTTTTGTTTAAGTTTTTTTTTCTAAGTTACTAACGCGACATTTTGCGAAAGAGATATTCTGCGAAAGAGGCATTACGAAAAAGTGACCTTTTAAGAAGGAGACATTTTACTACCAGGAGATATTTTGCGAAAGCGACATTTTGCGCCTGAGCCATTTTAAAATTGCACCATTTGCATCCGAATTTCCGATTGAAAATATAACTGTTAGTATTCCATTTTGACCCCGCTCTTACTAGACTAGAGGGCGCCAGGGTATTGGTTGCACACGGGCGCCACAAGGGCTAGAGACGCCTCTGGTTCTTTACAAACACATTCCCCGCTATACATCCTCGCACATCTCTGGTGGAAACGCAGCCGACTTAACAAACTAAATACTCCTAGCTTCTATTTTCAAACAAAATGTAGTAAATTAAGTTATAAAACTTTGAAGTTACAAAGCTGCTTACAAAGCTTTATAAGCTTATTTTTCTTTTTTTGGCGTTTAAGAATCATCAAAGGGTTTTTCCCGGCCTGCCAGGATCGCAGGACTTACGAATTACCGTAACCCCGGAACGTAAAGAGGGCTATTGAAGGACACCGTGGATTTTAGTCAGTACGAGTCTGACAGTCCCTCCCGCTCTGCCCGGGGTGGGAGGACTCATTTTACCACGCTAAGAAAAAAAAAGGTTTTTCCCGCCCTGCTCTAAAGAGCGGCTGTCAGGATAACTACTGAAAACTATCCTCTTCAATGACATGGTCTTTGCGTACCAGTACCTACCCTAAAAAGCGAAGCTAAAAGAACATACTCCCACATTTCGTCAGATGAATTTAAATTCCATTTACCTGGTTGGGGGCGGACCTCTATCGGGGCAAACAAGCGTGAGGATACAATCATAATGAGGCCCAATCACATATGTCACCCTTTTTAGGGTTCCGTAGCCAAATGGCAAAAATCGGCCAAGTGCGAGTTGGACTCGCCCATGAAGGGTTCCGTAGTAGCAAGCATAGATTAGGGATATAATTATATTGAGATTAGAAAATGGCAAAAACGGAACCCTTATAGATTCGTCATGTCTAACCCCTACATGTGGGGTATCTATGGATAGGTCTTTAAAAATTATATTGAGGTTACTAATTTCATTTTTTTCTAAACTGAACAGTTTGCACGAGGGACACTCAAAGTGGTAAAATGTGTGTGTGTGTGTCCCCCTGTAACTTCTAAATTATGAGAATGATACAACTAAAAAAAAAACTATAATGTAGACCTTAACAAAAACTTCCAAAGAAAATTGGTTTGGATGAGATGCAGTTAGCAGTTTTTGAGATATAGTACATTTTCAAAAACCGCAAATATAACTTTGCCATTCATACAAACACTTTGAAAAACAAAGTTATTTTTATTGTTTTTGTATATTACTTACTAATCTCAATTTAATTATATCCCTAATCTATGCTTGCTACTACGGAACCCTTCATGGGCGAGTCCATCTCGCACTTGGCCGGTTTTATAAACGTTCGTCGACGAACCCAGATATGTAATATTTAATGTCCCCTAGAGCAGTGTTTCCCAACCTGTGGTCCGCGGACCCCTGGGGGTCCGCGAGTATATGTATGGGGGTCCGCGGTGTCATCTCTGGACCATAAAATGCTAATGTCTCGAAATCGCTACGCTTAGTTAATACGGCGAACGTGCGGCAACGTAGGGTGAGCGAGACTGAGTGTATGATGTGAATGAAATAAGTGCATGCGGGCGCCGGGCCGTGACTCTTCCCCCTTATTTTATTAAGGGGGCCCGCGAAAACTAGGGGTCCATGGCTGAAAAGGGTTGGGAAACGCTGCCCTAGAGTGTCCTTGTCACAGTCATTATTTCGTCTTGAATTGGGTAGGTACCTACTACAAGACTACCATTTTGGTCACGGAATGGAACTAATAGCCTTTTGCCTAAAGTATAACACTGTAGCAAAACAATACATAGGCCAGTATAGATAATACTTACTGCATAAGTACTTCTATAATACTAGGAAGGAAAAGTGTTTAATTATTTATTATGTATAAAATATAAAACATAGCTACAGGACAAACAAGTTTCGTTATTCATAATTCCGTTGTACCTATTCAGGTTCAGGCTCTGAAGCCAATACAAAAACGCTATTAATATTTAGCAGTTTTATCTTGACATTCACG
Organism: Agrotis exclamationis; assembly: GCA_950005045.1. NCBI lineage: Eukaryota > Metazoa > Arthropoda > Insecta > Lepidoptera > Noctuidae > Agrotis > Agrotis exclamationis. The sequence continues at coordinate 2,910,234 of OX465422.1, read as the reverse complement.
GGCCACGGAACAACTCGCAACTTTTAAGGACAGGCTGAATAATGTCGAATAAATACATTCGTTGCTACTAGAGTAACATTTAAAAAGTAAAACAAAAAAAAAGCAAAATGAGAATTAATTTCCCGCGCATGAAATTAAATGTGATTGGAGTGGTTTGTGGAATTGTGATTTTAATTATTGGACATCAGTTCAAGTAAGTAGATAAAATAATTTAATTATTTTATATAAATTTAAGTTATAAAAACCTAAAGAAATAATTGCACATAACTAAGTACTGTAGGTATTCATCCCCTCGGCCCACAAACGGTTGGATAAGGTTATTAGTATTAGTAGCTATGATAAGGTGATTTGATTTGATTTTTGTGATAGGTACATAGATAATAATAAAAAAAACCGGCCAAGTTCGAGTTGGATTCGCGTGAAGAGGGTTCCGTACGATGTTACCTATCACGTTATTTTTTAAATCTGACCCAAATTGGTACGCACAATATTGAGTGATTTACCATGTTATTTTAATATCATGGACTTCTTATAGGTTTTCCTATAATGTATAAGTAGAAAACTAATTTCTGTATTTTTTTCAAAATTTTAGGTTCAGTAGTTTGGAGATAAGGACCGAATGGTCAAATTTCGTCTGTTTTCTTGAATAACTTGGAAACCATTTATTTTAAAATTACAAAGAAAATACATTTAAGTTTGTCTCAACAATACCTATCATTTGATATGTCACACGATGCAGTTTTCAATTTTTTTTTTAAATTTTCCCCTTCCCCCCCAAAAATTTCCTCCCATATACAGATATGGACTTCTTATAGGTTATCCTATAATGTATAAGTAGAAAACTAATTTCTGTATTTTTTTCAAATTTTTAGGTTCAGTAGTTTCGGAGATAAGGGGGGGGGGGGGGGGGGGGGGGATGGTCAAATTTCGTCTATTTTCTTGAATAAATTGGAAACCATTTATTTTAAAATTACAAAAAAAATACATTTAAGTTTGTCTCAACAATACCTTTCATTTGATATGTCACACGATGCAGTTTTCAATTATTATTTTTTAATTTTCCCCTTCGTGTTGCGTTAAAATCGCGTTAATTAGTGTTGCGACACGTTGCTGTCAGTAACAGTGAACAGCGTTTAAACAAAGCCTGCCATAATAGTTCGTCAATTGATGCCGCTTCTCTTTGAACGTTCTAGGGTCAGCGCACACCAAGATCAGAGCAAAGCATTTTCTGAGATTATTGAAAAAAATATGTTATGATTATTATCATACTTCGCAAAATTTAATACACGCCCAAATTTGATGCTCGACCATGCTCGAGCAAATCGTGTATTAGATTTCGCGAAGTATGATAATAATCAAAGATATTTTTTCAATAATCTCGCGTCATTTTGTGATGCGGTGTGAGGAAGCGTGGTCACCATACAACAGAGCGGCAGCAACTGAATTGGGAATATTTACACGCCGTCAGTTGCACTGACGCGTATGGCGGGGGAGCGAACTGACGCCGAAAATATTGAAGCGCGAATATTGAAGTCAGATACTGACTCGACAGAACTGAACTGACTTGAAATCTATTTACACTATGGCAGTGCCAGGTCAGCACTGACTCGTCAGTGGACTGACGTCAGTTACTGACTCAATATAAATCTGCCTTCAGACTCGTACTGACTAAAATCTACGGTGTCCTTCAATAGCCCTTTACGTTCCGGGATCACGGTAATTCATAAGTCCCGCGACCCCGGCAAGCTTTGGCCCTCTAAAGGGGGGCCCGTCATTATGCTGACGCTCTTTGAGGCGCGCGTGGAACACAACGCGCCGCCGACCCGGGCATGGTCCATGGTCGAACAGCGAGTCGCCCGTTACTCGACGCCCGCATGCCCTCCGCTCACCACTTTAACCCAAAGTTGTGAACGGGCCGTTAGAGAATACCACTGCCTTTTGTAAATTACAACCTCAATATTTTAACTTTCCAGTAACATCTTGCATGGTGCATCTGTGGCAGAAGTGAAGGTGCTGTTGCCACTTATCAAGCTGATACAAGTGGCTGTCGTAAGTCTGTATCAGTTGAACTCAAGCGCATCGCTGTATCCACCACATGCAAATGTTCACGGTAAGTACGATAAAAAGCCTGGGCTTTACCAACCAGCTAGAACGGCGCGGCGTGTCCTTAGCGTGCTATGTAGGTACTTACTGTGAGTCGTCACACATAAAGGCAGATATACATTGAGTCAGTAACTGACGTCAGTCCACTGACGAGTCAGTACTAACCTGACACTGCCATAGTGTAAATTGATTTCAAGTCAGTACAGTACTGTCGCGTCAGTACTGACTTCAATATTCGCGCTTCAATATTTTCGGCGTCAGTTCGTTCCCCCGCCACCCGCGCCAGTGCAACTGACGGCGTGTAAGGGCGCGTTCACACGACACGCGCACGCTCAGCGTACGCCACCCGCGTCCAACTCCCATTGAAATTCGATAAATAAGAATTTGAGTCTTACAATCCATCAATAGATCTCAAATTGCATTTAACGAGGTCTACACGCGCACGCCAAGCGCACGCCCCACGCCCGCTTCGCGCCATCCCTGCCCACGCTCTGCACCCTCCCCGCGTACGCCTTGCGCCCGCGCTATGGCTAGTGTTGTGTTATTTAAGCCACTATGCCTAGTAAACGAAGTAGTCCAGTCACTAGTAGTACAAGTGGGCGCGAGGCGGGTGAAGCGCGTGTGCGGATTTAACGCGGGCACATCGCGTGCGCGGGTGCTGTGCGTGATCGGCGCGTGTCATCTGAATACGCCCTAAATATGCCCAAGTCAGTCGCTGCCGCTCTGTTGTATGGTGACCACGCTTCCTCGCACAGTCGCACCGCATCACAAAATGACGCTAAAACTGAGCGACACGGAAAACTTAAAACTTGTTCAACTATACCGAGATAATGAATGCCTGTGGGATCTCAAATCGCAAAATTATAGAAATAAAGAAATGCGTGCAACAGCATTGCTCCAACTTTGATTTTTGGCTGTTTTTGAGATTTCATTTTTCCGCACTGACTTTATGAACGTGTGTACACCAAAAGAATATCCTCGACTGCTGACGAAATATTGACTCCGTATAAATAGTATGCGTCAGTTTTCGGCGCCAGCACTGACGACAGCCACTGACTCTATGTAAATCTGCCTAAACACGCAACGCTAACGCCAACGACATTTGGCGGGACGTCGGCGCTACTTTCACAATTAGTAATTTAGTACCTACCACGCTAGCGTCGCGGCACGCAGAGCTCGCTGCTTGATTTATTTTTTAAGAGGACCTTTGTTAACCGGGCGAACATGAACAGAAATTGCGCAAAACAGATAGGTTTGTAAAGAGAAAGGGGGGAGCTTAGTCTTTTGCCCAGCACTAGGCCAGTTTTTAGGGTTCCGTAGCCAAATGGCAAAAACGGAACCCTTATAGATTCGTCATGTCTGTCTGTCTGTCTGTCTGTCTGTCTGTCTGTCTGTCTGTCCGTGTATGTCACAGCCACTTTTTGTCGAAAGTATAAGAGCTATCCTGTTGAAACTTGGTAGAAAGATGTATTATGTGAACCGCATTAGGATTTTCACACAAAAATCAAAACAAAACAAATTTTGGGGGTGCCCCCCATACTTAGAATTAAAACTCAAAAAAATTTTTTTCACCAAACCCATACGTGTGGGGTATCTATGAATAGGTCTTTAAAAATGATATTGAGGTTACTAACATCATTTTTTTCTAAACTGAATAGTTTGCGCGAGAGACACTTCCAAAGTGGTAAAAAGTGTGTCCCCCCCCCCGTAACTTCTAAAATAAGAGAATGATAAAACTAAAAAAAATATATAATGTAGACCTCAACCAAAACTACCAACGAAAATTGGTTTGGATGAGATACAGTTAGCAGTTTTTGAGATATAGTACATTTTCAAAAACCGCAAATATAACTTTGCCATTCATACAAATACTATGAAAAACAAAGTTATTTTTATTGTTTGTGTATATTACTTACTAATCTCAATATAATTATATCTCTAATCTATGCTTGCTGCTACGGAACCCTTCATGGGCGAGTCCAACTCGCACTTGGCCGGTTTTTGTTTTTTTGTTTTATTTATTTTTTCCACTGTTCTTTACTGCCAACGAATGAGGAGTTTTTAAGAAGAGACTGATTCTTGGTAGACGAAATTTCGGAGATTTAAACCAATTCTTCCTGAACGAGCAATGCGCTTGTAAGTACCTACGGACTAGATCGATTTTAATAAATACCCACATCTACCTACAAAATATCTACATTAGTACTGTAACAGAGAGGTATTCAACCTCTTTTGTTGCCTCAACCTCTTTACTTTTAAATCTTTTTATTGATTGAAGTTTTTAAAAAGTTTTTAAAAAAAATTACCAATTTATACCTAGGCACTGAATTAAAATTTAGCTAAAAATTACAACTCTAAGACAGTAGGCAATTATATCGCGGATTGGGCCGGAGATAGCCTACTTCTCCTCTTGATACTATGCCCTTACCTCTCCCTCCTAAATTATTACGGCATCGTCTATTGGGACGTAGACGTATGCTACAATACTTTATATACCTACTGCATGTTTTGTGCAAAGGAAACAGCTTATGTGTCACCTTCGACCCTTTACTTTGACGATAATTCTATTAATAGATGTATGTCAATATGTGGCTTAAAGATTTCTTATTTTGATAATATAATTAACATACACGTGGAGATTACGCAGAGACTAAGATGTGCTTAAGATACGGCTCAACGTGAGAATTCGACACGCAGCAATGCAATAACATGGCACTATAATTTTCAAGAAAAGATCCATACAATACGACAGGTCTGATCACGGATTTGTATATTTTCCCCTTTAACTTGAGGGGCATCCGTGGGTCGCAAGTTGTTCCGGTGACCTGTCGCCATTTCATCCATCCCGAGTTGATCCGGTGTGTTATGTCCCGGTCTACATCGCCATCTCCTTGGACAAGCGACCCGAGGTACCGAAAGTCGGAACAGACTGGTATGGGCGTTCCTGCAAGAGTAATGAGCACAGGACTGGAGAGACCGCCAAAATCGCAAAACAAATACTCTGTTTTGGTTCTGCTCAATTTCAGGCCAACGTTCTCCAGTCTTTGCCAGCACACCTCCAATCGGCTCTGGACCTCTAGGCCGCTCTCGGCAATCAGCACAATGTCATCGGCAAACAGCATGCACCAGGGGGCCTCTTCCTGGATGTCCGACGTCAGAGCATCCATTATCATCAGGAAGACGTACGGGTTGAGAGTCGACCCTTGGTGCAAGCCAACCGCGACATTGAAGCTGCCGGTAGTGCCCGCTGTAGACCGGACTTGGGTACTGCATCGACTATACATTGCACGGATCAACTGCACATACTTCCCAGGCACACTTTTCTCCTAAGGGCCCACCACAGAACCTCACGGGGCACCCGGTCGTATGCCTTTTCCAGGTCGATGAACACCATGTGCAAGTTTTTATGCGCACCTCTGTATTTCTCGCACAGTTGGCGGATAAAGAAGATGGCATCTGTCGTGTCGTACCCCGACCAGGCATAAAACCAAATTGGTTCTGTGAAATTTCGCTCTCCTCTCTCAGTCGCCTTTCAATAACTTTCTCCCAAACTTTCATACTGTGTGGTATTAGCTTTATTCCTCTATAATTATTGCATTTCAGCACATCACCTTTGTTTTTAATATAAAAACGTGGGAAAAATGGGCACTAGCGAACTATTGCACCATTCGCCAGGCATGGCTTCTTCCAGCAACAGCTTATCGAAGAATAAAGCTAACCACGTCCAACCATCCATGCGCAACAATGATATTATAAAGTCATAGATATGTTATACACTTACAAAACAACAGAAAAAAATGCTCCGCGCCGAGAGGCTGCACACATACACACTTTTTATTCACACATTACATTTCACTACAAGTAAAAAGGATAGCGTGATAAAACCAATAAGAAAAAAAGTGACAGCTAGATGTTGTCAGTGCCAATCAGCGCTCGTTGGCATCATAGAGAGATAGAGAAAGAGAATTTGTTGTCGCACTCTTTCTTTTACGACGCCATTAATATAGAAACGTCCCAGGTAGGAATTTTCCGTCATTAAGACGTTACATCAAGGTCGGTCACTGACGTAACAGACGTCCTGGGATGACGTCTGTTGGCCCTCGTTGTGACGTTAAAATGTCACGGGCACACGACGTCATATTTGACGTCGTGTGGTCGTCTCCCACTTACGTCAGTGTGACTTATGATAAGACGTATGAACGACCAACTTCGAGGAGCATGCGACGTCCAGATGACGTCTTATAAGCTAAAGTATCACCTGTTTACGACTTTAAAATAACCTATAAAAGACGGTAAATTTTCGTGCGTACCAGGGGTCTTAAAAGTGTCAGTGTTATGCTAACTCCAGAAATTGAAACAACAAATACAGCCTTACTACAAAAACTTAAACATCTGTTGAACACTTGTCTAAAAAAGTGTGACTGCAAAACGGACCTCAATTCAACGACATAATCTGACATTTTTTTAGACAAGTGTTCAACAGACGTTTAAAAGTTTTTGTGGTACGACGGATAATGTTTAGGTAGGGTTGGCACAATGTGTAAGAGTAAACATACTTAATACTATCATGTTCATGTAGGTAAATGATAAGTACCATTTTTTTGACAGTTAACAATTTATTAGATTTTTCAAATGAGTGTGCTTATTAGAGGTACATCTATGTTATATAAATACCTATGTCACAGTCAAAACTGTTAATCAGTCAAAACTACTTTTGACTGGTGAAAACTAGTCAAAACTAATTTAACAATAACTAACATTTCCATTGCAACTATTTCTAAATTATTATTACTATGATCGTTACTAGCGTCTGCAGTCGCCTGTATTTCCTTTACAATCTCAAGTTTTATGGCCCTTGTCCGTCTTTGTATCTGCCGGTGACCTACATCTGCCTTATGTTTGTAAGGAATTTTTGTAATTTTTTCACTCATTGCCTCTTAGCCGCCTTCGTGCATGCAGTCTTCTATATCATTATTAAATCCTAGTCCTGGTAAACTATTTATTTATCAATTTTATAGATGCTGTCTGAAATTAAAATTATTTTGATATTAATTCAAATGCTAATTTAAATTTTACTGTCTAAATAATGATATCAATGAAAGTGGCAACTTAGTATCTGACTGAGTTTGCTTTTTTGCAATGAAATTTCACACATAATATTGTTGTATTATTGTACAAGGTTAATATTACCATAAAGAAAACAATACTTAAATACCTTATTTCTCACTTATTATGCTGTGCCTCTTCAGCCGTTCCGGTGCATGTTTTAACCAAAATTTTATGTCATTTGATCTTTATCATTTGATCCTGGTGATGACCATTTGATGCTCTCTGAAAATAAAATTATTTTTGTATCAATTTCAAAAGATTTAACTGCATAGTAATTAATGCATACAAAACACTTGTGCAGTTGCACAAAACCAACATTAGTTTAACGGAGACTATAAATTCATTCCATTACATTTTGTATCAAAAAGAAAGAGACAGCATCAATTTAAAGTCTCCGTTAAACTAATGGTGGTTTCATGCAACTCATCGTCAGACTCACAGACTTCACACAGACAGTAGACAGGTCAGTTTTTGTAATTAAATATTATAAACATACACACATTCCCAAATAATATTATTGTATGAAGTTAATAATAGTAGGTAACACAGACAATGATTTATTATTCTTAAGGAGCATACTTTACCTATTATCACAGATTTGAGCTTCATATTGCAAAATGGTTTTTTTGTTGATCGCTTGCTGTAGAAGTTAAATTGTGAAGCAAGCCAGTCAATCATTACATGCTTCAACACTCTGTATACTTTTGTTGCAACATCTCGTCTTCCTAGGGAGCCTAAGTATCAAATCTGAAAAAAATATTTAATTTTATTATTATTCATCTTATAGTTAATATAATCTGTAGCCTATTGATAAATGATAAATGATAAATGATATTTATTTTGCAAATAGGTTTTCGCAAACACTTTTACAAGTCAAAACACTTTTTTTATAGCTAGATGAGGCCGGTGTTTCGTACCTGACTACTCTGAGAAGAAACATCCGAAACAAACTCAGAGGTCATCGTCTCTTTTAAAGTCCAGACATTAAATTGGTTAAGTCATGCGAGGACCCTGCAGGTTTGTGTCTGAGATGGTCTTTTGAAGAAAGAACCAAACAAATTTGAGTGGACCTGTCCAGTCAGTGCAAGCATTTGTCAGTTATCGTGAAGCTCGACTCATAACCCAAGGAGCTCAACGACACGACGAACAATACCAAAGAAAGGACATTTGGGTAGGCCACATAAATAACTCAAACTGTCAGACAAACGCAAATGTACCGGGCGAAAAAATAGAAAGCGTGACCCACATAGATCCTCACATTCACAACAAACAGAAAAAAAAAGTAAGAATTCGAGAAAAAACATTACATGTCAAAATGTATATAAAAATAATTGTAAATGTCAGATTGTATATAAAAAGTAAAAAACAAAAAATAAAAAAACAATAATACATGTCAATATGTATAGATAAAAAAAATATACATGTCCAACTGTATATGAATAAAAAAACATACATGTCAAGTTGTATAAAAAAAAGAACATGTCAAAATGTATAAAAAAAAATCAAACATGTCAGAGTGTATAAAGTGAAATAAAAATAATCACATAACATGTCAGAGTGTATATAAAAAAAAAAAAAAACCACAAAAGAAATGAACAAATAAATTATTTAGAGACTTCATTCACTAAGCAAATAAAATTGGAGCAGCTTAATCCCATGCCTTTTTGTCCTCTAGATAGTGATTGACATGATAGTAGGCTTTCTGGCACAGATTCCGTTTAATAAATGATTTGAATTTATTTATACTTAGCGTTTGAATATGGGATGGAAGTTTATTATAAAAACGTATACACTGGCATCTAAATGTAACCCCAATTTTTTTGAGCCGGGTAGCTGGAACTATAAATTTGTCTTTATTTCTTGTGTTTATATCATGTAAATCACTATACTTTTTAAAAAGATTTACATTTTTATGTGCATACAAGAGATTTTCATAAATAAATTGAGAGGGCACAGTCATTATATTAATCTCTTTAAACTTTTCTTTTAGGGAATATCTAGGACTCAATTTGTAGATGGACCGAATTGCCCTTTTTTGCAGAACAAAAATTGTTTGAATATCGGCGGCACTGCCCCATAAAAGAATACCGTACGACATCACACTGTGGAAATAGCTGAAGTAAACTAAACGGGCTGTCTCTAAATCAGTTAATTCACGGATTTTCCTAACCGCAAATGCTGCAGAACTAAGTTTTTTTGTCAATTTTTCTATATGGGGGCCCCACTGAAGTTTGGAATCCAAAGTAATACCTAGGAAGACTGTAGTATCGTCTGGTTTTAACTCTTGGTCCTTAATTAGTACACTAGTTTCTACTTGTCTAACATGAGGTATAGTAAACTTTATACATTTCGTTTTTTTTTCATTTAGCAGAAGATTATTACTGTTAAACCAATCTACTACCTTTGCAAGGGCACTATTAACATCATCTGTAATAAGTTGCTGACGTTTCAGTTTGAATAAAAGAGATGTATCGTCTGCAAACAACACTATATCATGATTGTCTTTTACGAGGTAAGGCAAATCATTTATATATATGAGAAATAAAAATGGGCCTAGAATTGAGCCCTGAGGTACCCCCATTTTTACTACAGACCCGGGAGACCTTTTTCCGTTGACATCCACTCTCTGGATCCTATCACTCAAATATGAAGTAAGAAGATCCAGAGAGGCGTTCCGAATTCCATAATGGTGCAGTTTCCTGATCAATGTTTCATGAAGAACGCAATCGAAAGCCTTGGACAAATCGCAAAAAATGCCCAAAGCATCGCATTTGTTCTCCCATGCATTATAAATGTGACTTAACAGTTCAACACCAGCATCGGTTGTTGAACGACCCCTTGTAAAACCGAATTGTTTATTATGAAATAATTTATGTTCGTTGAAAAATCTTTGCAATTGTTCTAGAATAAGTTTTTCAAAAATTTTACTAAATGTAGGCAGTACTGAAATAGGTCTGTAATTAGTAGGGTCCGATGTACTACCTGATTTGAACAATGGTATTATTTTACTATTTTTCATTAGATCAGGAAACTCACCGCTGTCAATACTATTATTAAAAATTACAGCTAAGTAAGGAGCTACAATGTTTATAATGGATTTTGCAACATCCACTGAATGACCCCATAGATCTGCGGTCTTCTTGACATTTAATGTTTGAAAAATTTTAATTATATCTTGACAAGTGACATGCTGGAAACTAAAATCGGAATCACAAACTGGAACATTTTGTTTTAATAAAGATTCTGCAGCAGCAGGAGACGAGTTCAACGATTTAGTAGTCGATACGGGAATATCTGCGAAGAAATCCTCAAACGCCGTAGCAACAAGAGTATCAGAATTTAAAATATTACCATCAATATCAAGGCTGTAGTCACTATCTCTATTGCAAGACCTTCCCGTTTCGCTATTAATAATTTTCCATGTTGTTTTAATTACATTAGTGCTGTTTTTTATTTTTGAACTCAGATAAAGTGATTTTGCTACATGACAAACTTTTTTGAATAGTTTAGAATAATTTTTAACATATAAATTAAATTCCACAGTATTAATATAAGTCCGCTCTGCATATAACTCATAAAGTCGTTTTATACTCTTGTGAATGCCAATTGTGGCCCAGTCACTGAAAGAAGCTTTACTATTTACAGATATTGTTTTGGGAACAAATGTGGTATCAAATTGTTTGCAGTACATTGTGAAAAAATCGTTATATTGTTGATTCAGATCATCATTACTTGACAAAAATGGTAATTTATACAAAAGTTTATTTTTAAAAGTTTCCAATCGACTTTTGGTTTTGGGGTTTATTACAACATCTTTTTTGATTACTTTTTTCTTAATATTTTCAATAGAGATAAGTTGCCCGCAATGATCTGAATCTAATAAGTGAATAATTTCTTTATGAGTTATTTTGACATTAGTATATATATTATCAAGGCAAGTGGCACTAGTGGGGGTTATTCTAGTGGGCTCTAAAAATTTATTTTCTAGATTGTATGACCGGAACAGACTTAGAATTTTAGTACTTAACACAGAATTTTCTAACAAATTAATATTAAAATCACCACATATTATAATAGCTTTATTTGAACTACAGACCCTGTGCAACACTTCGTCCATAGCATTCTCAAAACAATCATACAACCCCGAGGGAGGCCTGTATACGCTTAATATGATAAACTGCTCCAATTCTATACAGGCTATTTCAATTGTCCTTTCAACAGATAGGCTTACAATATCCTTACGGTCTTTAAATTTGAGGTGATTATTTATTAGGATTAATGCGCCGCCGTGTATAGCATTTACTCTGCTGAATGAACTACCAACCTGGTGATTGCTAAAATTGAACATAAACTGATGACTTTTAAGCCAGTGCTCCGTTACACAAAGAATATCTATGTTATTATAATTCAAAAAAAACTCTACTTCTAATTCTTTATTTAAAAATCCTTGAATATTTTGATGCACCAGGTTGATACTATTAAAATCTCTAAAACCGTCACCTGATTCACTATCTGGCTTCTTTACATAGTTGCAAGAGGTTGCCTCTATTGTCTCAAATTGTAATTTAAATGATGATCTGATTCTGTCAGTGTAATCAAATTATTAGAAGAGTTACTGAATACAATATTGCATTGCTCAATAGAAGCAACTTGTTTAGCTAAGTTCTTGGCAGTGATAGAAAAGAAATAAGCTAAAGACACAGCTATCTGTCTTTTACAATCATTTGAGAGATAGTACCTTTCTAAATTATAATATCTATCTTGTGTCAAATAAAAACTGTTACCAACATAATTATTAATGTCAATTAACTGGAATAATTCATTATTATATGTCAAATTGTGCAATGTTAAATTAATATCAAATCTAGAGTTATTTTCCTCCTGTGGCAAACTGTTACTGTAAGGGAAAGTAAACAAAACAATTTTTCTTAGATTTAAGTTACTTAATGTTCTATAGTAATGGAGCAATTCCCCTTTATTTAAGTTTCCTCTATTCCCTATTAAAATTAGTAACGTAGTGTCCTGCTTAAAATTAAATTTAACAATTTTTTTCATAATATGATTTAAAGAACATCCAGGCATACAGTGGTTTATTATTTTATTTCCTGGACATTCATGTGTTATTAAAGGACCTAGATTTTTTCCAATCTCATCACAGAAAATGACTATATCCTTACAACTTTGTTTGCATTGTTCATTGGAACGGTTCACCGGTGTATGTAAATCAACACATGGCTGCGGTAAGGTGGTATTACATGCTGTCAACGAATGGTCCGGTGTATGCACATTGGAAGTTTCTTGACAGTGCTCACAGTTGTTTGTTTGAGAGTTAACCAGATCATTCATCGCCAACACATATTCCCTCATAAGTTGTTCAGAGGTATTGTATTTACTAGTCATTGAACTTAGTTTGTCTTGTAGGTAGACTAGTTTAGATTGCAGGTCTTCTGTGTCAATTTTGTACTTCTCGGTGCTCCGTTCCAAATTAAATGAATATAAATCCAACTGTTTGAGTAAGTTTAATCTTTCTCTATTTAATTTCACATTTTTAATGAAAAACTTTTGCCTTTTGACTAGTTTTTGCGTTTTTACAATGTATCTATTGATTTTAATATATTTTTTAATTTATTTTTACTGGTGACTACCCTCATTAAATTACATGATTTTGAGTCATCCTCACTTGTCAAATCTATGGTGCAAATAGGATTAAGGGCAGAAACCATTGACGGGGCAATAGGCACCAATTCACTGAAAAGACTTTGATTCAGCGAGGCAGTGATGTTAATATTTGTAGTCTCGAGATCTGTTATTTGACTTTTAGCCTCATGTAGCTGCTGTTGTAAAAAGTGTTTGTCATTAAGAGCTTGTTCATACTCTGTGCTACATTGGCTGAATCCGTCCACAATGAGTTGGAGCCTATCCCGGTCTTCAATGACATCAGTGTATTGAGTGTATAACTGAGCCATTTCTCTTTTTAATGTTCTATTCTTTTCATGGACCTCCAAGAGAACCCTTTCATTCTCATCTATTTCCCTACTTAGCTGGTCACAGGACTGCCTTGATGCCTTCAATTCGCTCAAAGCCAGAGTGAGTTCTTCTTGGCGAGCGCGGGCACTACGTGTCATAGTCATGATTACAGTAAGGAAATCGAAAGAAAGAAATTGAGCGAGAGTAGGTAGCTATAGTAGCAGGATAAAAGAGAATAGAATATAGGGAAAACACGAAATTAAGATCAAAACCGAGTTCTGTCACCTAGCTAAGCAAGGTTATGTTTACGTTTAAAAAGGTCATGAGTATCACTAAATAACCAAATGAAAATGTACATTAAGTAATAGCAAACGTAATTGCGGCACGTAAACAATGTTATAGCAAATAATTAAGAAGTATTGTACCTGGATTAAGATGACAATGCAAGTTTCCCTTAGGCCGGTAACTGTCACTTACTTCACATTGAAATTATACACAAAATTTACGATCAATATGTAAATCTAACACAGAAAATACATTAATAAACAATATACTTCATGAGAAATTGAAAAAATCCCTAAGAAAACTAATAAAAGCAATTTTTAAGATAAAAAAATTGAGGACAATTTAAAATCAGCTGTTAGCTGTAGTGTTGCCACAGGGGACATTGACATTGTATGTGTCCACTGTTGGAGCAAATGCCAAAATTCGGGATGGTAAGAAGTTGGAATGGAACCCATGAAAATTTTTGTTGGTAAGTCTGGCTTTAATACATATATTATGTAAAAAAATGTTTTACTATAAAAAAATGTTTTACTAGAAGTTTTGAATTGTCTGAAAATCAGCGAACGAGGCTCTAGTGAACCATCTGCCAACACTCCCCTCGACCAGCGCGCCGCATTACGATCCAAATCCTCCCTTTTATTGGGAGACCTATCTTCAGCAGTAGGCTTCTGTGGGTTTTTGATGATGATGAGAATAGGGACCTCATAAAAGTACTTATGTTCATCTTTATCACTTACCAGTTTCCGCAAAGATGCGCTTTACACCATATAACTTCCAGTTATCATCAGGGGAATTGTCGTTACTTTGGTTAAGCAGCCGACTAAAGGCTTTTCCATCTTTAATCGGCGGCCAATGTACTTCGCGGCGCCGCCCGTGGCGTAAGCCAAGAGCTAAGTACAATGGATACACTGCCACCGTCAGATTCGTTGAATTGAATAACCGAAAACATACCTAGTATTGGATATCACTGTAAGTATTTCAATAAGTAAGTAAACGAGTCAAACAGCAGACACAGACGGTTTTGGCTAAAGACCGGATCACAGATTTTTCATCACAATAGCACAGATTCACAATCACCAAACGTTCAACTTACGTTTCGTTTCACTGGTTTCACTACAACTTCGACTTCGAATTACGTTTCGTTTTAATTTAGCCATGAAAAATATGACAAAAGCCAAATACAACTTGAATGAAACAAGTTTGTTATTTTTTACTGTTTACGAAGTTATTTTCAATCACATGTAGATTTCGATCAAGTAAGAAGATAGAAAAGGTAAGCTACATTAGGGTGAATGATCCAACCAGCCCGCGAAATTCAAATTTTCTTACGTTTTTTTTTTGCAATTTGCAGGCCAGTGTTAGGTTATAATTATGTTGATTAAAATATTAATCGCGGCTGTAAGATGTATGTAGTTACAGATTTAAAAATGACTTTTTCAAGGTCTATTTCTGCACCTTTATGAACTTGGAGGGTTGTATTGATGATTATAATTCTGTAACAACACACGTCTTCAATAACCTACTCATGTGGACCTACAACATGAGTAGGTTACTGCAGTCATCACGATAACATGGTATCTAAGTTAGTGACGTAAAATAGACGCCATTCAAACGTATAAAATATGAACAATTAGGACGTCTTTTAATCTTTAAACGAAGACGTCTCTATCACGTTTTTTATTGGACCGCTACGTCTATGAAGTTAAAAGAGACGTCTATTTAAGGGGCTTTCTGTAACGTATATAATACGTCGTAAAACTAACGTCATTTAGACGTGTCATATTGGTCTGTAACGTATGTGACGTACAAATGACGTAAATATGAAAGTTCGCATTAAGGTCACTGACGTCTCCTTCCTACCTGGGGTAATGTTTTATTATTTTGGGAAAATATTAAGAAAAATAGTATATTTACGAATGATATGTGATTGCTTGACTTTTAGAAGTCTTGCTTGTATAATTTGTACAATGTCTCATTTCATTTTCAATGGTTTTGAGTCACTTTTACTTTTGATTCATTCTGTTTACGTGACGTGCATCCGTTGACGCCGGCAACGTCGCACTGAGGTCAAGGTTTGTGAATCAACCACATTTGAGCGTGTTCTTTCTGAGCGCGTATAACGTATCTACACCTTTTTACTTATAATATCATTGATGCGCAATATTTTCATCACTTTGGAGATCTATTAAAGACTGCTGGTGGCCTACCATGAACTGTTAACGCGATCCAGTTTAGGCTGTGGGAAAGAGATGGCGCTAGACGACTTGTATAGCTCTGTCTCTTTCCCACAGCTTAAACTGGATCGCGTTAAGAGCTCGTGGTAAGGCGATCCAGTTTAAGCTGTGGGACCTGAGCGGTAGCGAACGAAACAAAAGAAAACGATCTGTCATCTTTTCTTTAATATATTTTCAACTTTATGCATTATGGGTATACAGTTGAAAATGTATTACCGACTGCTGAGTGTTAATGATGATCGCTTGCCGTTTAGCTATTCGCTGGGTGCGAAGTACTAGGTGGGGGTAGTACTATTCGATTGGAGCGCCCATGGTGGCGAAAAGTAAAACTAATGTGGGATTGTCTAAGAGCACATTCACCTTTGCCAACTATTAAAAACGCGCTAATCTCAGGAAATTCTGGTTCGATTTGAATAATTCTTTTTGTGTTGGATAGTCCATTTATCGAGGAAGGCTATAGGCTATATAGCATCACGCTATGACCAATAGGAGCACAGCAGCAATGAAACATGTTGTCAAATCGGGAAATTCTTATTGAGAGCTTCCGTTGCGTGCGCTGCGTACGGTTTACATTACGCAAAAATTATGTATGACGGAATTTTTCCTCATGAAACGTTCTAAAATAAAGTCCGCGACAGCATATATCTATCTTTTAAGATTAACTCACCATAACCTTTTTTATGGAAATCAAATTGGTTTTAAAATAATACATTACTTGCGACGGTATTTTTATGACCATAATATTAATCCTTACCCAAAAAAATACGTTAATCATTACAAACATTTAATTTTGAACAAAATTTCCCTTGACATCATTTGATTTCAATGAATATCTGACGAGATATCGTAGTTTCTTCAACGGCAGGTGATGGGGAGCAGTCGAAATACGACGGCTCTGTCTCAGAGTTCATTGAACTCTGTCATCTGTCAATTTCGAATCAATTTGTCAGACTTATCTGTACGTAATTTTTATAATCGCGTTATTCCGCCAGAAAAACATAGGTCACAGCAGTTGTTGTGTTGTAAACTGCAAGAATACTAGCAGAAATAGTAAATTTAAATTTTATTGATTCCCAAGCGGTTCTTGGAAAGATGAGCAATGCAGGAGATGGTTAGCTGCCGGGAAGAGAAAAAAGTAAATAATATCATAATCCTCATTTTAAACCTGTATTTGACATTTTTCTTATAGAATACATTTTGCCTATGTTTATTTAATTTTATTCAGAGCTGATGGATTGCCATGGAATCCAAAACCATGTGTTTTGTAAAGAAATCTGATTTCCATTAGAACGGTCAGAGCCGTCAACAGTGCAAACGCTAGGTGGCGCTAAAGTCGTGCACGGTGCCAATAGGCCCAGGAAGTATAGTCGTAACTTTATTATAAGTATGTAACGACTAGGTGTCGTCACAAGCCATCTGCTAGACGCTCAGGCCAAATATTTTGTGACCAAGTTTTTTTTTTTGAGGTATTCTCTTGATTTTAATCAAGATTAGACGCGACAGAGACAAAATCTGCGATGAAGAGAGCTTACTGAGAAGAAGCCTGCACTCTAACTTTAGAGATTTAATTTGTATGCGTTCGGGCACACACGTGCACAACTCACTACAGTTCCACTCTTTGCAAGAGTTCTCACTTCATTGCCGTCCACTACTAAACGTTAGTCCCCCAAAGAACACCAACAATCCCGGTCCTGGGCAGTCCACATCCATGCACTACCATCTTCTTCAACTACGTTTGCCCATTCGCGGTCTCCATTTTAACTCGTGTCTGCTCCATGGCCCGTCTGACCGTCTGCAAGTTATCGAATTTGAAATAAATAATTCGTTTGTTTGACTGTTCCAGATGGTCAAACCTTTGACTTCATAATAGTGGGTGCTGGATCAGCAGGATGCGTGTTAGCCAACAGGCTGACAGAGATATCCAACTGGAATGTTCTGCTCATAGAGGCTGGGGACGACCCGCCAGGAGCTTCAATCGTGAGTACCTATTTGTTGAGCCATTCTTTTTGGTGGGCCATTGTTATGTGGGCGAAGCGAGGAGTATGTTCTTTTTTTAAGCATAAAAATACACAAGCCCAATTTAAACTGATTTAGTACCTACTAGTTAACCCTTTATTAGGTGGTGAAAAGTGGGTGTTTAAGAATTGGTTAGATTTTGATAATAAATTAACAGGTACAGGCATATAGGCTTACCTTTTATTCCTTTCAGATACCAGGCTTATCAGTTTTAGTAGCAGCAGCTCTTCCTGACTGGAACTATTTCACAGTCGACGATGGATTCTCAAGCCAAGGTCTCAAGACGAAGAGCATCCAAAACCGCAGAGGTAAAATGCTTGGAGGATCTAGCGGAGTCAACTTCATGTTCTATGTCAGAGGGAATAAGGCTGACTATGACAACTGGGCTCAAAAGGGCAACGAAGGCTGGGGATGGGACAATGTGACTACATACTTCAAGAAAAGTGAACGATTAAACAACAAAGGTATTATGAACAGTCGTTCCGCCGATTTACACAATACCAAAGGATTCTTAGGCATCACACAACCAAATTGGGGTCACAAAACGAAAGATTACTTCAATGCTTTCAAAGAAAATGGCCACAAAATCTTTCAAGATTGCAATGGATACCAGCAGTTAGGATACGGGCCTTCCAGTTTTACTGTAGATAAAAATATACGACAGAATACAGCCAATGCATTCCTAAGTCCGATAAAGGACAGGAAAAATCTGCATGTCCTCAAAAACACACAAGTAAGGAGAATATTATTGAACAAGGGTAAAAGAGCTATTGGTGTAGAAGTGAAGCTTCCCGGAGGTAAACATATCAAGCTAAAAGCAAACCAAGAGGTTATACTATCAGCTGGGGCCATCAGCACTCCACAAATACTCATGCTATCAGGCATCGGCCCAAAAGAGCATTTGAGGGAAATGAACATAAATGTAGTATTAGATTCACCAAATGTCGGACAAAATATGCAAGACCACCCTTTAATTCCACTAATTTTTTCTGGAAAGAAGAGCATGTCCTCTATCTTAGATAATATTGAGCCTTTGAGAAGTCTGGATCGATTTCCGATGCCAACGATTTTGGGATTTGTAGCTTTGAATAAGACTCAGAAGTATCCTGACTATCAGGTCACTGCAGTACCAACACCCACAGCTGCAATTCTTCCACCTTTACTATGTTCTGATACCTGCACACTTACAGATTCATCTTGTATAGCTATAGCTGACGCCACACAGCGGAGAGGGGCTTTTTTCACTCTTATGACACAATTACACCCCAAATCAAGGGGTAAAATCATGCTCAAAAGTTCAGACCCAGAAGACAGTCCTCTCATCTATTCTGGATTCTTCAGCCAAGAGGGAGATTTGGAGAACTTTGCGAGATATATTGAAGATTATATTACTGTGCTTAATACGACGCATTTCAAAAAAATGAAGTCTGAAATTGTAGATATAAAAGTAAGCCAATGTGAAGGTTTAGATTTTGCGAGTCATGAATATTGGAAGTGTTATGTGTTAAACTTGGCAAGTACCCAGTACCATGCTGTAGGTACTTGCGCGATGGGGGTGGAAGGGGTGTTAGATGAGAGGTTGAAACTAAGAGGGGTAAAAGGACTAAGAGTTGTGGATGCCAGTGTGATGCCTTCCATTCCGAGTGGGAATACTAATGCACCAGTCATTATGATAGCGGAGAAAGCCGCTGATATGATCAAGGTTGATAATGGAATACATGTGTAACAGTTATTACCGTGTGGTTGGGCTGAGGAGTACCTCAAGGTGCACCCATATTTCCGCTAATCACCAGCAGATATGTGATGTTTTCTTGACAGTGATATGGCAATAATTTGTCTCAGAATCTTTTACAAGAACAAAGTACAAGAGGATAATCTGTTTTCCGAGTGTAGTGTAGTGTATGACTGTAATATCCAAAGGTTTAATTAAAATAAATACGATTTTATTATTAAATAGGTTGTTTGTTTTCATATAAAATATTACGTCATTTAATTCCATACCACGATTAACTGTGGTGTGTCTATGTTATGATAAGTTACTAATGAGTAATGAATGACTATGATGACTTGACGGTGTATGGCTATCAGAAGAAGACTTGTCATGCACACTGATAGCATAGCACACTAACCGCACGGGGTTCCCAGTGCACTGCAAACTTGATGATAAACTGGATCGTGTATGGCTGACATAAGCCAGTCAACAGACAGTGCCACCCGATACCAGAGGCCCTAGACAAGTTGCAACTGTTAAACAATTAGCAAGCGATAAACATTAACGCTCAGTAGTCATTTTCATAGTATTAATTTTCAACTTTATACTCTAACGCATAAAGTTGTAAATCCATTACAGATTACAGAGCGTTTTTTCTCGTTCAATAGATTTTCAATAAAGTTTCGTTAACCACTAGTCTAGGCACTCTGGTCAACTAGGTATAAGTATAGAAAAATAATGAAATAAAATATAAAATTTACTCCCATCATCCTCTTCCACATTTATTTCTTTATTTTAATGCCTTACAACAATTATAGCTTTAACTAACATTTAACGTAAAAATATTTAACATCGTTTATACAGGATATTTACAAAAGTTGTACAAATAAACTTATAGAAAATAATCACGAAGGCTTACATATAATCACTTTATCCAAATATAAATAGGTAGATTGAAACTGTGGTTTAGTATCTAAGCTCGCTTCGGCAAAATGGAGATGACAAGCAATTCTGGGTAGTAGTACTTATGCAAAACCATGCCACGGTGCAAAAAAAATGTGGGCAAAATATACATCCCATTTTAAATATTTATACGCAGTATCGAATCGTAAAGATGCAACCTCGCTTGTTTGCGACAGCTTAGTTGTTTAAGCGTAAGATACAGGTTCGTGTTCCGCTCACAGTAAAAATTTTCTTTCCGAAAAAGTCCCCTTTTATGTTCTAATACTAATGTGATCATGTCAGTTCAAAAACTTATATACAATAGGTAATCTGATCCCCTTGACATAAACGCAAAGCGATACAAGTTAACGCTCAGTAGTCCTAAATAGATTTTCAACACAGAGCATTTTTATTCGTTCCGGTCGTTAACACTCAGTAGTCTTCAATGGATTTTCAACTTTATACCTACGTTTATATTAAGTTGAAAATCTATTAAAAACAACAGACCGTTTACGTTTATCGCTTACCAGTTTTCACCAAAATTAACACAGACACGAAAATCTTAGATGAATACCCAAATGGGGATGGCAACTGGGGAACTAATGGCGCTAGTATAGCTTGTTCCAAGCATCGTCATTGGCTCAAATCTTATAGGTACTTCAAAATAGTACTACCTCATTGGTCGGATTAGGACTTAGCTATGGTGGCGCCATCTACAATTAGCTTTGACCGGCCTTCCCCATTGCAGGGCACTGTTATTTAGGCTTCGGTGTCACTTAAAACTAGGTACTTTTAGTACTACCCAGTATTAACTGGTATGAGATCTTAGAACTGCAAGTCCTGCAACTATCAAATTTATTTTTAGGGGCAACACAGGCTTAGTTTTTTTTTTCCATGAAATGATTGTCACCTTTCTTCCCTAAGCTTTGGCTTTAAATTAAAGTGATTAAATAAGTTTCTGTGTCGTAAAAACACCAACAGAATATAAAGGTCCACTTGCGTCACAAATCATTAAGGGCTTATAAAACAACAAAACTGTAAGCAAATAGCGGATCTAAATCGCGATTAGGAACTTTCAACAGAATATTGAGACTGATAGTTCTTGATCAAATATACAAGGTGTTGATTTGCATCCTAGTCAAATTCAAGGACGTGATTATGCTGATGATTCTCGACCCAAATCAACAATAAAATAGGTAGGTATTTTTTTATTATTTTTTTCCTGTTTACTGAAATCCGCATGTATGAACCAGCCGTATTTAAAGGCGGCGCGTCTGTTACTAGCCCTATAACCGCGCTTTCACACACAAACAAACGCAAACATTCATACACAACGCATACGCAACAATCATTCACTAAATTCGTAGGTAATCAATCCCACCTTATCCAACCACGGCGCGGGCGCTCTCCCGCGCACGCGCTTTGCCGCGCTCCCGCGGGCGGCCCCCCGCCCCCGAAACAACAGTGTGTTTGATGGTGCCGCAGCGTGCGTGCGCGCGGCAAATTCCGCTTCTTCTTTGTGACGTCATTCGAAAGTGCAAGATGACGGACAATAATCTAATGTCGAGTTGGTGGAGATGGTTCGCCTGTATGCCATCAGTGGAGAGTGTAGACAGCCTACGTGGAGCCATCCGGATGTTCACGGAAATGTTGTAAATACGTTGTCAATTTTACTTGTGTAAATAAGTTGATTTCAAATTTTTAACTACGCCAATAATACCTAAAAGTCGAAAGTATCACCACTTACTGACATTTAACTAGCAAATCTTTAAAAAACATTTTTATACTCAGTACCTACATCGGGGTAGGTATTATTGCCGGTCCTTAGCCCGTTAAGTAGGAAGGAAAATTTAAAATCAACCAAATTAATCCACAAATAAAAACAAAATCACTACGAAAAGTTTAGGCTAAACGATAGCAATAAAACAAAACTTAAATTTTATTAATCATCTGATAGCAGGTCAGTGAACTTTTTATGGCGTCTAGTAATACTGTCATTAGTAAGATTCCGTATTAAACTGATGCTTAAAATGAGTTAATTATCAAACGATATTTACGACAATAATGTGGGTGATTTTCGAAATAAAATTAGGTAAAATGATTACTACCGGTGGTCGCTAAGGTTATTTCTCGGTCGCGCACGCTTGTCGAAATTCACGCACACAGCTGTTTGTCGCTGTGTGCGTAGACTACGTAGCTCTGCGTAGTAGGGTGATTCTCTTTAATTTGTATTGAATTAAGGGTTTAATTCTGAAATACTGTTAAATTTCAACAACAAAAAAAAAGCAGCGCTTTTTAGTTAGGACCCGGACTGTACTTTCAATTGATTATTTATGTCTTTTACGACAACCACCTGAAATTTGACGAGGATGCAAAACAACACCTTGTATACTAAACGCGTTTGCGTTCAGTTTCAATTGTTAAAAACTACCCTAAATACATTATTATTTTCTATCTCATCTTCAAAAGATTTATACCTTCAATAGATTGTGTCAGACACGGAACGATTTATATACAGGGTGAAATCGAAATCATGGGCAATATTTTAATCTAAGACTCTACTCACGATGCTGATTGCATTACGGCTAATAGATCGCAAATCAAAAATATTATTAATGCAATTATGGACACCTTTAAAAATGTAGTGTGTCACATTGAAAAGGCTTATTATTGATAAAAACACTAAAAGTAATTAAAACAAAATCAGAAACACCAGAAGTATCAAAATTTTAAAGCGCAGTACACCGCGCGCGGAACGAAAAGTAAACAAACATCAAATAAAATTAAGCGAAGATACTTGCATTAATAATGTTTTTGAGTTCCGAAATACGATTAGTATCGTTTGTAAAGCCCGAGTTTAAAATACTGCTCATTAATAAAATTTCACCCTGTATAATGCGTATTTGATGATGTCATCATGTGTTACCTTATCATGTGGCATCATGTGTCATCTAAAGACGGTGGGTAAAACTTGGTAATACGGGTATACTATTCTAGCATTCAAACTAACTGGAAGAGGAGGAAACTTGTGTGCTAGAATGAAGGAGCGCTTTGTCAACTAGGACGTATTACCAAGTTTTACCATACTTAAAACTACAGTTTGTCAATCGTTTGAAGAATTTAAACAAAGGGTGTTAAATTATTTTTGTTTTGTGATGCAAAAGGACTTGCATTTTCTAAGTTACTCTTTAGTGATAAACGTGATTGTCTATGTTTAACATTTTATCATATTTGCATAACCCACACATCTAAACCATAATACTTGCCATCACAATAAATTGATAATCGTACAATAAATTTTAAAAGTAAAAAAACTGAGGATACTCGACTACAAACTTAATTCTAAGAATCTTAAATGAAAAGTGATACTAAAAATCAATAAGTTAGAGACTTAAATTAAGATAAACTAATACTAGTAAGTATCTGATTTAGATGGACGTTCCTAAACTAATAATATAGGAGGGTAGTTTTAAATAATTGCAATCGGTAACATTCGGCTATCTTCGAGATTCAAAATGGCGCCTATATAACTTGTTAGATATTTTGCAAATAAGACAAAATCGTAATTATGTGGAAGGCACATTTCAAGACAAAATGTCATTAATGTAATTTCATGATAAAGTATGGCATGACATGTTACGATCTCCAAGAAAATTACAAAAATAATACGTTTATATAAATATTCGCTTACTTATATGAATATCCAAAGAAAGTTCATGAAAGAATCCACTGTTAACTATATTATATGGAAATGTTAATATTTTATTCTTATCCTAATTTTCTAGAGGCTTAACAATAGAAAGAAATAAACTTGTTTTTATTATTCCTGTTTATAGAATCAACTTTGCAAGTCATGGGTACGGTTAATAGGCTCAATCCACACTGAATTGGCAGCGACAACGCGACGATCAGTTTAAATAACAAATCTTTAAATTTTTTGCACAATTTTACAAGGGATTCATCAAAAGTTTCTCGCGACATCGTGAGACAGCTGTTTCATTCTAAGAAGCGTTTCTTTGTCTTATAACATTGCACATAACGTTTATAATGTCTTGTTATTAATACTGATCGTCGCGTCGCTGCGAATTCAGTGTGGCTTGAGCCTTAGTGTGAACAAGTGTCGACGATGTGACCTTAGATAATAGCATTGTATTTTATTTTTCACTTGAATAACAATATGTATAATTGTGTTAATATATAATACAAGTCACTAAAACAAAGTGAAATTTTAACAATGTTATATTTTAGTGATCTAATAACAGAAACAAATTGGCTATAAATAAATATAACTTAACAATTTGCATTGAAACAAACATTTATTATTATACAGTTAGGGAAATGAATTAACAATTTCATGCTATTGTTTAAATACAATTTTAAATGAAAAATCTATGCAAAATTGAAAACTTGAAAATATAGAAAAATGAACTATACTCAAGATACAATGTAAACATTAATTAGAATAACTCCGTTTGTGCTTTGAATATACGGATCATTTGAGTTGGTAGTCAATTTCTTTACCAATTCATTTCCCTGACTTTACATGAATATTGATTATTTAATGATTACTTCAATAAATAATTCGGGTCATGGTGAGTGTAGAATATTAGTATACTTTGCAAAGAAAATAAAAATAGAACTTTACTGGGAGGGTATAATTTTTAACACAAAAAATGTAGTCCCACGAATTTTCCGCAGAACTTTAGTCGTCGCGAATTCTACAATAAATTTTACCTCCCACCCCACACAAATGCTTCGATTCAGAAAGTCGTATATCATTTCACTCTTTTTCGGTATATCAAAAAAAGATTCCCGAATGCAGGCGTGTATTAGTACGAGGTTTTACCGAAAAATACCGAACCGAACACGTTTGTAGCGTACCTAAAAATGTGTCAATAGAGGTCATATTCCTATTTTATTTGCATAGAAAATATTGATAAAAATACAAGTTATAAATAAATTAAACACCTAAATATGCGCGTGATTTTACATAGATAGTCTTAAAAATTAAATATAGTTAGTCATTAACTCATTACATAACAAGTTTAGTTATTTCTGTTGCTAAGACAATTATATACATTCTAGCTACCATAGAGTTAATAGGTAGGCAAGCTGTAGGTAGTTCTAGCTGTATCTCGATGATAGAAAAAGAAGGAACTTAATATCATATTTAAACGGGAATCATTTTTGATTCAACACTGATGCAAAATCAGATGTACAAAAATATAATCATTGTTCTAATGATGAGCTGAATTTCGAGAAATTCATTTTGGTAAGAAAAAGACGGTAGTAAAATATAAACTGTCAAATTACTGTCACTTCTAACAAGGGGAGGGGCCACCACCCGGCAGTTAGATGCTACAGACTAAAAATAGACTAGAATACTTCCAAAAGAAGACGATAAAATTTAACCACGACTTTTCTGACAGATCTAAGATACTATGTCCCTTTCTTACTTAGCGTGCTTACTCATGAGACGATGCGATGCAATAGGCTATAGGGACGTATTTTTATTTGTTTATACAGGGTGAAATGGAAATCATGGGTAATATTTTAATCTAAGGCTCTACTCACGAAGTTGATTGCATTACGACTAATAAATCGCAAATCAAAAATATTATAAATGCAATTATGGACACCTTTAAAAATGTAGTATGTCATATTGCAAAGGCTTAATATTGCAAATAAATACTAAAAGTAATAAAAAAAATCAGAAACACCAAAAGTACTAAAGTATCAAAATTTTAAAGCGCAGTACATCGCGCGCGGAAGGAAAAGTAAACAAACATGGAATAATATATAAGCGAAGATACTTGCATTAATGATGTTTTTGAATTCCGTAATACGATTAGTTATCATTACGATCGTTAGTAATGCCCGAGTTTAAAATATTGCTCATTAATAAAATTTCACCCTGTATAACAAATAAAAATACGTATTCATTATTTTTAAACGCTTCGAAATTCGGGAGTGGGGGCTTGTGACGTCATAACGCCTGTAAAATTATACCGACCGAGAGACATCTTGTGATTTCTAGAAGCGTTGTTTCTTCGTCAATTTTGGTTTACGTAACAATTTTATATCTTTCGGTCTAATTAACTTTTTTTTGGAGTAAAAAGTTACCTTTTTGACGGATTTGCATCGCCGAAATATAAGTAAAAACCATCCTTACTACTACAACATAAAGGAGGCAATATAAAAGATGCGGTTGTCTGCGGGTAGATAGAAAAAAAACAGGTTACGACGACGTAAATCAGTGGAAAGCATCATTATGTCGTAGTAGTAAGGATGATTTTCACTTTTAGTTGGTCGACGACGCAGGTCAGTCGAATCGCCTCATGAGTAAGGGCGCTTAAGAGCGCATATTCTGAAAGTTGGCAACGTCGCAAAAAGCTGTCAAATATTTTCAAGTTTTAATTAATTTGACAATTTTACTGTATGAAACTAAGAAATATGGCTCTGTAGTGCACTAAAACATTGATATAGGAATGCAATTAAAACACTGAATTTAATGTTGTAACCGTTTCAGGTGAAAAAAAGCCACTTGGAAAGTTTCCAAATTCGTTTTTAGGGTTCCGTAGTCAACAAGGAACCCTTATAGTTTCGCCATGTCCGTCCGTCCGTCCGTCCGTCTGTCCGCAGCTTAGCTCAGAGACGCCCAGTACTAGAAAGCTGTAATTTGGTGTAAATATGCGGATTTTTTACGTCAAAAAAGTGGTAAAATAAAATCTCGTAAAATATTTTTTTTTAGGGTACCTCCTGTACACGTAAAGTGGGGATGTTTTTTTTTTTTCTCGCGTACCCCTTAGTGTGGGGTATCATTAAATAGGCCTTTGAAAAATATTGATAGTTTCCATTAACAATTTTTTGATAAAAAAATTCGTTTGTGAAATATTAAGCTTTAAAGTGCTAATTTTTGCTCGACTCGAGTGTCCCCCCCCTCTACCAGCTAAACGGTTATGTTTGGGGGTGTGAAAAAATTCACAATAGTAGTATATATAACGAAGTTTAAAGGAAAATTATCATGACTAAGTAGGCTTTACAAGTTTACGAGTAATAGTCGACCAACTTACAAAACGTACTTGGATAAGATATTTTCTAAACAAAATGTATCGGAGAACATATTTTTCAACTGCAAATGTAAGTTTGTCAACTTTATTTTTAGAGATAAATAGGTGGGTATGTTTTGGGGATAGGTAGGTTTTTGTTGTCAACTATTTTTAACTAACCTCAAAAAAGGAGGAGGTTCTCAATTCGTCGTAATCTTTTTTTATGTATTTTTCCCGATTTTACAAAGACGCCTGGACCAATTTAGAAAATTCTTCTTTTGATTGAAAGAGTACACCTTCCAATTGGTCCCATGATCATCAAGTCAGGATCTTATGATGGAATCCTGGAGAAATCGTGGGAATTCTTTAAATTTTAAATCATTCTTGAAGCGATTTGATAACATCTCAATCCCGTCGAATTTCGGCTCGTTAGAGTCGTCTTTATTACATAGACATTGACGCTGGATGATGTCCATGGTCTGATGATAGAGCTGGAAGGTAACCATGAGTTCTTTCTTATACAACAACTCAATCCTACTGGGCTTAGGGTCATTTGATTCGTCTTTACATGGGCTTTTGTACTGGATGTTTTCCAGGCTCTTATGATGGAACTGGAAGGTAGCCATGGGATCTGTGTAATACAATAACGCAATCCCATCGAGTTTGGGCTCATTTGATTCGTCTTTACATAGACTTAGGTGCTGGATATTATTGTACCTAATAAATGTTAATGAACGTAAATTAAATTCAGCGAATCAGTTTAGTTAGTTCGCATAAGTATTTTGATGGGCAACTACGGAACCCTACACTGTGCGTGGCCCGACACGCACTTGGCCGGTTTTTTACATCTAAACCTATAAATTCCGTGTTACGATATTAATGATTGCATTCCTATATCAATGTTTTAGTGCACTACAGAGCCATATTTCTTATTTCCATTCAGTAACATTGCTATTACGACGTTGCTAGCTTTCAGAATAAGCGCCCTTAAGGTGAATGCTCCAGGGTAGCCCGCGAAATTCAAAATTTCTTGGGTTTTTTGCAATTTGCAGGCCAGTGCTAGGTTGTATGTTGATTAAAATATTGATCGCGACTATAAGACGTATGTAGTTACAGAATTATTACCATCAAAATCACCAATACAACCCTCCAAGTTCATAAAGCTTCAGGAACAAAAAAATAACGTAAAAAATCATTCCTGAAGCTTTATGAACTTGGGGGGTAACCTAGCACTGGCCTGCAAATTGCAAAAAACCCAAGAAATTTTGAATTTCGCGGGCTACCCTGGAGCATTCACCTTAATCTACATAAATACAGTAAAACGGTGTGAACTGTGAACGGAAACGCAGGGGTGAATCGAGACAAAACTTTAAAGATTTTGTCGTTGGAATAATAATTATGATAGTGATACGAACAAGTCCTCTTATGTATAATGTTACGTCAAGTGTATTTTATTTACTAAATTATTACTCATTATTTAGACACTTTTGGCAATCAATATACCATATTAATTCAGCGTTAAAATCACCTTCAAAATATACTCGATTTACTAACCCCTGCATTTCAATACAAATCATTTTATAGTACCTATAGCAACATTTTATTTTTTCTATGTTGGCAATACTTAAAACCATCGCCAGTTTTATAGGGATGTCGTGACATGACTTCTTAAAAAGTGCTCTGAATACTCTGAATAAAATTACTAGATTAAATGAGTATGTCGATTATACCGTACGCTTGCTGTTGCCTACTCTATTTCTCTATGTATTTCTGCATTCCATATCAAAACGTCAAACGGCATTGACAGATGACATTTGAAAACGTCAACTAGTGTACACAGATAATATATTTACAAATGTAACTACACAGATACCCGTAACACTGAAAATATTTTTATATTTTTTTTAAACAAATCGAAGGAAATATAAGAAAGAAATGCTCGATCAGAGGCAAATGATTTATTATGAAACTTGTGATGAGTGTAGATCTTAGAAGGATTTTACCAAAATATCAAATAATACAGATTATTATAAAAAAAATAAATAAGAAACTGACCTAAGATAACTTCGTAAAATTCAAACCTGTTACCAAACTTTCTAGACTATTTCAACCATGTTCCAGAAACTTCTACTATCTCTGGTCGGGGTATAAACAAACGGGAAACACGATCTTAATTTGACTAGCAAAAGTGGATAAGTTATTGTGTCTGTGCCAATAAATGGTTTGAATTAGTGAAAAATATTTGATTGATTAATTGATGTACATTAATAGGCTATTTGACAAAAAAAAATTTTAGTCCGTCAGTAAGATTATCAAAAAATATTCGCCTCGTATTTTTTCTTTTTGTACGACTGCCAAAATTGACGGAGATACAACGCTTTCAAAATTGGCATTACGTCACAATTTCTACTGAATTCTGACGTCACCAGCCCCCACTCTCGAGTTTCGATGCGTTATATCTTGGTAAATGTTCATTGAATTTATAAAAACTAGTGTCCATTATTTCTCAAAACTCTAAATGCCGGACTAATTAGATTTGTGATAATATTAATACTGTCAAATAACCTATTTATCCCACAACAACTCATAACAAAATCCTTCTAACATTTACACTGATCACAATAATTCAATAAGTAGATTCTTCCGACACAGATGAACCTTTATAACACAGAAGAATTACACAACATCTAGATATGTTACTTTTTATGTCTTAACAAACGATTTGAATATAAGTATAATAATGAAAACTTTTATAAACATCAACAAGGTTCATTTTGCGGGAAAAAAGGGAGAAAATTGAAAATAAAGACAGATATTATATAAAATGTTCAAAATATAACGATTAATCAGTCTTGGAAGACACTGAAGTCCCTTTTCGTACAAAACGAGGAAAATATTGCAAACCAATTTTGTATGGCTGTTGACTTAGTTTTCAATGATTGCGCACGAATTTCACCACTTATACTGAATGAGATAAACACGTCTTTACTTAAAATTACGTAACGCAAATTAAGGGGGGAGTATTGTAAAACATCGCAGTCGTTTACAGGGGCGGGGGGGGGGTATTCGAAAAACGCGTTACGTAACATTGCTTCTTTTTTATTTAGAGTAAAAGTAGAGATTTAGAGAATTAAAAATCTCCTATGTTGGCAGCCCCTTTTCTTTTATGTTTTATGGGGAACACCTCGATTGGATTTACGTTTAAAGTTTAACGTATGTTTTACAGGGCAAACATTGTGACTTTTAGTAAAAATGGTCACTTGAGTGAAAACTAACATTACAAGGGGTCAAATAACTTCAAAAGTTGCGCTGTTAAACTTAAACGCCACCTAAACTAATAATGTATCAATCTTTATCCCGATCTTTGTCAACCAATCAACGGCTGAATTAGCCAACAGCCGTCAAAACTCGCGAGTCAAGATTTGGATTGAGATACAATATTAATTTAGGGCGTAAACCGTGTTTAAAAATTGCCACTGTCATGATAACACTGACAGCTATTAAACGAAGTTTAAATGTTATGTTGATCGCGTTTAGTTTAAATAGTGAAATACGCCTCAAATTACATAAACGTTGAAGTTTTTTTTTTATCATTATCAATTTTTCTGTATATACAATTATGTTGATTATTTAAATCATAAATTTCTGATGTTGGTATTCATTACTAAGCATTCTTTTTGATTTTTTATCTATTCAAAAACCATTGCAACTTGCACATGGCTAGAACCATGAATAAGAACAAGTTCTGTTTATTATAAATGTGTTTTAGTGAGAATCAAAAGCCGTTTGTTTTTTTTACAATTTCTGCAAACATTTTGACTTTCATACTAAAAAAAAATTAAGAAAAAAATGGTCAAATGCTGAACATTCATTAGCAAATATTACTTGAAATACATCAATTTGAACTTAACGGCTTATTATTTATAATGGGACATTTTTTACATCATAGAAAATCTTATATCAATTAAGATTTCAATCACATTCAGAGTCCAACACACAGAAAACAATTTACATGAAAAAAGGAACTTCTTCAAATTCAAGGAAGTATATTTTTTTATCTAATTGGTACACTTTCGTACAGTACGGACTAGATTGTACAGTCGTGGTCAGAAGTGTTTACTCATTTTTAAAGCGATATAAATACATTGAAGCCTAAAATAAAGTATTGTGTCTATGTGAAGTACATACAAAATGACAAATGGTTTAATAATAATTCTAGTTACACATACGTGGGTTTCATTTGATCTACTATACACATTGGACTATTCAATAGACACAAGACTTATGACCGCGACTGTACGTTGTATAATTTATTGTTGATCAAGGGTGTTTTTGCAAATTTCGATTAGTTCCATTAATTGTGAGAATTTTGTGTACGCCTCCTGAAGCATGTTTCTGAAAAGAATTGTGACGTCATTAAGACAGAACACCGGAGTACAGAATACTTCGTGATTCAAAATAGAAACTGGGTTTATCATACGCCCCGAAACTAGGATTTTCTAAATAATTACATTTTTCAAAATAAAAAATAAGGCTATTGAAATACTGAAGCCCTTGATTGTACTTGAAAATCGATTGATATTGAATCGAAATAAAATGACGACCGAAATGATTGTTTGTTTTTATGTAGGTCACAAAATTACAATATTGAATTGACACGCATTAAATCAATTTGACAAAGGATGAAAACAGTTTTTATATTGTAGTACATATTTTTAATAGTACACATTTGAATACTGTCATATAAATGGGCGGGCAAAGCCACAGCAGGTAGGCCACCGATAATATGATATAATTATTTTGCAACATTTAACTAAAAAACATAAAATTATCGACATGGGCAACATTTTCATGTAATAAACTGTTGCAGTATGAATTGGCAACACTGTAACCAAACCTCTTGTCAAAAATCTTTATCGCACACTAAAAGATTTTTTTTTTTTTTTTACTTTAAAAAATTGTACATACCTGCACTTAGTGCAGAAGACGGCAAGTCGACTCTTGTTGATATACTCATTGTCCATACAGATGAGCGACAAACTGTCCCGGAACGCTCGCTCCAGATCCTCCACGCACGCGTCCGGAGTATCTGAACTTAGCACTCTGTAGATAAAAAAGTATTTGTTAGAAATGGATAACTGGATATGCCAGGTTAATTTTTGATTGCGTCTGTCCTTGATCATTTTTTCATGGTCTAAAGATTTTTTTAAACCGTTGCCCCATACTAGGAATTATTAATGATGTGTCGTGGGCGCGTTTATAAATATTTAAATTTCGCATACACAAAGAGCTGACCCGGATTAACTAGTTTTAGGTCGTTTACGATCAGAAATGATAAGCGGTTAAGAAGAAACCAATGAACATGCATAGTGGTTAAAATAAAAAATAAAAAAATGATTTTTTCTCTCCTGGGTCATGGTTGCGTTTACAAATATAGAAACTCACATACACAAAAACCGAACCTTCTTTTATGCTTCGCCGTAGTCGGGTAAAAACATGCTCAAAATCTACACTTATATTATAAAGAGCAAATATTTGTATGTTTATGTGTGTCTATGTTTGTAATGAAACTCAAAAACTACTGAAAATTTTTTTCACCATTAGAAAGCTACATTCACCTATACTTAGTAACATATAGGCTATACTATAATAGATAGCCTGTAGCGGCACAGTAGTATAGTGGTCCAAAAGTCGTCGAAAATTCGAAATACGAATATTTAAAACTTATTAAATCAATATAGACCTTAACCCTTGAAAGGAAAGAGGTTGAGGCAACAGAATAGGTGGAATACCCACTCTGTTACAGTAGTTTATGAGTAATCATTACAAACATAGACACAATATGAAAATACAAATATCATGTCCACCGGTGCGAAGCGGAGACTGGCCGCTAGTCTCTTATAATATTACATTATGCTATATTACTTTTGACATTATAAATAGTAAAATGTTTACTATTAAAATAAGCTCACCCTTTGATAGCGAGTGTGAAGGCGGTGATCTGGTTGGTGAACAACATCAGCTTACTGGTGAGAGCCTCCAGTGGCTCATCACCAGGCCACTTGTCCTCTATGTTGTGAGGCACGCCGATACGGGTCGATAGTTTGGCACTGGAACAAGTACCATGAAACCTGATTAGGAGGGACCTGGATAACCGCCCGAACGAACAGATGGTAGATTTCTACCGTTACGCTATTTATGTGAGAAACTTCCACAGCTGGAACTCATGCTGAAATCCCGACACTTTAGCACTGATTTATTTCTTAGTTAAATTTGTTTTAACAAATTTAACTCTATAACCGGGATAACTCTTTCGATTTTTTCGTCATAATTGGGACCCCTATAATCTCAATGATATGACGAAAAAATCCAGCGTGAATTTTACTTTTTTATTGACACTATATTTAGAATACTAGAACCAATCTTTAAATGAGACCGATGTTTATTCATACTTGGATATCTCAGACACTGGGTAAGTGGAATATCTCTGTATGTGAAACTTCAGGTCCCAGTTATCCAAGTTTCACTGTAGATATGTTATGAAATGACGACACAGTTGGTGTAGTGACTGAGCGATCAGACGGCTGCGCTGTCGCAGGTTCGACTCTACTGCGCCAGAAGTGACATCAACTAGAGGAGGGTTATAGTAGGTATATAGGACGGAATAGGAGGACTGCTTCTAAAATTAAGTGTTTACTTTAATAGTTTTAGGTAGCAGAAGCATGTTGGACTAGACAAGCAAGGGATAGATCGTTGTAGAGAACACGACAAGGTTTGTTGGAAAGCAAGACAATCCAGAAACCGGTGTCTAACAAAAAAATATATTATTAAGGCGCCATCTCCACGAGCGAGAGAATCGCGGCGATATTATCATCGTGCCACGTATTTCCATACACTCTCTTTAAACGCGTCTCCACACGGCGATGTTATCGCGGCGAGAGACTATATGGAAATACGTGGCACGACGATAATATCGCCGCGATTCTCTCGCGCGTGGAGATGGCGCCTTACAGTTACTTTCATAATCAAAATTTTTCATAGAGTACTAAGTGGTGATAAGATGAAATGTAACTTATTAGATTGTTATTAAAGATTTTATTATTGTTTATAGTTTTGAAGCTCAAAAAACTCACCAAAAACTGGACATGACAGTCCACACATTCTCGAAGGCGTCTATGACCATCAGTTCTCCATGTTTCTCGTCCTCCGCGTCAACTGAGCGGTCGTTCAGCAGTCGGTCTACCGTGATCTTGGCCAGCTCCATGTATTCAGGAATTATCTGACACTTCTTCGCCACTTCTAAACAGAGATCTTTGAAGTTTGACACCTCGGATTCTGTTAAGGATTTTGAATCTGTGGATGAAAATAAACAAGCTTATGCCACTTGTTTTTATTACTTGTTGATAAAAATAAAAAAAGGAATATCTAAAGACACAAAGTATTCGCCAGACGAATCGAAGGTCACCGTCTCACCAGCTCCCTCATCAGATCAGCACACTTGACTTGACCTGGAGGTCGAACGAAGGAATGTAAGTTCAACAGTAGTATTCAAGACTACTGACAGACTATTCCATACTGTTATTAAAGTTTTTTTGTGGAAAAAATAAGACTGCGAGTAGGATTTGAACCAGCAACATACGATTCAGTACATCGAACGCTCTTAACAACCGAGCCATCGCAGTTTTGCCGACAAGCGTCGAATTTTTGTTTCGTTACGATATTATGGCCGATTTTTCGGATAACTTTTAAAAATTAGTAGAGAAAAACTTTCCGAATTATCTAGACTTTAGACGGTCGATTTTCGCCGCACGGCTTGGCAGTGGTGGTCCAGTGGTATCGATCCCGACTTACGACTGTAGGTCATGAGTTCGAACCCCGTCAGACGCATTACTTTGTGTAACTTATTTCATCAAAACGGTGAAGGAAAACATCGTGAAGAAACCGGCATGTCCTAGAGCCAAAAATTCGAAGACATGTGACATCTAACAACCCGCACTGTGCCCGCGTGGTGTATTATGGCTGATGATGGCTAGGTACCCAGCAAATCGACCGAAAAATCGATTAATTTTTCACGTTACGTGACCCCCTATTATGGTGACGGTACCTTTACTATCAACAGAGGTGAGTGCACTCTTGAGGTCAGTGATGAGATGCTCTATCCTGGGGAACACCTCGTTGAAGACTGCGATCCAATGTTTGAGCAGACACTGCAGCACGTCAGACAACGTCCAGGGAGGGGCCTTGAACAGGACGTGCTCCCATAGGTTGTTGTATTTCGCACGCATTTCATTCTGGAAAGATAGATGAATGGATAGTTCGAACACACTACAGGTTAGTTTCCATCAGGCACGCCGCAAAAGGAAGCGGTCGCCTCCTTCTGCGAAGCAGTCATGCTAGCGAAGAAGGAGGCGGGACGCGTGAGGGAGGAAACAGCGTCCACCTCACGACCCAGCTGCAGTGGGAAAAGCCCACGGCGACTGACGTCGTAGGACGATTTCTAGCCACCGTATGCGCGGGCATGCGGGCGGCGAGTAATGGGCGACTCGCCGTCCGATCATGGACCATGCCCGGGTCGACGGCGCGTCGTGTTCCATGAATCCTTTATTGATTATTATTTTTCTATGTATTGTAACATACAAAGAAAAATAATAATGTTTAGACTAAAAATAAACTGGTTTTTCTTACTAAAAGCTTAAAAAAGTAACCACATACCTCTAAAATATTAGCTAACAATTGATAGATAGTAGCCTGGTAGTGCTTCAAGTTGTCAAAGGCGTCAGGATCCGACTCCTGAGGAGCAGACTCTAGTAGACCCTTCAGCTCTGACAGGCCTAAGCTCTTGATGTTGTTGATCGCAGCCTTGCTGCATAGGTTCCTGTCGTTTGATAATAGGATCTGGAAAAAAATAGGATTATCTTTTAAAAGAGTTTTTGATTACGAGATGGTATAGGCGAATCGACGGGATACTAAAAGGTAGCGGAAATATCACAGTTCTTTAAATATTATTCTGCTTCGAATCACCATTCAACAGTGTGCTTAGTGCGAGTTTTTTTACGTTGACACGAAAGTAACGTTTAACCGCGTTTGGCGCTTTCATTGGTTGAAAGTTTTAACGACCTTGCTACGGGCCAATAAGAGCGCCAAACGCGGTAAAAGTCGCACTAAGCACATTGGATCTGAGGCATAAAGATCGGCCAGTTCAAGCTCTAAAGAAATTAAGTCTAAGAGTAACATCAAAATGACTGGGACGGAGTGGGTTGTTATCCCTTATGGGAACCCATTGAGAACTGGCAGGTGTCACATATCGTCGAATTGTTTGGGTTCTTGGACATTTTTATCATCAGCTGTATAATGTTTCCACTGCAGGAACATGGGTCTCCTCTCTGTGAGAAGGAGTGGGCCATAATCCACCACGCGTCTTCGAATATGTCATCGAATTTTTGGTTCGAGGACATGCCAGTTTCCTAACGACGTTTTCCTTCACCGTTTTAAAAGCCGTGGTGATTGAATAAATTACACGCCTTGCTGGTTTCGAACCCACGACATACAACTCGTAAGTTACAAGGTCACAACTACTCTAAATCTATACCGGGTGTAAGAAGACACTTAACGAAGCCGAAAGCCACGTATTCTACCCATTATTTGGATCATTTTTTTCCTTTAGACCATACCTGGGACTCCTCGGGTTCTCGAGATATTGAAGGTCAAAGAAGCATTTTTTTTTACTTTTTTTTTTTATGAAATCGAAATCTAAGTATTATTACAAAACTTTTTTTCCAACAAACATTACCTGCATTTTCGATTTTTTAAAAATTATAAATTATTCATTATAAAAAATTACGCACGCACGTCGATACGTTCTTAGCACAGCGCGTTCCAGCTTAGGCGCGCTTGTGTGCGTCAAGCCGCCCGCCTACGCAGACAACGACACGCAACTCGTTTGCTTTACATTGCGCGCAGTATTTTTTTTATATTCTTAAAAATAAAAGTCGGTTCCCAGCGATAATTTTAGCGTAAAGCTACTTAGTTAGATGTACAGTATGCGTTGTTAACGGCTTTGTGATGTGTTTAATTACACCCTGTATCTATACTAACATTATAAAGAGGTAAAATTTGTTTGTATGTAGGGGGTAATCTCCAGAAGTAATGAACCGATTTTAAAAAATTGTTTCACTGGTGGAATGCTACATTATTCGTGAGAGCTATATAGGCTATAAATTATAAAGATATCATGTATATGTTACCGCCCAAAGAAGTGGGCACGGGTCAGCTAGTTAATTAGGAGGTATATTATACCTAATTTTCACGTTCTGTTCATTTTTCCGACTTGACGCAAAGGAATCAATGTTTTGCGTCTGCGTTGTTTCCAAGCTGAGTCTTATGATAACATTGAGTGTGACATCTGGGTATGATGACATCGTAGTGTGAAGACATGAGGGTATGATAGGATCATCTTACCACTGACTTGCCCCTTTCCGCCTGTTGTAGCGCACAGTTCAGGATCTCATCATCCGGAGACTCGCAAGGGTATATGTGTGAGTTTGCATCGCGGAGTGGTTGCCCTGTACATAAAAATAGACTGTTTTTACATTTTATTACGTTCTTATTTCCTTATCTTTACTTATATTATAATTTAGAAAAGTTTGGATGGATGTTTGTAAAACAAATACGTCAGAACTGCTGAACGTCGGAATAACAGATATTCCGGGTCTCGTGACCCTTTTCGGTGTGATAATTTTCGAGTAAGACGCGGGCTTAGCCACTGCATATAATATACTTGGGGTCAGCGCAATACATTTTTCACTTCCATTCTTCCCTGTCAGATGACAAGGCATCATTAACTCATTAGGTCTTCCAATTCCTCTCCATCCATCCATATACATTCGGCGCGCCGCCACAAGTTTGAAGGATCCGTACCATTATCTATTAAAATGGAAAAAAATCATGTCTTTTGATAGGGATTTTGGATATTGGGCCCTCTTAAAAATAAAATAATAATATTCTGTTTTTTAGCGGCAACAGAATTACAGCATCTGTAAAAATTTCAACTGTCTAACTATCATGGTTCATGAAATGCAGCCTGATCGCAGATGAACGGACAGACAGACAGACGGATGGACAGCAGAATTTTAGTAATAGCGTCCCGTTTTACCATTTGGGAACCCTAAGAACCCCTTAACTCTAAAAATAAGATCCAAATTTATTATAACTCACCTCGTATCCTACTGTTCTCAGGTAATGACTTGTATAGA
This sequence comes from Agrotis exclamationis, assembly GCA_950005045.1. Lineage (NCBI taxonomy): Eukaryota > Metazoa > Arthropoda > Insecta > Lepidoptera > Noctuidae > Agrotis > Agrotis exclamationis. The sequence continues at coordinate 2,871,566 of OX465422.1, read as the reverse complement.
TACTCCATGGCCGCCTTAGCCCGCTTCCATATCGCGCCATTACAATTATTATTATCCTTCAATCGATCCAATTCGTTGACTACACGCCAGGGGACCAACAATGTTGGTTGTTCTACGTATCCTGATGAAAAACAAGGGTGTTTTGAGAGCAGTGGTGATGAAAGCACATAGAATAAATTAGTTGGCTGGGTTCGAAACAACGATCTGTAACTCGTTCATAAGTCAGGACAACAACTATACCTAATTTCCCAAAAAATCTAAGTAGTCATTTAGTATATTTGACCCGTATTTTTCTTTTAATACGTTAACCAAAGTTGATGAAGATAGGATGTTTTTAAAATTCACATTACGTCGTGGTGTCATTTTTAACGCGTCCTGACGTCACAATCCCTCTCGAATTTTGATGATTTTATCTTTGTAAATATTCACTGATTTAACAAAACAAAAATTCGTGTCCATTTTTTTAAATCTCTAAATCGAATCGAACTAATTAGTACTAGCCTATTATCCCACTACCTGTGGTAGGCCTCGCCAGAATTAATGGGCGACTCGCTGTCCGACCATGAACCATGTCCGGGTCGACGCGCGCCTCAAAGAGCTGTCTGCAATATGACGGGCCACCCTTTGAGGGCCAAAGCCTGCCGGGGTCGCGGGACCGTCTTAGCCATTTTAAATTTTAAAGAAAATCTTGCATTCTAATACAGACAGGTTCCCGTTTGGCTACTAGGTCTTTTTTTTTTTTTTTTTTATCGTGGTAAAATCATCAAATGAGTCCTCCCACCCCGGGCAGGGCGGGAGGGACTGTCAGACTTGTACTGACTAAAATCCACGGTGTCCTTCAATAGCCCTTTATGTTCCGGGGTCACGGTAATGAGATAAGTCCCGCGACCCCGGCAGGCTTTGGCCCTCTACAGAGGGGGCCCCGTCATTATGCTGACGCTCTTTGAGGCGCGCGTGGAACACAACGCGCCGTCGACCCGGGCATGGTCCATGGTCGGGCAGCGAGTTGCCCTTTACTCGCCGAGTTGCCCTTTACTCGCCGGGCTACTAGGTCTTGGTCGACCGTGAAAGAAACTTGCCTAGAAGTAACCTATTAATTCTGTGAAATTATGACCTACATTCTTGTAAAACTATACCCATGCACAACGACCATTTATATCTATACTCCTAATAACAGGCGACCGATGTCTGTCAACACGTTAGGCAAAAAAGTCTTGAGTTCGTATTAGTTTCGACCACTCCTGTGAGTCCCCTCGTCGCACTGACCTTGAGTTAGCCAATCAGAACGCAGTACCCCGTCCCCCTCGCTTACGTCGTACCTCAGCGACTTGGCAGAAAATTTTCGTTAGTCAGATCGTGCATGAGGCGTCTAAATAAAAACCGGCCAAGTGCGAGTTGGACTCGCCCTTGAAGGGTTCCGTAGCAGCAAGCATAGATTAGAGATATAATTATATTGAGATTAGTAAGTAATATACACAAACAATAAAATTAACTTTGTTTTTCATAGTATTTGTATGAATGGCAAAGTTATATTTGCGGTTTTTGAAAATTACTATATCTCAAAAACTGCTAACTGTATCTCATCCAAACCAATTTTCGTTGGTAGTTTTGGTTGAGGTCTACATTATATATTTTTTTTAGTTTTATCATTCTCTTATTTTAGAAGTTACGGGGGGGGGGCACACTTTTTACCACTTTGGAAGTGTCTCTCGCGCAAACTGTTCAGTTTAGAAAAAAATGATGTTAGTAACCTCAATATCATTTTTAAAGACCTATTCATAGATACCCCACACGTATGGGTTTGGTGAATTTTTTTTTTTAAGTTTCAATTCTAAGTATGGGGGGCACCCCCAAAATTTGTTTTGTTTTGATTTTTGTGTGAAAATCCTAATGCGGTTCACATAATACATCTTTCTACCAAGTTTCAACAGGATAGCTCTTATACTTTCGACAAAAAGTGGCTGTGACATACACGGACAGACAGACAGACAGACATGACGAATCTATAAGGGTTCCGTTTCTGCCATTTGGCTACGGAACCCTAATAAATGGTCGTTGCCCATGCATAATTGAAACGACTGCAATGAACCCTGAACTATGGAAAACCTTGATGAATAGCGTTAGGTGGTTATAACTTATTCAACTCATCGATCGATGTCATATCGATCAGGGTATAGTAGCTATAAAGAGTTTCTTGCATGACTGCAATTCAGGGTCATAAGATAGTTTATTTATCTACGAAAAGGTTTTTAGTTTGGGGAGCAACGTTATGGATTTCTTAGTAAAATATACAAATGTCAGTTTGGAATGCATTTTAAACTGAAATAGGCGTTTCTCTTCTTTGAATAAGCAGTCACCTCCTTCTGCGAAGCAATAATGGTAGCGAAGAATGAGACGGAATACGTGAGTGAGAGGACACCTCACAACCAATCCGCCGCGGGAGACGCCCAGGTTCATGAAGTATATCGGGGGCCAATTAACAACCTGCGTAGGCGCGGGCTTTCGGGCGGCGAGTAATGGGTAGCTCGCCGTCCGATCAAGGACCAGGCCCGAGTCGATGGCGTGTAGTGTCCCACGCGTGCCTTCAAGAAGTTTTAACCAAACTGATGGAGCCTCTATAAGGCCAAACATCTGTCGGATTCGCGGGAATGTGAAATGACACCGCAGCGATGGAACACAAAGGACAACAGAAGGAGCAGGGTGGATTTTTGCCATTAAGGGACTTTACACATGGCGCGATACGACGCGATTCGACCGATTCCAATTACAAGTAAAAATCAACCTTGCTACTAAGAAATAATGATGCAATTCGATTGACTTGACGTCGTCGTGGCGATTGTGTTTTGTTTTTCATCTTCCTACAGATATCAACGTGTTTTATGTCATATGTCGTAGCGTTAAGGTTGATTTTCACTTGTAGTTGGAATCGGTCGAATTGCGTCGCTTCGCGCCAATGGTAAAGTCCCTAAGACTAGTCTGACAATCCCTTTCGCACCTCCCAGGGTGAACAAGCCATTTGATGATGTTACTAAATCAAAAAAAGGGGTTTTCATTAAAGGCTTCCCACAAATTAAGAGGAGAAACTCAATATACTTTTGGTCATCCCAAGAATCGAACTCAGGATGTCACAACCTGAACATCAATGAGGCAGTCATCCACAAAAATTGTATTCTTAAAGCAATATAAAATCATAATTACCTTTAATATTAGAATTGAGCACATTCTTAATCATGTCCAACTCGTGTATAAAAATATTCGTATCCACAACTAAAACCAATTCACTACTAATGTTATCTTTTGTACAATTCACTAGAGGTGCTACTTGTTTTATCTGAAAGAATGAAAAACATTTCAAATATTAATACATGGTAATATCAATCTGTCCAGTTGTTTTTACCATTTTTGTTTTACTTTGCCCCACACTAGGAATTTCTCCTGTGTCGTAGGCAACGACCATTTATATCTAGACTCCTAATCACAGGCGACCGATGTCTGTCAACACATTAGGCAAAAAAGTCTTAAGTTCGTATTAGTTTCGACCACTCCTGTGAGTCCCCTCGTCGCACTGACCTTGAGTTAGCCAATCAGAACGCAGTACCCCGTCCCCCTCGCTTACGTCGTACCTCAGCGACTTGGCAGAAAATTTTCGTTAGTCAGATCGTGCATGAGGCATCTAGATATAAATGGTCGTTGGTCGTAGGTGTCGTAGGTTCGTTTACAATCACAGAAACACACACAAACACCCAGACCCGGTACAGCTACTTTTAGGTCATGCAAATGCTTGTTCAATCCGGGAGTCGAACCCGCGATACGCTCCGCAGCAGTTGACCGATCAGCCACGCATAAACCGTGTCGTACAACACTTCTTTTTTTCAGCTTTTCCTGTCCCACAGGTGGGCAAAAGCTTCTCAATATCCTTCCAATGAGCATTTGTGGACCAACAAAAGGCAACACGGTAACATTCGGTAACTTTTGTGGCTCCTTGTTACTATTTGTTGATTGTTACTCATCCACACCGCAGTAACATCCGACAACAAATGTTGCCGGGTAACGTTGCTCGACAATCGGTAACATTGTTACCGAATGTTGAGCAACGTTACTCGACTTACAGTAACACGTCAACACTTAGTAACATTAAGTAACATTTTGTTGGCGGATGTTACCGAATGTTGAGCAACGTTACTCGACTTACAGTAACACGTCAACACTTACTCGTAGTAACATTAAATAACATTTTGTTGGCTGATGTTACCGAGTAACATTTGGAAACATTGAGCTACAAATGTTACCGGCGGTGTGGATGCACCGTTAGAGATATGATCGACTTTGTAGGTAACAGGCAGCCATTTAAAATTCATACTACCCACTATTGATCTACATTTAATGCTAAGGTCAGGTCTGTATATTTAGTATTTATTATTCTAAATTGTATCATTGACTAACTGAATGAGAACTCTTTGAGGATAATTAATACATAAAAAAATGGAATTATTGTTATTAGCAAACAAAGTTATTAAGTTACTTTTACTCAACGCCTCAATATGATTAACATTTAAAAGGCTTATCAACGCAAAAAATAACTAGTAAATTTATTCATCTGGAAGACGTCCACTACTGAACAAAGGCCCTTAGACCGACCCTATGTTGAAGTGGCAATAGGCCAGGCCACATCGCTCGTAGAACTGACTACCAATGGGAATCTAAAGTTTTCGCGTGGTAACCATAAATATTATAAAATAGAAAAAAAAATTAAAAGTCTCTTAAAATCTGGGCTTTGTCTATTAGAATCGAATAACAAAATGAAATATATTCTAGATCTGAATGGGGAAGGCCGGTCAAAGTTAATTGTAGATGGCGCCACCATAGGTAAGTCCTAATCCGACCAATGAGGTAGTACTATTTTGAAGTACCTATAAGATTTGAGCCAATGACGATGCTTGGAACAAACTATGCTAGCGCCATTAGTTCCCCAGTTGCCATCCCCATTGGCTCAAATGTGATGATAATCGTTCTACATGTCGGACACTTATGCCACCAATATTTAAACGTGGTATGATTATCTGACTATAGAGCGAGAGAAGACGCGAATAAACACTAATATAAAAAAACAACAGATGACAAACCTCCTTACAATCCACATCCATAGCTTCAGTCGTACTCTTCAGCAATATTTCTTTACTTATGATATTACTTAATAATACAGGTTCACTCTCAGTTTCCATCAAGTCTTGCTTCAAACTAGTCCGTAACGCCGCCATCCTATCACTGGCAGACGCAAAAGTCTTCAGATTCCCATCCTTAATAGCCACTTTAGTCAGTTTAGACTTAATAGCGGACACAAGCTTACTAGCTTCAGAAAATTGAGGCGGTGTAGCCGGATGCTTCATGTAAGGGTATTCAGAAGTCTGATTGCATATGCCATGCTCGATATCGGCAAACGTGTCTTTTGGTTTTGTTTTATCACAGTATTCCTCAGGCAGTTGAGCCTTCATTGAGGAGATTATTTTGTTTGCAGCAAAGAATTGAGACGGTGAAGGTATTGATTGTAAACTATCACTGCTCGGTGACTGTGTTGTGGCACATCTGTTTTCGTTCACCGTTGGTGATTTATTATCTGTTCTATTAGTCTTTGTCTCTGTGGCGGTAGGTTTGGGGCTGATCCTCTGTTTAGGTTTAACCGGTGAACCTATCCTGTCATTGCTGTTGTTGCTCTCATCTTGAGCCTCAGCCGATAACTGTGATCTAAGCTGTGACAGTCTTTGATTTGCTGCATTTTTAACCGGTGTCTGTTTCTCCGGTGTGTCCTTTGAAGCAGGGCTGGGTTTCTGCGGCGATTCGGTTTTAGGTTTCTGCTTACATGGTGTGACGGATTCTGTTGGTTAAAAGTTTTAATTTAATTGAATGTTGTTTAAGAAACAGAGGATTATAATATGAGACATTCTAACGTGTTCTTCTTCGTGGTTCTGGGAGCTTTTACACAAACAGGTAGACCCAGAACAACTACTCGTGGATCATAGAAATATTTGTGCCGCACGAGAATCGAACCTGCGGCAGTCCATCGCTCGAATACTGCGCCAACGGTGCCGCCAACGCAACGCTTGCTTGGGATAGAGTTAATGTAGAAGAAGAATCAATCCCATCCCATCCCATTTCCTTAAATTTTAATAATCGACATTCAAAAGTGCCTCTTTGATGGCCTAATTGAAATAAATGATTTGACTTTGAAAGTATAACAATCAATAACAATCGGGTAAGTAATATATGATATAACTACAAAATCTCTAATATTTACAAGGGATAACAACTGAATATATAATTTTATTTGATATAACGAATCTCTTAATATAATAAACGATTGACATAATTTTATAATGACTAATTTGTATAATCATAACAGTCAATGAATATAAAATCGTTTTGTATACCACTCAAAAGACATAAAACTTAATTGGTCTAATTTTTTTTTCCTTGTATGTAATCTAACTCTGATGTACCTAGTAATAGTACCACCTACCATGAATGCTCGACGGAGCACCGCTTCTCGGAGCTCCTATTTCTGCGTGCGAGGTTTAAAGTAACCTACCACGAAGGGGATGGATCCCCTTCGAACCTAACCTGTCGTGTCGGGTTGCCCCAAGTCCCGAGCTCGCTTCGCTTGCTCTTGCATCCTAGGTCAAATAACTGATTACTACCTGTCATGCTGGCTCGACCGAGCCCCGCTTGGCGGGGCTCCTATTTCTGCGTGCAAGGTGAAAAGTAACCTAACACGAAGGGGATGGCGGGGTCTTTCAGACCCCGCCATCCCCTTCGAACCTAACCTGTCCGTGTCGGGGTGCCCCAAGTCTCGAGCTCGCTTCGCTCGCTCTTGCAGCCTAGGCCAAATAATTGATAACTACCTGTCATGCTGGCTCGACGGAGCCCCGCTTCGCGGGGCTCCTATTTCTGCGTGCAAGGTTTAAAGTAACCTAACACGAAGGGGATGGCGGGGTCTTTCAGACCCCGCCATCCCCTTCGAACCTAACCTGTCCGTGTCGGGGTTCCCCAAGTCCCGAGCTCGCTTCGCTCGCTCTTGCAGCCTAGGTCAAATAACTGATTACTACCTGTCATGCTGGCTCGACGGAGCCCCGCTTCGCGGGGCTCCTATTTCTGCGTGCAAGGTTTAAAGTAACCTAACACGAAGGGGATGGCGGGGTCTTTCAGACCCCGCCACCCCCTTCGAACCTAACCTGTCCGTGTCGAGGTGCCCCAAGTCCCGAGCTCGCTTCGCTCGCTCTTGGATACAACATTTTTCTAATAACAATAGCATTCGTGAAGGCAAACAATCAAAGTCCAAAGGATAAGCCATAGTCATCAAAGAAAATGGTTTAAACGTTAAATTATATGTTTCAAACGTTATCGTAACGATTTTCGCTTAAATAAACGTTATATCAAATAAAATTATATGAAATGAGTTTTAGAGTAACACAAACATTATGTGTTAAGAAATTATATCAATCGTTGGTATTTCTCACGTTGATTATATCATGTGAACGTTATTGAAATGAAAATATATCAAATAACTTTATATGAAATGAGACGCACCCATAACAATCCCACTACTGGGACGTAGGCCCCTGCCTGTTGGTGAGAGTAGGTCATAATCCACTACACAGGCTATTACAATGTTGTTCATGTAACCAGGGTTTTGCTTACACATATTTTCGACCAGATGGCTTATATGGAAAGTGAAGGGAACTCAAGTCTGCTTGAAATAGAGTCTCACAGGCATTTAGCTAAAATTTCAACCCAAGCTATACTGGTAATGTAGGAGATATGCAGCGATTGGACTATGGAAGCTGGGGCAGCATTGCACACTTAGAGAATAGCACTGCAGGTGGAATAGGGAATGGAAAGCAGTCACCCCTTCTGCAAAGCACTAATGCTAGCAAAGGAGGAGACGAAAAGTGTGAGGGAGAGGCAATCCTCGTCCTCACGCACCAACCAACGCGGGGGACACTCGGGGCACCCACGCCGGTTATTATAAGGCAACCTCCAGCCACCGTAGGCGCAAGCTTATGAACGGCGAGTAATGAGTAGCTCGCTGTAAAACGCGACTGAAGGTACTGGCTGGTTTTAGTCAATCTTACAGTTTCTTCCGCAGTTCCGCTCCACCAAGGGTGGGAAGACTCATTTAATGATTTTTTCAGCATTAAAAAAAATACAAACAATATGTCATTCTAGAAACAAGGCCTAAGTGCAACCTACAACTATCACACAACGCCATCTAGTCCCAAGCTAAGCAGAGCTTGTGTTATAGGTACTAGACAACTGATAAACATCTATACACCGTGTTCCGGACGATATACATAAACTTCGACCAGGGGGGGTATTACAACTTTTTTTAATTCCGGGCAGTTTTCGAGCAGTTGAATTTACGGCTATAAGCAGGCTTGTTCTATTTCGTATTATGGCGCACGTAATTCTGCAAGGAATCATCCAGGATTATTTGTCTCTGGATGATTAAGACGGGCTAGCGAATTCGTTCAAAAATCGAATCGACAAGTTACCGATGATTACCGGTTTTATAATTTGTGGGTGAAAAACTTCTTTTTCATTGTAAATTTAGGAGATATTTGAGTTAAACTGTATTTTAATAACAATTTAAATATTTATAATCAACATGAGCAATATTTACTGTTATTTTATGCAAAAACTTAATACTAAATATTCAACTCTCGCAAAGGGGTTTGTTTCTGAACGATCGTGTTGCAATATTTTTTTAGTCTGTGACGGTTTTGATTGCCAAAACAAACAAGAATAATAATATCGTATTCTTTTTATTCATGCCACTGTAGTGCATATTATAAAGGAGTACAGTCTTTTCCTGCCGCAGAGAAAGTAAGAAAACAATGGACTAAGTCACGAGCGGAAAAATTTGAAAAACGGAGATGTACCAACGTTGTTATTATTTTTAAAGCAAGAGGCTCCAAAATCAAAGAGGCGCCTAAGATATGAAGCTAGAAAATGTTTCAGCAAGAGAAGAAATGATAAAACCTAGGACGTTTATTCAAACCGAAAGACATTGTACCTAGTTCTTACCATGTTAGTGCTCCTGAAATTGGCTGTGAAATTGTGGTACCAGAAGCAATCGAGGAAGTGAACTTAAAATGTCTGTTGATACATCAAAGACTGCCTAATGTACCCAAATAAAAATTGAAAACAAGTTTTGGCTCCATTGGACTGTACCGTTTCAGGAATGATGCTGAGGCTATTAATTTTAACACAGGGTTTGAGTCCTATCATACATTTTGTTTGGTTTATTCAACCCTAAGTACATTGGTACGAAAGATTACTTATTTCAGTCACCATGTCTCAAATCTAAGCTCTTGATAATTTTTTGTTACACTGATGGAACTACGACAGAATAAAACAATTTTTTCTGGAGAAACATGTTTTTTATTTACAACAGTATATTATTATATGAGTAAATGTTTACGAATATGAATCTATTTATTGCTTATCGTTCAGCAAATGAGTGTAGGAATATGTGTCGTAAAATGTAATAACTTTGTCGTTTTTATTAAGCTCGTCAGCTGACATTATATCGTGTATTCACTCTCCAGATATTCGGTAGTGCCTCCATTATTAATTCTAATTCTAAAGCTTAATTTAGGTAGTTTAAACTGTTTAAAGACAAATTAAAAGAAACATGTCAGTAAAAGTTACTAAAAGGTGGCGTAAACTGAATGATTTTGGAGATACCAATTTTGACAGTTAATCCGGCCTAGAAATGTCATTATGTAGCTTGTAATATGAAATTTCCAGGCACAAGCACAGGCAGAAGTCGGTAAGAGGTCACGTGACTGTTTACTGGCCGTCAATGTGTGTTCGTAATACGACTAAGCAAAGCAGTTCACTTTAAGCCGTAAACTGACAGGAATTAAGAGGTTGTAATACGCCCCCAGATGTTCAAACCACGGAAGTAAGCATTTTTCATTATGGACACATTAATAAATTCTTATTTTTTATTTTTTGTTAATTTTCATACAAACTAAATACCTAGACGTAAATAACCCGATATGCATGCCTCTTTATCCGAATTGGCAACGTCATTCATAACATTTGGCGGGCTGAAACAAATGAAATGCAAATAGTATTTGATAGATTTCAAATTAAGATACTTTCTCACTGCATAGCTCAATTAAATTTCATTAAATGAAATTACAAATATCTTTGTAACGAAGCCTTTTTAAGTACTACTTCCTTTGTTGGATTTGATTTGTAAAAGCCATAGAAGTATTTGCTACAGTTTATGGATAACGTGAAGAACACGGTGTATACATAAAAGAAAGTCGTGTTAGTTACACTATTTATAAGTCAAGAACGGCTGAACCGATTTGGCTGAAAATTTGTGGGGAGGTAGCTTGGAACCAGGAGAAACATATAGGACACTTTTTACCTTTTTTTTTTCCGTTTCCGTTTCCGTGGGACGTGACATAAAACGTGGTATAATAAACGCAACTGACATAGAATGACAGCAAAACGAAAAATTTATCAATCAAAACATCAATTGACCGGTCGATGTGTTTGTATTGAGTTTCTAAGCTGAGGTATTGTGCCGATATTACCTATCATAATTATCAATGCCATGTCGCTACCGAGATGATCAAATTCAAATCCTGTTTCCGTGAGACGTGACATAAAACGTAGTAACATGATCACGAAGAAGGTGTTGGTGCCGAAATTGAATAAGGGATCTGAACAAAAAGTACTAGGAAAACATGAAGAATATGTTCATGCCGCCCAGCGCCCACCGTACTTCAATGCTAAAATGTATTTCGGTGAATACTAATACCCAAAAAATGTACTAGAACTGCATAAATCCAATACAACCATACGACGAAGAAACGCCTGGGTGTCACCACTGCGAGGATCGCCCGGAGGACACGGTGGAGCATACGGTGCAGGACTGCCCCGCTTGGGCAGAGCACCGCCGTGTCCTCACGACGTCTATAGGCGGACATCTCTCGCGCCCGGCATTGGTCGAGGCCATGCTGCTGGGCGAGACGGAGTGGGAAGCGGTCGCCTCCTTCTGCAAAGCAGTCATGCTATGGAAGGAGGAGGCGCACCGCGTGAGGGAGAGGACAGCGTCCTCCCTCCACCCCAGCCGCAGTGGTAAATACTCACTACACTACAGCCTACGGTGACGGACGTCGCCGGACGATCTCCGGCCACCGTAGGCTCGGGCATGCGGGCGGCGAGTAAGGGTGACTCGCTGTCCGACCTTGGACCATGCCCGGGTCGACGGTGCGTTGTGTTCCACGCGCGAGTAAACATAAACTGGGAGTACCTCCACGCGGTGAAGGCGGTAAGACTTTATAATAGGACTGATTTTCGATGACGACGGTATATCATTAAAAATCTGACTCTACTGGCTAGAGCTCCCATTTATTATTTAACCGGGCTCTATTGGACATCAGACGTTTCAGATCTTCGATTTTGACGACTCCGTTGTCGCTGGCATAAGCAACAGGATCCGCGTACGAAGTCGCGGGCAGAAGCTAGTACTTATATATTTCTAAATAGATAGGTACATTTTATACATAAATTACACCCAGACACAGAACAAATGAATCGTGCTCATCACACAAACATTTGTCCTGGGTGGGAATCGAACCCACAACCTCCGGCATAGCAGTCAGGGTCACTAACCACTAGACCAACAGGCCTGTCAAAAGTGTGGTGGTTATGTACTTTTAAAAATACTGTTCCATTACATTTGAATACAACTATTTTTAAACATAATAGTGTAGTGGTAAAAATTATAGAGAAAACTGCACAGAAGAGAGAGAGGGGGAATGAATGGAAAAAATAATGGGCTAAAAGAATATGGTAAACGCCTATGTAGCTGTCCAGTTTTATGGTTTATACCTCAAATTAATATGATAGGCAGTCGCTCCATGTAAAATACTGATATGTGTAGGTATTGTAAGCACAAAACAAAGTATTCATTGCTTAGATTGGAATAACGAAATGTATTCAGAAAAAACTTTTTGGAGATTTACAGGCTTACATCCTCAATCTCTTTTAAATATTCTAGAATAGCTAATATAATTATAACACTTTTATATATTGTTTGTTGGGAGAAATATGTAAATAACAAGACATACCCTTTTTAGGTTTTTTCTTAGCTGAGTCTTGACCCTCATGACTGTCGCTTTTCCTCTTCGAAGTGGCCTTCTGTGCTTCTTCTTTTCTGCTCTTTTCTCTGTTTACTTTCTCTTTCCTGTTTTTGTGTTTCCTATCAGACTTTTCTGTAGCCTTGAAATATAACAATTAAAAAATCAACATTGACTCCAAAATATACACTAAATTATCAATGGAGGCATACTAAAATTACCCCTAATCGATTTAGAAACCAGTTTTGTAGTAATAATGCAGGAATGGTAGAAAAAAATACGAAATTTACCTGTGGTTGGGTCCATGACGACTTTCCTGTCCTCTTATTAAAATAATACTTTCTTCCGGGATTTGATTTAGATGTACAAAGCACCCAGCCGTCAGATAATTTGACGACTCCTTTTTTATCAGAACTCATGACGAATTACTGAAGAAATTAAATAAATATCAATAACACATCACAAAACGAAAATATAGATATTTATTTGACAAATCAATTTGAGTTTTCTCTATGATCTTACTTGAAAACCAAACCTTATTCTAAACAAACGAATTAAAACTGTATGCCGACTGAATAAAGTTCATTTTAGTTGATACAGATGTAAACTAGAATTTACCAAAGACATCAAGCTTTTACTTTTAAAACAAGGACTGTTTGTTTTAATTACTTAATTTTCAATTAATATTTTGTGACATTTTTAGTATGTGTTTTGTGTGTTTAATTACTAAATTGTCAAAGATTTTCATTTTATGGGAAGTATAATAATTATACTTCCCCTATAATTAAATTATTCTGGCATGAAAATAGGTCAAACAGGATCACATCTACAGTAAAAAAAAAAGTTGGTAGGTAATTATTTTGTACATTTTTTTTCTCCCCCTATCTGTCAGTTTTCACGATCCTGGGTCAAAGTGGACCACTGGTCATTGGTTTTATCCATCTCATCCCGCCATCTTCTACGAGGTTTGCCACGGCGGCGGCGCGGCGCCTTCTGACTGTGCCTTGCCCAGTGCAGCTTGGCTTGTAGATCTGACTTCAGTTTGAGATTCTGTGTCTATTTAAACATAAAAGATAATGAACACTTCATGCAATTGACTTATAGCAAGGAGAATTATTATAAATGCCGAGTAAGTTTCCCAACTGAGCGTGGATGGTTGTATGCGAAACTATGAAGAATGGCGAAAAATACCAAATCGGCCCAACGCACACCGCTGGAAGTGCGGCGGAGCGCATTGTAAGATAACAATTTAATATAAATAAGATAACAATTTAAAATAAATCTTATTTGCCTTGACATAAGGTTGCGCACATTCACTTGTGGTGGCTTGAGGGCGCTCCAAACATCGTGTCCGAATGAGGAAGGCAAGTGTCAAAGTGAAAAGTGACATTTGTGTCCCAAAAGAACTGTCAAATCAAAGGAATTTTCTGAAAAAAAGCGTTTTATTGATGTAAAATGACTAGATGTTGTGTAATAGGCTGTAAAAATGATGGAACATACAAATTTCCGACAATTCATACTATCAAGAAATATAATGGGTAGCTGCTATGACTGCTGTGAGAACAAAAATTGTATTATCAATAAGGAAAAGCTATATAATAAACAAATATCTACCCTTGCGAAGCCGGGACAGGCCTTCAGTTGAATATATATTAATGAAATTCTATGATTATACCATAACTAAACAATCGAATACACCTTTCAAAATAATATCTACTTTTCTATTGGAGGTTAAGTATTGCATCGCTCTTTATATCATGAAATGGTTCGTCTGGTGGAAAAATTATCACCGGGACCGAGATTTGTGATAGTAGTGGTGTTAGGAAGTAAAAATTCTTATCATAGTGCTCCAATCTATAAAAAAAATCTAAAAACCCACGTTTTTAAATTTCCTAAAAATAAGAAAATAACCCTACGGGGCTGAGAGAGGGGCCACTCAAAACGTGGGGGCGTATATTATTTAAGGGATTATTTATGGGATATATTTACATGACGTGTATAGATCGTGGGTGTAACTTGCAAAGATACGCCCCCACGTTTTGAGTGGCCCCTCTCTCAGCCCCGTAGGGTTATTTTCTTATTTTTAGGAAATTTAAAAACGTGGGTTTTTAGATTTTTTTAAATCTATTAATTATTTTTATCTTTGTTCATCGGGTTTGAAGCTACCCTGAAAATCTCAGCCTGCTTATCGGGAAGTGCCTCAAAGACTGTCCACCATCTTGGACGTCCGCCATATTGGATTTACGTCACATGACTATTTTTTTCGTATTCCTGACAGTAAACCCTTTTATTTGATACCCATATCGGGAGCTGGATTTCAAACAGCCAGTCTGCTATATTGGACATCCGCCATAATGGATTTAAGTCACGTGACTATTTTTTTCGTACTCCTGACAGCAAACCCTTTCATTTGATACCCATATCATAGGGGTGCATTTCAAATAGCCTGTCTGCCATCTTGGACGTCCGCCATATTGGATTTAAGTCCCGTGACTATTTTTTTCGTATTCCTGACAGCAAACCCTTTCATTTGATACCCATATCATGGGAGTGGATTTCAAACAGCCAGTCCGCCATCTTGGGGAGGCCGCCATATTGGATTTGTTATGACGTTTCTTAGCTGATCATGGATTGTCATCAGAACTCAGAGCGTGTGCAAAATTTCAGCCTGCTAGATTATCGGGAAGTGCCTCAAAATTGAGTTGCAAAAGTCCAACCGGAACGACAAACAAACAAGAAAAGTGAGTGTATAAAACAAAAACAACAAAAACAACAACAAACAAAAACAAAAAACAACAAAAGAAAAAAAAAAAACGTGGGAAAAATAGATGTAAAATTAGATGAAGAAGACATACACAAAATTTGATGACATTTTTCTCAATATAGAATGTCAGAAGCAGTACTATATTCTTTGTAGAGGCTAGCACATGTAATCCTACTTAAAAATTACAATTTTAAATCCCAACTACAAGTAAATGTGTGTTAAATGTAGTAGAATCAAATTTCTAGCCTCTCAACTAAATCACTTTTTTTTCCTCTTGTATGTGCACCGCGGAGTCTTAGTTCTGGTTTTAGTATATGCACTTGCATTGACGAATAATTTCCCATATTTGTTTTTTAGAATAAACTCAATTTTTATAACAAAATACGTGTTTGTTTTTTGTACGAGCTATACAGTAATCTGACTTATGGGACAACGATCGCAGCGACACCTACGAATAGCTTTGAGTTGCCATCCCCATTTATTCTTATATTGACCGATGCTAAGGTGGTTAAGGTTTATATTAAATTGTTATCTTAAAGTGCGCTCCGCTGCGCTTCCAGCGGTGTGCGCTGGGACAAAGAGTCTCGAGGACGATTTTGGTGAAAAGTAAAACAGAATAATTAGATTTTTCAAAAATCTATATTCCTGCCCGGAATTAAACCTTTTTTTTTTAAATTGAACTGCAAAAGGCGGAACTGCACTGCAGCGGAACTGCGCAGCTGCGCGACACGACGCGTAGTTTTGCCACGCAGTCCAGTTGCAGTGCAGTTCCGTTGCCGCTTAGTGCGTGATGTCTCGTATAATTTCATCTAAAGAATATTGTGACGCGTCACCGCGTTTACAAACATTATAACTCAGACGCACAGACACGCAGACCCGGAACAACTCGTCTTAAAGTGTGAGTAGTTCCGCTTAGGGAACGAGATGGCGCTAGACGACTTGTATAGCTGTCTCTTTCCCACAGCCTAACTATTCACGCAATATCATGGTAGGCTAGGCCACCTTTGAGACGTATTTTTTCATTATTCTTCATAGTTTCGAATTTGGCCGATGGACTGTGTCTGTGCTGTGACCATTTTTAGAGGATGGACTGGTGCCTTCACAAACCAAACGACTAAAAATTTCGTTCCAGGGTCGTGGTTAACTGATGAGACAGTCAAGCGACCCCGGCAGGAGAGAGTGGAACAGTCCATCTTCTAAGTCCATGCTGTTGTTCAAACTTCGAACGACATTTTCACCACTGACATCAATCAATGTCAATCAACTGACATTGTGACCAGTGTTGCCAACTACACCGTAATTACGGTAAAAACACCGTAACCAGGAAAGATTTACCACCTACCGTAGGAATATAATTACGGTAGCAAAATACACCGTAATTCCCAATGAAGAGCGTATTTAGTTTTAAGTACCTATTTCAAACACTTGCCAAAATTTATGTTGGCCATTTTGTCTCTACCACACTTGAATGCTGAGTGCGAAAGAGTCTTCAGCAGAGTTAACGACATTAGAACGAAGAAACAGAAAAAACTTCTTACGAAATCCATCAAGGGAAATCTCATAACGCAGCAGGCCATATAGCGTCAAGGAAAAACCTGTATGGATCTTAATCCCACTCACGATTTGATCCATAAACAATGTCGATATGTATAAAAACAATGAAACAATTATACTTTTGTCTGATTCTGATTAATACGTTTTTTTTTTAACTCTGACCCAAGTGATTGCGTAATAGTAGCCCGCGAAATTCAAATTTTCTTGTGGGAGCGAATGGAGCGAATGTTTTGATCATTCTTATATTTAAAATTATATTTGCTAATGTCGCGAATCATATTTTGATCAAGGTAAAACTTGTCACTGTTATGAAAATTGCAAAAAACACAAGAAATTTTGAATTTCGCTGGCTACTACTACGCAATCACCCTAAGATGCTACTAAATAAACAAGGTAATTCTACCGTATTTCAAATAATATGTTACAACGTAATTTCGGAAAATCTACCGTATTTTTCGAAGAATTCTACCATCCGCTGGATTTCAAACCTGGCAACACTGATTGTGACTGACACACTGACATTTACTTTCTGTCAGCCGCCGAGCAGGCGAGCACGTAACTTTGGTAACTTTGCTGCAACAGCTGACTAACCTCAAAATAATAATCCATAAAAATATGAAATATGGAAAAAATTGCAAAATTACCGTTTATTATCCGAAGTAATTGGAAAAAGTCTGTGTTGGGAGCCATTGCCTTTTATTATGGTTCTATAAAAGCAAAAGAAAAATATGAGTGAGTATTATCGAGGTTTTTATATTTTTTGATACAATTCGTTTTAAATACTATGTTTATAATTATAATTTGTTTCCGGAAATACATTAATTCAAAATCTTCGAAAAACCTTTCAGCATTAATTTACTGATGCGGGCAGCATGCAAGGAGGCGTCAAAATATGGAGATGGGACCATTGATTTGATGCAAAACCCAACACATGTCACAGTCATACTCAACCCAGTTGCTAATAAGAGGAATGCTAAGCAGGACTTTGAGAAGTACTGTGAACCACTGCTGCATTTAGCTGGGTTGCAGGTGGATGTTATACAGACGACCAGCGAGGGTAATGCTAAGGAGCTGGTGGAGACCTTGAAGGGGACACAGGCTATTGTTGTCGCTGGAGGTGATGGCACGGTATCTGAAAGTGTAACAGGTAACTTGTTTTTTTTTTTACTTATATCATGTTTGGTCTACCAACACATGCACATAATTATAGTAGATTACTGATTGTGGATAAACAAAGAGCAAAAAAAAACTTAAATTATGTTAGTTTACTGGACCTGGGTAGTCTATCCATACTACTACAACTGCCAAAAGTATCATAGAGAAGTTCCTATAGAATATAATGTGTTCTTAGTGTGTGATGATCTATATTGAGTCGGCCCAGAATTGAGCCACAAATGTATTCTGTTATTAATGGCATAATTATAGTATTTAGGGTATGTATAAGTCTGCCTAATCTTTTGGGATTACATGTGTGTGACTGTGTGATGTTATCCAAAATGTATTTGGTATAAAATAAGTTTACTTTTAGGGCTACTGACAGACGTAGTAGCATTTTTAAACTGAATTTCACGATTCAATCAAACAATCAATTGCACATAAAGTCACAAAAAAGGAATTAAAGGTTTAAAAATGCTAATAATAACAGAAAACAAAATTAATATTACAGGTTTACTACGCAGAAATGATGAAGCAAACCAATTCCCACTTGGTATTCTACCACTCGGACGCACAAACACTATTGGCAATACTCTATTTCCAAAAGGGGAAGGTGTATTGAGAGTGAAGCAGCTCATTGAAGCATCCATGGCTATCATCGAAGGCAGCACAGTATGGAAAGACGCTATGAAAATAGAACCTATAGAAGAAGAGGATGCTGTGTTTGGTAAGCCAATATTCGCATTGTGCTCACTTGAGTGGGGAGCCTTCAGAGATGTCCTGTCTAAACAACACAAGTACTGGATATACGGATCATTAAAAGAATATGCAGCTTTCATCTTCAACGGCTATAGGGAAACTCTGAACTGGCATATCAAAGGCACAATGAAATATAGCCCCCCATGTAATGGGTGCAGTAATTGCCTGCAGAAACGGCCACAAGTAAGGAGAAAATGGTCATTCTTCATGCCCAGTACGTCTTACGCCCAAACAAATGATCCTGCAAATAATATTAACAGCAACTGTGGCACTAGCCAGGAAATTTGCTTCAAAACAAGTGACTTCAGGATTGTTACTCCCAATATACAGAATACTCATAGCACTCCTGCATTAAGTATAGGTATAGGAAAACATAACTACAAATATACTGAATTTGTTAGCGAAGGCTGGAATCGTGTGCGAAACAATAGTATAAACAATGCTATCCTTGCTCGAAGTGTGATGTTGTTTCCACAAGAGCACGTCGGAGTGATAGATATAGACAGGGAGGAGTATGAAGCAAAGCCTATCAAAATAACACTATTGCCAAAAGTAATAAAACTATTCTGTAAAAGATATTATGATAAATAAAATATAAGCTTTCTGGCAATGTGGTTACTTTGACATGCTAATGCATTTCGAATTAGTCTTGTTGCTGCGGGCCTTTGTATAAGCAGCATAAGGTTAGTCACAATGTCGGCAAAAGTTAAGGAGTCATGGAAAATAATTGTGTTGTACTTTATTTTTAGTAAATTTTTATTTAATATTAAAAAATGTTGTTGTAAAATTCGAGTTCTACTTTAATTTCATCACATTTTTAGAACAGCTATCTTCTTTGAAGATGCCTAACTTAACTTTCTTGTCGTGCAGTTGGGTAATTAATTTTATTCCGATAAGATTTTTCTAGTGATCCATTAGTATTACGCACAATCCTTCTTTTACATCTTAGTATATCTCTGCTGGAAAGATGAATCTCAGCTGTCTAGCCTTGTAAAATCATCGCAAATTACATCCGCATTTCACGTGGCCTTTGTGATCATTGAAATAAGGCTTGTATTTCCATAATTTGCACGAGGTTATAAAACATGTTGTCTAGCATACTCCCAGACAAAAATGGCGGCTGTGACGTGTACGTTCAAGGATCTGACGTAGCCTTGCTGTGGGATCTCGACACAGTGGTCCATCAGAGGCAGCAAGTCGCATGGGACGCCTTCTTTCTCGTGACTGAAAATAGGAAATAGTTTTGTTAAACAAAATTATAAGAAAATGAAAGACCTGGGGGGGTATTACGTCTTAAAACCAGGCTTATTCCAGTGAGTGAACAAGATGGCGATAGACGACTTGTATAGCTCTGTCACTTTCACTCGCCGGCATGGGCGTAGCCACGGTGGGGCAGGGTGGGGCTCTTGCCCCACACTGACAGTGGCAGAGGGTTTCGGCACGTTATCACAGAATAATTAATAGTACTATACGTACAGAAGGACTACTCCAAAAAAAAAAACAAACAAATGTAAAATCTATATACAAGAGAATAAAGTACATTTTAACTGGCAGCCGTACCGCCCACCTAATTTTATAATAGCCTAAACTTCCCGTGCGCAAGCAAAAATGTACTGAATGGTTACGCCCGAGAGTTTATTTTGGTTTATCTGACGCCAACGACATTAAAAGGTTACTATGGGTCAAGCTCAATAGGGTTGCGACTTGCGAGTTTAGGCACAAATAGGTAGGTACCTATGCGTATTTTATGCATTTGCTAAATTACATTATTACCATAAATGCCTATGTTCCTCAAGGAATTTTGTTTTTATCATCAGCCTATATCTTTTTGGTTTCGTTATCGATTACTACATACATTATTGATTGTTAGCACAGAATGATAATAGTAGGTACCTACGGCACCTTACGTGAGGAATAATATTTATAATAATATTATCTTTTCTACCTATTATTGTTATATTTATCTTACAAAAAAAAAAGAATAATATTTAAAAGTCGTCTATGGCAAAATAGCCAGTCCTTATTATTTTGCACTCAACCTAGTAACCGACCAATTACTATCGCATACTGTCACAGGCCCCGCGTTGCGTGTCTTTGTAGGTAGGTAAAAAAGTGGCGCAGCGAATTACGACCGCTAACCTTGAATGCGTAGTGTGGCCATTTTCTGAGTTACAACTTTTAAACAACAACGCAAACATCTTTCTACTTTCTACCGATCTTAATTCTTAGTACTCAGCTTAAGGTGAGTGAGAGTGTCGTCTTTTTATCTTGGTCGTCCAGTAGGCTCACCCCCCCCCCCCCCAATTAGTATCTCGCCTCATTTCCAAACTTGTAACATCATGATTAGGTATCATGATCAGTTAAGCCCATACTTCACAAGCAGGGAGATAATTTTGTTGATCATTACTAAATATGTACTATATATTTTTTTCTTCATAATAATATTGTGTTATTAATTTACCAAAAGCACCTAAAGCAAGAAACTTGTGCGTAACTGCACGTAACGTAACAAAAATATTAAGGAGACGGAGCGCGTGCGTAACGGGTGGCGCGTGGCAGCCGTAGTGAATGGGCCACGACATAATGGCCCCGCAACTACTTGCAGTTTTATGCCTACACCGCGGAGTGAGACAGGCCTGACGTTATGCCTACTTTCTAATGCTTTCAAGTAATCGGTAGCTACTCGTAAATGCCAACAATTTTCAACAAAGTTCCATTGTAATCTTTTTGTATAAAAAAATAACAGGGGTAAGACCGCGGGTATAGTTTGCTAGTTACATTATTATTTTAGATTGCTGCCCCACCCTAGCCAGCCGTGGGGGCTGGCTACGCCCATGCTCGCCGGAACAAGCCTGGTTTTAAGACGTTGTAATAACCCCCCCAGTAGTCCAGTTTGGCCTTGGATTAAAACAATGGAAATCATAGAGATAGGGCTTTGCGAAATGGGCAATTGTTTTTTTTTTTTGGATGGAGAGGGTAGACAAGGCCAAAGACAACATAGATGAATATGATAGGAATGTTTAAAAGAAAAAAGTAAACGTGAATGTGCTAGAGGGAATAGAAAAAAGAAACATGTGTTTCGCCGACCTCGAGTGTCATAGGGCGAGGCCTCGCCCTATGACACTCGAGATTTCTTTAGTATCCTTTTTTTCCCCCTCGCGAGGGGGAAAAAAAGGATACTAAAGAAATCTTCACGATCCATGCACGAAAGATGAATGCCGGAAAGGGTCAATCCTTGATTTTCGGGAAAATAAATAATATTTCAAAGCCGTGATCGAGTCAGAAATGAGATTCGTAGACGAACAGTTGCATAGCCTAGCGAATAGCAAATTGAAGTCGCAGTGGGCAGGTCACATAGCACGCAGAACAGATGGCCGATGGGGCTGTAAAGGTGGAATATTGGAAATCTATGGGGGAGACCTATGTTCAGCAGTAGACGTCCTACGGCTGATATGATGATTTCAAAGGCACTTGAAATAAAGTCGAAAATCAATTAACTTCCACCAGTCTGTCCGACAGTAATATTAAGACATTCTTACCCTAGTAACAGCAGAGTTTTCTTAGGGAACTTGAAGCTCTGAAGCTTAGAGCTGGTGGAGGTCTGTTCTGCAGCCACCACTACGTAGCCTTCCTCCTTCTTCCTCATCAGGTACTCCTTGAGGGGGCGGCCTGGACGAACTTCTTCAATGTTGATCCATCTTTCTGCTGATACGCTAGATTGGGAAAAAAATGTATTTGTGGGTAGATTATTTGTTGGCCTAAATTACTAAGACTAAACACAAAACTTTATTTTATGTTCACTTGAAATTGGACTTTATAGCCAATACTGTAACAACTATTGTTCAACTACCTGAGTCCTTGGAACTGTTTATCCTGCAGGTGCCTCAAGCTGTCCACCACATATGTCTGAACTCCGAACACTTCGCTGGTTCGCGCCATCCCTCCCAAGTTCGGTAGCTTATCGATGAGTGATGCTACCACAATCAGCTGGCTTGGGCTCTCTCTCTGAACATAAATACAAAATGATGAGCATAGATCTGGTATCACCATCGAGAGAATTGGATTGAATGGAGGGAGGCCTTTGCTCTGGAGTGGAACAGAGTAGGATAGTAAAAAAAGAAAAAAAGATCTGGTACTGTAATTTTGACTCTCGTGGCTGAGACAAGCGTTGATAATTATAATAATCATACGGAGCGCTTAGTGTCGGCAAGATTGGTGCAGTGGCTGCACTGCTTGTTGGGCATTCGATTCCCGTAGGTAAAAATTCTGGCTATTTGCGTTTGTGAGTTTCAACGTTTGACTTTATTGTATGGATTGCCTCTGCCCAGCGGTGCCAAAAGGATCACGTCTATCTAATAATTGCGGTATGGTCAACAGCCTCCAAAAACATGTCGTTCTTGCAAGAGCTCGTCAGATTATGTATAGGACCAGTGTAGTGTAGGATTATAATGGCAGTAATGTAAATATAGACCGCATACCTTCTTCCCAACTTCATACACATTAACATCGCTCATATTCCTCCAAGGAATATACTTTTTCTGAATAGTTCCCATTGTCTCTGAATCTTCAACAATCTTGCTATCAACACATTTATTCGCTTGCAATTCGATAAATTCATCATCTGCCTTTCTACGAGCTTTCCATTCGATTTTAAACTCATTATTACCATCTGTGTTTGATATGAGAGTGTCATTTACATCCTCCATGATGCTTTTTACGAAAGCCAAATCAATATTTTCATTGTTATCAATTTCACAGAATCTTGGCAGCAAATAATAGATGAAATATGGAGTGAGATTGGCGATGATGTCAAATTGGTTAATGAAATAATCATTCTTTAGTTTTAAAAAATTTCTATCGCTGTTACTTTCAGCAAATGTTTTTTCAATAATGCCAATCGTGTATTCGTATTTTGTTGTTTCATTCGCTAGTTTGTATAATATTGTGGCTAAATATTGCGCGTTTAGCCTTATATTGAACAGTTGGCCCATAGTATGAGAAAGTAGGAAGTCCATGACAAAGTTATATTCTTTTTCAGTGTAAGTATTGTTGGATATTTTGTGTTTTAGCAGCCAATACAAAATTACGAACTGTGATGTCATTGGTAGATTCTTTGATTTTAGTATCTGTAGCATTTCTTCGTTTATTTCGGCTTTCTGGAAATAGTATTAAATAAATTTATATTAGAGTGACCGTATTTTCGAAGCAGTCTTTACTTGAGCCAGTTAGAATGATAGCGTGACTGTCTTAAAAGGACACCGGGCCCTGCAGCGCAAAGAGTAACTGAAGAAACGGCTATTTAAATCGGGCAGTCCCTTCCGCTCTAGCCAGGCTGGGAGGAATCATTTCATGATGTTCCAAACTTTAAAAAAACAGTTCTCTTTCTTAGTGACCTCATGTCACAAAAGCTAAAAAGTACTAGTAATCTTAGCCATATTACAAGTTTCGGTTCAAACGACGCAACTGCATAGCATAGTGAACTAAATGCGACAATATAGCGATAAGTGATTTTTCGTCGAGAAATCATTCCCTAAATAAAGATAGAAGTATATACATATTAAAACCCAAACTAACCTGAATATAAAAATACAGCGAAACAAACCACTCTAGAGATATCCTGACGCTTGGCTGATGAGGTAACTTTACCAGTATATCCAAACACCAGTCGAATATATTTTCCAAATCGCCATTTTTCAACACTAGTAACAAAATGTGTTGGAGGGTAGTTTGTAAAACTCTGTGAAGCGCTGAGTTACCGTGGTACCTCTGCTTGTTCTTGAATGTATTGTCTATGCGAATGGTGATAAAATTGGTGATCATTCGAAGGGTGTCTGTATCATTGATGCTGCATAGAGTAGCTATCGATAGGTACTGGATTTCATGGTTGAAATGGATGTCGATACTGAAAATAAGATTTCTGAAATCAGAGCAAGTAAAACTAGGAAAGTGAAAGCCTGCCTATTTTGAATGCCAAATGATTATCGACTTTATTAACATAAGGATAAGGTCGAAAAATAATCTTAGCCATATTGCACTGTTGGCTGCTGGTCTTTAGCTCATAACTTCGCTAGATGTGTGATTTCTAATGTTGAAGAAATATCAACTTTGCTATCATAAAAATAAAGTCGACTCTAGTTATAAGTTTTAGGCGAGTCGTCTACTGGTAAGTCGAAGCGCGGCGATGCGGGCGTCTATATTATGTCCATCCCTTTTTGATACATAGCTTCGCACGAAATCAAATACGCCCGAGCCTCGACTCTCATTCGTTAGAGCGACGTACCTTAGGTTTGCACTTCGCTGTGTATCAAAATGTAGGTATATAAAACTTATCTCTCACCTCTCTTTAGTAATTCCATATTTTGAGTTCTGCAGTACTTCCAAAGTCACATTATCGACTATTCTGGAAAAAACAATAAAAAAGTAAAAAAGATTTCCGAGAAAAAAAAATTAAATAAATAAGTGAGAGTTGTGTATACTCCCCATCTTAACATATGGAGCACAGACGTGGTCTTTGACTGACATCCAGAAGTCCAAACTCAAGGTTTGCCAACGAGCAATGGAGCGCAGTATACTTGGTGTTAAATTAACGGATCGCGTTCGAAACACAATACTGCGCTCCAAGACGAATATAGCTGACGTGGCTCAGAAGGCTGCCCAACTGAAATGGGACTGGGCAGGACATGTCATTGTCTGTCGTGTGCCGGACAAACTGTGGGCCAAGATAGCTCAAAACTGGTTCCCTAAGACAGTGAGACGGGGTCGCGGCAGGCCACGAAGAAGATGGCGGGACGAACTGGATAGGTTCCTTCCGAACTGGAAATAGGAAGCGCGGGCTCGCGGGAAGTGGAAGGAGTGGAGGGAGGCCTTTGCCCAGGTGTGGGACAGAGCAGGCTAATAAAAAAAAAAAGTGAGAGTTGATCACATAACAAAAACCCCGTGGTTGAAGATGAAGGAGAATAATGTACGCGATACGTTAGTATAGCGCGCGATTGCAATTTTGTATTTTGTGATATTGATTTTGTACTAATTGCACGGCTCAGTTAGCGCAGTGGCTGAGCAGTCGAATAGTGCGCTGCGTGTCGCGGATTCGATTCCCGCACGGAACAAATATTTGTAAGTAATGACCCGCAAGTAGTTGTTCCGGGTTAGGGCTCCTGTACACGATGCCGCCACGCCGCGCCACGCGCCACCACCGCGCGCTTTTGCGCT
The DNA here is from genome assembly GCA_950005045.1 of Agrotis exclamationis. Lineage (NCBI taxonomy): Eukaryota > Metazoa > Arthropoda > Insecta > Lepidoptera > Noctuidae > Agrotis > Agrotis exclamationis. Next base: position 2,845,967 of record OX465422.1, on the reverse strand, counting down.
GTTTGTGTATGTGAGTAAAAATGTTTATAATAATAATATTCCACAACTATCACACAACGCCATCTAGTCCCAAGCTAAGCAGAGCTTGTGTTATGGGTACTAGACAACTGATAAACATACTTATATATTTCTAAATACATACATATTATAGATAAATGACACCCAGACACAGAACAAATGATCATGCTCATCACACAAACTTTTGTCCTGGGTGGGAATCGAACCCAGGACCTCCGGCATAGCAGTCAGGTTTACTAACCACTAGACCAACAGGCCTGTCAAACCTTTCCTTTGTAAACGCGCCCACAACAGAGGAGACAAGTGTAGGCAATGTTAAAAAAAAAAACTTTTTATTCAATACTTAGTAGCTTAACCTAAGAATATAATTGAATTTCCAAGTTACCTCTGATCTCTCCTAGGCACAGGACAGTAAAGCAATATCTCACATAAAACATAAATTAAATGGCCATAATCTTTAACATCCTTGCTATTCAGATTCCTGATCAAATAATACAATGGATTTGTTTTAACAGGCCCATACTCAATGATCTTGTTGCAATAAGAAATCACTATGTTATTATACATTGCATTTTTTAGTACAGCATCTTGAGTTATAAGGTTTACAAACTCTTCAATGCATGGCGAATATTGGTTGTTAGACTTCAGTTCCTCAATTTCTGTCCATACTCTATTTATAAATTGAATCATGTTGAAATTGCTTTCCTGTTTAGTAAGAGGTTCAATAATTTTGTTCATTATTTTTAGGATCCATTTCAAACAGCCATATCCTCCACATTCTAACACATTTTCAATGTAATTTATTACTTCTGGAAGACATGAATCTATATCTTTCTTTTCGTCGATTAAAAGGTAAACTATTTCACAAGACTTTTCGTAAAATACGTTTTTCGATCTACCCACACTTTCATTTTGAGCATCTCTAAATTCCATGGAAGAAATTATTTCTATATATCTTTTTAAATTGAGTATTTCATGCCCATAACTAGTTACCATCACAGGGTTTTTTAGTAACATTTTTAAAGTAAATATGCTTAGGACTGCTTTATCTAATTCGGGATTCTCTTTAAGAAATAATACAGCTGTTTTATAAAGCTGTAATAATATCACCCCCAAATCTTTGTCATCAAATTCAAAACTATGCTTTTCACACAAGGCTGCAGCATACTCTATGGTCAAACTGAACTCATTTGAAAACAGACTCAGAATAAACTGGAGTATAGTTTTATTTTGTCTGGCAATCAGTTTATTAATATTATGTAAAAAGGAGGCTTTATGTGATGTTTTACTTAATAATTCTATTAAAAATACCACATCATTTAGGTGCACTCTTTTATCTGAGTATTGCCTGTTTATACCTTCTTGTAATTTATTTAGTTTCTTATTGATGATATCAATAAATAGATTTATATCTTCTTGGTTGTTATTTAAGTAAAGTATAATTAAATCTAGGTTATTGTAATGCTCAGACATTGTTCTTAGATTAAGTATTTTATCTTCATCTCTTATTGAAACTTGTTTGATTATGGCAGCAAATGGGTTTTCTTCGAACTCTGTTTCTGTTAAGTGTAAATGTGAATAAATATTTGCCACATCTTTCCAATTCAAATCTTTACAACAATTCTTCATAAAATAAACCATGTTTATCTGAACTGCTTTTCTTAATACAACATTGCTACAAGGTATTTTAATAATATCTACAATTATTTTTGATATATCATTCTCAAATATTGATAAATCATTTTTTAAATTGGCTAAAACATCAGTAATATGATACAGGGGCACAGGGGACCATTTTATATTAGTTATTGTTTTAAATGTTGCCATAAATGAGTGATTATCAGAAAGAAGTTGAGCTGTTTGTCTTTTAAGTTCTTCGTAATTAGAATTTTGATCATAAATATTGATATCATTTAGAGCTTCTAGTAATAGTTGAGCTTCTGATTCATTTTTAATTTTAGTTTTAAGTTTGTACTCAATACATTTCAGTCTCACTTGAGTATTCTCATGTTTTAAACCCATATTAAAGGCAGCGGTCATCCAACAGTCTTGAATATTTATACTTTCAAATAATTTCAGTGATGGCAGCACTATATTTGCTTGTTTTTCTTCCAAACTGTCTATGAGAACAAAGTAATTATCCCACATGGTTTTTAAAACATTTGTATTATTTTTCTTCCATTGAAATATGATTTGTCTGCCAGATATTACATTTATATCCTTTTTGGTAGCCATGACACAGTCTATAGCTTTCTTAGTAAGATAAATGGATATTTTTCTTATTGCAGTATCATTGGATGTTATTCCAAAAATTATAATTTCCCAAAAGTTGCTTTGGAATATGATATCTGAGACAAATTTACTGTCTCCTTTTCCATCAGGGGCAGGAAGGTAGTAGTCTGAGAGGCAACTTAGTATTTTCAGCGCATTTTCTTGCTTGTCCGTTTTTAAAGACTGGATAAATATCCATATTCTATCTAGAATGTTGTACCCAACAACTCCTTCAACTAATCTTGGTACAGTTTTTGTTAAGAAATATATCTTTAGAGCTTCTTCTGTGGAATCGAGTATTTTTTCTAATGGTGTCTCTAAGCATAAGAAAGACACTTTTTCTCTTAAAGTTATTGTAGCATTAAGAATACTGTCAGAAACTTTCAAAAACAGTAATGTGTTTCTGTCTTTTTCTAACAAGCTAGATGTTGATGTTTCTGCTCCAAATTCAATATTAGACAGTATTTGTTGAAGCAAATGTTCAGCTTTACTCACAATTTTACTTGGTTGAAGACGAAGCACAATCTCGATAATTTTACATACATTGTCAACATTTTCACTGCATAGATTCTTTAGCAATTTTACTGCGAATTCAAATTCCTCGTCATTTTCACATTCCATATTTTCTTGAAGGTTTACAAGCAATTTATACTGCAATAATTGTATCCCGCTCCTTAGATGTTTATTCGAATGTTTATTTCTTTCCATCAATTGTTTCAAAGGTCTATCTATATTTTCCTCATTTAATTCCAATAGGTCGAGGAAGGACAACAACTCTTCTTGAGCATCCATATTGCAAATTTCCACTTGAAGAAGTTATTGATAAATAAAATAAAGTTTATCTTTTATAAACTCGGTATGATCATGGTATGATCGGCATGTGCGAGAATGACAGAAGCGATGACAGCAGCTGTTAGTGACAGTGACAGTGACAATCACAGATGATAAACAATTTGACGTTTTCATGATAAAAACAATCATTCGTACCACGGAACTAATAAGTACGTTCAAACTTTTTTCATGTGACATGCTTACTTATTGTACAATCTAAATCAAAGTAAAGGCTTGGCCAGGCAGGCAAAGTTTATGAGATAATTGAAACTTTTAACAATCCATTATGGACACACCTTATTTGACACTTTCAGTGGATGAATTTACGGAAAAATGCACTCCATTTACAAATTCCCTTTCTCCCTAATAAGCGTAATCAGCCTGCTTCAAGATCTTATACCAGGGGGGTATTACAACGTCTTAAAACCAGGCTTATTCCGGCGAGTGAAAGTGACAGAGCTATACAAGTCGTCTAGCGCCATCTCGTTCACTCACTGAAACAAGCCTGGTTTTAAGACGTTGTAATACCCCCCCAGGCCTGTCTCACTCCGCGGTGTAGGCATAAAACTGCAAGTAGTTGCGGGGCCATTTTGTCGTGGCCCATTCACTACGGCTGCCACGCGCCACCCGTTCCGCACGCGCTCCGTCTCCTTTATATTTTTGTTACGTTACATGTATTTACGCACAAGTTTCTTGCTTTTGGTGCTTTTGGGAAATTAATAACACAATATTGTTATAAACAGTGGTGATGAGAGCAGTGGTGGCTCGAGAACAGTGGTGGCCCGAGAGCAGTGGTGGCCCAGTGGTATCGGCCTCGACTTACGAGTTGTAGGTCGTGGGTTTGAACCCCGTCAGGCGCATTACTTTGTGTAATCTATTTCAACATCACTGCTCTCAAAACGGTGAAGGAAAACATCGTGAGGAAACCGGCATGTCCTAGAACCAAAAATTCAAAACATGTGACATCTACCAACCCGCACTGGGCCCGCGTGGTAGATTACGGCCCACTCCCTCTCACAGCGAGGAGGCCTGTGTCCCAGCAGTGGGAACATTTATAGGTGGATGATGACTGTTATGAAGAAAAAAAAATAGTACATATTATATAATAATGATCAACAAAATTATCTACCTGCTTGTGAAGTATGGACTTAACTGATCATGATTAGGTACCTAGGTTACAAGTTTGGAAATGAGGCGAGATACTAGGGGTCGAAAGATCGGTACAAAGTGGAAATATGTTTGCGTTGTTGTTTAAGCACGTTCAAACTCAGAAAATGGCCACACTACGCATTCAAGGTCAGCGATCGTAATTCGCTGCGCGACTTTTTTACCTACCTGCAAAGACATGCAACCGCAACGCGGGGCCTGTGACAGTACCTATGCGATAATAATTGGTCGGTTACTAGGTTGTGTGCAAAATGATAAGGACTGGCTATTTTGCCATAGACGATAACAATCTTTTAAATATTATTCTTCTTTTTTTGTAAGATGTCATTTTCAAAAATATAACAATAATAGGTAGAAAAGATAATATTATTATAAATATTATTCCTCACGTAAGGTGCCGTGATGATAAATACAAAATTCCTTGAGGAACATAGGTATTTATGGTAATAATGTAATTTAACAAATGCATAAAATACGCATAGGTATACCTACCTATTTGTGCCTAAACTCGCAAGTCGCAACCCTATTGAGCTTGACCCATAGTAACCTTTTAATGTCGTTGGCGTCAGATAAACCAAAATAAACACTCGGGCGTAAACATTCAGTACATTTTTGCTTGCGCACGTGAAGTTTAGGCTATTATAAAAGTAGGTGGGCGGTACGGCTGCCAGTTAAAATGTACTTTATTCTCTCGTACATACATTTTACATTTGTTTAATTTTTTTTGGGAGTATGACTTCAGTACCTATAGTACTATTAAGTATTCTGTGCTTAAACTTAGTTGATCGGTCAGCGAATGGATTTTTGGATAAATTGCAGTTGTATGAATAACAATGCAATAAAAACGCAGTTGTAGATTTTGTGTAAAATACGAGTGAGATTCTCACACACTCATTTAAGTAATTTCAACTCTTATAATGTATTTTTTTGTACAGCTTGGCAAAAAACAGTAGAAAACCGGAAGTCGCCACTGTCTTCTCGCTACCAGCACTTTGAATGATTTTATTTTATTTATTTTCAATTATTACGTTAGTTTTATGGCACAATAATAAATCTTACAAACCTGCGTCTTTGTTTACATCAAATATAAAATATTTTAAAACGTTGTCAGCAAATAAAAATATTAGTTCCGTTTCAAGACGTTCTGGCCAAGCTGTACGTGCTTATTAATCCTAGTACTTAAGGTTGATGCTCAAGGGTAGCCCGCGGAATTCAAAATTTCTTGGGTTTTTTGCAATTTGCAGGCCAGTGCTAGGTTGTATGTTGATTAAAATATTGATCGCGCTTGTAAGACGTATGTAGTTACAGAATTATTATCATCGAAATCACCAATACAACCCTCCAAGTTCATAAAGCTTCAGGAACAAAAAAATAACATAAAAAGTCATTCCTGAAGCTTTATGAACTTAGAGCGTTATATTGATGATTTTGTAGATTATAGTTCTGTAACTACATACGTCTTACAAGCGCGATCAATATTTTAATCAACATACAACCTAGCACTGGCCTGCAAACAGCGTTGCCAGACCGTACCAAAAAGTACGGTTTTCCGTACTATTCATCACACAATCGTACCACAACCGTACCTCTGTGTAGACCGTACCTTTTTCGTACCTTTTCTATACTAATTTATTTTTCACTACAAAGGGTAAAATAAAAACGCCTTCTCCTGTTTTTCTCAACATTCTGAATTTGCGTTTAAAAAACTTTTTTCTTCCAACCAAATAAGACTTGGCTGTTTGGGTTATCTCTCATGTGAACTAAGAAAATTCCATTTAAGTAATTCGTGTCCATATTTTAGTGTCAACACTAAAATATGGACACGAATTACTTAAATGGAATTTTCTTAGTTCTAAAACATTATTTCCATAGGTATTTTGTTTTACAAACAACTTATTTTCGCTGTAGAATATGAGTACACTATAGCATTCTTCAAAATTCTAGCTAAACCGTACGGGTCGGAATAGTTCTGCAAGAACTAGATCAGTTTCTTTTTCTTCAAGTTGCGATTTATTCGAACTTCGATTTACAAAGTCTTTTTAGACGTCAAAATAGTTTCAAGTTTCTGACAGGTATGTAAACAACAGAATTTTGCACACTTGTATAAAAACAATAAAATAAAACGATACTTTTGTTCCTTTAAATATAGAGAACTAGCTGGTGCCAGCGGTTTCACCCGCTACAACTCAAAAATCATCCCGTAGGAACATAAAATAGGGATAAAAACTATCCTATGTGTTAATCCAGGTTATAAACTATCTATGTACCGAATTTCAACCAAATCCATTCAGTAGTTTTTGCGTGAAAGAGGAACAAACATACATCCATCCAAACAAACTTTCACGTTTATAATATTAGTAGGATAGGATAATATCGATTCATATCTGAATTTCCTCATTACGTCATTACTCCTATGATAAATTATTATCAAAAAAATGTTTTATTCATTGCACCATAATCGAATTTAATGACTTTACTTCTTTCTCTAATTGATTTATATATGAATGTGTTCGATATTGGCAATCGGTAATGTTCTACTTTACCATATCCCTTTGAATATTCGATTCCCTATCGCTTTTTTCCAATCTATGGTCGCAGACAACCAGCTCCAAGAAGAAAAAAAAACTGATCTAGTTCTTGCAGAAGTATTCCGACCCAACCGTACCTTGAAGTTAAAAACCGTACCTTTTCAGAAAGCCAACCGTACTTTTTTGAGAAATCATACTGGCAACACTGCCTGCAAATTACAAAAAACCTAAGAAATTTTGAATTTCGCGGGCTGGTTGGAGCATTCCCCTTAATGTGGTTAGTAGTTAACAGCTTTGACCATTTGCTCCGCAATTTCCCGTTCTCATAACTGCCAGATTGGCATAATATTTTTTTTCTCAATTCCCACGGCAATTATAATCATCGCAATGCTACACGTACCAAGTTACTAATTACGCGTATCGTAACTTTTTCTAGATCATAGATAGCATTAATTTTAAGGGTTGTTTCACATGGTACCACAACCACACTACACTATAACTACACGATGCGATGTGGTTGTGGGCGGCCTCATATTTCGGATTGAAATTATATAGTAGCATTCACACCGACCACATTTTGCTGTCATTATGGATTGCCTGGGTGAAACTGATCTCATCGCAGCCACGTCGCAACCACAAGCGGCCGGCCAAATTGCAATAATAACAACAACCACAATCACAAATTTCGGTATCACAACGCAACTGCAAAAAGTAACAACCACCACCACCAACGACAAAAGACGGTCAAACCCATCTTTTGTCGATGTGATGCGGTGTGGTTGTGGAACGTGTGAGTAGACGTTTAGGCCTAAACACAGCATAATTTTATTTCATCACATAGGAATATGAGTTGCCTGGGTATTACGTACTACAACGTGTACTTTCAGCCGTCCTTCTAAGGGAAAATGCTTGAATTTATGTATGAACATATTCATCTACATTATAACTTGACGGCCCAACGGCCTGAACAAAATCCTTACGTCATTATCATTCACGACGGAGGATTGAATAATTTTAATCTTAATAAAATCATAAGATTGTTGAAGAAACTCGTCTCGCGAAAGGGTTGAGTTTCCTCTCGCAACTAAATGGGGAAGGCAAGTGTCAAAGTGAAAAGTGACATCTGTGTCCCAAAAGAACTGTCAAATAAAAGGAATTTTCTGAAAAAAAGCGTTTTATTGATGTAATATGACTAGATGTTGTGTAAAAGGCTGTAATAATGATGGAACATACAAATTTCCGAAAATTCACACTATCAAAACTACTCCCGTTTGTTCTCGATTATCAGTTTTTTCCATTATCTCAATATCCAAACATATTGAATTACGAATGTAAACAATATTAGCTGCATTTGTGTAAATTGTTCCCCACTTCTAGTTACATTTATCCACTTTAATGTCGTGAGACTCTGTTATTGGCTTAAGAGATAATATTGTCATCACTTTGCTATCACTGTTCAGTTACTATATGAGTATGCAGACCGCTTGACGCTAGTAATAGTTCCTCAACTACTTTAAGCTGTACATTGATAGTGAAGTGAACACTCTGAACTCATGTAAATTAATAATAAGCTGTTGAGTTTCCATTAAATAAATAAATAAATAAATAAATAAATCAAGAAATAATGGGTAGCTGCTGAGACTGCTGTGAGAACAAAAATTGTATTATCACTAAGGAAAAGCTATAAAATAAACAAAAATCTACCCTTGCGAAGCCAGGACAGGCCGTTAGTTGTATTTATTAATGAAATTCTATGATTATACCATAACTAAACAATCGAATACACCTTTGAAAATAATATCTACTTTTCTATTGGAGGTTAAGTATTGCATCGCTCTTTATATTATGAAATGATTCTTCTGGTTGAAGAGGTCGAGCTTTTAGAAGCTAATCCTGCATATTCATTTATAAGACATTCGATGAAGCTATAAATCAAACATTGACGCTTGAGAGCGCTGAAACTATGGCTGAAACGAGTTCCCTATCTTTTTCAACTCCAAACAAAAACTCATTGCTGAATGCAATCACTTCTCAAAGGAGTATTAATATCAGTGAACCACAAGTAGAACAACAAAAAGAGATCCATAACCATTTAGCTGCTACTACTCCCCGTTCTTATGGACAAAAGAAACGACGTTGCTTCTTTTGTGGCGGGAACATCCATCAACGGATAAAATGCCCCGCATTCCATGCGACATGTCAACTTTGCTCAAGAAAGGGTCACTTTGCTAACGTATGTCGTAGCAGTAGCGCTGGTGTCTCGACGACAAATGCGATTTCTGAAGAGACATCATTAAACACTGCAACCATAATCGCAGCCTCTCCGGGAAGCCTCCTCTAAAGAAAAATCATTGCAACCAGACGGTCACCTTAGCGTCGCTGAGTTATACTTCTATTGTAAAAGGTTCGTGCGTTGCAAATTTAAAAGTCAATAAACACGTCTACAAACAGAAGACTTTGTTGATCGTGAACAACTTATGCGCTGATATTATCATCGGTCACGATATTCTGAAAACACATTCATCAGTTGTCCTAAATTTTGGTGGTAAAGACGAACCTTTGAACATAATTTGTAACGTCATGGAAGCTGCTGTGCCTCCTGCTTCGATATTTACAAATCTTTCACCCTTTATAAAGCCCATTGCAGTTAAATCTCGAAGATATAATGAGGAAGACGAATCATTCATAAAACAAGAAATAACAAAGCTACTAAAGGATGGTGTCATCAAACCTAGCACTTCACCATGGAGGGCCCAAACTTTAGTTGCAGGAGGGGGCCATCACCGGAAACGCCTAGTGATCGATTATTCGAGGACGATCAATAGATTTACTGAGCTCGATGCTTATCCATTACCTAAAATTGAATTTATCATTTCCAAGGTATCAAAATATAAATACTTTAGTCAAATCGATTTAAAAAGTGCGTATCACCAGGTTCCTATATTAAAAAAAGAGCAAAAGTACACCGCTTTTGAAGCTTGTGGTAAGCTATATGAATTCACACGTATTCCATTTGGCGTCACTAACGGGGTAGCCGCGTTTCAGCGTACTTTAGAATTTATTATTGAAAACGAAAATTTAGAAGGAACTTACGCGTACCTTGATGACGTCACTGTTTGTGGAGGAACAAAAGAAGAACACGATAGAAATCTGCATGATTTCTTACAGGCGGCTGAGAAATATAGACTTACCTTAAATAAGGATAAATGTACTTTCTGCGCAGAGACAATTAATCTGTTAGGCCACACAATAAGCGACCAGACTATCAGACCAGATAAAACAAGGGTTCAACCTTTATTAGATATACCTGTTCCAAAAGATGCCAAGTCCCTCAAAAAGGTTTTGGGGTTATTTGCTCACTACAGTCCATGGGTTAAGAATTTCTCACATAAAATAAGGCCTTTGATTGACGTAAACAGATTTCCACTAACTAAGGAAACGATTTTTCATTTCAACGCTCTTAAAACTGAATTAGCAGAGTCAAGTCTTAACACAATTGATTATAATGCTACATTTACGGTCGAAACAGACGCCTCGGAATTTGCAATCGGGGCTATTTTATCACAGAATGAACGACCTGTAGCCTATTTTTCACGTTCATTATCTGCACCCGAAAGACGTCATTCATCAATTGAAAAAGAAGCTTGCGCCATCGTAGAGGCACTCCGTAAATGGCGACATCTACTTTCTGGAAAGCATTTCATCTTAATAACTGATCAGCAGTCTGTTGCTTTTATGCTCTCTCATCACACAAGTAAAATAAAAAATGAAAAAATAGAAAGATGGAGACTCGAACTTTCTTGTTTTAAATATGACGTCGTATACAGGCCCGGAAAACTCAATTTGGCGGCGGACGCTCTATCTCGTGTTTGTGCTCACATAAATACAAATAATTTAGCCAATCTGCACAACGCTCTTGGACATCCCGGTATCACGAGAATGACACACTGGGTTAGAACCAAAAATTTGCCATATTCCGTCAATGATATCAGAGCCGTAACGTCATCATGTAAAATATGTGCTGAAATTAAGCCACGATTTAATAAAAACCAAGGCAGTCTTATAAAAGCAACGGCCCCTTTTGAACGTCTGAGTATTGATTTTAAGGGACCACTACCAACAAATACGAAGAATAAATATATACTAACTATAATTGATGAATATTCAAGATTTCCGTTTGCCTACCCCTGTCCAGACGTGCCAGCAGAGTCTGTAATAAACAGCCTTAGGGATCTTTTCTTTATGTTTGGAACCCCACTTTTTGTTCATTCCGATAGAGGATCTGCGTTTATGTCAGAACGTGTCCAACAATTCTTGCTGTCTCTAGGAATTGCTTGCAGCCGGACTACTCCCTACAACCCACAAGGAAACGGACAGGTGGAGCGCCTGAATGGCACTTTATGGAGGACTGTACAACTTTTTCTAAAATCAAAAAACTTGGATGTCGCATATTGGGAGAAGGTTCTTCATGAGTCACTCCATGCAATTCGGTCATTGTTGTGTACATCCACGAACACCACTCCTCATGAACGGTTATTCTACCACCCACGACGGTCAATGAATGGCCAATCAATCCCGTCATGGCTTTCAACCTCCAGTACCGTCCTCTTGAGAAATAATGTTCGACAGTCAAAATATGACCCTCTTGTAGAAGAGGTCGAGCTTTTACAAGCTAATCCTGCATATTCATTTATAAGATATTCTGATGGTAGAGAAACTACCGTTTCAAATAATCAATTAGCTCCTTTACCTAATGACGAAGCCGGAATCTGTGATGAAGCACCTACAGGCATAGAAGCTACTGAGCAAGAGTCTGGAACTCCTCAAGAATCTGAGGTTACTCAAAGCCAACAAGAGGTGGCCCGGGAAGAACCTGACATAGACGAGAGGCGTCACTCAAGCAGGTCCCGAAAACCGCCCGGCTACTTGAGAGACTATGTTTGCGAGATATAAAAACCCTGCTGGGAAGAATGACGTAGATTTATATCTATGGTAATGCCGTTACATTGTCAATTTATCATAAACTAGTTTCATGTATTTGAGCCAATTTCTTTATGTAGAATAAAGCCTTAATTTCCGAAAGGCTTTGCGTTTTCTTTATATCAAGAATTATCACCCGAGGACCGAGATTTGTGATAGTTGTGGTGTTAGAAAGTTAAAATTCTTATCATATTGCTCCAATCTATAAAATAGATGTAAAATTAGATGAAGAAGACAAACACAAAACTTGATGACATTTTTCTCAATATAGAATGTCAGAAGCAGTACTATATTCTTTGTAGAGGCTAGCACATGTAATACCTACTTAAAAAATACAATTTTAAATCCTAACTACAAGTAAATGTGTGTTTAATGTAGTAGAATCAAGTTTCTAGCCTCTCAACTAAATCACTTTTTTTTCCTCTTGTAGATGCAGCGCGGCTTCTTAGTTCTTGTTTAGTGTAGGTATGCACTTGCATTGACGAATAATATTCCATATTTGTTTTTTAAAATAAACTCAATTTTTATAACAAAATACGTGTTTGTTTTTTGTACAAGCTAGCTATACAGTAATCTGACTTATGGGACAACGATCGCAGCGACATCTATGAATAGCTTTGAGTTGCCATCCCCATTCTCAAAATTCATTTTTTCGCGGCGGTTTGGTAAGCTTGATGGAAGACTTCAAAAGGAGGAGTACAATACGGTTCAGTTCAGTACTTGCGACTACCATAGCCTCGCCTCTGATTGAAAGGAAATGCTGTTCTTTTTCTGGCTAGCAACATCAATATTTTTGTCCTTGTTCTTGTTGCCAAAATCGCTAAAATTTAGGAAAAAAAAATCCTCCATTGAGTTACTCAGCTCAGTACTGTATCCATTTCAGTTAATTCCTAAAAAATAACTCTTTAGCTGGAATTCTATTGCGTTGCAATTTTCCTTTTCAAGTTTTCCTTCATTTTATTGTAGAATATAATTTCAACGTAGACAGCGATGGAAGCTTTGGAAGATACCTCTTCTTCTGATGACGAAATCGAAGTACCATATTCTCCAACTAGTCCTCAATTTGGTGGAAAAAAACTGAAACTGAATGATGGAAGTTCGCAGGATAGTTTTAGAGCAGCAGGTAAAAGTCCAACTTCACAACAACTGCAAAAATAATGTGACGTAAAAACTTCGTGTCCATTTTGATGTTTTTTTTTTAGTTGAGGCTTCGAATAAAGATGAAAATGTGGATAGTGGAGTGTCTGCGGATAAGTCTGAGAGCACCAGTAGCGAGGACCGTGCTCCGGCAGCGATAGAGGGGCCTTCCAACGAGGTGGTGAATGCAGCCCCTTCTGGAAGCAACGTTCGTGCGATCCTGCTGAACCTCAGGCGCCCAAGATGGGGCAGAAACTACAGGAAACGAAAGACTCCTGACAGAGACACAGATAGTAACGCATCTTCGAGGGATTCTGATGATTTATCTGTAGATGAGTCAACTCCACCTCCAAGAGCAAATGAAAATCAATCTACTTCTGAGACAGAGAGCGATGATCTTAGGAGGTTAGCTGATTTCCTCAATCCTGAGACTGATAGTACTTGTAGTGGGTGAGTATCCTAGCCTTTTTTTTCTGTACTTTTATCATGACATACCTCTTTTTAGCATGTCAATGGCAAATCATTTTATATATTTTGTTTAGCCCAAAATTCAGCTATGTGAACCCTCGGTATAACTTGAGACCAATCCCTCACTTATAAAAACAACTGCCAAGCAATAAAAATGAAAGTCCATGCCAGGAATCACCTGCTGCGCCGCCTAACATCATGCTATACTGGGGGCAACATTATTATTGAATATTTTTACAACACATTTTTTTTCTAGTGTTTGTTTTGAATAATTCGTGGGTTTGTACACCTCTCCTGACCTGGTTGATAACCTAATGATTGATAAAGGTCAGGATCAGTATTATGTATCAGCACTAATACGTTAATTTCGAGGAAACTTGCGTGTTCACTCACTTGACATAAAACCAGACTGGATTATTCAATTACCCTCGAGTACAGTATATGACATGCCTTTCCCCTGAGAAGGCTCCTTCATCATTCTTCTTTTTAGCACATTAATTGTCCCTTATTTATAACTAACACTATAACACTTATCACTACTAAATACTACTCATTTTCTAGTCTTTATTTCTGTTTACTATTTATTTTAATTAATCACTTTCACTATTAGTGTCTCTCCCTACAACTGACTGCTGGGAAACTTCCAGTTCGTCCTCAGAATTTTCTTCTGTTCTGTACGCCATCCTCTTGTTAATGGATTGTGGAGGTGATTCAGATAAACTTCTTTTGTTTCCTTTCGTCCTACAATCCTCTTGTGAAGGTTGGTATATCTCTATCTCCTGTGGTCCTGACACTCCAATTATCTCAGCCTATTTAGATGGTGATGGTAATAGCACATCATCCTCATCATCTGTCTCAGCCAGTCTTGGTTGACTGTTACCTGTTTGAACCATTTTAGGCTCCATCTCTTCTTTTTCCCCCCCAAAGCTATGCATCTGATTGATTATGTCTCTTCAAAAGTTTTCCATTCCACTTTACTAGATATCTACAAACTCCTAACTTTTTCTCAACCTTTCCTTTTAGCCACCTAGGTCCTCCGGAATAGTTCTTTATGTAAACAGTTTGTCCCACTTCAAAATTTCTCACTTTTATGTTTTCATTATTTTCTAATTGTTGTAATTGTAAGTTATCTTTAGATGAAAGAGGATTCAGGTAATCGAATTTCGTACGGAAATGTCTGTTATTCAGTAGTTCAGCCGGTGTTTTCTCATTGATGCTGTTCGGTGTTGTTCGTAAGCCATACAATATCTTGGGAAGTCTCATTTGCCACGGTACTGTCGATAATTTCCGCAACTTGTTTTTTACTGTCTGTACTGTTCTTTCTGCCTGTCCATTAGATGCCGGATGATATGGTGCTACTAATACATGTCTGATACCATTGATTTTACAGTATTTCTGAAATTCTTCTGCGACAAAGCTCCTACCATTGTCACTTACAATTTATTGTGTCTGGTAATCTTTGTTCTGCAAATATATCTCTAAGTATTTTTATTAGTGTTGTACTGCTCATGTCCGGGACAATTTTTACTTCAGGCCATTTAGAAAAGGAATCAATTAATATAAGAAATGTTTTCCCCTGAAAAGGTCCAGCGTAATCCATGTGTAATCTAGACCAGGCTTTATTTGGTCTTATCCAGTGAAGTGTAACTTTTGTTGGCATATTTCTATTTTCAGCACAAATATGACAATTCCTAATTAGATCTTCTATGTGTTTGTCGATAGCAGGCCACCAGAAGTAACTTCTAGCCATTGCTTTTGTAATTACAATTCCATCATGAGTTGTGTGTAATTCTTCTAATACTTTAGCCCACATTTTTTCCGGTAGCACAACTCTATTACCCCATAGAATGCAATTTCTAAATGTAGACAATTCTTCTCTTTTTTGCCAATATACTTTTAACTCGCTTTCAGTTTTATTTGGCCATCCATTCTTAATCCAGTACAAAATGGTACTCAATTTTGGATCTTTTAAAGTTAGTTTAGCAATTTCTTCAGCAGAAAATTCTAATTCAAGTGGTGTTTCTTCTATGAGAAGTACCACTGAAAAATCTTCTATATTTTCTGTACTTGGAGAAGGCCATCTACTTAGAGCATCCGCATTCCCCAAGTTACATCCTTTTACATACTCTAATGAGTAATCATAAGAATTTAATAGGAGGGCCCATCTTAACATTCTAGGTGAAATTATATTTGGGATTGGGCGTTTTGGATCAAATAACCCCAACAATGGTTTATGATCAGTTTTGATTGTAACTTTCCTACCACTTACAAATTGGTGGAATTTTTTCAATCCAAAGACTATCGCCGCTGCCTCTTTGTCCAATTGAGCATAGTTTCGTTCATGAGCATTCATAGTCCTTGATGCAAACATGATAGGTCTAATACTGCCATCTTCCATTTCATGTTCTAATACGGCTCCAAGTCCATATTGAGACGCATCACAAGACAATATTAATTTCTTTTTTAAATCGTAATGTACCAATGTGTCATCACTTGTTAACATTTTCTTTAACTTTTCAAATGCTGTTTGATGTACTGACTTCCACTGCCATTCCATGTTTTTATTCAGCAGTTTGTACAATGGTTCCGCAACGGTAGCTTTGTGTGATAAAAATCGATCATAGAGATTTAAAAGTCCTAGAAATGCCTGTAAAATTACCAGGGGCTGGAAACCCCTTGATTGCATCGATTTTATCTTCATTTGGATGAATACCACTCTCATCAACAACAAATCCTAAAAAATCTACTTTAGATGCCATAAACTTGCACTTTTCTTTATTCACCCTTAACCCTGCTTCTTGTAGCTGTTTAAGTACAGCATTAAGTCGAACATTGTGTTGATTTACATCCGTTCCACTCACAACAATGTCATCGAGCAGTACAGCTACTCCAGGAATATGAGCCAACAACAATGACATCAACCGTTGAAAAATACCTGGACACGCTTTAACACCAAATGGTAGTCTCTTTACCTTATATAGGCCTTTTGGCATATTGAGTGTAAGTAAGAGAGATGTAGGTTCATCGACAGTCACTTGTGTGTACGCTCTGTCCAAATCAATTTTTGAAAAAATCACTCCACATTGCAACTGTGTGAACGCTTCGTCCAATGTTGGCAAAGGGTATGTGTCTGTGTCAGTTGCCATATTTACTGTTGACCTATAGTCACCACAGAGTCATACACTTCCATTTGGTTTTAGAACTGGTACAATTGGCGTTGCCCATTTTGAATGTGCCACAGATTCTAAAACATATTCACTTACCAGCCTCTCAATTTCCTTGAAAACCCTTTCTCTTATAGCAAATGGAATCGGTCTACATTTAAGAAATTTTGGGGCAGCCCCTTCCATTGGTGTTATGCTTACTACTGGTCCAGTATATTTACCCAAACCTTCTTCAAAAACTTCTTTGTATTTTTTTAGTAAACTATTGGTACCTTTTTTTTCTATTTTAATACTATTTATACCTATTAATTGGATATTCAAATCATCAAACCAATTTCTACCCAGTAAACTCGGGCCATGTCCTTTTGCTATTATCAGAGGCAAGTTTTTATTACTACCTTTGTAATGTACCTGTACCATCACTTTACCTAAAATATGCAAGGGGTTGTCAGTCCATGTTTTTAATTTTAGATAATTTTGTTCCATTTTCGGTAATTTGTCTTTCCAAATGAGCCTGGCTGTCGGTTCACTGATCAATGAAAATGCACACCCGGAATCAATTTCCATTTCAATTTCAAAATTATTTATTAAAATGTTTACTAAGAAGGCAGATACTCTTGTTTGAGAAACATTGTTTATAGATGATTCATAAAGACCATTGCAGTCTGACTTCAATGCACTACCACTACCTTTCTCTTTATTTTTGCTGAAACAGACAATTTCAATATGGCCTGTTTTCCCACAAAAATTACATTTTGACTACCGGAATCTGCACTCGCTCTTTATGTTGTTTACCACATCGGAAACATTCTGGTTTGTTTTGAGCTCTGCTGAATTTTATTTCATTTTTTTATACGAAATTTTATTGACCTCCATCGGTTCCTCTAAACTTATGTTAGATTTGCTCATTTCCGGAATAACTATAAGATTAGCATCACTGTTGGCCGATTCATGTGACAATGCCATATTACATGCTGATTCAAATGTTAAATTAGGCTGTTGTAACATCTATCTCTGAACCTCCTTGTCACGGATCCCACGTACTAATCGATCACGCAAAGTAACCTCACTTATTTTCTTTGGAGCTATCAATGAAGTAATTAGATCAAATAAATCCGGACCACATACCGCTAGTAGGTTCGCCTTTTTCTTTGCATCGTCTGTCTGTTACTGTTACAGGTCGCGCGATGATTCTAGATCGCTCGAGGAAAGTAGTGGGGGCAATCGGCGCATGTGTACAATCGTAGCGAATACGAACGCAGCGCGGGAATCGATGAGCGACTAACCTACCAATAACGAGTCGCCGTCGGCGCACACCCACCCCCCTCACTCCGCACGTCTTCATAAAGACCTTAAAATTGAACACTGCGCATGCCCTTTCCACTTTTGCCGAGCGATCATAAACCACCGCGCGACCTGTACTTCATTTGCTTCTAAACAAAATGCAAACCTTGTAATGTAGTTTTCCCAGCAGCCATGTGCCACCTCAAATTCACTGAACTTCATCACCATTTTTAGGGTTCCGTAGCCAAATGGCAAAAACGGAACCCTTATAGATTCGTCATGTCTGTCTGTCTGTCTGTCTGTCTGTCTGTCCGTGTATGTCACAGCCACTTTTTGTCGAAAGTATAAGAGCTATCCTGTTGAAACTTGGTAGAAAGATGTATTATGTGAACCGCATTAGGATTTTCACACAAAAATCAAAACAAAACAAATTTCGGGGGTGCCCCCCATACTTAGAATTGAAACTCAAAAAAAAAAAATTCACCAAACCCATACGTGTGGGGTATCTATGAATAGGTCTTTAAAAATGATATTGAGGTTACTAACATCATTTTTTTCTCAACTGAACAGTTTGCGCGAGAGACACTTCCAAAGTGGTAAAAAGTGTGTCCCCCCCCCGTAACTTCTAAAATAAGAGAATGATAAAACTAAAAAAAATATATAATGTAGACCTCAACCAAAACTACCAACGAAAATTGGTTTGGATGAGATACAGTTAGCAGTTTTTGAGATATAGTACATTTTCAAAAACCGCAAATATAACTTTGCCATTCATACAAATACTATGAAAAACAAAGTTATTTTTATTGTTTGTGTATATTACTTACTAATCTCAATATAATTATATCTCTAATCTATGCTTGCTGCTACGGAACTCAACTCGCACTTGGCCGGTTTTTACACTTCCGTTTTCAAAATCTATATTTATTATGTAATATTTGCACTTTTTAGGGTTCCGTAGCCAAATGGCAAAAACGGAACCCTTATAGATTCGTCATGTCTGTCTGTCTGTCTGTCTGTCCGTCCGTCCGTATGTCACAGCCACTTTTTGTCGAAAGTATAAGAGCTATCCTGTTGAAACTTGGTAAGTAGATGTATTATGTGAACCGCATTAGGATTTTCACACAAAAATAAAAACAAAACAAATTTTGGGGGTGCCCCCCATACTTAGAATTGAAACTCAAATTTTTTTTTTCACCAAACTCATACGTGTGGGGTATCTATGGATAGGTCTTTAAAAATGATATTGAAGTTACTAATATCATTTTTTTCTAAACTGAACAGTTTGCGCGAGAGACACTTCCAAAGTGGTAAAATGTGTGTGTCCCCCCCTGTAACTTCTAAATTAAGAGAATGATAAAACTAAAAAAAAAATATATAATCTAGAACGCAACAAAAACTTCCAACGAAAATTGGTTTGATGAGATACAGTTAGCAGTTTTTGAGATATTATAGTATATTTTCTAAAACCGCAAATATAACTTTGCCATTCATACAAACACTATGAAAAACAAAGTTATTTTATTGTTTGTGTATATTACTTACTAATCTCAACATAATTATATCCCTAATCTATGCTTGCTACTACGGAACCCTTCATGGGCGAGTCCAACTCGCACTTGGCCGGTTTTTTAGGGTTCCGTACGTCCGAATACAAAAACGGAACCCTTATAGGATCACTCGTGTGTCCGTCTGTCTGTCGCTTACAGTCAATTATCTCCGAATCTACTAGACCGATTGGGTTGAAATTTGGTACACATATCAATTCCTGTGACCCAAGCACAGAGGTGTGACGTGAATAGATGAAATCTGTAAGTGGGAGGTAATTTTTGGGGGGGAAGGGGAAAATGAAAAAAAAAGTTTTGAAAACTGCATCGTGTGACATATCAAATGAAATGTCTTGTTGAGACAATCTTAAATGTATTTTTTTGTAATTTTAAAATAAATAGTTTCCAAGTTATTCAAGAAAATAGACGAAATTTGACCATTCCCCCTCCCCTCTTATCTCGGAAACTACTGAACCTAAAATTTTGAAAAAAATACAGTAATTAGTTTTCTACTTATAGATTATAGGAAAACCTATAAGAAGTCCATATCTGTATATGGGAGGTAATTTTTGGGGGGGAAGGGGAAAATTAAAAAAAAAAATTTGAAATCTGCATCGTGTGACATACCAAATGAAAGGTCTTGTTGAGACAATCTTAAATATATTTTTATTGTTATTTTAAAATAAATAGTTTCCAAGTTATTCAAGAAAATAGACGAAATTTGACCATTCCCCCCCCTTATCTCCGAAACTACTGAACCTAAAATTTTGAAAAAAATACAGAAATTAGTTTTCTACTTATAGATTATAGGATAACCTATAAGAAGTCCATATCTGTATATGAGAGGTAATTTTTTGGGGGGGAAGGGGAAAATTTAAAAAAAAATATTTGAAAACTGCATCGTGTGACATATCAAATGAAAGGTATTGTTGAGACAAACTTAAAAGTATTTTTTTTGTAATTTTAAAATAAATGGTTTCCAAGTTATTCAAAAAAAATAGACGAAGCTTGACCATTCCCCCCCCCTTATCTCCGAAACTACTGAACCTAAAATTTTGAAAAAAATACAGGAATTAGATTTCTACTTATAGATTATAGGATAACCTATAAGAAGTCCATATCTGTATAAGGGAGGTAATTTTTGGGGGGAAGGGGAAAATAAAAAAAAAATATTTGAAATCTGCATCGTGTGACATACCAAATGAAAGGTCTTGTTGAGACAATCTTAAATATATTTTTATTGTTATTTTAAAATAAATAGTTTCCAAGTTATTCAAGAAAATAGACGAAATTTGACCATTCCCCCCCCTTATCTCCGAAACTACTGAACCTAAAATTTTGAAAAAAATACAGAAATTAGTTTTCTACTTATAGATTATAGGATAACCTATAAGAAGTCCATATCTGTATATGAGAGGTAATTTTTTGGGGGGGAAGGGGAAAATTTAAAAAAAAATATTTGAAAACTGCATCGTGTGACATATCAAATGAAAGGTATTGTTGAGACAAACTTAAAAGTATTTTTTTTGTAATTTTAAAATAAATGGTTTCCAAGTTATTCAAAAAAAAAATAGACGAAGCTTGACCATTCCCCCCCCCTTATCTCCGAAACTACTGAACCTAAAATTTTGAAAAAAATACAGGAATTAGATTTCTACTTATAGATTATAGGATAACCTATAAGAAGTCCATATCTGTATAAGGGAGGTAATTTTTGGGGGGAAGGGGAAAATAAAAAAAAAAATTGAAAACTGCATCGTGTGACATATCAAATGAAAGGTCTTGTCGAGACAATCTTAAATATATTTTTTTTGTAATTTTAAAATAAATAGTTTCCAAGTTATTCAAGAAAATAGACGAAATTTGACCATTCCCCCCCCTTATCTCCGAAACTACTGAATCTAATTTATTTAAAAAAATACAGAATTTAGTTTTCTACTTATAGATTATAGGAAAACCAATAAGAAGTCCATGATATTAAAATAACATGGTAAATCACTCAATATTGTGCGTACCAATTTGGGTCAGATTTAAAAAAAACGTGATAGGTAACATCGTACGGAACCCTCTTCACGCGAGTCCAACTCGCACTTGGCCGGTTTTTGCACACTTTTCACTTGTTTTTCCCGTCGCCACTATTATGTATCAGCACTAATACGTTAATTTCAAGGAAACACGCGTGTTCACTCACCTGACATAAAACCAGACTGGATTATTCAAGTACTCTCAAGTACAGTATATGGCAATCAGTAATTAAAATTATGTGATATCTGAGAATCACACTTAAGATTGTATGGATTTCATATCTGCCTAGTTGAAATATTGAAATGGGAATGGAATGCAGTAAAGCATAACAAGGCAATTCCTACTATCCTATTTTATATGATAAATGGGCTAAAATAACCACCATTGTGTATGCATGTAACAGATAACTTCAAAACATTTCGAACAAGTGTACATGTAATAGTTTTTTACTTCAACACTTTGAAGTAGATTTAAAGAACTCTAAAATATTATGTGATGATAAATATATTCAAAAATATGTCCATGCTGTCGTGTTGCGTCATAATTTTATAAATGAGTTAGTAATATGGTCATATTTTTAGTAACAAAATAATGCAAAGTCATAGTAATAAAATTATTAGCCATAAAGATAAAGACAAACATGATACTTTAATTTTGATTGATGTCTTTACAAATAATTAATTATGCAATCGTCTGTTTGTTTTTCACTGACAATCAGTGATTGAAATAAGATGAGCTAAAATACGTAAATATTCAAAAAGAACAGAGATGAAATGGAACTAAGAAAATATTATTTGAGGGTCTTGGAACATTTAAATTGTAAAAAAACCTAAACAATTATCAAATTCATTTCATGTTTCTGTTTACATAAACAAAAAAAACGGTATGCACAATTTTTATTGTTTTAAAAGAAGTAAATCACTTTTCTTTGCTTGAATGATTATAACTAATAAGGTAAAGGTCAAATATTAAATGGAAATATTATGTTAAACTAGCTGCTGCCCGCGACTTCGTACGCGGATTCTGTTGCTTATGCCAGCGGCACGGGGTCGTCAAAATCGAACATCTGATAAGTCTGATGTCCAATTTCAAGAGCCCGGGTAAAAAAATAAATGGGAGTTTTGGCCTGTAGAGTCAAATTTTTATTCATCATCTAAAATTAGTTCTAATCTGTTACCGCCTTTACTGCGTGGAGGTACTCCCAGCTTATGTTATTTTAAAATTATACAGTGAAATTAGTGATAGCTTTGATTTCCACATCAGATGTTTCAGATCTTCAATTTTATACGTCAACAGAGAGTGCTCATCACGCAGAACAACTCTTGCTAAGACGTCATTCCTATACTTCTATGTGATAGTGTAGCTGGGCTCTTGGTGTCCCACATCAGGTGTTCCGCACCAGGTGTTCAAGTTTTTAAGATAAATTATAGCCTATATGTTGGCCAGACATAATACCTATACAACAAAAAAAGAATCATTCAAATCCGTCCAGTACTTTTTGAGTTTATCCCGGACATACATACAGATAAACTGACAAACAGACAAAAATTCTAAAAACTATATTTTTGGCTTCGGTATCAATTGTAGATCACACCCCAAGTATTCTTTTAAAAAAATATTCAATGTACAGTTTTGACTTTCCTACCATTTTATTATATGTATAGATTAATGTATGAAATGATTAGTTATTTATAGGGTGTAAGAGACATCGACGGACAAACGGATACCATGGGTCCAGGACATGATTTTGGACACCCCCTGTTAGAATTTTTCGTCGGATTTTTCCTAATTTTCAAAAAAAAAAATTTTTTTGGAGTTGTTTTTACTTTAGACTGTTCATAATCGTTATTCTTACCTAACCCAATGAGATTTTTAATAAAAAAAGTAATTAATTCACTACTTTCACTAAAAGTAGCAATGTAAATAAAATTAGAAATAAATAAATAAATATAAATAAATATTCCACAACTATCACACAACGCCATCTAGTCCTAAGCTAAGCAGGGCTTGTGTTATGGGTACTAGACAACTGATAAACATACTTATATATTTCTAAATACATACATATTATAGATAAATTACACCCAGACACAGAACAAATGATCGTGCTCATCAAATGGTGAAATGGTAAAATGGTGTCTTCTTAGATGTTTATAATGAAAGGTCATCGTATAACTAAATACTTTGCCCAGTACCACAGTACCTGTAGTACTATGCGCGGCTCACTATTAAAAAAAAAAAACAAACTTATAAAAATAGGAAAAAACCGATGAAAAATTCCAACACGGGTGTATCCGTTTGTGCGTGGATGTCTCTTACACCCTGTATAATTATACAAATAAATACACATTTTCTGCCTGTCACACATGTTATCATTGCAGGTTTAGGTAGAGGTGTACATACCTTCAAGAAAAACCCATGTTTTACCATTTTGTTTAAGTCCCATACCATAGGTAGTCCTTACGCCTATTAGTGTTCTAAACCTTTTGACCACCACATCACAAAAACAAAGAAGTGCCCTCAGCGCCAAGCTAAGAGTTTAATAAACTTTATTCACGTCTAAAAGTCTGTCGTGTAGTCGCCATGGCGTGCTGGGCACTTTTTGGCTTGTCACTTCGTGACTGTTGAGGTCAAAAGGTTTAAGCCTATAAAGCCACCTAAAAATTCCTTCGTACCCTAGTCAGTATTTTTTTTTTAATTCTATTTTAATCCCATTTATTTCCACAAACAGACATACATCAGGAACAATGTCGGACAGCGATGAGAACAGTTATGAGTCTGATGACAACTTGTTAGACTTGAACGACTCTGACTCAGAACCTGAGATGGAGGTGCACAGGCCTCCAAGAACGATTCATGAGTCGGAGGAGAGTAAGGCCAAGACGCCTCCAGTGCTGTTGAAGACGAGGCCTAGCCACAGCTATCTGTTGCTTAGAGGTAATTATTGTGAAAACACTATCTATATTTAAAACAAAAAAAAAAACAAAGAATATGTGTTCATCATTTTTCAATACTCTTAACTGATGGACTAAACAGATTTTCAATTTATTTATGCAGTAAACTACTTCATTGTCAACAGAAATAATAAACCGTGAGATGGGGCTGACATTTCCCTGCGGCAAGACCACGCAAGAAGACCTCATGTTCGAAAGAAGGTTCTACGGATCCCTACACGCGATCTACAGAATGAAGAAGCTACATACACTTAACAAACACAAAGGCTGCGTCAATTCCATAAATTTTCATCCGGAAGGTAAGGAATACTATGTAAACGAGAAAGGCGACATTATCTAATGTTTTCTCGGTCCAAAACTTAGGTCTCGTATCAGAAAGCCTTTCATACCCAACTGTTTGGCTGGCGACCCTTCTTCTTCCTGCCCTTATCCCATTCTACTTGGGGTCGGCGCAACACGTTTTCTTCTTGCATGGGCTGTTTGGCTGGCCTCCCAAAAAAATATGTTTGAAGCCAAGGGACAGAAGAAAAGGGACAGTCACACCCGTAATCACTAAAACACATCCTGTTTCTTCAATTGCCGTTCACGTTTTAGAGCCCTGGTTAATTCTTGAGGCATTCCTGTAGCTCTAGCAGGCATTTGGCTCTATTGTGCTTGGACAGTTTTGATGCCAGCTACTTGAGGCACGAATGGTACACGATGTACAGTTGACTTGGGCCTGGTCTTTGATTGAATGGAAGCCTAACCAATTTCCGTTCGCAAGCCTGCGTCTACGTCAAGGAGAAAGGAGGGATGTGGTGTTGAGAGGATGATTGCCACTAGTTCCCATCCTCTTTTGCTTGCATAACTGCTTCGCAGGAGTGGCTGTTTCTAATACCGCCTCGCTCCGTACCATGGATAGATAGATAGAACCAAGGCCAGAAACGAGAAGTCGCCACCGCCGATTGTCTCCGCGAGGACACGGGGCGTTTATCCGCCTAAGTGGGGCAGACTTCCACTGTATACTCCACCGTGTCTTCAGGGGGTCCACACTATTGTAACACCCAGGCGTATCCTGCCGCCGAACCTGAAACAGGAACCTCCCGAAACAACCGTATACGGTGAGGACCTGCGCCAGGAGGAAGGTGATGACACCATGTCGTCTCCCCAACCATTGCTCAAAGAGTCGTTCTGAGTCAGAATGATAGCAATTGAGGTCAAAACGACTTAAATATTAGTGTAACCCATTCCAACACCTCCCGCGACCCGAATTTGGGTATTGGGATGAGTCACACGAGTCGTGACCAGTCGTTAAACGAAGTGGTGCAAGCAAAATGTTGATTATGGTTTTTACATCAACATTTCCTTTGTAGCAGCACCGAGGTGGTCCCAATTTAGGCGTACTTATTCCCAGCTTACTACATAAAAAATACACTTAACTGGCCAAATGTGGTTTAAGCATACATGTGGTACACCTAGTGATGGGCAGAGGATAAATACTCAAAGGATAAATACTCGAGTATTTATCCGAAATGGATAAATACTCGTATTTATCCGTTTTTATCGGATATTTACTCAAAATGGTGGATATTTATATTTATTGCGTATTGGGTGTTTTTTTTTTCATTTTTCATTCAAAATGACTAGTAATGTCAATAAGGCTTTCCAAAACACAACAATATAACATTATTATTAGTTCTAATGTCAAGACAAAGCAGCGCGCAAGCATCTTGGCTCTCACTGCGCCCTATCCCGCTCTCTTTTTGTCCCGTTTCTTTTGTCTCTTTTGTTTGTCTTGCTCTCTATCCCCCCGCGCCGCATGTCCTAGCAGTGCATAGATTTTCGTCATAAAGAGCACACGCGCGTGTTTGTTTTACTACAACAAATTGATACTTACGAGTATGAATTTTGAAATTGAGTTATTAAAACGTTTCAAGGTATGTTTACTAGATATTATTATTAATTGTGCTAATGGTAAAATGTTTTATTAATTCCTACCAGTTTATAACTTACTTACTTTCCAATGAGCTACAGACTTGTAACTGCGGAAATAACTTAGTACTTGATGACAATACGATAGATATTAACTCACTGTTCTGTTCGTCAACTTTTTTTTTTGCTTTCCGATATTAGAAAATTATAAAATTTATGCCTAAATACTTTAACGTTTCTTAGTGCTCATTTGCGGTACTCATCTGTAAAATTTCAAGCTTCTAGACCCACCTGCTTAAGCTGTGTATTGTATCAATCAGTGTAGATTGTTGCATGTTTATTTTTCAGCTTTATAACTTAATGTTTCCTTGTTTTAGCTATCATGGGAACACCAAAAAAGGTGTTAAGAAACATTTTCGTACCGGTGATTAAAAATCTGTACAATGTAATCATTGCGACAAAAAATTTAAAATAGGAAACGTAAACAGGATGCATAAACATTTAATAAAGTGCTTCAAGTGCCTGGAAACAATTCGAACAGAAATGAAAGAAACTAATTCTCCTTCTAAACGAGTGCCGTTGCAAACAAATTCAGAAAATGTACCCCCAGTGGGCGATCAGTCTTGTGATTGTACGAACGAAGCACCAAGTAAAATTAGTGATTACCACAGAACAGATAAAGTAGGTTAGAAAGGAAATAGTTCCTGATTTGTATCAGAACGCGTGTCGCCGCTTGTCTCCCACTCTTTAACTTCACTACAACCAAGAGACCAATTCCTACGCGGATTACGCACACAAATAAACAACACGCACTAAGATCGTGAGTTTGCTATTGGTTGTCACACTAACGCAATCACTGCGTTTCACGTACACTCGTACACGCGTAAAAGCTCATGTATGCTAGGGCGACTAAAAGGTCGATTGTTGATATCGATAAAATGAATGTAATCTTGCTTCTTACTTTGCAAGTAATGTGGACTATGTGGACTTCTGTAATGCATGTTGTGAACATTATTCATGCGAATATAGAAACAAATCAATGAAAGTGAAACAAATAAAAATACATAACTGAATTTTAAAACCAATTTTATTATAAACATTAGGATTTAACATGAAATATTTGGTTCCGTATCAAGATAACTACGTTCATTTAAACTACTGTCGATATAGCTACGGTTGACTCACGTAAGTTCAACACACCTATAAAAATACCTAATGGACGACTGGCCTACAGTATTTTGTTTACTAAATAAAACGCACTCGTTTTTTTTTCTAAAGCGGAGGAAGTAGGCTTTTGAAGTAAGGTCGACGGAGCCCCGCTTCGCTCCGAGCTCCTTTTTTCTGTCTACACGGTTTAAAGGAACCTAACCAAACCGAACCTCGGGGTGCCCTTGAAGTCGATCGTCTTCTTCTCGTTCAAAACCATAAAGTTGTTCAGCTGATATTTAGGTAGGAGTGTATGTACCGGGGCACTGAGAATAAAAATGTCGTAAAAACGACTTGGGGTACCCCGACACGGACAGGTTAGGTTAGAAGGGGATGGCGGGGTCTGAAAGACTCGTGGTTTTTTTTTAAACCACCCAGAAGTAGGAGCACCGCGAAGTGGTGCTCCGTCGACGTTTGTATGTTATCACACATACCGTAACAGGGATATTAAAATTGTAGCTAAATATACCGTAGTTGAATTAACCATAGGTGTATTAAACGTAGGTGAATTAACCGTAGGTGAGTTAACCATAGGTGAATTAAACGTAGGTGAATTATCTATTAGGTATTTCGTACATTAGTTATAACAAACTTATGTGAAACGACCATTAGTTATACCAACCGATAGGTCTTTTGACCGTAGTTATATCGGTAGTAGTTGAAATGAATGTAGTTATTTTGATACAGAACCAAATATTTATCGTATATATTGTTTGTTCATTAGAGAAAATCAGTTCTACCAGTTGTCTCAATCCACAGTTTTCATATATCTGGATCTGGAAACCTAAATCATATTATAAAAATCATTTATATCAGTTTCAATTGAAAAATTACATAAAACTTTTATACAAAAAAAATACAAAACCTCACTCAAAATCTACATTAATAATAATTGGTCGTAATAAATAATAAGTGTACTATTGATAATAATCAGTTGATCATAGTAATTATCGACACTGTTTACACATTGGTGCAGCACTATCGAGGTGCCTAGATTTCGTGGAATTGAACCTTTCGTTCGACACTCGGGACTCTCGCAGTGAACGTAATACATTGCGCGATCGCTCACGTAGTGCAAAACGCATCCATCTATAATGCAAGCAATATATTACTATTCGTCTTCTTGCGATTATTTCGGTTTTGTCTACAAACTTCATAATGCCAATGTTATAATTACAAATATCACAAGTATTTTAATGTTTTTGGACTTACCGGTGGAAAGAAATCCCTTCTCATGCTAAACTACACACTTGGCCTCTTTTCTGACACGTTATAATAGCGCAAGACGGCATAATTTAACATTTTTTGCGGAGCTTACGTACGCTGTCAAAACAAGAGCGCGATTGCAGGCCGGTAAAGTAAATTTCGGTTGATATTGAGCGTCTGCTCATCTCCGCGGCGCGCGTGCCCCGCCCACAAGGCCCTTCTAACCTCCTTTATATGTTCTGTGGTGATTACTCAAATATGAGCGAAACTCTGAAGAAGATTAGAGAAAGAACTCCAAGACCGATCCCTGTGGAACACCGCACGACACCTCTCGCCGGTTCCATTCTCCCCGGTGACCGGGGTAGATGACGGCTCTGTCCGTCAGGTAGTCCTCGACTATACGACGGAGGTAGGTCGGCACCCGGTGATACCGGAGTGCCTCCCTGATGCAACTCCAGGGCAGGGTGTTGAAGGCGTTGGTGATATCTAAAGACACCGCCACGACGACCCTGCCCCGAGCCACTGCATCCCCCGTCGTGAGGGCTCTCAAACGCATGATGGCATCCACCGTCGAGCGCCCCCTGTGGAAGCCAAACTGGCTCTCCGCAAGGTCCGGACCCACCCGATTCAGGTGCCCGACGAGGCGGTTTGCAATTACTCTTTCAAAGAGCTTGCCCACCTCGTCGAGCAGCACGATGGGCCGGAATGAGGACGGAGAGTCCGCAGGGCGCCCGGGCTTCTGGATCAGGACCAGTTTCCCCGTCTTCCAGCGAAGCGGGAACTGGCCCCTCTCCAGGCACGCGCTGAAAAGCCCCCCCAGTCGAGGCCCGAGAGTCCCGGAGGCCAGGAACCAGGCTTTTCCTGGCAGGCCATCGGGTCCTG
The DNA here is from genome assembly GCA_950005045.1 of Agrotis exclamationis. Taxonomy (NCBI): domain Eukaryota; kingdom Metazoa; phylum Arthropoda; class Insecta; order Lepidoptera; family Noctuidae; genus Agrotis; species Agrotis exclamationis. The sequence continues at coordinate 2,816,388 of OX465422.1, read as the reverse complement.
GGTCGATATTTTTGGACTTGAGCCGTAGCTCCGCCACTCTTAGGTCTACCTCGGTCACCTCCGGAGGGTCGTAGACGTCGTCGTCGCTGTGGTCCGCGTTTGCGCCAGCATCACCGTCAGGTTCCGTCGGAGACGGAGCCATAGGCGGGGGAGTATGCTTCCCTCGCGATGGGAACAGGGCGCTCACCACTTCCTCCACGAACTGAGGCCGGAGACTCTGCGTCAACGGGGGAGCCCAGGGGCGGAGCTTCTGTCTCGCCCACTTGTAGGGTCGGCCCCATGGGTCCCCCTTGCGGGCCAATTCTTTGGCCCGCCAGATCTCGTCGCGGAGGACGGTCTTCGCTGCCCTGTAGCCTTCGCGCAGCTCCGCCTCTACAGTCGCCGCATCCGGAGGTCGGGTGCGGTGCCTGCGGAACCTGGTGTACCGGCGTCGCGCGGCAACGCACGCCTTGCGCAGCGCTGCCAGCTCGTTCGACCACCAGTACAGCTGACGCAGGGCGCGTCCTTGCCGGACCTGGGGCATGGCCACGTCACGCGAACGTAACGTCCACCACCGACTCGCCCGCCCACCGCACGCACGTGGGGACAGAACCCCGGTTCTCGATGACCAGGCCCTGCGCCGGGGCCCAGTGCTCGAGTCTTCTGCCCCGCACAACGTCCATAAACCGGGAACCCCAGGCCACATTTTTGGCGTTGAAGTCCCCGAGGACGAGCGCGGGGAACTTTGTCAGTACTTAACGAAAATTTTCGTTATTGAGTATTACAGTAATTTTGTTTTTATTAAAGCGATTAATATACCTTGGTTCAAATCTATATTTTCAGATTTTCATTTATTCCCACCCATAAAACAAATAAAAACCCGTGAAATAACGGAATTAAAACTGTAAATAGTTTTTATCCACTGTTTTGAGTAAATACTCGAGAAGAAACGGATATTTATTGAGTATTTATCCATTTTGAGTATTTATCCGGATAAAAACCCATCACTAGGTACACCACAAAAAAACGGGATAGGTATTTACCGTGTTTATTAATTGTTATGATTATCCGATATCTCGGATCTGTTGCCTACTGCATCACGTCTCCCTAACCCTTTGGAGATAACAGGCACAATTATTTTATATTACGCGTTTGGGGGAATGAGGAACAGGGTTCAGGGAACCCTTTACCCGACATAAAGAAGGTACCATCAACGAGACGGATGGACTTTTTTTTTTTTTTTAGTGTGGCAAAATCATCAAATGAGTCCTCCCGCCCTGGGTGGGGCGGGAGGGACTGTCAGACTCTTACTGACTAAAATCCACCCGTGTTCCGTCGGATGCCCTTTACGTTCCGGGGCCACGGTATCCTGGATTAAGAAAAATCCGCGACCCCGGCAGGCATTTGGCCCCATAAGGGGCCCCGTTGGTGACGCGTGAAACACGACGCGCCACCGACCCGGGCTTGGTCCTTGGTCGGACGGCGAGCATACCCATTACTCACCGTCCGCAAGCCCGCTCCGCCGCTGTGCCCTCTGCTGTTCAGAGGGACACGCGTTGGAGCGTCCACCCGACAGGCTATTTGCATACGGGCAAAGAAACCCCTTAGGCACACAGTGCCTAAGGAGAGTTTTTGCCCGCATCCCAGGGCGCACCGGCCCGAAAAACTGGTCTTCCCCCCGGACGTATCCGAGAGGGAACTCCAGTCCACGGGCGCACGTGGAGGTTTCCTGTCTTAGCACCCCAGACGGATGGACTTAAATAAAGAAAGCTTTAATTGAACAATGTAGGGCACTTGATTTGTTGCTTCGCTCCGAAAACACGACTAGCGACATCTAGCTAGTTGTCTCTTTGTTTGACCACTGAATCATGGTGGCTGCATGCATGTCTTTGTTGACAGGGCACCTCCTAGCATCGGGTTCGGACGACACGAACGTAGTGGTGTGGGATTGGGCCCGCAACGCAGCCATACAGACGATCAAGACGGGACACAAGTCCAATGTGTTCCAGAGCAAGTTCCTCTTCCTGAACGCTGAGAGTCAGCTGAATATAGTCACGTGTGCCAGAGATGGACAGGTGAGGAAATAATATGAATTGATTTTTTATCCTCTTCTTAACTTTCTAAGGGCTGATTTTTCAATAGTCAGATACCTTTTATCATAGGAATAAAAATGGCGGTTTGACAGCTTATCTATAGAAAATAATGTCAAATCGCTATTTTTATTCCTCAGATAAAAGTTATCTGACTATTGAAAAATCAGCCTTAAGTAACATAAATGCGTAAGGAAGTTTGTTTGTTACTTTTTCACGGCCAAAACACTGACGACGTGGTCATCCTGAACTTTTGCATATTCATTGTACAGCGATAGACATAGGGTCCATAGACCTTTCGTTCCAGAAAAAAGTACTGTTTCCGAGAAAAAAAACAAATTCGACTCACAGTCGGTTGACTGTTGTGTTCTTGTATATTATTGGAACGGAACGAAGTTCCTTATCGCGCGTTGCAAAAAGGGGCTAGACGGAAAAAATTAAGACGAAAAGTTGTAACGACACTTTTTGCTATAGTAAGCTATTGTAAGCCGTGCGGCGTGCGCATGTTTCTCTGTCTGTCTCTTTCTCTCTTATAGAAAGCAAGCCAGATATTTTCGTTTCGTCTTTCTATTTCGCATTGAACAGTGTGGTGTCGCGACGATTATTTTTGTTGAGTGTATACAGTAACTTCGTTCCATCCGGGTGTCCCTTGACACCTCTCAAGTATTTATTATATTTTAAACGCGCGGATAACTCTGTCATTACAATAAAGAATGTATGTGTATAATCCGTTAATCGTTGATGATGAAAACACTCATCATCTTCATCAGCCTAGGCCCCTAAAACTGCATTTTGTTCTACTCGTTTCTCGGTATGACTCATCTAGCCGCCTTGCTAAGATCGTTGCGCCACGTAGCTTAAGCGCATCTTACACAACTTTTGCCTATTTGCATTGCATTACATTGCGGTACGGTTAGCGCAGTGACTGAGCCATTGGATTGCTGCGCTGCGTGTTGCGGGTTCGATTCCCGCACGGAGCAAATATTTGTATGATCTGCAAATAGTTGTTTCGGGTCTGGGCGTTTGTGTATGTGAGTTTCTATGTTTGTAAACGCACCCACGACACACGAGAAATTCCTGGTGTGGGGCAACGTATGCATAAAACACGACCCCCACACTGACCATTATTTTCTTTGTACATTCCTAGGTCCGTCTCTTACAATGCCACCCAAGCGGTGGGGCCACAGTCTCCCGTCGAAGGCTGGCGTCCCACTCCCGCGCCGCCCACAAACTGCACGTGTGCGCGGCTGAGCCTCACCTGGTGATTTCGGCGGGAGAGGACGGGCTCGTCATGCAGTGTGACGTGCGAGCTGAACATGCCTTCAGGTACTGAGCAATAGGGTAGTTATTGCATAAATAAATTGAAAATCTGCCAGTCCGCCAGATAGAGTATTAAAAAATAATGTACACTTTTTTAAATTAATCCATTTTCACAAAGATAAAATGCTTCGAAATTCGAAAGTGGGGGCTTGTGACGTCATAACGTTTGTTAAATTACGTAGTAACGTTTTGTGATTTTTAGAAGCGCTGTATCTTCGTCATTTTTAGGGTTCCGTAGCCAAATGGCAAAAACGGAACCCTTATAGATTCGTCATGTCTGTCTGTCTGTCTGTCTGTCTGTCTGTCTGTCCGTGTATGTCACAGCCACTTTTTGTCCAAAGTATATGAGCTATCCTGTTGAAACTTGGTAAGTAGATGTATTATGTGAACCGCATTAGGATTTTCGCACAAAAATAAAAACAAAACAAATTTTGGGGGTGCCCCCCATACTTGGAATTGAAACTCAAAAATTTTTTTTTCACCAAACACATACGTGTGGGGTATCTATGGATAGGTCTTCAAAAATGATATTGAGGTTACTAATATCATTTTTTTCTAAACTGAACAGTTTGCGCGAGAGACACTTCCAAAGTGGTAAAAAGTTGGTCCCCCCCCCCGTAACTTCTAAAATAAGAGAATGATAAAACTAAAAAAAATATATAATGTAGACCTCAACAAAAACTTCCAACGAAAATTGGTTTGGATGAGATACATTTAGCAGTTTTTGAGATATAGTACATTTTAAAAAACCGCAAATATAACTTTGCCATTCATACAAACACTATGGAAAACAAAGTTATTTTTGTTGTTTGTGTATATTACTTACTAATCTCAATACAATTATATCCCTAATCTATGCTTGCTACTACGGAACCCTTCATGGGCGAGTCCAACTCGCACTTGGCCGGTTTTTTAGTTAACGTAACAACAGAAAAAATACGGGTCAAATATTTTTTGATAACCTATTTATCGGACTAATAAATTGTTTTGGGTAAAATCTCCTATTGACTGCTGCGAAGCCTGATACAGGTTCGATTCCTGCGCAGAACAAATGTTTGTATGGCCTACTGGCAGCTCTGGGTGTATTTGTGTAAGTATATAAGTTTGTGAACGCATACGTGATACAGGATTAATAATTATTCCTGAGCCTTTATCACGAGTTTTCACTATTTTACTTTACAGCGTCTTTCCAGTATTTACAGCGTTTCTTGTATGCAAAAATGGAACAGCGCCTCTGGTGTAGTTCACCTCAGTTCACGTTTGTTAAATAAGCCATGTGAACTTCCAGATTGTTCCAAGTGAAGGACCGCAGCGTGGTGATCCCGCTGTACAGCGTGAGCGGCCACCCGCGGGAGCCGCGCGAGCTGGTGGTGGCGGGCCGGGACAAGTACGTGCGGCTCTACGACAGACGGAAGTCCACCAAGCCCGTCGCCATGTACTGTCCCACCACCTTCCACGAGAAGACCACGGTAACATATCTAACTTAATGTAACTACGAGCTGGTGGTGGCGGGCCGGGACAAGTACGTGCGGCTCTACGACAGACGGAAGTCCACCAAGCCCGTCGCCATGTACTGTCCCACCACCTTCCACGAGAAGACCACGGTAACATATCTAACTTAATGTAACTACGAGCTGGTGGTGGCGGGCCGGGACAAGTACGTGCGGCTCTACGACAGACGGAAGTCCACCAAGCCCGTCGCCATGTACTGTCCCACCACCTTCCACGAGAAGACCACGGTAACATATCTAACTTAATGTAACTACGAGCTGGTGGTGGCGGGCCGGGACAAGTACGTGCGGCTCTACGACAGACGGAAGTCCACCAAGCCCGTCGCCATGTACTGTCCCACCACCTTCCACGAGAAGACCACGGTAACATATCTAACTTAATGTAACTACGAGCTGGTGGTGGCGGGCCGGGACAAGTACGTGCGGCTCTACGACAGACGGAAGTCCACCAAGCCCGTCGCCATGTACTGTCCCACCACCTTCCACGAGAAGACCACGGTAACATATCTAACTTAATGTAACTACGAGCTGGTGGTGGCGGGCCGGGACAAGTACGTGCGGCTCTACGACAGACGGAAGTCCACCAAGCCCGTCGCCATGTACTGTCCCACCACCTTCCACGAGAAGACCACGGTAACATATCTAACTTAATGTAACTACGAGCTGGTGGTGGCGGGCCGGGACAAGTACGTGCGGCTCTACGACAGACGGAAGTCCACCAAGCCCGTCGCCATGTACTGTCCCACCACCTTCCACGAGAAGACCACGGTAACATATCTAACTTAATGTAACTACGAGCTGGTGGTGGCGGGCCGGGACAAGTACGTGCGGCTCTACGACAGACGGAAGTCCACCAAGCCCGTCGCCATGTACTGTCCCACCACCTTCCACGAGAAGACCACGGTAACATATCTAACTTAATGTAACTACGAGCTGGTGGTGGCGGGCCGGGACAAGTACGTGCGGCTCTACGACAGACGGAAGTCCACCAAGCCCGTCGCCATGTACTGTCCCACCACCTTCCACGAGAAGACCACGGTAACATATCTAACTTAATGTAACTACGAGCTGGTGGTGGCGGGCCGGGACAAGTACGTGCGGCTCTACGACAGACGGAAGTCCACCAAGCCCGTCGCCATGTACTGTCCCACCACCTTCCACGAGAAGACCACGGTAACATATCTAACTTAATGTAACTACGAGCTGGTGGTGGCGGGCCGGGACAAGTACGTGCGGCTCTACGACAGACGGAAGTCCACCAAGCCCGTCGCCATGTACTGTCCCACCACCTTCCACGAGAAGACCACGGTAACATATCTAGCTTTTGCCCGCGGCTTCGCTCGCGTAATTAGTCGAAAATCTAAGAAGAATACAAACTTTCGTCCCCTATTTTAACCCCTTAAAGGTAGAATTTTAAAAAACCTTTCTTAGGGGATGCCCACGTCAGCTCACGTCAGCTTTATGCATTGCATGCAAAGTCTCAGCCAGATCGGTTTAAAATTGACAAAGTTTCATACAAAGATTCATCCCCTATTTTATCCCCTTGGGGGTAGAATTGATCAAAATCCTTTCTTAGCAGGATGCCCACGTCATAACATCTACCTGCATGCCAAATTTCAGCCCGATCCCTTAAAATATAAGAAGATTTATACAATCTTTCATCCCCTATTTTATCCCCTTAGGGGTGGAATTTATCAAAATCCTTTCTTAGGGGTTGCCTACGTCATAGTAGCTTTATGCATGCAAAGTCTCAGCCCGATCGGTTAAAAATTGACAAAGTTTCATACAAACTTTCATCTTCTATTTTATCCCCTTGGGGGTAGAATTGATCAAAATCCTTTCTTAGCGGATGCCTACGTAATAACATCTACCTGTATGCCAAATTTCAGCCCGATCCGTCCAAAATCTAAGAAAAATTATACAAACTTTCATCCTCTATTTTATTCCCTTAGGGCTGTAATTTATCTAAATCCTTTCTCAGGGGTTGCCTACGTCATAGTAGCTTTGTGCATGCAAAGTCTCAGTCCGATGGGTTTAAAATTGACAAAGTTTCATACAAACTTTCATCCCCTATTTTAACCCCTTGGGGGTAGAATTGATCAAAGTCCTTTCTTAGCGGATGCCTACGTAATAACATCTACCTGCATGCCCAGCCCGATCCGTCCAGTGGTTTGGGCTGTGCGTGGATAGATCACTATATTAGTCACCTTTGAGTTTTGTATATATTTAGATGTATGTTTTTGTTTGTGTTCGCTTATCTCCGGAACTACAAGTCCGATTTAAATAATTCTTTTTTTGTTGTACTAGCTATTGTCCAACTTAGGGCACACTGTAAGTTTCATCAAAATCGGTTCAGTAGTTTTTGAGATAGGGATTTTTTTGCCTACTTGGGTTGTAGATTTTCAAAGTCCATTGTATGTTTGGTCGCGATTATCTCGCGTTTCGTTTAAAGCCACCGACTTTCGAAAGAAAAGTTATTTTAAACTATTCTGTGTTTAATTTGAAGTCGGTTCTTTTAAAAAAAAAAGTTTTTTTTTCACTGTCTTTTTTGTCAGGTAGTATAAGGGCCGAGGTTTGGCCGAGGCTTCAAGGGAAACTTGGCAATATCTTTTTTGTTTTTTTTTTTTTCAATTTACTGTATTCCACTTTTGACCGCTCTCTCACCTGGTAGTAAGCAACAATACGAGGGCAGCACTAAAAGTATCGGGAATGGAATATTTCCACTGTTCCTGTCATATTAAAATCTTTTTAATTGAAAACTCCTTGGTTTTAAAACTCGAATACCATTTATTTATTTAAAAAAACATTCTCAGGTCTTGTCACAAGGTTTTGTCAAACTTGTTTAGTCGTTGAGAAAATGGAATTGTCTTGAGAAAATTCAAGAGCGATGATTTATTATGACTTTCGAAGTGCTTTAACACAAAAACAGTGTGTTGACCGGATTATTTCTGCATTTGGTGATTAAGCCCCATCCAAAACCACAATTTAGTGCTGGTTTTACTGAATTTCAACGTAGACGAGTCAAGCTCAGTGATGATCCCCGTCAAGGTCGTCCAAAAACTGCAGTCACCCAAGAAAACGTTGATGCTGTGCGTAAGCTGATTGAGGAAGATCAACATGTGACATACCGCGAAATTCAGGCAACTTTAGACATTGGCATGAGTCAAATACAAATAATCTTGCATGAACAATTAGGTGTAAAAAAGTTGTTTTCCCGATGAATACCGCATTCGCTCTGTGAAGAGCAAAAAGCGGTTCGCGTTACTTGGTGCGCTAGAACTCTTGAAAGATTCCACGCAGGATCCTCAAATGCTGTATACAACATCGTATCAGGTGACGAATCCTGGATATACGCGTACGAACCCGAAACAAAAAACCAGTCACGACTTTGGGTGTTCGAAAATGAGTTAAAGCCAACAAAAATTGTTCGTTCACGGAGTGTTGCAAAAAAAGGTGACCACGTTTGTTTCCAAAACCGGCCATGTTATGACTATTCCTCTTGAGGGACTAAGAACGGTTAACGCAGAATTGTATGCTAGCATTTGTTTGCTACAGGTCGTTTCTAAACTCCATAAAGAGAACTGCAACCGCCGCATCATCCTCCATCACGACAATGCGAGTTCTCACACCTTGCACAGAACAAAAGAGTTTTAGAGCAAGAAAACATAGAATTATTAGACCATCTGCCGTACAGCCCCGACCTAAGCCCTAATGATTTCTATACTTTCCCTAAAATAAAGAATAAATTGCGCGGACAGAGATTTTCATCACCTGAAGAAGCTGTGGACGCCTACAAAACGGCGATTTTGGAGACCCCAACTTCCGAATGGAATGGTTGCTTCAATGAACCAATGTTCCATCGTATAAAAAATCTGTCAAATTTCGCGGAGAATACCTAAGTACTTTGAAAAGCAGTAAATACATTTTTAAATAATAATGTTGTGTCACTTCCTTGATTCCCGAAATTTTCAGTGCCGCCCTCGTATGGTCGACGATTTATATTTTTATAATGTTCTCTGTAATTCCAGAACTCAGATACAGTACGGAAGAAAGTGCGGTTGTCAATGATGCACCTCACATGCGCGGTGTTCAACCACGACGGCACAGAGATCCTCGGCTCGTATAACGACGAGGATATCTACCTATTCGATACCAAGAAAGATGCATATCTTAAGTAAGTATGAATGTAGATTTTTATTTCTCTTGGTGGGTCGTAAAGGTAAATGATATTTACTTTTACGTATTTATGTATAATTTTTACGTGGTAGAAGCATCCAATGAGTCCTCCCATCCAGGGCACGACGACGAGAGGGACTGTCAGACTCGTACTGACTAAAATCCATGGTGTCTTTCAATGGGCATTTACGTTCCGGGGTCACGGTTACCTGATAAGACGGTCCCGCGACCCCGGCATGCTTTGGCCCTCTAAGGGGGCCCCGTCAGATTGCTGACAGCTCTTTGACGCGCCGTCGACCCGGACATGGTCAGCTTCTCTGATGCGGTGGATTCTTGGGCAAAATCAAAGCATTTATTTCAAGTAGGCCAGTTACAGGCACTTTTGAATTGTCATAGACAAATAAAAGAATATAATTAAACATTAAAAAGTTATGGTGCTACAGTCACAAGACATAAAAACTGTGAAAGTACCGTAGATGTCCGTTCCAAGAAGTAGATCTCTATGAGTCTATGCAGAAGAACGGGCAAGAAACTCCATGGACACTCTTTTTAGATCGCCAGAATTATTACAGAACCTTTGTTACATCATTCATTTTGAGGTGGTACATCAAAGAGGGCAAAATAGATATTACAAAGGATGATCTCTGTAAGGTCCAAGTCTGCTTTGCTGGGTAATAACCATAGGTCGGTTAGGTAGAGTTATTCATGTACTTATACAGTGAAAGAATAAAGTAGATATGCCCGAAATTCCGTTGTTTCTTTTTCACGCAAAAACTGAACGGTTTTAGATAACATTTAGTATACAGATAGTTTAGAACCTGGATTAACACAGGATAGTTTTATCCTGAATTTACCTATCTTCCTGTGAGGTAATTTTAGAGAAGAGCTAGTTTTATCTATTCTTCAGCCTACAAAACCTGTTTCTACGATGTCATGGATCATTATAGACTGATGATTACGATTAAAACTTTGCTTATCCTTTCAGGGAAAACCCAGGCGATAAAGACGGCTACACACACCGGTACAGCGGTCATCGCAACAGCGCTACCTTCAAAGGCGTAGCGTTCTTCGGACCTAAGAGCCAATTCGTGGTGTCCGGGTCGGACTGTTCATACATTTACATTTGGGATAAGAAGTCGGAGTCCATAGTGCAGTGGTTGCAGGGAGACATGAATGGCGTTGTGAGTATTTGTTGAAATATTTACTTTCTACATAGTGTGACGGTCTAAGGAGGCCTTTGCTGTGGACGTCTTCCGGAAGATGTTATCAACATCCGGAAGACGTCCACAGCTAGGATATTTTATGACCGAGAGAATTGCAATACTAACAGTAAGTTTCTTCAACACACCAGCTGAGTAGCCTTTTTCCAACTTAGTTTTAGTCAGCTCCGAATTGGATTCAGCTGAATAACAGTATTTTACATGGAGTGACTGCTTATCTGATGTTCACAACCCAGTAACTGAGGGTGCGGGGCAGTGGTCCAACTGCTCTATCCAACTAGTTGGACCATGGGTCTTTACTAGGGGCAGTTGTCCTACTTTAAAAATAGTTGGACCACGGCACCTTTTGAGAGTTCCGTGGTCCAATTCATTTAAAAATAACTTACCAACCAACCCTTAAAATCTCAATTTGATCTTTATGTGTGAATGGTAGGTACCGACTGAAGTAAAACAACAAAATTAAAGTCGGGTGTTTTTTTTTATATTTTTCATCGATCAACAAAGTTTTTCTAAAGCATAACCTACAGTATAAATATCACCTGAAATCAGTTGTAGCTGAATTTCACGTATCATCATTATCAATTTGGACCTTACGTCTTATTTTAAAATTAATTGGACCACGGAACTCTCAAAAGGTGCTGTGGTCCAACTATTTTTAAAGTTGGACAACTGCCCCTAGTAAAGGCCCATGGTCCAACTGTTGGACAGAGCAGTTGGACCACTGCCCCGTACCCGTAACTGATTGTCGGACGGCCGGGACCAACGGCTTTACATGCTTCTTGATGTATGGATGAAACTCGCTATGATATTTGGTCACCCATCCACTAACCAACCTTAGCAAGCGCGGTTAAACCTGGGCATCGTTCTGTGCTTTTGCTGTTGTTATTTAGCAAATACTTCCTCACGAGTTCCTTGGACAGCTAAAGTCAAAGTAATGGTCAAGTAAAAGTTAATATTTTACTGCACCATTATCCATTAATGATGTAAGAGCAAATGTGTTTCTTCATGTAAGTATCACAAACGTCTTATAATACCCCCAAAAAATTGTAGAGAGCTATTTTAATATAAGACAAATATTCTATGTTAGTTCTCATGTAAGATCTTTCTGTTTCTTAGCGTGTAGATTGCAATTAATATTAATGTCATATACCAATATAAGTTATACATGTATGAAGTTAGTATGCAAAAACGAGCGTTGCAGCGTATCAGGTGATATGATACGCCATGTAAGGCGATATTTACTGCTATGAATCTCACATGAAGTCGGAGCCGTCCTAGAATAGCGGAGCCCGGCGCTTGCGCAGTGCCCATTCCAAAAGACTGCTCTGACTGGATCGTCATTACCTCACCTCACCAAAATGCACTAGCTAATCCCCATTTGGGCGATTTTAGTGCTATGATCCTTAGTACTAGAGTGTTTCCTTAAAAAATGTATTTATGTCGCCAGGTTAATTGTATAGAGGCTCATCCGCGGTGTCCAGTATTGGCTACGAGCGGACTTGACAAGGACATCAAGATCTGGCTTCCGTCGGATGAAACCGACCCCACCTACGAGGGTTTAGAAAGGGTAAGACATTATTTATTTAATACTTTTGAAGAGGAATGGGTAAGGTTCATTGATCATCAATAATGACGTGAAAAAATATATACATAGTATGTTTTTTCTAAATCATGGGGTTCGTTCGTCATATTGATTTTTCAAAAATCCGTCGTAATTAGCTATCCACGCCCAGTTGGAAAATTCATCCTGTATATGTTTCAAATAATAATAGGACAACATTGGCGCCATATTGTATTTTATAGCGCATAAAGGACTTCGTAACAGTAACAAATTCAGGAATAACAGCAATCTAAAAGCGTCTGCCAGGGCTGCACGATTGTTTGAAAGCTACCGCAGTCCTATGTTACGCAAAGGGTAACTGAAGGTTTTATTCTGTAAGAGTCTGGCACTCTTCTGCTCACCCAGAGCAGAAGAAGTCATTTGATGATAACTGAACTCGAAAAAAATGTGTCAACTTATATCTTCTTCTTCTTCCTGCCCTTATCCCATTCTATTTGGGGTCGGCGCAACGTTTTCTTCTTCCATTCTCCCCTATCAGACGTCACAGTATCATTTACTCCTTTTTCTTTCATATCATTCCTTAGACAATCCATCCATCTTTTCTTTGGCCTTCCTCGTCCTCTCCATCCATCAACATTCATACTCATCACTTTCTTAGTCACATGGGTGTCATCCCTCCTCATCACATGTCCATACCAAGATAGACGATTCCCATGTGTCAACTTATATCTGCTTGAAAATGTACTCCTAAATAAGGGCTCCTAAATAAAAGTCGTACCTTAGCGCCTGATAATCGTGTAAAAAACCTTTATCGATAGATAGATAAATAAGCGGCATCAGAACTTAACATAATCTGTCTAGTTATCTCTGCAGAAAGATTATCCGCTTTGAAGCCTCGAAAATTCACGTAGATCACGGAAAGTGCTTATTCATCGAAAAAAAAAATGGCGGGAGCCGCGCGCCAGGTGGTCCTCTATGATAAACACGTTTTGCCGGTCGCTCGGCGTACAAAAGAGCATTCAAGTGTTGTTTTTATGAATAGTTATGAATGGTCCCATTCATTTTTAAAGATCGCGCCATTTCCAGAATGGTAATATATTACCATGTTGCACTCAACGGTAATATTCAATGGTAATATATTACCATTTTGCATTCATGCGGTTATAAAAGTGCTGTAACACTATGAAATTGAGCGAGTTATCATTTAACAACAATTGTAAAAGTTAACTCTTTAGATAAGATACAATGGTGCTCCTGATAACTGTTATCTATCAAATAGGAGTGACTTGTCATTGTTTGTTATCACTGCCTTGTACATTCTTAGGCTGTGTTTTGCACACTGTTTTCCAAAAGGGGTTACTGCTAACGCAGCTTTAGGTGATAATAAATCAGTTTTTATCGCATGTGAGTTGATAAAAAGCAACCAGTCGCGCTTTCACGAAATTGTGTAATATAGTATATTTATTTAAATAAATACTATGCGTTTTCACTAAGACATTGGTGTCATATTGTGACTGTATGCACTCTTCTACACTAATATTATACAGAGGAAAGATTTGATTGTTTGTTAGGCTATTTGACAAAAAAATCTAATTAATCCGTCAGTTAGATTATCAAATAATATAAGACCCGTATTTTTTCTTTTTTTACGCAAACCAAAGTTGACGGAGATATGATGCTTTCAAAATTGCCAATACGTCACAATTTAGTAAATTTTTTACTGAATTCTGACGTCACGAGCCCCCACTCTCGAGTCTTGATGTGTTATATCTTGGTAAATATTCATTGATTTTACATAAGAAAAAATATGTGTCCGTTATTTTTCAAAACTCTAAATAACGGACTTATTAGATTTATAATTTATTGATACTGTCAAATAGCCTATTACTGGACCGATTTAAAAAGTTCTTTCACCAGTTGAAAGCTGCTTTGGTCCTAATTGGCATAGGCACTAAGGGGGTAGGGTTAGCAGGCGAAGCCGTTGGCAAAAGCTAGTTTCTAATATTTAAACGGGGAATTCACTAGACGGACATACCTGCGGGCAGTTGGACATATCTGTCGCCACAATACACTACACAGACTCAGTTTGTTGTATAGACATGTGCTTACGCAGTTAAAGTGAGATGGCGTGAGCAACGGGTAAGTGCTAGACTGACTGCAATGCTCCTACAATAAAAATTGCACGTCTTGCAAGCATGTTTGCAGACTTGCCCGCGGGCATGTCCGAGAAGTGAATTCCCCGCTTTACACTCTCCTAAAAAACAAAATTAATTTGCACATATTTTTTTGTTAGTCATAAAAATGTCCTCACAAATGGCGCCAAAGTCCGTCTATTCTTAATTTAAACGCATATGCACTGCAAACACCTAAAAATTAACGCACTTATTCTAAAATTCCAGGTAGTACGAGAGAATGGCGTGTCACAACTGAGAAGTCCCTTATTCAACGATTTTTTACCTACACTATATAGTGCCTGGCGGGGAGAGAATCGAGTGTTTACGGATGATGACTCTATGCCCCCGTTAGGGGGGAACATCGAATTTGATGGCAATGTATGCACGACCTTCTAGACATTTCTATCCCTTGCTAGGAACTAGATTTAAACGCAGCTTTAAGAACAACGCATACTTTTAAACACTGTAATAGATAAGCCCAATATATTACGGTGCTTATAAGTGTGTGTTGCAGTTTAGAGTTTCATGGAAATCCTGAACAGCTCGAACTAATGCGATGCTAATGTATGCAGTGCTTAACTGCACGGTAACTTTTATGTTGATTTATTTTCGTTGTTATTGTTTTGTTAAATTCGTTGGTTAGTGACGTAAGCTTCCGTTCACACGGAGCTGCTTTGCAGTACAAAGTTGACACCTCACTAATTATACAGTTAAAAAATGCTGTAGGAAATTGTCGAGTGATCCCAACGTAACACTGCAATAATACATGCAGATTCCGTGTGAACGTAAGCTAAGTGTTAGCTTAGCAAACTGAAGGGGGCGTGGTTCCACATAAAATCGTTACTTAGATGTCTTATGATTTTGTGAAAAGAAATATTGGATCGTGCATTCAGATATTCGGGTTACCCTAAAAGGGTATGATTTACGTCTAAATGAGTGTTATTTGATTTCAATATCTCAGCTTATCTCATAATATTGGTCCTGTTGAGCGAAAGGCAAATGAAAAGTAAGAATTTCTAGATCGCTATATTAAAATAATTATTACAAAGAAATTGAAATCATTGCAATACTTTCAGGGGTTAATTAAAAGTACTAATATAAATAACTTTTACTGTAGGAACAGTCTGAAATCTTGAAAAATCTGTGGCTACATAAAATATTGTCTTAGTATACCTAAGCCTCTGATGATTTTTTTCTTCAGTATTCAGAGTTGTTCTAATCCTTTGAAAGATGGAATGACGTCAAAGTCGGTATAATTTGCATGTTTATTAGCCAGAAAAGCTATTCATTATTTAATAAAAATGTCTATAGTATAAATAAAGGCAGGGAAAGATGTGTTAGATACAAGTTATAATTTACATTCAGACTAAAGTCCTATGACGCTAAATGCTTCCGTTACAGGTTTTTTTTTTATTGGTTATGTAATATTATTAAAAATGAAAATGATACATGCTGCATTTAAATCTAGACTTAACAAACTATTTAACTAGGAGTTAAAGTTTTTGTCTTCTAACAACTTTTTCATAAAATATTGTAAATGTAATGCCAAACATACACGTCATGTTAACATTTAGTTATTTTTTTTTTTGTAAGAGGGACATTTGTGGTTTTTGCAATATAAATGCGATAGATAAAACAGTTATATTTGTGTTATCTGTTATTAATATGTCGTTGACCTAGTACCAATTAGTTTTTAAATATGATATTGGCATTGAAGAGTTTGAATTCAGGGTATTTGTCTATAATTACCACACTGTGACTAATGTCTGTATCGCCTACACATAATAATTTTAAGTCACGACCTTGTGCAAACAAAACATAAATAATGGTGGAAAGATTCTAAAATAAAAATAGCTACATCAGGCCATAAACAGGGAAAAAATAGTAATTTCGTTCTCAAACTAAAAGATTGCCATTTAAAAATTCAAAAGCTGGCAACATTGCAACAAAATCATCATAGTGAATGATTGAATAAAGGTCATGTGTAATCTCCGCACGTATTACAGAGCGCGTCGCTGACGCAACTATGACCGGCGTCTTAGTCATAATGTATTTAAAATATCTATTTACAAATGACCTGTACTATGTACTAGATTTAGTCGGTGTATGCGTGTCTGCTTGCTTTCCGCAGGCACTATAACCATTATGTTTTTGTCCATATCATTTCAAGGCTACAGAGTAATGCGTTAAGTATGTACAATGTTAGAAAACGATTCTACATAATGATGTCGTACTAAATACAAACAGTTTTGTCGTTTATTAAATTTAGAGCCTATTTTGTGTAAACGAAACCTTTCCGAAGCCGTCGACCAATCATTTTGTAAATCAAACCTTGAAACACTGCGCAGAAATTGTTCTGGGAAAGAACTTTTTTATGAATGAAAATGTTTTACGGTTGAGCTGTGCTTTTCGGCTGCGTTAAGAGAATGTAAACACCCTGTATATATTTCGTATCAATTAAAACTAGAAAACGATGTATTTTGTAATAACAACTTTTACATTAAGGACGCTGTTACATAATCGACGAACTCAAATTTAGGCATTCAAGACGCACACAGCAACATCAAGCGTACGAACACATAAGAACGCTCAGTTTTATGCACCACTTAAATAATCTTGATCCTTGATATTATTTTTTAATTTTATTGGTGACCGAGTTTATAGTTTTCGGTTGCAAAAAATAAACCGTGAATAAAATATTAAGTGTATTAGGATCTCAGATCTTAGAAAATATATAATGTAATTTCAATAACAAATAGTAAATGACTGGCGATCGTTGTGATCGTATGTTTATGAATTGATTTCACTATTTCATAACAAAACATCACACCTGAACAGTAGGGCAAACAGATATACTCCCTATGTTTATATAGGAAAGTCCCTATGTTGCCCAATGTAAAAATCAACATTAGAGCTGATACGAAGAGTATTGATTAGAGATTTCGAAACATACAAATAATTATTTTACTTATTGATTGTTTTTTTTGTAAATACTTAATTTACTATGGCAAGTTTAAATAGATCTAGTCTTCTTCCTGCCCTTATCCCATTCTATTTGGCATCGAAATGGCTTCTTCCAGCATCAGCTTAAAGTTTAAATAGATCTAGTCTAGAACTGAAACATACACCGCCGTACCACACAAAAAATTAAGCATTAAGCATCATCGAACACTTGTCTAAAAAAACTGTCAACGTCAAAACGATGTTTCACGTTGGTAAAAGGGCCGTTTTGCAGTGACACTTTTTTTAGACAAGCGTTCAACAGATGTTTATATTTTTGTGGTAAGATAAGACGGTAAAGGTCGAATTAATGTGAAATAATGCCCTCAACTGATCGCTTCGCACACTTTCGCTTTGTAGCATTACGGGTAGGTATTACAAAATAAGGATAAGTATTAAAAAAACAACCTGAACATTTTGATATAATATAATATGAAACATTTTATAAGATATTACTATCTCAAATACAAGCATTATTTAATCCAATGACAACACACTATTATCCTCAGAGTTTAATTAAAATCTCGACTCCCACCGTCTTACTACAAAACGGTTGTACGTAACTACGTAACGGTTGTTATATTAGGAGAAACTGGATGCAATCGGGACTTTAAGGCACCCCGACTCGGATAGGTTAGGTTAGAAGGGGATGGCGGGGTCGTTTACCTTCGTCGGCCCTCGACCATGCATAGAATAATATATTTTATGGTTTTGGTTAGGTGCAATGATATTCTAATACAGATATGTTATACACTTACAAAACAACAGAAAAAAACTGTTCCGCGCCGTGCTGACAGCACACATACACACTTTTTTTATTCACACATTAAATTTCACTACAAGTAAAAAGGATAGCTTAATAAAACCAATAAGAAAAAAAGTGACAGCTAGATGTTGTCCATTGCGCGTGAATGTAAACAAACATTATTCAAGCCACCAATCACCGCACGTTGGCATCACGACAGAGATAGATAGAGAGAGAAATAGAACAAATATAATATTACGAAAATAATTGAAATATATTAATAAATTGAAGTATTTTGCGTACTTACATGTGTTATGAGATCCCTTGTGTTTTATTAATTTTGGTATCATAATTGGTACACTTTCTAAATACACACAATGGCATTTTGGACGGTAATTAAGTAGCAGCGCGCAACGTGTCACCCGTAGTCGTGCGAGAAACAGACTAAAAGCAATACGTCCCAATTAGGACGTTTTCTAGTCTTCACGTTTTGCGCGCTCATAACATATCTGTTTACTAAAATATCATTAGTTAGGTGCCATTTCAGTTAGGTTAGATAAATAAATATCATGTGAATGATATTTTATTTTAGATAAATAAATATGATTATTATGGCGTTTAAATATTTGTCTAATAATTATTATGGCATTTAATATGTCTAATAATTATTATGGCGTTTAAATATTATGTCTAATCATTATTATGGAAATTAAAAATATGAAAAACAATACGTATGGCACTCGTATCTTATGGTATCTAAGTTTCGGGCAATTAAAAGTATGTCATGTCTTTTAGGGCAAACAAAACATTCGGGCAAATGAAATTCGGGTAAATGAAATTCGGGAATATGATGATTATGGTATATAATCTTCGGGTAAACAATAGACAACCTAGATTATAATAAAATCATTTAATTATATGTATATTCTTCTTGTTCCTGAAAATAAAACACGACTAGTAGAGAATACTTACGATAAAAACTAAATCAAATAATCAATAGACTAAATAAAATGTACAAATGAAATTTCATCCTGTTCATCATGGTCTGACGAGACGTTTAGCCGCTTTCCCTGTTAACAATTAACAAAATACAGGATTAAATTATGTAAATAATAATAGAGACACATTTTTCTTTTTGTATATTCAATTAAATAATAAACTCCAAATTGAAAATACTTACGTAGTCTCATTACTTGTATTTATTGCTTTTTTTTTTTGATTTTTTTGATGTAGGTATGTCCGAATTGTCGATTACGGGGCATCTTAAAAAAAAAACAAATATCAACATTTTAAGAAAAGGATATACATAACTAAATAGGTACCTACTGAACTTGGTGGCAGATCTCGTAAAGTACAAAGTTCTGCTACCAAGGCCTGTTTAGTGTGTCAAACGTTACATCTACAATATCATATTTTTAAAATTGTCAACCTTTAAAATAACACCTATGATGAAGAGATGTCAAAATTTCATCAGCACCATCTTCAATTTTAGTTTTAATCTCATATACATAAATAATTAACTGCCTCAAAAACTATGAAAAAACTCCATGACGAAGAAATGTCAAAATTTGGTTAGCACCCATCTTGGATTTTGGTTTTGAGCCCATATTCGTAATTAGCTACCTTAAAAACCATGAAAGTGACCTATGACGAACAGATGCCAAAATTTTTTCAGGGCCGTCTTGGCTTGGATTTTAGTTTTGACCCCATATTCGTAATTAGTTACCCTAAAAACCATGAAAGTGACACCTATGACGAACAGATGTTAAAATTTTGTCAACGCCCTCTTGGATTTTGGTTTTGACCCCATATTCGTTATTAACTACCCTAAAAACCATGAAAGTGACACCTATGACGTCTATGTCAAAATTTTGTCAGCGCCATCTTGGATTTTGGTTTTGACCCCATATTCGTAATTAACTACCCTAAAAACCATGAAAGTGACACCTATGATGAACAGATGTCAAAATTTTATCAGCGTCATCTTGGATTTTGGTTTTGACCCCATATTCGTAATTAACTACCCTAAAAACCATGAAAGTGACACCTATGACGTCTATGTCAAAATTTTTTCAGCGCCATCTTGGATTTTGGTTTTGACCCCATATTCGTAATTAGCTACCCTAAAAACCATGAAAGTGACACCTATGACGACAAATGTCAAACTTTTTCAGCGCCGTCTTGGATTTTGGTTTTGACCCCATATTCGTAATTAACTACCCTAAAAACCTCGAAAGTGACACCTATGACGAACAGATCTCAAAATTTTGCCCGCGCCATCTTGAATTTTGGTTTTACATACTCACATGCATACAAACCGATTATTATATTTACCCTTATCCATTGCTAATCGCTAACAGCTTAACCTTATCCATCTAATTCCTAACCTCACTAAGAGCCGCTTAAAGTCACCCATCCATTTCTCAACCTTGTCAACAACTGCTTAACCCCACCCATCCAAATCTCGATCTTATTCTACATAATTTTCTAAATCAAATTCTAGTAAAAAAAAGTTTGTAATTCGTACTTACTTCTGTTTATGTTCGAAAAGTATCAACTCCTTCCGATCACTAAAATACCGACGGATGCTCTGATTTCCACGAAACACGGATACACACTACAGTATTTTTTATTGCTTTTACGTATTTATTTTTTGGTAAAAAGTGATACACCCGTCCTTTCTCGAGCGCTTCTGAGCGCGGACTGACAGTGGGCCAGCGAAAAATGTATGAAGAAATTGGCAAATGATTTTATTTTTGCTAATAATTGAAAATTGAACTGATCTAGATACAAAAAAAAAGCAGATCCCTTTAAAGGACTATGTATACCGTGAATTGTTATAGTTTTGAAGATAAAATATGCTGTATATTTACTTTGATCGGTACCGTTATGGACCCTAGTTTTTTCAATTTTCTGCGTTTATTGTGACAGGAAAAACGATTTTATGCAAACATTTTGTATGACGTCATGCGTTTTTTCTGACTCTTATGTAAAGATGAATGTATAACCTTTAAATTAACACTATAAAATCTCCATATTTGCTATTGCTTATACGTTAAAAGTGTTCCGAAAAAGCACTGTTATTTGAAGAATCATGTAAATACGTCCTTAAGATATTGTCAGGAAATAATTCGAATTCGGGCTCAAAGCCGAACGAAATTTTTCGTTAATAATAAATGGCATTTAAAAGGGAAAATAATATTTTCTCATAACAAATAAAATTCTAACAATTTTATTTATACTGTTTTTTGAAATAATTAAAATTAAAGTCTTGGAAAATTGTTTATAATGTTGATAATATTTCAGAAACAAATAACTGTTTGAAGTCTACTAAAAGTAAAAACCACAAGTGTCCCGTAGTTTGATAGTTTTGAAATTTTAAAAGGTAAAACAATTTAATATTATATAAATAATATGTATGTGCCTGTGATATACTGATTTGTGGATATTTTGATTCATTAATTAGAAAAATACTTTGTTTATAATTATTAGTTTTGAAAAAGGTGGACTCACGCATAGTTATTTAATTAAAATTCATATAATAACCTGAATAATAACATCTGATCAATTTTAAGCGTACACGAAACTTATTTTCTTCCTTAAACTAACACATTTAACTCCAATAGTAATTATGTATATGGAATTTTCTAGAAATCCAACATGGCTGAAAAGTATGCTAGGGCCTGTATAATGATACTACATTATCTTCTATTTGTATTATTTTGTAAAGTATAGTTATTTGCGTACGCAACAGAATTCTGGCTTTTTCATCTATATTTGCCCTGTAATCAAATTCTAGTGTAACTTCTCATCTCTTTAGGGTAGATAGCAGGACGGTATAGTGATTAAAATAGTCGAGTTCATAGTTTGTAAACAGGGTAATTCCCGGTCCTTATAAATCAGCTGTATCATCGTGCTTTGTGCTGTACTAAGCGTGGTAATAATTTAAAATAAAATCACTAAAAGTTTAATCTGAGCTCTGAAAGAAGAACGCTGCAAAAAATCACACAGAGAATATGAATTCTAAAGAGGAGCTCATTTTGATATTGATAATATAAAAAATATGACCGATAATTTAACGCTTAGTCTAGCACATGGCACGACATAATTTTTACTCGTATAATTAATAAAGAATAACACTTTTCATTGTAACTCTTCTTTTATTATTGTAATAATTGTAACACTATTTTAATATCTATTTTAGACGTGATGTGTTCAAATATGCCTATATGCATGTAATACAAAGTTAAGAAAAATTGAATTGTCAAATACCTAGTAATATAGACAAAACAACTTGTTTGAATTATTAACAAATTGTTGTTTGTTTACAAAACGAATTGGGTTACAGATAAAAATGTAAATAATAATTTCATTTACGTCTAAAATAAATATTATTGCGGGATTTTTTGTAAAATTACTTTTTTTCTTTACACTGCGTTTGCCACCGCTCATCTAGGTCATACGATTATATTTTAGTTCGAGTGTATTTTATTTATCGTTTACTATCGCCTCCCAATGTGTGTGGAGTAAAACATGTAAGGTTAGTCCCAATGTGTAAATAAATGATGATTTTAAATACGTTTCCTCTTTATTTTTTCTTAATTAGGTAAATAGTAGCGTGCTGAAATAAAAAATCCAGCGATATTAATTAGGCGAGATTTTTTCCGCTAATGGTTAAAAATGTGTCGTAATCAAATTTTTCAATATGGCGGCAAATACAAAGAACAGAGATAGAACAAACTTCGCTTAAAATTAATAAATACCTTGTACTTGTACAGAGCTCAAGGAGCTACGAAAAACAAAACGGCCAAAAAAAGAAGTTACTCTATAAACAAAATTAACTTTTTCCAATACAAATCATGTTTGTTTTGGAACGATTCGATAAAATCAATAAAGTCATTATGTCGCGCAACGTTGTTTTGCCGAAAGTAACGCTTGTTTTCTTTCATAATCGATGAAAACTTTCAGTCAGCGATGCATTTTAACAATAAGCTTATTTCTATGATTTCTGCTAGTACCTAAAGGTATTTCGACCCTTACCACGATAAACTTTATTATTTCATCACAATGAACTTTTTAGTTTCCCGCTTTTCTATGATTGATTGCAGCGCCTAGTTGCGTCGAAATTTGGAACTAAGTGAAGCCGACGCGAACTTATTTTTATCAATATCTCAGAATTAAATTGTTCAGGATCAAAAATTATTTTGAAACCAAAATTAAAATTAGTTTTAACACCGATTTAACTCTCTAATTGACAGCTGTATGATATAATTACGAAAATACAATTCAACATTTTTACCCACATGCTAGTCATAGCTTGTTAATGGCGGACGATTTGCACCAATCAGCGTCGAGGCGTGCAGAAGCCCGCGCCATCTTCATTTTCAAACTCATCTGGCCGCTCGCTCACTCGCTCAGTCAGTCGCGCGTCGGATCCGGGCAGCCGTACAACTTAACTTACTAATTCTAGTAATTAACACCAAAATCAGAACAATCATGAGCACCAATGAAAATAACAGTGAAGTGGCCGTCGACAAGGTCGGTGATGAGAAGAAAGGTGACGCCAAAAGTGACCTAAAAGGAGCCAAAAGGGCAGCAGAGGTGAGTGCACATGTCAAACAAATGTATTCGATATAATCGCTCGCCATTTTATTGAACGCTATTAAAGGCTGCAATACACCAATTCTCTTTATAAAGTGTTCTCGTTCATCATTGCACGTGGTAAATAGAGATCGGTAAGCATAAGTACCGAATCGATGCTGACTCTTACCGGCGTATTTTTGGATGTCATTTCTGTAGAGTTATGCATTTTAGCGTGTGTGGGGAAATCGATGAGCCATTATCATGATGCTCTCTGAAGAAACAACATATTTAAATTAGCAGAGGTGTGATATATTCGCGGGGCACAATTTTTTAGCTTTTGTTTACTCGTTTTCGATACGGAGGCATGACCTTGGCGGAAAAAAAAACATGGCGCGGGAACGTACGCTGTCCTCATTGATGTGGTTATTATAAAGTCGATACAGATGTCGTAAGGTCTAGCCGTAGTTTAGTATTGATTATAATCCGTGGAAGTAGTTATTTTAGACTTTCTCAGGGCTTGAGTTCATCGTAGCGTGACTCTAGACGGATGGGTAACATGGCCGGCGCGAATGTCAGTGTTTGAGTCGGATAGCCTGTCACAACCGCCGCGCAAATGTATACCTCGCGTTATCTACTTTGAGTATATTCTTATTATTATCTAATGCAATATTCAGGTCTACCATGACTCAGTCACGCTGCCGTTTTCACAATTGTTATTTTATTTCGGCGCTTACACTAAAAAAGTAGTCAATGACCCGGCATTATTTGCATGTAGGTGTAAGTAATGTAGTATCCTTTGTTCTAGTAGCACTTGTTCGTAGCACGCAGTCATGTGAACGTACATCGACTGCACAAATTGAGCGGGAATATTGAATATTCTATAATTTCTCTAAAAATGGGAATGTTTTATCTTCCGTCCTGTTCACTCTTCGTACGTACACGAGGACGCATGGCGTGTACGGCTTGTTTCAAGACAAGCGTTTGTATAGGTTAGCTATGTCGTAATTTAACCATTAAAACGAGTATGATAATGAACGACGCTACGAGGCTCTGTATCATTATTATTTGGACGGTTTTTAGTTGTTTCTTGTAAATACGGCGTCGCTTTGCGAATGGTTAGGGTATGCGCGTTGACCGCGTTCCGCTCAATTTTGCCACGGGAAAAAGGGCCGTATGACGCCGGCCCCGCTGCGGCGCTCTTTCCCCCACACAACAACTAATGACCCACGCTTCTTTATCGTTACGAATCTTTGTCACCTGCGTCTCGTTATTATGCAGGTAACTTGCATCGTTTTCCCACAAAATCATCCATAAGCAGATCCCTTGGTGCATTCAAAATTGAAATAATATTGGCTAATGGCCAGTTATAGTTGTTTGATCTTGAGTACGTCAAGGCGTACCGCATGCTGTCGTACACGGTACGTAAACAATTGAAAATACGGGTTCCCGCCAATGTTTTGTTACGTTTTTAGGAGAAAACTACAGAAGCGAAAAAGGCGCGAAAGGAAGAGAATGGCGGAGGCGGTGACGACGAGCCCCACAGTGAA
This sequence comes from Agrotis exclamationis, assembly GCA_950005045.1. Classification (NCBI taxonomy): domain Eukaryota; kingdom Metazoa; phylum Arthropoda; class Insecta; order Lepidoptera; family Noctuidae; genus Agrotis; species Agrotis exclamationis. Next base: position 2,791,482 of record OX465422.1, on the reverse strand, counting down.
GAGGAAGACTTAGAAGGAGAGGGCGAGGGCGAAGAGGATGACGACGAAGAAGTGGAAGGAGAGGATGATGAGGAAATCATTGGAGAGGGAGAGGACGACGATCTCGAGGGTGAGTAGAGCCAGCACATTAGTCTCATGGTTTTATACGCGAACAGCACTGCAATTTTGCTTCTAGAGTCGCATTATGATTAAATATGTAATCATAAGCTAAACACTCATGTGCATAAACATACACAAGCCAGTGAGGTTATCAGTTACCTAGGAGATCGTCTTTGGATTCAATATGTAGATTGTGGAGGTGATTTACGGAAAGGGTGATTGTAAAGAGAACTTTTTGGACTTCAAATACAGTAAAATTACGATTTTGTCCCAATTTGAAATAAAGAAAAAAAAACAAAGCTTTGGAAAGCTTGATTAACATCTAGGTTTATAAAAAGCCGTATTGGACAGTATTGCGTGTGACGCTAACTTCACGTGTTGGTTGTTACAGATGAGGAGGTGGAAGAGGAGCTGCTAGGCGAAGAGGAGGAGGAGGATGCGTAATACGCCTCGTGCCTCTTTATGGACAATGTCACAGTGATGTGTTAGTGCTCGTGACGCCCCGGACTGGCGCGGCCTCGCCTCGCCTCAACTGTCCACACACAGCTACAGCCCCAACTACAGGACACTAACAACAGTTGGGAACACGCGGGGCCGACAACGCTCCCACCTAAAACGGGTGCAGTTCTATTTAAATGACAAATGTAATTAATTAAGTCAAATTCAATGCAGATTTTCATTTTTTTTACAATGTTTAAGTTCGGTACTGAAAGCTGTATCTTTACTTTTTCGGCTCGTTATCGAGCTTGTAATTAATTAAGACTTAGTAGAATGCTGTTGAATTTTGTCATGAAATGTACAAATGTGTTTTTCGGAAGTAAACTTTATTCTAAGTGAAATCCGCTCTGTATTCTAGGTTTACCTGTGAGCCCGTTAAATGGTGAAGTTGTGATATTTTTCTATACTGTAAGAACCTATCCGTTACTAAAATATATAGAAATAAGCCAGTTTTGGCGCGTTATAGTAAATAAGCTATAAGTCACAAAGCTCAATTCTTCATTTTCTTGTTGTTGATGAGAGTTTGTGTGTACATATTTAGCATAAGTGAAGCCTGTGATTTTATAATCAGTAATAATGTAACTTAGTGTGAACGTTGCATTCAGGTTAATAGTTTTCGTTTTTACAGTAATATATCCACAGTCGCGTTCAGATTACACAATAGTTTCCTCGTTTGACTCGATCGCGCATTGGATCGAGTGATAAAGTATGATAACGAAATAAAACATAGAAAATTAGTCATTTAGCGATAGAATCGGTACGAATTGGTACCGTCCAGGGCTATCGGGTCAGGTCGAGGAAACGCTACCTTATACTACGACTACCGTCGGTCGAGACGCGGCCATATTCCACACGTCAGTTTACTAGAAAAACATCACAATTTTGCCATTATCTTGCGCCCATCGCGCGCCTGCCGCCCGCTCTCTGTACGACCGATAAAGAGAGCGCGACGGTCGCCGCGGTACGATAGCGAATAACAAAATATATTAAACCGGCCTGTAATTTTTGTCCATAACTGTTAATTAGGATAGAACCTCCAGCTCGGTACTCCAGTGTCTCACGGTGTGGAATAAGAGATTCCTAGGTTAAAGTGATTTAGTATGTAGGATGTACGTCATTTTTTATGAAAGGACGCCACAGGCGGGGCGGGGCGGCGGCGCGTGGCCTCGTTCGATTTGCCGGCGGGCTCCGCTCCGCGCCGCTCGCCACACGCCCCACACTACGACGCGGCGACGCGCTCTCTCGCGTGGAAAATCACCCGTTGTGCGCTATACATCGCTGTGCGAGCTCGCCACTGACCGGCCGGCGATGTATCGGCACCACCCGCCTAGACGTCGATCGTCACATGAGCGTTTTTGATACTTCTTGTTGAATCCGTTTTCACTCCGTTCAGTCTTTCGCGGGGCGTCGGTGTGCCGACACCTAGTTGAGATGACTAACTTATGAGTTTCATGCAGCCGGCCCCCGGCGAAGGCAAGGCGGCGAGATGTTTTGAGAAGCATTTAGCTGATAAATTGTTCCATTCGCGATCGAATACCAAAGGGAGCAAAGATGTTTTCATTAGAGAAAATTGACATGGAAATCAATAAAATTATCTTATGAGTAAATCTTATTGTCCCGCCTTTTCATTTTTTGTGGTAAGAATGAGCTGTCGCATATTTGTACTATGTACGACTTATGTGAATACCTTAGTACGATTTTATTTATTTGTGATGTTGAACACTATTGATTTTCTACAATGGACGAAATGTAAATACAACCGATTTTAAGTAAAAAGTTATTTTGTTTTTAAGCTTATTTATTTGTCCCGCAGTATCGGATTAATAATTCCCGAATGTGAATTTCTCATTTTCGTGAACCGATTATGATGACGTTAAAGATACCGTTATAAAAATAAATATGGCGCATGTCTTGAGAAGCGCAATTGATTGGGCAGCGTTCATAATGTAGCAAATACATTTAGTTCAGGATATCAATTTTGTTCTTTTCAAGCATTTAAATTTAAACGAGGGGTGACTGCATATCCCTTCATTCCCCCTTGCATAAAAGAAACAATACCCTATGAGGGTGGTCGCGCCTTTTGAACTTCCGGCTTGATGGTATCGTAAGGTAATCCTGAATCCATCCCGATGTCAAAACTAGCTTTGATCAAAATGTGGAAATAGATATACAGTTTACAAACCTATGTTTCCGGCAGAGATAACGGTAAGCTATCGTCGTGTGAATACAGCCTTGGAGCTGTGGGAACATTCTACTAGTGACATCTATCGCGAAAAATTTCAAACAAGTTTGCTAGAATTTCTAGTAGATGGCGTTACTTGACGTATAATTTATGAAGGTCACAATTTTTAGTACCGGTTACGAAAATAGATGGCACTAGCAAGCTATATTTGGCGCCAATTTTAGAATTTCGTATTCCTACACTTAGCTGATATCGTATCCTGCGAACATGAACTCTAGGTATTTTCTCAGTCTAAATGGACTCGGTAAAGAAGAAAAAACGGACTCTTGGTAGATCGAAATACCTATCCTCTTTGGAATTTCAGCAGTGACATAGGAACGATAATAATAATTAATTTCTTACCTTACAAATGTTTCAAAGCCACAAAGTTCAAAATGTTTCGGTTTTCAACGCAGATTTCACGGATTTTGTTCCGTGGTAAATTTCATTTCATTGAGGTTAGCTTCCTGATCTGATAGTTGGTAATTCAACGAACAATATCTAAACTGAGATTCAAGAAAATCGAAAAACTTTCCAACTTTTAAAATAGAATTATAACTTTTCTACATTACCAACTTCCCCATTTTGATTTATTCGACTGACATTTCAGAAAATCATAAAGTAAACATTGTTAATTTTTCCACTAAAATACAGGCAAAGGCAACAAGTTAGTATCCTCTAATGTCTGTTTGAATATTTATTTTTGACAGTCCGAATGATTTCTGATTATAAATTTTATTTTTACATTATTTTAACACTACGTAATATTCTTTTACTGTTTATTTTGTATTAACTCCTTTGAATGTTAACTGATAAAAGACTGATTATTAAATGAAAGTAAGTAAATACAAATTATTAAATATCACTTTATTTTATTTATATCATAGATAGGTTAGATTCGTGAATTAAAAATACCTAAAAATAACTTTAGCAGCAAAATGTATCTAAAGTCCGTCTCACGGAAGATTTCATACATAGAAGTCTCGCAGATGCGGCGCTAGCGCTACAGTCATGTCACGGAATTTTGCCAAACTCCACTGTTTCCCCAAAAATTTCATAATATGATTTCAAATTGAATTTTTGGTTCAATCCGATTTTATTATTTTTAATAATTTAATTAATATCATTTAAATAGAAAATGATATTCACATAAATTAGTTCCAATTATTGCCGCGGGACTTCTTTCGTGAGACAGACTATCACTTTCGACGTATAAACAGTAGTGTTGCCCCCAAATAAGGGTCACATGCCACCACATACTACAAAGGATAATTATTATTACTCGGTTAAATTGAGAAACTCTTTAGCGTTGGAAATGTTTACTGAAAAGCTAACATGAGTAACAAACCGAATAATATGTTGGCCCAAACGTTTGTGTGACAGATACGTGTGGAACTGTGGACGGATTTGGCTTTGATTCAGCAATAATTTAGTGCGTTTTACGCCGCGAGAGAGGGCTTACGTCTATTCGGTTTATCCTTGTGAGGTGCATTCACTTTTCGTGTTTGATTTTTAAATGAAACTAACTTTTATGCAAAAAGTTTTATTTTGTAATCAATAAAAAAAATAAGTGTCTTTCTGAACGCGGCCATTGAAGGTCTATGATTTTTGATAGCGGCAAAATGTGAAAAACGGATGTGCAAAAATTAATTATTTTTTTTGTATAGGTACTTGTGCTGTTACAAAGGTAATGAAAAATCGTTTTAATTTAATTATTTAATAATAAAGAGATTTTGTGAAATAACTTTGTGTCAACTTATTGAGATAGAAAAGAATGGAAACTTACCAAACTTTATTTTAATTTGAACTTTTATATGATTTATAGTATAAATATATTTATAATTTTATTATTATCTTGCTGGAAGAGTTAGATAATATTTTATTTTAGATTATTTAATTTTATTAGAGGTACAAAATTACATTAAATAATTCGCTCTAACGAGAACATAAATTCATTGTCTAGACTTCTAGAGGGATGCTGTTAACGCTTACAGCACTATCAATAAATTAATACTTATTAGCTAACACTTGTAATTTGAATAAAAATGATCACTATATTTATTTGTGGGAGACTGGTGCCTAAACTAAGCCGAGGCTTGTATTTTAGGACACCAGGAACCCTCCTTACAGGCAAGAATGAGATTGTATACATTTTGTGCAAAATATTTTGTGTAAATTATGATGAGCCATCCAAGACCTGTTTGCAAGATGTTTTATCATTCATAATTATACTTCTAGGGCACGATGACTAAACACAATAGAACAAATACTGCATAAGACCGTAAATAATGAGATTACAAACTAGTTTAAAGGACTTTAGATGAGCCAATCTACGCAGGAGAATATTTGAATGAGGAGCTTCCGTAATAAACTGGAATAGGTGGCATTTTTTATTTATTTTGACGCAGCATTTATACATTGAAGGAATTAATAGGTAATTGTTTAGATTATCATCTGACATGGGCATTTGTCATAGTACGGCATTGACGTTTTTTAGAAATAACAAAAATTACCAATTCACACTCCTTAAAAAGAGTGAAAAACAAATCTCTTTCTTGTACGACTTAGATAATGTTTTTCAGTAATGTAAAGGAATTTAAGTAACAATTTTATTTGATATTCGGCTAAGGAATGTTCAAGTTTCAACCCATGATATCAGTCTATGTATTTTGTGGATTACATATTCTACAATTCCTCATACAAAATTGTCAAACAGATGAATTGTGTGTAAAAAATTGAATTGTCACTCTAAAGTGTGGCCTTTATAGACCCTCTGAATGTTTGCCAAATGCCAATGCAGTGCCCTCAGTATTGATGAACAGTTAATTATGGACCTTCGCAGTTCGTAAGGTTACTCCAGTTTGATATGAGGGAAACTGTCCGACTGTCACGACGTCTAATAGAATGACTATAATTTTGATTTATTTAAGCAGGATTTAATCAGCAGGGAGAGATTCATAGATGATTTGGTGCTGTTCCACAAAAAATGGGAAACTTGTGATTTTTTGCGTGCTACGATACCTGCAAGTTCCAAAAATTGATTTGCGCTATACAGGGTGGTCCAGGCCAGATGTATCATTTTTTTTTTAGGTAGTCGGCTTAGGGACTTTTTACCCGCCAGGAAAAAATCGAAAAATCGCTTGTCACCTGCTTACAAGACATGTTTTCTTTTTTTTAATTTTAGAAATATCACCACTTTTAATGTTTTCATGATTTTTTATTTAGGTACTTTTAAAATGAAAAAATCTATTTTTTATTTTAGGTGCTTACTCAGATTTTGCACTCCCTCAGAAAAAAAATTCAGACTGATCTGCAAAGTTGAAGTGCATTTAATTTAATTTCATATCAATGCAAGTATTATACTTATTAGATAGTTATATAGTAATTACTTTCCTTGAAATCGACAGATTTTTTCCAATTAAAAATAAAAATTTCATGTCGGGTACAAATAGGTCCCTAAGCCGACTACCTAAAAAAATTTTATATCCATCTGGCCTGGACCACCCTGTACAGTAATAGCGCTAATTTCATAAAGTTCTGGGCCAATTCTGTATACTAAGAATAATATAAAAAAAATCATAGATAGGGTCGACGTTCATGTGATACCTTACCAGCAGCAAGACACAAAGCAGTTCGGATTGTAAGGCCGTCCAGACACGGACCTTGGTAGAAATGTACATTGCGTGTCTCGTCTCTCCTGATCCTGAGATCAGGGCCGTCTCCGTTGATGGGTACTCTGGGCAAGTACCCAGGGCCCGGCTATCCTTAGGGGCCGAATCGCTGTGAGAATCACGGCCATTGACTATCGGTATGTGGAAAACCTGACATCCCAGAGGTGTTGTAATGTCCCTTTGTGCCTATTGGCTATTGCTTTGTTCTGCCTCCTGCTTGCATGGAGGGAAGTGGAAACATATTTTTCTACTCCTCCATTATTCTTTTCTGATTAATTTCGTGCAGGATCCAAGACAGGTAAATTCATTCTCCGGGACACGTCGAGCTTAATTGTCTCGGCGCTTTTCTGGTGGTTGCCACTGTTGATTCTGGCTCTCAGGAGTTGCAGTGGTTTGGGAATAATGTGGTGGGTTTGTCCCAAAAAAAAGTTATTCCAGATGTATATAAAATTTCCGAACTCGCTAAGCTCTCTTTAGTGTCCTACCTTCTTGTGATTTTTTTGGCTTTTTTTACATAAGTCTTGTATATTTTTGTACGAACAATCTCAAGAAAACTTAACGTAACCCAGACAGTGTGTCCTAAAGTTTCCCGTCGTGATATTGATCGAATCTTGCATATTTCTCGGCTTCGCTATTCTCCGCTCTGATGGAATCCAGTCATTAGTCCCCCAACAGTTTGTCATGAGATCTTCCTAGCAACCATAACAAGTGTCAAATACTTATTGTGACAATGGACAAACAGCAGTAGTTGTTATTATTGAATCGTCTCTTTGTTCTCAGCATAATATAGAATTAGCACTGTTATCGGATATCGACTACATATCTGATACCATGACAAAGGAAAGCAAGTTTTATCGTTGGCATATCGTCATCAAATACGTATGTAGAGAAAAATTGGTAATCCAAGCTATCAATTTTTTTTACCAAATAAACTGAGTGTTTATTAAAGAAGTAGATGCATTTCTAATGTAAAGTTTTTCTTTCTTAGTAACCTGAATTGCCTGAATAGTAAAATAATGTGTTACTCGTACAACTTCAGCCCTTTTTTTAGCGTGTTAAAATCATCAAATGAGTCCTCCCACCCAGGGCCACCCAGACTGTCAGACTCGTACTGACTAAAATCCACGGTGTCCTTCAATAGCCACGTAATTCGCGGTAATTCGTTAGTCTCGCGACCGTACAAACTCAGAATACTTAGTAAAAATTCCATCTCGAAGCCGGTGTGCAGTTGTAAAGTTTTAACATTATTAAATGTAACATTATACTTTCAAACTATTGGGTAAGAGTAGTAAGAGTGAAGACAGACATGAGGCCGATCGAGTCAGAGTTTTTTATTTGGTATTTGGGTAAGAACTGCTAATAAATGTTTATTAAAATGGGACTTGTTTAAGTATTAGCACTGCTCTCAAAAACCATGAAGGAAAACATCGTGAGGAGCATGCAATTTAAATTAGATATATTGCTCGGTCTATGCTCTATATCTATACCCCGTTATAACTGCCGCGTTGGTCACGTGGTCACAAGCTGCTGCTGAGCGTGGGGTCCTTGGTTCGATTCCCGGGTCGGGCAAAAAGTACTTTTTTCTTAAAAAATAATTTCCCAGTAGCTGCCCGGAGTTTCAAAGTTGGTGGTATAATACCCCCGTGTCTCGGAAAGCACGTTAAGCCGTTGGTCTTGCGCCTGATCTCTCTCCAGTCGTGTCGGATTGCCTTCACATCGGAACTATGAGAGTAAAGGAACAGAGAATGCACCTGTGCCCGCACACACACTTGTGCATTATAATTATGTCCCGCGCAGTTAGCTATAGGTAATCTCCGTTCAGATTGGCCGCCGTGGCCGATATCGGTCTATCGGTCAGGAGGACTATTTAACTATGTTATTACTTACGTTTGTCAGGATTCAACATCGCTGGCGAAATGTAAATGTATCTACTACTCTAAGTATAAAACGAAACATCTATGTCGGACCCTTTGGGATTTACAGACGTGTTGATTTATTCAATGGGTGATGGAAGGATGTTTGAAGGTCATGGTCATATAACAAAAGGTCAAATTAGAATTATTTGCACAGCTTTGTTTACATTACGCAAATCATCTTGTCTCTATGTGTTTTTATTGGCTTCCGTTTAGTTGGTTGTATGTGGCCAATCTTGGGCCAACATTTATTTACGTCAGTTAACATTTTGTTATTAATTTAAAAATGACTCACTTTTGTAAATAATTTATTTATCAATATAAAAATAAAAGCATTCATAATCGGTAAACCTTTATCAGCATCGTTTTAATGACTGAATTTAATGAGCATACCTAATGTAAAAAATCCCTGTTTTTGCAATTAACGTGTAACCTAATTGATCCGGCTTATTAATTTTTTGACTCTAATACGGTATTCAATTGAAAAGTTTTCGAGATGCCTCAAGGACTTTTTTTGGGACCCAGAATCTCGATCGCATTTTTAAAAATGCCTGGCTTGGTTCCCCTTAGCCAATTCTGCATTTATGCTTTTAGGAAAAATTGAACAAGTATTAGGTAACATTTTTTTTTGATTCACATTTTTCCAAAAAATGCATAGCTCTCCAGTTAAATACACTTTAGCTTGAAAAGTCTCATGGAATTTGATAAACCCATGGAATATTTTATTATTGCAAGTTAGTTTCTCGTGTTGCAGCAGACATCTGTTCCTATTTTCCAAGTAACTCTTGTACCTAATAACTGTAAATGCTAGTGATGTTCCTTAACTTGCATTTATCGATATTCCACGGGGATTTTCGTTTTTTTTTTAAATAAATACAGTAGTCACTTGTAATTAGTTTGCACATGAATTTTAACGACCAATAGAAGATGTAATAAACCTTGTAATAAAATAATTTACGCGTAAAAGAAACTTCAAACTAGTAAAAGTTAGATAGGTACCTAACAAAATTTTGTTACGCAAAAAAACCTTGACGTAAAGTAGATACATTTTAAATTTCAGGCACATTTATGAATTGTTGCTTAACGTTCAAATAAATGTAACATTAATATGTGATAAAGGTTGACTTATTAATATTAAACTCGTCGGTGTGTTGGATGGTTGGTTTTACGATCGCCCAGAACGACTTGATTAACCACGTTAAGGTTTTGGACCTAATTCAATTAGGTAACTGTACATTAAAAAACTTAATTAACAAACCTAAAAATAATTACTAAAACTAACAAAGAGCATCAAAAAATTCATCCACATCGCTGTCAACGGGATAAGTGCCCAGAACGCTGGCAGCATTGCCACGTTGGATGGCAATGCTAATTCTTTGACCAAGAAATAGGCCAGCCTTCTGGTCACGCGAAGAGTCGACTATTCGTTTAGCAAGCTCTTTAAAAACTTGGTGAGCACTCGGACCCCATGGCCCTAGTGTTTCAACCCCAAACGGCTCAAATACATAGCTGCTAGTCAAGCCATTGTATTTACGCCGTTTGAGGTTTTCAGCACTTGCAGCAGCCGCACCAGCACAGCACGCCGTACCGCGAAGATGGGATGGCGCAAGGGTGTCGACACATGTTGCATCCCACACCAAAGGTCTACCCAACTTCCATGGCATTATAGTCATCCCATCTGGTCTCTTCCCATCGTCGCGTGCCAAGCCATTGGGTTCTAAAACAGCTGGCACCCCGGCGATGACAAGAGCACGACGGATAATGTCATTTAAGCTGGCGTGCCGTGCTAACCGACCCGCACTTTTGCTGCAGGAAAGACCATGGTGCCCGAGGCAGTCGACTGCTTCGCCACACTGACAGCGATGTGGAGCACCGCAAGGAGCGCCCAAACGCAGACATGTAGCGATCCGGAAAGTAGTGTCACTCAGCATGGTACCTATGTTGAGTGACGGTAGTGCCTGAAGCCATAGACCCGACTCCCATTCGCCCACAGCCAGCAGGCGGGCACGCTCTACAGAATTGGTTGACGTATTAACAAGATTGTACCGTACCAACCTGCAGAGCGGCTCATCCCACTGCTTCTGGGAAGATGGGTTCACGGGTCGATCTGAATCCGGGCAAGTCATTTTCCAGGCGTTCTCCGCATCGGTCAAGCATGGCACTTCAGAGTCAACCAGGGGGAGACTTAATATCTTCCTGGTTAAGGTTTCAGTGCTGTGGACAGAGGACAGGAACGCCGGTAAACTCACACTAGAAATTTTGCGGACGCCGAGTCCACCAAAACGGATAGGGAGGGTGGCTTGCAGCCACGCTCGGTCGTCCAGGGCCACATTAAGGATGGATGTTAAAGTATTACGAATAATTTGGTCAATTTTGTCCAAAATGTGTTGATGCTTCCATAGAGGAGAACACCGGAGATAGTACATAAAATTTGGACCAAAACAACAATACCTAATAAGGGTGAATGCTGAATGTAAGTTGATTTGGGAAAGTCTATCTGAGATGTCATTAAAATGATTAATTTTTTCGTCGATGAATGATGAGAAACTATCTTCGAAAATAGGGGAACCTAGGAGGTTTAGAGAACTTTTTTCTAAAATCTTGATTTGAGGAGCTATTGCATTGAATTTGTCAAGAGTTGTCTGTCTGTCAGTCGTGTCAGAAAGAAAAATTTCGCATTTCGATGGGTTGAGGTCCAGACCGATTGATTTAAATTCCTTTTGGATGAATTCAAAGTCATTAATAACGGTGTCTACGTCACCTCCTAGAGTTCCGTCATCTAAATACCAAACATTAAATTTAGAATTTAGTTTTTGGATGATGGGATGTATGGCTAGGCTGAAAATGACAGGCCCGAGAGGGTCACCTTGTTGGCATCCAACTGCTGATTCCAAAACATTATTTTTGTATAATAATTTAGAAGGGTGCCGGTAGCACTGCCACAAAAAACCGAAAATTTCAGGTAATTCCTTTTTTGCCTCAGCCAACAAAGTGTCCCTGTTAACAGAATTAAAAGCGTTCTTAACGTCAACCTTGAGAATGACATCACCTTTACCAGAATTTAAAAAAGAGGAAAGGGCATGTACGGCAGCCTCACAGCCCCCCTTGGAGCCAAAGCCAAGTTGTAGGGGCTGGAACTTCTTTGTAAGCGAATCGCTGTACAGTTTACAGCATATTTTGGCTGCCATACGCCTGTAGGTGCAACCGACGGCTATGGGACGAATACCGCCGTCCTTCTTACGTAGGGCACATAAGTTGGCCCCGTATAAGACATCGACGACGGCATCGTTCACGCCGCCGGAGAGCATTAGGTTGACCAGAGCCGCAAGCTCCCTCAGAAGCGACTCGCCAGCATCCCCGGCGCCTGAACTCAACAAATCTTTTAAATGTTGTGGAGTCAGGCCGTCGAGGCCACCGGCAGAACCGCTGCGGAAAGAGCTCACGGCTGCGATCAACTGTGGGGCTGTAATTTTGAATAGATTGTCCTGAACAAGGGGATCCGGGTTAACAGGCGGGTCTGGAAAGGTGAGGCCATCCGCAGGCGCTGGATGTTTGCTCTCCAGGGCTGAAAAAGTCTCTGGAGAGTATGGCGCCACCACATCACTGCTGAACAATAGTCTGGCTGCCCCCCTAATGTCACCCTCACTTAATTTGGATTCTACATGTCCACAAATGCCTTTCTGGATAAGGTTATTAAATGTAGGCAATTTAGAATCTAAAACATAGGCCGAAATGTTGCAATTTTCTTTAATTTGGTTGGTCAGAGATTTTTTTGAAGCCAAATTTTTCTGGACGTGCAGAATCCTGTAAGGGAAGGTGAGTAGTTGCTCCCAGGCACGCTCCGAGTTCTCCTGGGTTGCGACACGGACACATTGCGCCAAACTCAGCGCAACAGACCGTCTCGCACCCCGAGGAACCCTCTTTAATACAGGTGTGGAATTTTTGAATTTGGATAATGTTTTCCAAAACGGTTGGTCAGAAAGTGGTACTGTCGTCGGGATTGCTGCTGGGGGGTCCAAAGGTACACTATGTGGTTTGTGAACCTTGCCATAGTGTATCCTTAGACCCCGTTCGCCTTTAAAATAACGGGCCTGGGAGCAATGGGGACATCTCACCAGTTGCACATCCAGTGATGTGGCAGGTTGACTGGCACCACTCAAACCGGCGTCACTACTACCGGCGTTGGACATGCAGAGGGAAAATATTATTTTTCTACTTACCAACTATATATACACAAAAATACTATAAAACACTTAGAAAAACACCTAAACAAAACGGGAAAAAAAATGTCAAAACACAAGTCAACAGACGTCGCCAGATGACAGCGTCGATGACAGCGTCGCGCTGGCGGCCTGGGGCGCCGCCTCCGCAGCCGCATGTAGTCTATGTTCGGTAGAGGTCCGCCACCGATGCGCAAGCCGCGCTGTCATACTTTGTTAGCCGTCGGCCACGCTATCCTGATGCGTCTTGATGGTGAAATGATGCGACGTTGGTGCGGCCAGTGTGCGCGTCCAGCGACCGCACCGCGACCAAAAGATGAAGCAATTTAAAGACGGTTGTAAGGTACTTTTTTAACAAAAAACCTCGAAGGGGGCGAAAGCTAGCATATAATAATTCAGCTATTTCAGGCGACAAAATCCACCAACCAATTATTTCTCCCCAACACTTTCATGCGCAAATGTAAATAATTAGTTTGCACGTCTCACGAGTCTGTAGAATATCGTAATAATATCATATTTATTTAAAAATCCATTGCCACAGGTATGACGTTGACGTTGACGTTTTTTCCTGGTTTTTTTTGGGTTTGGACCTTATTGTAAACTACTTTTAAATACCTTCTTTATGATCTGCATATTATGCAACATAAAAGATGATAATTTCATGCTTATGCACATATTAATGCAAATAAAAATAACTTAACTACTCAATTTGAATACTTTTATCAATTTGTAACTTTTCATTGTGGTGAAGAAGTGATTAAGTTTCTTAGTAGGCACGCGTTGGCGAGGTGATTAATGAAACTGTGTCAATAGAATTCGGTTATTCAATGTCGTTTTAATAATAAAGAATACAATCAAAATAAATACAATAATTTATTAATTTAGGCATTGATTATAGGCTTGATATTGTGTTTTTAAATTGGTTTTTAATAAGACACATTATTTCTAGAAAAACTGCCATGACTCTTGATCCCACTTACCCAACCAATAATATCGATAAAAACTTTCTCTTACAATATTTGTGTGGAACAGCACTAGTTGCGGTGTGAGCAATGGTTGATATTATGAAAGTGCACTAAAGTGCATCCAGTCTCGGTGTCTGATTGCTAAGGTTTTGTTTGTGTAGCTCGCTTTTGTAAACGGGAATAGGCAGTGAATAAGTAAGCAAAGTACCTACTGCAAATGATGTTTTTCCAATTATCAATATTTCTTTATTCAATAATAGTTATTTATGCAACTGTTGTATAATCAGGGGTATTAAAACACGAATGTGGGTTTATCACACGAGGCGTAGCCGAGTGTGATAATAGTATAGTATCGTATAATATAGTATCACATGAGTGTTTTAATACCTAATTAATTATAACAGTTGCATACAAGACTTTATCTACAATCATGATGTGAATCCTCTATAAAAGATTCTTATACCATAGGGTGTACAGTGTTGTAAGAACTATGTAAATTCAAGAAAAGTCTAATTGCGAAGCATGTAAAATAAACAAACCTTAATAAGTAAAAGAATTATTGTTCTTTTTTCAAAATTTTAGCGATCAGTACCCTGAGCACGAGTTTTCACTCTTTTACTTTACAGCGTTTTTCCAGTATTTACAGCGTTTCTTGTATGAAAAAATGGAACAGCGCCTCTGGTGTGCGAAGTAGGAACTAATTTTTTCCTTGAAAATTGTCAATTTGAAGTTGTCAAAGTTCCAGTTTACTTTACGTCTCAAATACTGAAAACTCGTGCTCAGGGTACTGGTGGTGAAAATGTCATTGCATGAGAATGTTCTTTTTTTGAAATTCATAATATCACGCGTTTGGATGATACAATGATCATAATATCATTGAGTGTTTTAATGTTGGCAATAAGCTGATAATTGTTATAGGTTCTTTTATAGAATATGATTAATAGCATGATAGTAGATAAAATCTTTAACATAATATGTACAAGATAAACAAAAATGGTGAGAGATATTCTAGATCAGCGGCCGGCAACCTTTTGGTAGGCAAGGGCCGCAAAGTGACAAAAGAAATATTTATATTTATAAGGTTAAATCCTGGGTCATAAAAGAAAATCTTCCGTGTACAAAAGAATCAGAGCCACGCGTTGCCGATTACTGCTCCAGATAACTACATAATAGACATAAAAATATTTTTTAATGTACCAACCTTGTTAAAAACCTTTTAATTTACTGCCTTTTTCAAGGCAGTTTCCTAATAAATTAAATTTTCGCGTAAAACGTGTAAACAATTCCACTTTAATTATTAAGAGAGAAAAAACCTCCGGATATGTCTCTGAAAATCAGATCCTGTATTGCAATAAAAAAAGAGAAACTTGTTTGCCTACCTTGGATGCAAGATTGCATAAAAATTGCAAGTATGTACCTACCTACTTGTCAATTGCAGTACTGCAGCAAACATTCAAATTATTAGCTCGCTGCTTACGACCCTGAGCATAACTTGTTATAATGCTAAGTTAATTGCTAACTGTGCTAAGTTTTTAGGGTTCCGTAGCCAAATGGCAAAAACGGAACCCTTATAGATTCGTCACGTCTGTGTCTGTCTGTCCGTCCATATGTCACAGCCACTTTTCTTCGAAAGTATGAGAGCTATCCTGTTGAAACTTGGTAAGTAGATGTATTATGTGAACCGCATTAGGATTTTAACACAAAAATAAAATCAAAGCAAATTTTGGGAGTACCCCCCATACTTAGAATTGAAACACATTTTTTTTTTACCATACCCATACGTGTGGGGTATTATGGATAGGTCTTTAAAAATGATATTGAGGTTACTCATATAATTTTTTTCTAAACTAAACAGTTTGCGCGGGAGACACTTCCAAAGTGGTAAAATGTGTCCCCCCCTGTAACTTCTAAAATAAGAGAATGATAAAACTAAAAAAAAAATATATAATGTAGACCTCAACAAAAACTTCCAACGAAAATGATTTGGATGAGATATAGTTAGCAGTTTTTGAGATAGTAGGTACATTTTCAAAAACCGCAAATATAACTTTGCCATTCATACAAATACTAGGAAAAACAAAGTTCTTTTTATTGTTTGTGTATATTACTTACTAATCTCAATACAATTGTATCTCTAATCTATGCTTGCTGCTACGGAACCCTTCATGGGCGAGTCCAACTCGCACTTGGCCGGTTTTTTAGTATCTGACGAAGTGTGCAAAGCACACAATAAAGAAATTAATACATTCTCAAATTATGTTTGCACATTATGTTGCTATTGCAAAATTATTATTTGCAATTATTCAAGTTCTCACGACGATTTAAATTTAATGAATTATAACTATCGCATTGAGATTTTAATGTCAGCTAAAGCTGAATGGCTTCTTTTACAAGGCTATCCAAAAAAGGAGTGCTAGGTTTTTTATAATATTTTTTATCCGAGTTTGTAATCATGTTAATCTAAGATATCCCATTTATTAACACAATTTTTAAATATTTACAACATATTTACGCCGTAAAGAGGTCTAACACTTAGCTGAAATTAAAAAAAAAAACAATCACCGACTATAGGCATTGAACTAATTTGGATTTAGTCTAACTGTGGATTTTTTTGTTGCTGCACATAAATGACAAAAAAAAACACGAACGTATTTACCTACCCTGCATGTCGAACCTAATCGTAGTCCGATAAGATCCAGTTTCGAGAAAGTGTATTGAAAAACAATTATCCGTAGCCCATACAGTGCAGGTATCGAACCCGCGAAATGCAGAGCAGCCAATCGCTTGGCCATTTATTGCGTGAAACGTACTGTCAAAAGTTTGAAATGTAATTTAGTGCTTTTAAAATAGGCATTGAACTTTAAAAGCAGGCTTGCATCATCCTAAATTGGGAAGGCCCCTGTCTTCTTTACCTTAATGGCTAGGTAGAGGTACTTAATATTTTGTTTTGTTGTGAAATGAACAAGGAATATTGCAATGTAACGGTGTTTGGTTGTAGGTAGCAAACTGTACCCTCGTCAAAACCTCGGCCATAAACATGTTAACAACAATGTTAAATATTACTTGTGGTTAGAGGCACTTTTCGTACCTATTGCGCTGAAACAGAACTTCGCTTGTCGTCCATATTGTCTTTTACAAGTGAAAAAACAAGCTTTTAATTTTTTTATAATTTTGCTCCACACTACGATATTTAAGTAGAAATCGAGCCATCGCAGCCCTGCTCACAGCCTCACAGTATTGATAATTATTCTTTTAGTAACTATTTAGTAATTTACGGTCTTATGGTGGCATTGGCACCATCTATTGTAAAGTTTTCAAATTGAAATTATAGCCTGATGTACTGAATCAGATGGTCTCTAGTTCAAATCCTGCTCGCAATCAAATTTTTCCCTCTCCAAAAAGAGCTAAACACAAAATTCTTTGAACGTGAGAATAAGGAAGTTTCCAATTTTTTTTATTTTTTTTTTAAAAATAGTACTAAACTTGCAATGAAGCCCATTGAAATTTTTTTTCAATTATCTTCATAAATGACGAAGTTATGATAATTTTCCCGTCCGCTTTAAAACTTCTCGGCGCGCGGCCGGTCAACAATCTCATGACGTCACAAGTCTCATCACTCGCTCGAGTCGAGTATTCGTCAATGCGCGGTCACCTCAGACGTTTATTACTTTTGGTTCAAACAAGACGGAACAAATATTATCGTTGTGGAATCATTATGGAAACCGTGCAAACTGATTTGAAAGTACATCATAAATATTGTATCGTTCACAAGTGTACAAATACAACCATAACCCTCTGTAACTCTGTAACCATAAATCTGTAAACTACATCAAAACAAATTCAACCTTACACGCATGTTTTAAGGTCAGAATTACAAAGTGTCGATAAAAAGCAATAAAACCGGCCAAGTGCGAGTTGGACTCGCCCACGAAGGGTTCCGTAGTAGCAGGCATAGATTAGGGATATAATTATATTGAGATTAGTAAGTAATATACACAAACGGTAAAAATATCTTTGTTTTTCATAGTGTTTGTATGAATGGCAAAGTTATATTTGCGGTTTTTAAAAATGTACTATATCTCAAAAACTGCTAACTGTATCTCATCCAAACCAATTTTCGTTAGAAGTTTTTGTTGAGGTCTACATTATATACATTTTTTAGGTTTATCATTTTCTTATTTTAGAAGTTACATGGGGGGGGTCACATTTTACCACTTTGGAAGTGTCTCTCACGCAAACTGTTCAGTTTAAATTCTAAGTATGGGCGGAAACCCCAAAATTTGTTCTTTTTTTTGTGTGAAAATCCTAATGCGGTTCACATAATTCATCTACTTACCAAGTTTCAACAGGATAGCTCTTATATTTTCGAAGAAAAGTGGCTGTGACATACGGACGAACAGACAGACAGACATGATGAATCTATAAGGGTTCCGTTTTTGGCATTTGGCTACGGAACCCTAAAAATTAACGACCGAGCCTCGTCGCTTCAAGGATGTAATACCTACGACTTATTAAAAAAAATGTTTTTACGATGATTTCTTGATAAAATATCAGTATTTACAATACAGTGATAGAGAACAATCAAATAATGTTAATATTAATACTTAGGTACCGAAAATTTGTATTAGTGATCGATGTGTTTATATTATCCAAATATTATCAATCAATGGTGAATGAAACTTTAAACAAAACTAGGCGGATTACCTACACCGATTTAGGTACCTAAAACGAATAAAAGCTGCAGCAAACTAATGAGAAGTTATTCCGTGTGATGATTGTTACGGTAGGTATAATAAAATTATTATGTAGGACTTAGTAGATAGGTATAGGAACATACGTTGAAAGTTTCACTCCTCTGGCCTTTGCACTTGTGTACAGTGGATTGTTTGCCAGAAAATCCAAAACCATAACCATGTTCACTTTTGGTAAATTGTTAGACTGTCCACGCACAAATCCACTCTCCATCGTCTAAATTTTACTTTAATCTAGTTTTTACTTAGCTAAAAGATAGTATATTATACGAAATATATTAATAAGGTTACATAATACTTCACACAGACACTCAAACACCGCATTCCATGTACTTACTGTGAGCAACAAACCACGAAATACTCGAAACAGCCGCTAAGCGCTACCCGCCCCACCCGCGCGAAGAGACTTGTGACGTCACAGACCAAATGCTCCGCGTGCATTTCAAAATTAATTCGGGATTCAGTAAAAGTGGATTAACTTTGTCATTTTTCAAGTTATTAAAATAATTCTTTCACCATATATATTATAATTTCTTTGCCTTACAATTTTAATAAGTATTTTTATTTTTTGTTAAAATGGAAACTTCCTTATTCATCAGTGAAAAGATCCAAGAGCTGCATTTCACTACTTGGCATGTGTCACTTGCCTATCAAATCAACGAGGAGGAATGAAGTAATAGGAGCATTATGAAATTTTCCGGTGTCAAGTGAACGTTGAATTAAATCAAAATGAACATTGACTCTTTTGTACCTATCATCGTGTGTGAAGTGTCTCATAATAACAGCTTAAGCAATTTTTATTAATCGCTTGGGAGCAGTGACTCTTCTAACAACATGATTACGATAAGGATTAAGAGCGTCTACGCCGAACGGAATTTCATACAAATCATGTTCTTATTTTTCGACATGACTGAACAAAGGGGTTCGGAGGTTTTGGCCCTAACCGTCGCCCGCCATTTTGATTTGTTTTCAGAATCGCGCTGCACAACGAAAGTTATACATTCAGATATTGGATACTCAGACAAACAAATTGTATGATAAACATAATGTCCTAAAGTGTCAGGTTTCGGAGTTATTCACCGAAATATAAGTCGGAAACTCAACGTTGGAGAAACAGCTTTTACCTATTTCTTTTTTCAGTCTGCAGGTACCTATATGCATACTAATTGAATTATGACAACATAATTAGATGTATGGTAATATGGGAATGTCCACGAATTTATTTTTACCTCCGAATATAATTATTATTGTAATTCAACGTATTGACCTATCCCTCATTAATATGAAATAAATAACACCAATTGAGCTTTATTATATCTTCTGAGGTTTGATTGTCACCAAGTCAGAATCTGATAATAGGAATTGGTTATGTGTCGTAGAACGGATCGGAGCCAGTGTAAATTCCTTGTGATCCAATCCGCCGATCCTCGAGAGGATCGCGCCCTGTGGTTCAATCATTACGAAAAATAAGGAATCAAATGTTTGTATGAAATGGCATACGGCGTAAACGCTCCCCATAGTAACTTGAAGATTGAACAATATTTTCTTGTATCCATAGATTACACTGATAATGCTCCTATAAATACCGACAGGAATCGAAGTAGACATCATCAGTATTTTTGTGCAATTGTCATTAAAGTTGTCGAGTTTCAATCGTGATCTACTTTTCAGTTTCATCGCCATTGGTAAGCTCTTTTGACCGCCTATTTAAAATTACGTAGGACATGTTCATTCGTACTCAGTTCAATTGAAGCATCCAATTCGGTTGTGGAACCAGATACATACGTGTTTTGACCTTATTCCCAATGTTTCTATGGTTATTTTTCTACTAGCTTTTGCCAGCGGTTTCACCCCCCCCCCTCCCCTTATTGTCCTGAGTGACATAGGGCCACTCAGGACCAAAGCAGCTTTCAACTGGTGAAATAGTTTTTGAAATCGGTCCAGTCGTTTCGGAGCCTATTCAATAAGTACAAACAAACAATCTTGCAAGACGGCCGTATTAAATTTTTCTTGACCAGTTTCGGTAACCAAGTCCTCTTATACTGTTTTTTATTTATTTTTTGTTTGATTGACCGCGCTAATCTGTTTGTTTTGGATAGTCCATTTATCAAGGTAGGCTATAGATAGGCTATAAAAAAACCAGCTACAACCAATAGGAGAAGAGCACCGGGGTTGAAACCACGGGTAGAGCTAGATTATCTATAAAGCGTTCAGCAAAAGCGATTCTCAGGTCAATCATTTTGATAACCTGGCTATCAAACAAAATCTTCATATAATGAAAACCTTAACTCAAAATACTGGCATTACCTAAGTCGAACAGCAAGTTTCTTTTACGTAGCTAAAATGCATTGCACTACAGAAACATACACATAGTTGTCACTGTCTACCACTTGTGGAAACAGTGTGAGCTACACTCAGGCAAGTGAAATTATGAAACATTGCCATCTTGCACGATAGCCATAAAGATAATTCTTGTACATTATATTTGAAGAATTTTGTGCTGAGATCCCAAAAAAACTAAAGGAAGAAGTGTCTGGTCTACACATGAAATTCCTCTAGCCTATTTATGCTACACACATAGGCCGCGCCAGGGGAAAAATCCAATTTTAGGTACCTATACTACCTATATGTTTTGCCCAGCTGTGAAGAATCAGGTAAACCCGAATTTAGTGAAGGTACTCATACAAATGACATTGAATATTCGTCATCATGGAAACGGGGATGTCCGAGAACCAAATATTCGAAGACATGTGACATCTACCAATCCGCAGTGGGCCCGCGTGGTGGATTATGGCTCGCTCCCTTTAAACAGAGAGATCTGTGACCCAGCAGTGGGAACATTTATAGGCTAATGACGAGTAGTCACCAGTGTCATCACTGTTACCTTGACAGTGCTCATGAAATATACCTAAACATTCCACTGTCTGGAAAACAAATGACAGGGTAAACACGGAAAATCATGCCAAATTCTGAACATTTTAGAACACTGCGGTGTTCTGGAAGATGATAGCGGACACAATATACAAGATGATGATTATACTCTTGAAGAACCTCAAGCATGCAGATTTAATCGAGATTAGAACATAAGTGAAGAGCAGAGTATATGGCGGGGCGAACTGGATGTCTTCCTTAAGAAATGAAAGGAAGTTAAGCACAGTCGTGAGCGTTGGAAGGAATGGAGGGCGGTCATAAGCCTTTATTCAGCATTGGGATAATACAGGCTAATAAAAAAGCGAAGATAAAACTTCAGATTTAAGTCTTGAAGGAAAATACCCTGAATCATAAGATCAGAGCCTTTAATTCCAAAGCAATCAATTTTAAACATTCAAAACACAATAATTTATGGTTTTATTGTGAACGAACGTCGTTAAAGTACCGTTTAGTGTTACGTTGATTGTAGTCTTCGAGTTCAAGCTCAAGGTCGTCGGTGTTACGTGAATCAGAATACACGCTGCTTTTGAATGTCATGTTTTGGTACTTCTTTATTCTAATAATTTCACTTTCAAAAAGTTTTGGCCTATAGAGGTAAGAGATTCACTTCGGATCATAGCGTTGTTCAGTCTCGTTATCGTCTGATATCGTAAACTTCAACTAAAACAGCCTAATTTGGCGGTTGATTGCATTATGAACGAGATTTGAGTTCTCAAACTAGTATTTTTTACGGGTTCTGTCACCATACTCACCGTTCAATCTTTGTCTTTCAAGTTTGAATCTATTTCCAAATCAATTTTGACATTGAAAAACTCATTATATACTTCGTATAAATCATTCTCTATGTTTTAATATTTCCATACATACTCTCAAGGAAATCAATTTATTAAAGTGTCAGGTGCTCATTATTCCACGGAAGTACATCGTCCTTGATACTGGTAAGTCTGCACTATTCTTCTATGTTCGTACGTCTTCGGGCGAAGCCGGAAAACGGTGGCTCCGTCCAAATTAGAATTCTACTTAAATGGTTTTGCTTCTGACACTTCCTACTATTAAGGTGCCTATTTGCTTTGCTTACATTTGATAGATCCCTTTGAGTAACTCGGAAATAATGCTTAGTTATTTTGTACCATTGATCTCGTGCCCTGCTCTTATTCCGATTTCTTTCGAGGTCATCGAAGCATCTTCTTCCATCCCTGCATCAGTATCCTCAGTACCGTCCCGTTTAAAATATTTAAATTGTCAAGAACACAGGTGAATTTACCAGTCGGATGTGCAGAAATTAGTTCAACGAGTTGATTCGAGGGAATGGGTAATTGTGGGTTTTATTTTCTAACGGTAATGATGGCTGGCACGCGATGGTCTAGATCTGGTACACTAAACGTACTAGTTATGTACCTTTATATAGTATGGTCTCCTTAAAATTGGCGCAAGAACAATTTATTTTTATCTAAGAAATAAAAGTCGAAAGATCAGGCATTGTCTAAAATTAATATCCAAACGATCTTCGTTTAGCCAAAAGCACAGTCAAGGATTCTTTAACAAAAAGTTCTGTATCGCACAAAAAGTCGAGTGTCACAGAGCGTCAAATTATCTTTAATTTAGCAAATCATACTCGGTTTAAGTGAATGGCACTTAATTGTTAAATACTTTGATCAACTTCATTGATCTAACCTCATAAAGTTCATCGACATGATAGTAGATAGATTTATTATAATTGGAGCACTTGGATATTGTTGTGGTAAAATTGTTTGATATTGGACCTAAGGTGACAATCTATTTCGTTAGAGGGGCGACTGCTAGTTAGAGTTACTTAGGAAATTTTGAAGACCCAGATGGCAGGCGGATCCCTGGATACACCTACATCTTCATCTTTCAATAACAGTGTAATTAAAAGTCGTTTTTGGACAATACTCTCAGCCTTGCCTCACCTTGCCTTGCGTCAGCCACTGCTTGTTAAAGACCTTCCCTTTCTTCTGCCACACTTGACTGTTCCGGGCGCCTCTCAGCCTCGCGTTTCTGGAGATTTTTACCGCAAGACAAAAATAACAAACTTATTTCCTTTACATTCAATTTTTAATTTACTCTTCGATTGTCTTTCACTCCCAGAAGATCGTGGAAAATAAACAGTCGATTGAAAAGCATTGTATCGTAATAATTGTGAGAATTTGCGAAAATCAGTGTTTTCGTCAAATATTTACTCAAATTCAATGGGTGGTGTTGCCATACGCTTGGTTTGAAAGGTGATCGTTAAATTGTTATGATCGAGTTAAGTAACTGGCTACCTTGAAGTTTGAGTGTTAAGAATCAAGCGAATGGCTGTGGAAGTAATTAGGTTTTCTACAAAATATGATAAGACTATTTGCCACGACTGTCACGAGGCTACATTCTGGTGATTCCTATACTCGTCTACTGACAATTTGAATTCCTAGGTACTTATACATAATTCTCTTAAACATCCCATTTTATATGGGATATACGTAGTTTATCTTTTTCTTTTCCTTCCGTAGGTACTTATTAGTCGTCAAGATTTAAAAAATACCTATACGCATAAAAATATTCTCATATCGAGAATCCGGCGTTTAGATTCATCAAACGTTCATTTTTCTTCATTGAGTTTCACAAAGCATCTAATTCATTTCGCAAAACTTGATGCCAATGAATTCGGTCATTAACCTTATAATGAATCTCATAGTCATAACCAGAGCGACTTCTAGCACATTCTAAGGTCCTAGAACTAAGGTTGTCTTTAATCAACGATTTACCTGTGAATAGTTCCGTATTTGAAAGGTCATTGTTTCCTATGGGTATTGCGTTGTACTCTACATTTGCGTGACACTTTTCCTCATTGTTTTTAACTTCATAGTCATCAAATTAATGTGTGTTTGTTTTCATTTTAGTTCCTGCTGTAGTGTTATAATGTGGTGAATAATTGTTATGTGTTAATAATTATGGGTGTTTGTGTAGGTCTAAAACAATGATGAAATACTCTACGTTGTTTTATCAATTATCCAACGTTGTGCTTAGTGACCATCTTATTTTTTGTGCTTACTACCTCTCTTCCTCTATCGTCTGGTTGAGAATGCCCATAATAATAGGTCACCCTGACCGATGTCGTCTACGGGGACATATTAATACAGCACAGTTAGACCTGTCTAGCTTTCTGCTAGATTGCTATGCATCATAATGTTTAAGGCTTGAATTTCTGTTATTCTGACAAAAAATTCTCTGGCACAATGCTGTCCCTTCCGCCACTGGCTCAAGTCAATTTCTCTTCTTAGAACTTATTGACAATGTTTTCCTAGAACACTACATTCTCGTTTGTTTACAAGACTTACGTCGCCGTCGTCGCCACACGTTTTTGCGATGTCAACAAACTCAGTGTTCTACTACTGTTCATTGCGCGCGCTATCGTACATTAAATCATCATTCATTTTATCGTCTGTGATAATTGACGGTTGTTTTTCTCGTTTGTTGCTATGTAAATATTATTACTAAAAGTGCGTGCTGGTTTATTAATGTTTTTATTCTAGTTTTCTGTGTTAATTTGTAACTGTTCATCAATTTCCTTCTTTTTGATGCTTTCTTTAAACTGTAATCTGCTTCTTTAAAAGGGATCTGGTATAAATGCAGGTTGCATTTCTTTATCCGGTTTCCTGATTGCTACAACCTTGGGGTTTTTAATTCAAGAGTGAATGGGTTACGTCTAGGCAAGCGCACTTCACCGTCGACCATGTTAATGGTGGCCATCAGGCGAGATGGTGGTCCAACAAAGTAAATAAAAAAATACTAAATAAAATGAACACCTAAGTGATGGTCTAAAGTAGCAATGCCCGTTTGACCTAGATTGTCAATCACTTGGAAAACGGGATTGTCGATATCATTGACAGTGACATCATGTGTGT
Source organism: Agrotis exclamationis (assembly GCA_950005045.1). Taxonomy (NCBI): domain Eukaryota; kingdom Metazoa; phylum Arthropoda; class Insecta; order Lepidoptera; family Noctuidae; genus Agrotis; species Agrotis exclamationis. The sequence goes on along the minus strand of OX465422.1, from coordinate 2,766,308 downwards.
TGACGGTGGCAAAGATATAATAATGATAAGTGATGTGATAGTGTGATGATTCCGGACTAGGTGATAAAGTGGTGGAGCAGAATTTTCCTACAGCTGATTATTTATTTGATGCAAGGCTGAGGTCAGTTTTGTTTTTAAGTATAACTGTGACTTAACGGATTTTGAAAAACTAGAATTTGTTATAAATATCTGACTTAAAGGATTTTGAAAAACTAGAATTTGTTATAAATATCCTTTATTGTATAGAAATACTTAAATGCTTGGTGTTTCCTTCGCAGGTAGATCAGGGTTAACAAACTTTCTAGTTAGGTATTGATTATCGTTATAGGTATTATGATTCGGCAATCTGGTACAAATATTTATATGCTAAAATAATTATCATTACGCTCATTAACTTTTACGATTAACTATTGAACTTAAAAGAGTATTTTTCTTAATTGGTTTTTGCCGCTATCGCGCCGTAACTCTGTGCCAAAAATTCATCAAACGCGGTCCAGCGGTTTATTATGGCGTACAAGCGCGAGCGTTATGGAACAAACAAATTCTCTTCTCCACTTATTAAATTAAAGTTTGAATTAGACATAAATTATTGTAAAAAAACTATCGCTAAATCAATGGTAGAACCAAAGAGAGATTTTTTTATCATTAATTGAATCGTTTATTTAACTACTGATCAAACAATTGGACCTTACTGACACAAATCACGTCGTGCGGAAGATCCGATTGTCACTGACATTGATCTGGCCGTCCATGCGCGTGAGTTGAATGATGATGTTAGACCAACAATATTCAACCTCTGACTCGACAGCAAATACAAATAGTGACATTTTGTTGAATAAAGATACCCAATAATTTAAAAGTGTTATTTGGTTACGATTTTAAAACTTACCTATTATCAATTGTTTTCAAAAATGGAGGAGGCTCTCAATTAGTCCGAATATTATTTTTTATATTTGTTCCCCGATTACCCAAAGACGCCTGTTCATATTTCGAACACGTTTCTTTTTGTAAAAGTTTAATTCCCAAGTGATCTCATAGTCATCAGGTCAGGATCTAATCATGGGATCCTGGAGAATTCAAGGGAACTCTTCATATAGGTACGCATGTCTATGCATTACCTGTTATGCCTGTAAGTACACATACCCACTAAAGGGGACTGGCTTCTTGGTAAGACCTACAAAAGGTACCTAATCAAATTTTATTGAAGAAAATTCATGGATTCATATCGAATAACTAATATGGTATATTTTTTTTCAATTTGCAGAATTTTAATATTACTTCAATATTCTTAAATTACATATACGTAACTAAAAGTATTAAAAATTAAGTAAATATTTACAAAAGATACTAAATTTAAACTAAAAAAATTATTTAAAAAAAATGGTTTATTGATTTAAATGTTGACATTGGATCTGTGACATTGGCATCAAGTCTATTGACCCTGTGACCAAGATGTGTAGCAAATACGTCCACGTTGAGAACAACAGACGTGAAATGTGACTCATGAATACCTATTCTAAATTTTATCTGCAGCTGGAATTCAACGATTTATCAAAATAGCACCTGCTAAAATGCGATTTTAATCAGTTCTCATATCAAATCATTCTTGACGGCTTTGTAAATTACCTGTCACTTGGAACCGTGGCCGTGGAACGCAAAGAGCACCTGAAGGAACAATTTGGTTTTTGTTCCCTCCGCTCCACCATGGGCTTGGTCTCAAGTTCTCAACCAACCTTAAAAAAAGACAAAGTCCTTAGAAATATGTAACGCCGCCGACGGAAAAGTCTAAAATGTATTGAATTTAATGATTCTCATTGTGTTGAGATACGTAAATCTTTGAAAAATATATATAGGTACCTAATAGCCCTTTTTCCTGGCCCTCTAGAACCTGGAGGTTCCTGCGTTGGAACAAACAATTCAATTAAAATCAAAACCAGTTGGATGCGAAGGACTGAGGAGTCGTAATTATACAGTAAAACATAAATGATGAATTTACTAATGAAGATACCTTCTGTGTTCATGTCAACAGGTAGTTCGTTGACGTTCGGTCATGTCAATGAGAATGGATGTAATAAATCTTCAATTGTTTGCCATTGACCACTAGCCGGTTTGACGTGTGTGCTGCATTAATAGCCTTTCCATATTATGCTACTGTTTTACCATTCTGATCACCGCCATCATTTTATTATCAGCTTAAGTTCCACTTATCCCGTTGTCTCTCTGTAATCAAATCTTGCAAGTTCTTAATACTTCTAGGTTTCTGATTGAGCTGTTTGTAACTCATAGGGGAACAGTGTATAAGACGGGGACGCGAGGTATAATGGGGACATACACACTTAAGGCATAATTATTAACACAACATTAACGTAGCGCAAGCGACAACAGGACGTCATTTGCAAGCGGCCATTAACAAAAATGGCGTCCTGTTGGCGCTTGCGCTACGTTAGCATTGTGTTGTTTGCCTTATAGCGGCCATACACCATACTGCCTATCGTACAATCGGCATGACGCTGCCGATTTGATCAGTTAGATTTGACCGTGTGTGGGCGTGGAATCCATCAAATTGGCATGATCAAATCGGAATGATCAAACTTCAAATCGGCAGCAGTGATACCAACTTAGCAACTTTATAGCTAGATCTAGCTAATATTCGGTAGCTACTTTTTAACCGACGTAAAAAAAAGGAGGAGGTTCTCAATTCAAAACGTTTATTTTTTTGGAACGAAGTTCCTTATGGCGCGTTGCGAAAGGGGGCTAGGCGGAAAAAATTGTCACGACACTTTTTACAGTGGAGTGGAGTGGAAAAAACTGGTTCAAGCGATTTTCGACCTTATTGACATTTAAAATTTAGTTTGTTTTTTCTCACATTCTCGTTAGCTAACATTGTTCCTTCATTAAAATCCGGTGTTTGCATAAATGTCAATAAGGTCGAAAATCGCTTGAAGGTCGGAAAACATTTGCTTAACGATAAGCAAATGTTTTCCGACCTTCACTTGTATTACCAACTGATTCCCACCAGTGGGATAGACCGGTAAAAAAACAAGTCGGTAAAACAGTAGCTAAAAAGTTAAGCCACAACTTTTATAAAATTGTAGCTGTCGGTCACCGAATAATAGCTAGATCTAGCTATAAAGTTGCTAAGCTGGCATCACTGCTGCCGATTTGAAGTTTGATCAAATCGATCGTCATGCCGATTGGACGATAGGCAGTATGGTGTATGGTGTATATGGACGAACTGCCAATTTGATCAAATCGATCGTCATGCCGATTGTACGATAGGCAGTATGGTGTATGGCCGCTATTAAGTGTGTGTTTTCCCATCATATCCCACGTCCCCGTCTTATACACTGTTCGCTAATGTAGGTATATAAACGACACAACTTCATCGAATGACGACTACTTTGTCTTTGGAAGAAAAAAATATTTGGCAGAAAACCATGAGTCCACGACAAACATACAACAAAATAAAATTTAAAAAAAAACAGAAAACATAAAACAAAAAAATAAGGAAAAAAAAATTTTGTGTGTCCCACGGCTGCACCAAATAGGCCGAGGTCCATTTAACATGGTCTCCTACGTACTGCGTTTTTATTTATGCTTTCATGTAATCAATCTTGTTCACTTTCAGCTCAGCATGTTGGCCGCGTGGTTGGTGCTCGCGTGTGCGACGGCTGCGCAAGCGCTGCGCGTCGGCGTCGGCATCGCTGACGTCACCGGTCCTCCCGCTGAGATCGCGTTTGTAAGTAGCTCTATGAGTAAGTACCTCTATGAGTGGTCCTGGAAGACTAGGTAGTATGGCGATGAGACGGATCTAACTAAAACATCATCCCAGACACATCTAACATTGTAGCTATGAGGGACCAAACTGGGGCAAGAATTTGAAGCCTGTTATAAGAATAGAGGCCAATTCGCTATGTGCGAATTTGGTAGTGGGGAGTGTCAAAAAGCGTGCTATGTGGCAGAAATGTGAAACAATTCAGGACTCTTGGGACCGACGTGTGTCAAGTTGAATATGCACCGCAACCTTTATAAGTACTTGCATTTCGTTTTATTTAATCTTTAATTAAAAACTAGCCTAAATTGTTTATCAAAACTGGTCAAAACATTTAGTTGCCAAGAATTAACAGCTCTTTGGTCACGAAACAATGTGGACCCTAGAGGCGCTGTCATTGCGCACACAGCGAATATGGTGCAGAGGGTGATGTCAGGCTGTGGATGATTTAATTTTCTAACAGGCGTTAAGCTACGCCTTGAAGATTAACCCTGAGCGGCTGTTATAAAGCCTCGAGCTACTCCACTCTATTCGGCAAATTAAATTAACCAGTACCGCTATTAGCTTCTGTTGGTGCTGATTCACGCGTATGACCTTATATGGATTCCAAAATATTTATAATTATGATCTTGGCATCCTTAAATACTTTGTTGATCTTACGATTAATCAGATGCTCATTACTGATAGTTTTAATGGTATCCAATTTAGTAATAAACTAATAATGCATGACGTACTTGTCCAAACTAGTAAAGATTTGGTAAAAAACTGACTGATCAGATTTGCAACCGTTCATCGATGACCAAATTATCATGGATCGAACAGTCATCTTTTGCATAGCTCTTTGTCTTTTAGAGATACTGATACTGCTAGCCTACTTCTTCCCACAGCTGCTAGCTGGGCAAAAGCCTCTCCAGTTTTCACGATCCAGGGCCAAAGTGGACCACTAGTGGTCTCAGCTTTTGGCCCACAACTCATTGGGCATGCGGTAGAGATAAAGAGATCAAGGGGAAAAAATACAATGCTTTTACAGAATCCCATTTCGAAATGCAATAAAATTACTCTACATCTATTATTATAATTATCGCAATTAATATTGTGATTCACATAAATAGCCATTGTAGACTCCAAGAGCGTCCATTGTGTTGAATGTCTATTTGTTTATTTTCCTGTTTAGTTTGTATTGTTGTTTTACTATAAACAATGTTCTATCTATCGTCCATCTGCCGGCAAGGCTGACGATAGTTCATCATCATCAGCCTATAAATGTTCCCACTGCTGGGACACAGGCCTCCGCTCTGTGAGAGGGAGCAGGCCGTAATCTACCACGCGGGCCCAGTGCGGATTGGTAGATACGTAGATAGATTGGACGATGGTTCGCCGTACCTAATTTTAGTGATTTTGCCAAATAGTGTTTAATTGGACCAAATATTTCTAGCAGGAATTAAAGCAATTCATTGCATGTAAACCTTGCGCCTTAAAGTAGTCTAACCAGTTTACGTTACAAATAAATGTATGAAATCATGTAGAGCAATTGCAATTATTGCAATTATATATCGGAATGAAGACGTATTGACGAAAAGAACCTTGAGGTGAAACAGGTACCGTTATAGCGGTTACATACTGTATTCAATCGTGAAATACGAATATAAAAAAATTTGACCCAAGTCTTATATTGTTTTTCACATTGCATTTGATTCGGATTCATGACAATTAGGTACGGATCTAGTTTTTAGAACTCGAATTTTGATATTGCTTCCGCAATCAATCGGTCTCTGATAAAATCCACTCAATTCAAGAAATCCTGAATTTCGGTCATTAAAAAGAATTAGTCTAGAATTTTGTTGTGAATTCCGTCAAGATTAAATTACGAATTATAAACTCAACTTGGATGATGTAAAATAATCAGTTGACGGAAATCGAATCTAGTACGAAAACTACCACACAAAAGTTATTATGGCTACTTCGGAACTCATTTTCATGGAATCGGATCAGATGCTCTGACATTAAATTCCATACAAGGTAAATTATAACAGTAACTTCAACAAAGTCTCTTCAATTCTGTGTGGTTTTGAGAAAGAAATCCATGTTTCTAGAAGGTAGAAAGTAGTTCAAGGTGTTCAGCTATCGTTTCTCGATTACAGATGTGTGATTTCGCGAAGTTAATTAAGTGTTAAAAATTTGATGTTGATGTCATCTAGCCGATTTTGGTAACGGTGACTTTGTCGGCTTTCTGGTGTGCTGGTCTTTTGTGTACGTAGTAATAATTGGGACGCCCTAGGAAGACCACTACACTGCGCTTATGATAGGTTCTTTACAAAGGCCAGGGACTTGCAAACAACGTGGTGTGCTTGTATTACCAGATGACTCGTACATTCAACTTTGGCCGAAATTATAAAGAGTTTAAGCTGATATTGAAAAAATACCTATACAGAACTAACTATTGTAATGTATAAGTGGCATTTCTTCTCAGTAGTTGACTTCACAGTCAAGAAGACATGATCGTTGAGAATGTAGGATTGTTCCTAGTGCAAGTGGTGCTTGGGAAAAGTCAATAGGTGCGTCCACACAGAGCGCGCAGCCTCGCGAGGCATTTGCTGCGCGAGGAAACTGACAAGCGAGGCTGCTCACTCTGTGTGGACGGGTCTATTGTTTTTCGACCGAGGCACGAAACAATATACGCGAGTAAAACAAAAGCCGACACTGGATGGCTCGGGCGCTCGGTCGCTCGACCGTGGCAGCGCTGTCACTTGCCTCGCCCGAGACACGTCCACACCAACCAAGCTGCTTCGCGCGGAAAATGCCTCGCGAGGCTGCGCGCTCTGTGGGGACGCACCTAATGTTCAGCAGTGGATGGCTACCGATTCAACAGTGGTGAGGAGATGTCACGTTAACTGGTGGGAAAGGTTAGGGTAAGCTTATTTCTTGAAGTACTGGTCGTTAAGACAAAATCAGAATGATGATGGGATATCACTTGGAGAATCTGTGATTTTAGTAGTATCATATTATTACCATAGCTTCTTAGATAGTATATTTTACCTACTTTTGGGGTGGGTGGGATCCGCCTTCTAGCGAGGCACGTAGGGCAACGGTACCGAAGGCTGCCTGTGACCTGCAGTGACAATTGCAGATACCAAGGCTGCCTGTCTCGTGGCACGACCATCATCCTGTCGGAATCCAGCGCCAAACAAACAGATTTTAGTGTGTACCATCAGTGATCGCTCCATCTGAAGCCTCATCTTTATCTCTGGGTCGGATTGAGGTGAAAAGGAAACCAACGTCAAAAAAAAAAAAATATTAAGCGTAATAAACATAAAAACAAGTGTGCTATACAGCCTAGTACTTACAATAATCGAGTGCACTCGCTCGTTATACCCGACACAGCGAACGTTGCGCCATGTAGAGCGAAGGTTGCAAGTACGCAATGCGGGCACACGTGGTCTTTCGCTTATATGGAGAGAGACCCTATCATGACGTCTTAAAGCGATAGTAGTTCCACTGTCGGAAAGAGACAGAGCTATGTAAGTCGTCTAGCGCCATCTCGTTCCCAGAGAAGTCGAAGTAAAGGAGGTTGGTTGTCCTTCATTAAACTGTAGGAATTTTAGGATATCCCATCATCATTCTGATTTTGTCTTAGTAGACTTTGAACGACCAGTACTCTAAGAAATAAGCCTACCCTAAGATTTGCCCCTATCCTATTCGTGGCCTCTCATCATCAGCATTGTTGAGATGTCAACTGTTATACATAGACTTTTCGTTTTTGCAGAGAAAGCAAAATTGCCAAACCATGACCTAGAATCAAAAATTCGAAGGCATGTGACATCTATCAACCCATACTGAACCTGCGTGGTAGAAAAATGTACAGCTCACTACACCTTCCCACAGAGAGGAAACTGTGTCCCAGCAGTGAGAATATTATAAGCTGACTGTATTATGCTCTAGACTCTAGGACAGCGTAACGTAGGCATTGACTCGTAGGTAACCTTTTGGTAAACAAGGGCCGCAAAGTGACAAAATGTCGTTACGGCGGGCCACAATTTTTTTGAAAGCGTATAGAAATATTTTTTTTATTCGTATGGTTATCTCCTTGGGAATAAAAGAAAACTTTCAGTTTATAAAACAATTACGGGTTTCAAGGAAGTAGCTCGAGCCACAAGTTGCCGACAGCTGCTCGAGAACGTCACGGTTACCCACTTTTGCAGTAATTATGGTCTTCTAAAATATGTTTGTTCCTGTCTCCGTCGGTAATAAATTAAGTAGTCCACGTATGACTTTCTCCCATCTGTCCCGATCACCGGCCCCATAAACAAAACAGCATTAAATTCTGCAGTAACAAGAGATGTAAAACTTCACAAATTAATTTAAAACAATCCCTCAATTTTATGATAATATAACTGTACAGTAATTATGAAATAAATATAAACATCCTGCAAAAGCTGCAAATAAAGATAAAGAAAATACAAAGCAGCCGCGGTAAAGCTATCTGGGGCAGTGATCTCAATGCGGACCAAGGTCAACCGTGACTCATACAATCATAACACCCGGAGAGGAAGTGCGATTATTAAACACGGGTTTTTTTATTTTGTTGAGCTGGATAGCGATAATTTATTGTCAGATTAATGGCGTGTTTAGGTAGCAATTTAATGACATGCATGCATGGGTTTGTGATTAAGTAAATGACTTCAGCGGCTTTGTTGTGGCTTTTGTACATAAATAAAATTTGTGATCTGCGAAGATCAATCATTGATATATCAAAAATATATCAATGCTTATGATGATGAATTCTCTTAGGGCAAGCTAAAGTTTAATTACTTGATAATAAAAGTCTGCAAGCAGATATTTATTCATAGAAGGTATATTTGAAGATAGCTGCTTGCATGCTATTGAAAAGATGAGGCTAGCAACAGAACCAAATAAAAATCTATCTCATTAAAATGATACACAATAATTCATTCACATTCGTGAGAGATGAAAACCAAATAACTTTAAAATCTTCTCACATCGGCGTCGCTGCGTACATGATTGTATAGACAGAATTAGTTTATTCCTCAGATTCAACCCAAAGGGTGTGTCTCTATTGCAAAACATCATAATGCCAAACAACATAATAAAGGGTTTCATTGACGGTGCGTCAATAGAGAACAAACTTAAAAAAGGTATACCTCATTCAATAAAAACTACTACACAAAAAAATAAAGGATCCAAACCCACAGACCGTAACACAATGGATGCAACGGCCCGTAGAAGTTTCTGGAACAGTTTTTTTTTTTCAAAATGTACCATCCAACGGTTTGCACGGTATTATTTGGATTGTTCGAGAATTCGGAGGTCAAGGCAAACGTGTTGATCGGTCCGTTGCGTTTTGTGACCCGTCATCGGTCAAATAATGCGGTCATTGTTGCTATCGCGTGTGTAAGTGCTATACTTATTAATTTTATCATGACTGCCTACAGGGAATTTGTCTGGAGATACGGTCGTGTGCGTTCGTGTCTTTGGATCTTTTGATTGATCTTTTTCATTAAATAGATCATTGTCTATAACTTATCAATGTTAGTAACAGGCAGGATTGGAAGAATATGAAAAAGACTTTATTCTCAGCTGTGGGAGAATGTTGATTAGCTATAAATGTAACTTCAAATAAATATTAGTATCTTTGAGTCGGGAGTCAGCTGTCTAATAACTCTTCTTCCAAGTTTCATTCAGCACACGCAAAAAACAAGACAATTTTTTATACTTCTTCAATCATTCTTCTGAAAGGTCTTTCGCTGTCTTGAGTTGCCTTGTATGATTTTTTTTTTAATCAATATCGTTAAGTGTTGGTTCCTCTTATGTGCTATAATGAATGATCATAATGAGTTCATGTTTCTTCAGTATTCATTTTTCTATTTGTATGTCTTCAATTACTAGAGTGGCCGTGTGTGTTTCTTTGCATATTATGTTTTGCATATCTATGCATCATTCATTTCCATTGGGAATTTATACTTGACCATGACTAGAGTATGCATAGGCTGAATTATAATATTTACATCTATTATATTTACAGTACATATTTTTTTTAATAACGAGTCTTATTATGACAATAAGGCAACTGTTTTTTTTTTTGTAAAATTGTCAATGATTTCAAAAAACCTTGGTAATTAAGTATTAACAAGGTTCTTTAAAATCAAAAGTAGGAAGTCGTATTTATTTATAAAAACTGAAACAAAATAAGTTACTGCACATTAAAGGTACTAGGTGCAAGTCGTGATTCACTTCATGGAAAAATTCTCATGATACGAAGACCAGTTTTTACAAGTACGAGACTAATTTAGGATAAATATTTTGAAGTAATCGCACTTTTAAAACGATTTTTTCTTCAATACCTGTTTTGCAATAAACTATAGATAATTTTCAATACTACTGGCTTGTAAATGTAAAGCAAATTGGTGAAGGCCACTAAGCCGTCTACTGTCGACAATCCACAATAATGTACAGTAGGCAATAAAAGTTACATTGCGGAAGTTGTCCCCAACTTCACATTGTGTGACATTGTGCCTTTGGACAGTTACTTCAATACCGACCTTAGCAATGTGGTGGTCAGTTGGCCTTGCCTGGCTCTTTGGTCTATTGGTCATAAACACTACTGCTGAGCATGAGATGTTGGATTAGGATGATTAAGGATCAAGCAATAATGTGAATGCTAAAAATTATTGAGAACAGTGAATCAGAAAGTTATAAGAGTGTCAATTTTATAACTTTTTACAATGGAGCCATGAGCAAGGCTTAAAGTCTAGAAGCAAAGACGAGATCTAGGATCTCGTCTTTGCTTCTAGCTTGGTGGTGTTTATAAAATGGACTGGTAAATCTATAGTCTCGTTGTTAAGTCTATAGTTATTGATAAATGATCCTTTACATGAACTTTGTATCACGTTGTTTGTTTAGGCATAACATGTTAACCATGTTGACAGCTTTGTTCTGTTAATATGGTCATGTACCTATTCCGTGTAGCGATAGATCCGTCTTAGGACTTGTTAACAGTTTAGTTAGCTATGTGATGTGTTCATTTATAATTATGTATGTTGATAATACTTCTTTACGTGAGTCAGAGAAATATTCCGCTAGAAAAAATGATGGGCAGAATTATTTCACAAATCAGTTATGACTGGACCATGTCCTTTTCCTTTTCGTTAATTAATTGAGTAATTTAATGTGTCTTCATTTCGTTATTACCTATATATACATTTTTGAATAAGTTAATAATGTTGGTAAGACACAATCATTCTAAGCAGCGTTTGCTGTTCCTATTGTTCCACCACACGTTTTAAAATGTGTATTTCTATATGATTATACTGTACTTACAATGGATCTCTTTTTTTTTTCTAACTATAGATAAGGATATGTTTGAAACTCTTTTTTGAAACTCTATAACCAATCACCATTCATGTTAATATTACGGCTAACACCATTGGTATTTTATTTCTGCCTGCCCCATTTGCTCCCTGCCTCAATCTAGCTCAGAGGCAAAGATCTATTAGAGCGTACTTGCCATGCGTGCCGACGGAACACAGTAAAAACTGTTTGACGGCGGATTTCTACAGGGTGGTAGTCGCGAGGCCGATCCCTGCTACCACTAAGATTGGGATCGCTTTGCTGTCACCGCAGTTTATACTAGTGGACTGAGGTGCCATTGAGCGGGGTGAACCGCTAGAAGGTGTATACCATCCACTCTATAAACTTTCAGTAATTACTTTTCTAAAAACTTACTATTTGATATTTCCAGATGGGTTACGCGCAACTAGAGCAGACGGGTCACGGCATTCATTTGAGGCAGTTCTCCAGGGCTTTCGTGCTGGAAGATGGCAGCGGAGAGACGGCTGAGAGGCTGGTCTTCGTCTCCGTTGATGCTGCCATGATGGGACATGGTGTGAGGAGAGAGGTGGGTTATCTGATGCATATTCGTAAATCAGCTTATAATTATGCCTATTGCTGGAAAGTCTCCTCTGTTTCTTAGAGTAGATTTTAATAAGTAATAACCGGAGCCGGGGAAGTATCGGTGAAACAAACAGATTAGGTATTGTCCTCATATTTTGTTTGGGGATGATTTTGCATAAGCAAGTCCTCCAACACATTTTTAGGTTTTAGTTTCGCTGTTAATGGATAAAATAATAACTGGATAATCCTATAATGATGCAAAATAATAATGCAAAAAAATATACCAAAAGCTGGCCGGGTTTGTCTGCAACTTAATTATATTTTAATAGGCGTGATACTTATTCGCTTTTTTTCTCTCCAAATCTGAGATGTACGCAGTATCTACTTACCTACTTTTAAACTCTTCTTATGCTTTTTTGTAAACGCTGCACACAGCAACAATTTATTAAGCTATAACACTGATACATTCAAAGGTTTTGTCTAATATAACACTTCAAGATTAAATTCCAACTACCCTTCCCAGGTGATCAAACGTCTTCAGAAGCGCTACGGCGGCTTGTACGGGGAGCACAACGTCATCATCAGCGGCACTCACACTCACTCCACGCCCGGAGGATTCCTCATGGACTTCCTTTTCGACCTCCCAATCCTTGGCTTTGTCAGGGAGACTTACACCGCTTATATTGTTGGGATTTATAGGGTGAGTGGTACAAAATATACCATTCATGCTTCTCCTCCAATTTTATAAAGGGGTTAAGTTATTCTGTTTGGATGGATGTAGTGGCTAATCGTCGTAACTACTCATCCGATTCTGATAATTGTCTTTCTCTAATTTGAAGCTTCTTTATCCCCGAGTGTTATACGTTGTTTTTAAAACATTCTTGTGCAATCATTTCTGATCGTTACAGAATTGAACTAGTAATAATATACAATGCTATAAAAGATGTAAATGATACGACTCATAAAGAAAGAGCAATAATAGCAGAGATTAATCTAAATGTAGATGAGGGCTTGAAAGTTCAGTGCTCTGATGAAATTGTATTATTAGAAGCTATTAAAAAGACTCCAAGTAAGAACAACTTATGGGATAAACAATAAAGAAAGAAAAAATATTGTAAAGGCATCAAGCGGTAGACAGAAAAGATTGCCTTAAAAATATTGTCCTCGGATGAATAAGATCCATATTTTAAAATCTACATCCATTTCTTTTATCATTTACAGAGTATAGTAATAGCACATAACAAGCTGACGGAGGCACGTGTCTTGTATGGAGAGGCCGAACTTTTAGACGCCAACATTAACCGATCCCCTTCATCATACTTGAGGAATCCACCGGAAGAAAGAGCCAGGTAATGTTTCAAATATCTAAATATTTATTTGAAAGATGATATTACAAACTTTGCGGATACATAATACGGAAGAATTTACTATGGTGAGGCCATCTATGGCATAATAGTGCCGAGAAAAAATTTTCTTGGCAATGTACTCAGTTAATTCTAACTAACGCGATAGATGGCGTTGTTAGTTGAGCGGCGCTTTCTGAATCGCGGTGTTAAGATTCTCCGCGGCCGAACGACCCTCGCTCGCTACTGTAGTGAATTCATACTTACCTGGCATAGGGGATACCGTGATCAAGAAGGCGGTTCCCCCAGGGCGAGGCCTTTCCATTGCACTGCGGTTAGGTTGACCCCTGCGATTATCCCTAATGTGGATAACTCGGATGCGTAATTTTTGGTAGTGGGGACTGCGATGTCCATTTCAACCACGCGGCCTACTCTTAAAACTTGATGAAACTTTGCCAGGAGTTAGTAACGATTTGTTACTACACACTCCTCATTTCCTGTATTTGTTGCAAAAAAAACTAAGACGCTATGACCAAAAATATTTGGCCGCTAGAACCGCCACTTGCCGTAGTCACCGCCTGTGATAACACAGAAACTTGATAATGCAGATAGGCGAATGATATATCAAAAGAAAGGTCTTAATCACTTGTATTTGTTGCAAAAATAAAAAAATATCAAAACGTAAATAAACAAAAAGTTATGCTATGTTAAGTTTCCAGGTTATGGGTAGGTAGGTATTTTACCATAAATATCGAATAAATAAAGGTTTATGCTTATAGACAGTTAGTTGCTGATTTGTTGCAGCGAATAAACAAGAAAAAAATACAAAAACTTGGTCCAATATTTTTTTATGATCGATTTTACTTGGCCGCTCGGACGGCTATGTGCCTAAAATACAATGGCGTTTATTTCGTTATTAAAAGTAAGTTCAAGCTTAGTTATAGTACTAATCGACAGGTAACGTAACCTAGATTGGATAAATATGGCCAAAATAACTGTAAAATTCATGTTTTAGGAGATATTCACTAAAATGTAGTAGTTTGAAACTGTATTAGTGTAGGGTGACCATGATTACATAAATACGAAGACATGTTTTCAAATATGGGAGGTAGAAAGGTACACTATTTACATAGGGTACCTACTTAAATTAGTTTAAACTAGCTATTACATTACACAACACTTGCATCTATTTATCAACCTATTTTTTACCGACTACGGCAAAGCCAAAAGGAGGACTGTGATTTTGACCGGTATGTATGTATGTTTGTCTGTTCCCTCATAACTTCTAAACTACTTATCATTACAATCATGACAAATGAGGTGTCGTTAGAAAAGTCTCAGTTGTCCGCTGGATATAGGGTAATAATCCAATATGGCGTCCTCTAGGGGATGTAAAGATGGTAACCGAAAAACAAAATGTTTGCGCGGTATGGACATCGGTATCAAATTAAAGGGCTTGATGAGCACATTTGAAATATACACCGTGACTTTTTAGTCGTCTTACAACGGGAGCCCAGTTCATGTATCCAATGACTAGAACACGTTTATAATAAAAAAATTGAGATTTTGACCGGTATGTATGTATGTTTGTCTGTTCCCTCATAACTTCTAAACTACTTATCATTACAATCATGACAAATGAGGTGTCGTTAGAAAAGTCTCATTTGTCCGCTGGTTATAGGGTAATTATCCAATATGGCTCTGTCCTCTAGGGGAGGATGTAAAGACGTAACCGAAAAACAAAATTTTAGCGCGCTAACGACATCGGTATCAAATTAAAGGGCTTGATGAGCACATTTGAAATATACATATATAAATTATATAGCTTTTACTAGCTAATTTGCTGTTTCTAACAGTGTCAACATGAGTATCAAATGAGAAATAAAAATGAGAAAAAATATCAAATGATAAATCTTAAATTCGCAACTCAAAAACTATACCTACATATAACTCATTTGATACTCATGTTGACACTGTTAGAAACAGCAAATTAGCTAGTAAAAGCTATATAATTTATATACACCGTGACTTTTTAGTCGTCTTACAAAAGAGGTCCACTTAATGTATCCGACATAAAATACCTCTAGGCGTGATTATTTTATTTTTTTCATTGATAATAATTTTTATCATTAATAAATAGGTACGTTAGAAATATGAAACACTCTGTAAAAATGTATACGTATCGAACTGTAGAGTATACCTACCCAGCGCACGAGTCGAGCACATCATTCCATCTCCATTTTCTATGAGACAAGGGTGGGTGACCAGCTAAACTATAAGAGATACAAAAATGGCACCATAGCAGAAATTGTTCCATGTGATGAGCATTTTCTGCTGCGAAAATAATTTTGAAGATCTGGAACACCTGATGTGGAACTACAAGAGCCCAGCTAAACTAAAACATTTAAAAGAATGACGTCTTAGCAAGAGTTCTTCAGCCTGATGAGCACTCTCTGTCTTCGTATAAAAATTGAAGATCTGGAACACCTGATGTGGAACTACAAGAGCCCAGCTAAACTATAACATATAAAGGAATGACGTCTTAGCAAAAGTTGTTCAGCCTGATGAGCACTCTCTTTTGACGTATAAAAATTTAAGATCTGGAACACCTGATGTGGAACTCTAAGAGCCCGGCTAAACCATAACATTTATAGGAATGACGTCTTAGCAACAGTTATTCAGCCTGATAAGCACTCTCTGTCGACGTATAAAAATTGAAGATCTGGAACACCTGATGTGGAACTACAAGAGCCCAGCTAAACTATAACATATAAAATAATGACGTCTTAGCAAGAGTTCTTCAGCCTGATGAGCACTCTCTGTTGACGTATACAAATTGAAGATCTGGAACACCTAATGTGGAACTCCAAGAGCCCAGCTAAACTATAACATATAAAATAATGAGGTCTTAGCAAGAGTTCTTCAGCCTGATGAGCACCCTCTGTTGACGTATAAAAATTGAAGATCTGGAACACCTGTTGTGGAATTCCAAGCGCCCAGCTACACTATAACATTAACACTATAACGTTAACACTATAACGTTAACACACAGGAATGACGTTTCAGCAAAAGTTGTTCAATCTGATGTGCACTCTCTGTTGACTAAAAATCGAAGATCTGGAACACCTGTTGTGGAACTCCAAGAGCCCAGCTACACTATAACATATATACACCGTGTTCCGGACGATATACATAAACTTCGACCAGATGTTCAAACCACGGAAGTAAGCATTTTTCATTATGGACACATTAATAAATTCTTATTTTTTATTTTTTGTTAATTTTCATACAAACTAAATACCTAGACGTAAATAACCCGATATGCATGCCTCTTTATCCGAATTGGCAACGTCGTATTTTCATTCATAACATTTGGCGGGCTGAAACAAATGAAATGCAAATAGTATTTGATAGATTTCAAATTAAGATACTTTCTCACTGCATAGCTCAATTAAATTTCATTAAATGAAATTACAAATATCTTTGTAACGAAGCCTTTTTAAGTACTACTTCCTGTGTTGGATTTGATTTGTAAAAGCCATAGAAGTATTTGCTAAAGTTTATGGATAACGTGAAGAACACGGTGTATAGGAATGACGTCTTAGCACGAGTTGTTCAGCCTGATGAGCACTCTTTGTTGACGTATAAAAATTGAAGATCTGGAACACCAGTTGTGGAATTCCAAGCGCCCAGCTACACTATAACATAAATGTGGGAATGACGTTTCAGCAAAAGTTGCTCGGTCTGATGGGCATTTCCTGTTGACCTATAAAAGTCGAAGATCAGAAACATCTGATGTGGAAATCAAAGCTATCGCTAATTTCACTGTATAATTATAAAATAACATAAGCTGGGAGTACCTCCACGCGGTGAAGGCGGTAAGACTTTAGGACTGATTTTCGATGACGATGATATATCATTAAAAATCTGACTCTATTGGCCAAAACTCCCATTTTATTTACCCGGGCTTGGACATCAGACCAGTTGCAGATCTTCGATTTTGACGACCCCGTTGTCGCTGGGATAAGCAACAGGATCCGCGTACGAAGTCGCGGGCTGAAGCTAGTAATGAATAATATTTTTATTTTTAAATTATTAAAATCTCATAAATCCCTATTTTTTTATTATAAACGTGTTCTAGTCATTGGATACATGAACTGGGCTCCCGTTGTAAGACGACTAAAAAGTCACGGTGTATATTTCAAATGTACTCATCAAGCCCTTTAATTTGATACCGATGTCCATACCGCGCAAAAATTTTGTTTACCATCTTTACATCCCCTAGAGGACGCCATATTGGATTATTACCCTATATCCAGCGGACAACTGAGACTTTTCTAACGACACCTCATTTGTCATGATTGTAATGATAAGAAGTTTAGAAGTTATGAGGGAACAGACAAACATACATACATACCGGTCAAAATCACAGTCCTCCTTTTGGCTTTGCCGTAGTCGGTAAAAAATAGGTTGATAAATAGATGCAAGTGTTGTGTAATGTAATAGCTAGTTTAAACTAATTTAAGTAGGTACCCTATGTAAATAGTGTACCTTTCTACCTCCCATATTTGAAAACATGTCTTCGTATTTATGTAATCATGGTCACCCTACACTAATACAGTTTCAAACTACTACATTTTAGTGAATATCTCCTAAAACATGAATTTTACAGTTATTTTGGCCATATTTATCCAATCTAGGTTACGTTACCTGTCGATTAGTACTATAACTAAGCTTGAACTTACTTTTAATAACGAAATAAACGCCATTGTATTTTAGGCATATAGCCGTCCGAGCGGCCAAGTAAAATCGATCATAAAAAAATATTGGACCAAGTTTTTATATTTTTTTCTTGTTTATTCGCTGCAACAAATCAGCAACTAACTGTCCATAAGCATAAACCTCTATTTATTCAATATTTATGGTAAAATACCTACCTACCCATAACCTGGAAACTTAACATAGCATAACTTTTTGTTTATTTACGTTTTGATATTTTTTATTTTTGCAACAAATACAAGTGATTAAGACCTTTCTTTTGATATATCATTCGCCTATCTGCATTATCAAGTTTCTGTGTTATCACAGGCGGTGACTACGGCAAGTGGCGGTTCTAGCGGCCAAATATTTTTGGTCATAGCGTCTTAGTTTTTTTTGCAACAAATACAGGAAATGAGGATTGTGTAGTAACAAATCGTTACTAACTCCTGGCAAAGTTTCATCAAGTTTTAAGAGTAGGCCGCGTGGTTGAAATGGACATGGACTGCGTACGCGCCGTCCCCTCAGAATACCTTTGTCATGATTATAGGTGATACTGTCTGTCTGTATTACGTTATAGCATTGTTTGTTTTAATAATAAATTAACAACATGCATTGTGTATGTATTTTTCTGTGTTTTGTTGTTTTTTAAACAAAATCCATGAATTGTGTTACATTAATTTTCAGGCGAATGCTCATACACCGTGAGTCTATATTTGCTTTTATTGTAACGTTATGCTCAAAATCCTTGTATTTGTTACATCATTCATAATCTCTCTACTTTTTCACTTGTCACTTATAACATGTGGGATAGCAAAAATGGTGTAAATATTTTTAGAGAAGATAGCCTACCTAGGATATGTAGTAATATTACGTTACTTGATGATGAATTGTTAGCTGATTGTGACTAAAATCCAAAAATTGATGACGGTTTGTAAGTCCGACTCATATTTTATTTAAGACAATATTTCTACGTTGTTACTAGATAATAATTACTCACTTAACACATAATGTATAATCTCAAGATGAATAATGTAACAAAGGATTTGTAATAATTACCCTTGCTCGTTCTTCTCCATAGAGATCTACGCTTTGAAATATTATGTACATCTACAGTACTTTCACAGTTATTATATCTTGCGAACTGGGACTGTATACCGTATTACTTACCTAATTATTGTATTGTAGTACATATTTTTATTTTTTTATCCTTTGACAATTCAAATATGTTTGTAAATGGCCTACTTGAAATAAATGCTTTGTTTTACTACGAATTTCCTAAAAATCTTTGAAGTGAAAACTGTTTCCCTATAATTTTCCAGATACAAATACAACACAGATAAGACATTATCTCAGATTCGCTTCGTATCTCCTGAGAACAAGATCCTGGGTGTCATCAACTGGTTTGCAGTACATCCGACTAGTATGAACAATACTAATAAACTGATTTCGTCCGACAATGTCGGTTATGCTTCTATTTTGATGGAGAAGGCGCTCAATGGGAATACTACGCTGCCTGGTAAGGTAAGGATCGATTTTGCCGTAGAGCTCTTTGAGTTATTAGTCGAGCTACACGATACCTGAGAAATTATTGCACTGACTTAGATAGTTTCACTTCTTGTGTGGTTCTTTCTTCAAAAGATTGTCTCGGACTCAACCTGCATGGTTTGCGCATGACTTGACCAATATAATGTCTGAACTTTAATAGAATGTGACTTCTGAGTTTGTGGCTGTAAAATTAGGTACCTATTTTATTTTCAGATTCTACAACGTTATTTTTAGTAGGTATATGCGAAACCTGAATATTTTGTTCAGAATCAGTAACTGATTCGATTCCAATAATTTTTACACCATGTTATTTTTTTCAAAAATATTTTAATTAAATTTTATTACCAGTTAATTACAAAACAATCACCGTACGGTTAGGTACCTATTGCCAAACTATTATCACGATCCTGCATAACACAGGAGACGCGGTTTACGCGGGTGTACCGCGAAATGAGCATGTTTTTGAACGGACAACCAGGTAATATACAAGCTTAAACAAAAAATAATGTTGTATATTCTAAAACGTTACAGATCTACTAGTTTACCATTTCTAATATTAATATTTTTAATAAAATTTTCCTATGACATCATAGACCAGTGGTGGCTCAGTTGTATTGTCCCCGACTTAAGAGGTAGGTAGGCGCATTACTCTATGTACGAGTAATTTATTTCATCACCACTGCTCTCAAAACGGTAAAGGAAAACATCGTGAGGAAACCGGCATGTCCTAGAACCGGAAATTCGCAACACGCACTGAGCCCACGTGGTGGTTTATGGCCCACTCCCTCTCATAGAAAGAAGGCCTGTAACCCAGAAGTTGGAACATTATAGGCTGATGACGAGACATCATATTGAATGCAACAAAAATTATCACCAGATTTACTTCCCAACCACTCTTTCCAGGGCAACATCGTCTGTGCCTTCGCCTCCACGAACCTGGGCGACGTATCTCCGAACACCAAGGGTCCTCACTGCGAGTTCTCCGGCAAGGTCTGTGACCAGGAGAAGCTGCTGTGCGAGCTGCCCAAGGAGAGGTGCTTCGCGTCGGGACCTGGACGAGACATGTTCGATAGCACCAGGATTATTGCTACCAAGCTGTTCCAGACTGCTATGGTGAGGTTTTTGTAGTTATTAAAGTAGTACCGGCATTAAATGATTTATTTTCATTTACTGGCGAAATACTAATTTAAAATGATTATTTTCACTCTCTTCTCTTTGTTTTTTTTTTTTGTGAAATACTTCACAGTTTCAGTTTCAGTGAAATATTTCTAGTGTGTCGTAGGTGCGTTTAATAAAGTTTAAAGTCACATGATAAATGAACACCCAGATGACCAAATATTTGTGCCGTACGGGAAGCAAACTTACTATCAGTCAATTTCATAGCACCAGATAAAATTGTACCCCATTGGAAACCCTCGATTTACAAGTTGTAAATTATGGGTATAGGTATTAGTAGAGCAGTGGTGGCCCAGTGGTATCAGCCTCGACTTACAAGTTGTAGGTCGTGGGTTCGAACCCCGTCAGGCGCATTACTTACTTTGTGTAATATATTTCAACACCACTGCTCTCAAAACGGTGAAGGAAAACATCGTGAGAAAACCTGTGAAACCTGTGTGTCCTATATATACAGGGTGTAAGAGACATCGACGCACAAAAGGATACCATGGGTCCAGGACATGATTCTGGACCACCCCGGACGCAGTACATAACTCCTCTTATTGTTCGCTAATAATTCCAGATTGTTCTGAGCGAGCCGGGTGAAGACATTACAGGTCCGCTGGGCATCATTCACCAGTATGTCAACATGCCTGAGCAGGAGGTGGCTCCCTTCGATCCGATCACTGAGACTTTTGATACGGTAAGTACTTCTTTTTAATGAAGTAGGTATTCTTACTGAGTAGCGAGAGGATTTATTATTATAATATATTATTATGTCAGTACCTATTTTGATAGCCTCAGTACCTATTGGCCTTTGAATTCCTAAAATCCGTTGAGCTCCTTGTATTCTGAGTCGAGCTACGCGATAACCGACACATGCTTGCACTGACAGGACAGGTCCACTCAAATCTGTGTGGTTCTTTCCTCAAAAGACCATCTCAGACACCCGCATGGTCCTCGTATGACCTGAGCAAAACAATGTGTGGACTTTAAAAGAGACTGTGACCTCTGAGTTTGTTTCGGCTGTTTCTTCTCAGAGTAGTCAGGTACGAAACACCGGCCTCATCTAGCTTTAAAAATATTGGTTATGACGTGTAAAAGTGTTTTTTTATGACCAACTTACAAAATAAATAAATCATTTATCATTTAAAAGTACGCCGAAATTCCATGGCATCGACGTAGGTAGGTACTTTAATTCTGAATTCGAACGTCCATTTCGCTGAAAAGTCATTGCGACGGTAGCTACCTATCATCGAAAATCTAAAAGATCGACGTGCCAGTAAGTATTCTACATAATATATTTTAAAAAACCAGTAGCAATAGGCACAGATAACTCAGGTTGCCAGAAAGAGTGAAGCGAGCACGATATTGGGGTGCCCCGACTAAGGGCTCCCACACATAAACACGATACGACGTCGCTTCGAACAACGATGCGGCGACGTTTCACGATACGACGTCGCGTCGTAGAAATCTACGATGAGCATCGTTACAGTGGGGTGGTGTTTTAGTTCATTCCGAAAAATGAACCGCTCTAGACGCATTCTGTTCCATAGTACGGGATGCTGCTCGACTAGGGTAATTAAATGATCGACTTCAATACCATCCGACATCTTTGAATTTCGAAAAACAACTGCGCAGGCATCGTTAGTCACAACGTCGTATCGTAGATTTCCACGACGCGACGTCGTATCGTAAATTTCCACGACGCGACGACGTATCGTGTTTATGTGCCCTTAGACAGGTTGGGTGAGAAGAGGATAACGGGGATTAAAAATTGTTTATTGATGCGTTTTATCATTCCCAATAACCATGTATTAAATAAACTACGTGTATATTTTAAATAGGTAGGTAGGTCCTTTAACTGACTGAAAGATTTGAAAATGCCTATTCTGAGCCAACATATAGATCGCCACAGTACATAACATGCGGATGAAGAAGAAGAAATAAGTTTAATACCGTTTTAACTTTTCCCCCAGAGTACAAAAGTGTACGGCTGTCTCCCAGCGATGGGCTACAGCTTCGCAGCCGGCACCACTGACGGCCCTGGAGCCTTCGACTTCAAGCAAGGCACCACCACCTCCAACCCACTGTGGAACGCTGTCAGGGACTTCATCGCTGAACCCACCAAGGAGGATATCAAGTGCCAGGCGCCGAAGCCCATCCTGTTGGCGACGGGACGGGTAAGGAATGAATGAAAGTAAAAGAGACATTTTTGCCAAAAAAAAAACGAAGAACGAAAAGAAGAAGAAACTTAAAAAAAAATATACTAGTTAAGATGCAGTGGTGGCCCAGTGAGTGGTAAGGTCCTGACTTACGAGTTGTAGGTAGGTCGTGGGTTTGAACACAGCCATGTGCATTACTTTGCTTAATTTATTTCATAACCGCTGCTCTCAAAATGATGAAGGAATCGTTAGGAAATCGGCTTGTCCTAGAATCAAAAAGTCGTTTGTGATATCTACCAACCTGTTAGCTTTTTTGGTGGATCACAGCCAACACAACAGAAATTCGGCTGATTTTGCTTATGACTAGCTTTTGCCTGCGGCTTCGCTTACCTCCCCTTTGTCCCCTTTCAAGTTTTATGTAAAAAGTAGATTTCCAGGGTCCCATGTATCGCTATACCAAAATATGGCTGCGGATGCAGATAGCATTTTTGGTGGGAAGTCCACAAATGACTAACTTAATACTTCACTGGCTAATGACTACCCTGTACCTTCAGTTGTCTCTGGCGTTCCAAGGCTATTTGCCCTTTTAAGAAAGTCCACTGGCCTCTGAAAATAGATTCAGTCAGTGAGCAGTGAAAAGAAGGTAGGTGCATTGATTTTTAGCTGATGCTGATGTATTTGCTTGCTGTACATAATCAAAATTTATCTTCCATATAGTGGAATGCTGTGTACGACCTGATGGAGTAGCCAATACCACCCATGTAGATAAAAATTAAGGGCCCTTTAAGGACTTTGAAAATCTAGTTTATTCTCTATTTCCCCTGTACATAGCAATCATTCTTCCAGGCCAAGTTTCCTTACGAATGGCAGCCAAAGATCGTGTCCTGTTCGGTCGCGAGGATCGGCAGCCTGTTCCTGGCAGCTGTCCCTGGAGAGTTCACCACCATGTCGGGCAGGAGACTGAGGAACATCATCGCGAAGACCGCTCCTGAAGCTAGGAAAGTGGTGATTGCTGGACTGTCCAACATTTATTCGGATTATATTGCGACGCCTGAAGAATATCAGGTAAGCTGTTCTTCGTGATTTCACTCCCGCTGCTCAGTTCTTTTTGGTTGTAGCGTGATGTTATATAGCCTATAGGGGAAGTCAGCTCAAAGCGGCCATAGGAGGCAAAGCGGCCACGGTTCATTTTTCGGCTATTTGAAATGATAGCGTTACGTTGTCGTTCTGTACGCATAACCAAACCTCCCTCCCTCCCCGCGCCAGTCATTCACAAGTGTGGCTCTGAAAGTGTGGCTCTAGACGACAAATGTTTTTTTTGTGTGTTTTATTAAAATATTACAAGGAAAGTTCAACCTGTTTTGGTCAAAACTGTTTATATTTAAATGCTTTCATTACACGTTTAATGTTATTTATCTATTTGGCCTTTTTTGTGTGATATTTGCTCCAAAATATAATAAATAATGTGACTGAAATTATTTTTTTAATAAAAATGGGCGACAAAGGCAAAGCGGTTCGGGTAAAGCGGCCACCTGACCGCTTACTGTAACATAATGGCTCCATAGATAATGTTCAATTATTTTGTTTAGATGGTCAATAACTACAAAAGAACCACTAATTATATACCCAGGCATCATAAGACGCAGCTACGATGGCTTGAACAATTAAAGAGATAAAAGAAGAGCGTGACTCAATTAAATCCTTCGCAATTAAATATGGTATTCCTGAGAAGACACTTATAAACAGGATCTGCTATGAAGATGCTTGGCAGATTTACCGCAGTATATTTCAACAAAAAAACTATTCATTTCTTGAAAACTTTTGGGGTGGCCACGTTGCCCTTACCCCCATGGCCACTTTGGGCGGCCTCTCGGGCAAAGCGGTTTTATGACAAGTTTTCGTAATTTGCAAATCATATGCTTATTTTTCAACTTGTGCAAATTTGAATTGGCCATTGCAAAAACTCGATAAATTCTCTACTAGCTGGTATAAAATTCTCTTAAAATCTTTCATTTAATGGCTTTTTTTTAAGCTCAAAGTTAAGGTGGCCGCTTTGAGCTGACTTCCCCTAGCTAGCCAATCCAACTCCAGAAACTCTTCAGCTTTATAGTATTCAGTTTAGATTGCATTTTCCTTTCTATGTGTATCTGTATATGACTGTTTTCTTCATTTTATTATCACGTAACCTTTCCGTGACACATCACTTGTGCCTACCTATTAAAAATTATCTTAGTTTATGATTGCCTTAGTGGTCGAAAGAGCTACTGGTAAGCTTGAGGTTTCATGTTCAATTCTCAGGTCAGAGCAAAGTGTTATTGAGTTATTCCATTAGGAATTTCTCAGTGGGTAGCAGCCACGGAGTCTGAATTGTGCCATCAACTGGGCACAAATCCAGTCTCTAGACATTCCTAATAACAAGTAACAGTTCGCTCGACCCGGGATTTGAACCCGTGACCTTATGCTCAGCAGCCGCACTTGCGGCCATTGAACCACTGAACCAACAATTATAATAGTTTGAAGCCATGCAAGAAGTCTGTGGGGTTTTCAAAGGCAGCTAACAGTTTTTAGCGACTGTACCTTTTGTTTTTTGTTGATCAGAAATATCAATGTGTGTTACATGATTGCTATCATTATGTTTCTAGGCGCAGAGATATGAAGCAGCTTCCACTATCTATGGACCACACACTCTAGACATCTATCTGAACAAATATGTGGAACTAACTGAAGCTCTGATTTCGGTGAGTTATTAGAATAGAACGGAACAAGAATAGAACGACTTCTATGGATCTTTACAAAACTTTTAACGTATACTGTACTGTACAGTCACGAGCAAAAGTATGTATACACTAAGAAATATTCAAAATCGATTTTTTGCTACAAAATTGATTAAACTTTTGCCGTTTCATTAGACTTCTATTTTGGAAGCCATACTATTACGAAATAGGTCTAATTTCAAAGTGGAAATCAGTATTTTACGAGTAAATTGCGTTTGAATTTTGTTAAGTGTATACATGTTATTGCTCGTGACTGTACACATTTTTTTAAAGTAAATCATGGCGGATTCTCAACACGTTCGAATTTATGTTATTGTCTCGGTCGGAATTTGCAGTTACCGAACTATTACTGATTGGTGGTACTGATTTTTTTTTAAACACCACGGAACTTTAACTCTCGTAAAACTGAAAAAAGCTTAAACAAATTTTTAAAATGCCTTATTTTTATTTAATTGTTTTAATTCCCGTTTTCCTAGGTAGTACCTATATCAAAAACAAGAGCTCAGTACCTAAATTATATTTTCCAGGGTAAAACCCTCCCTCTTGGCCCGGAGCCTCCAGATCTAAGCAGTCAGTTGATCTCCCTGGTGCCGCCCGTGCTGTGGGACTCCGCCCCCTGGGGACACGAGTTCGGTGATTGTCTGAAGCAGCCCTTCAATCATTACAGCTACGGAGATGTCGTCATGACGCAGTTTGTAAGTATATTTGCCACTTTTTGATCCTGTGTTAGATAATCCGTTAACTACTGCAGAGTGCTAATGAGACAAATTAAATGTAAAATTATTTTTTACTAGCAAACCCGGCGAACTCCGTTTCGCCACCAGATGCCTTCGTTTTATGTAACATTTCGTAAAGAAGAAAAAAAAAATATTTTTCCTGAATTTTCTTTGCTATAAACCTCACGGAGCCCGAGACCTTTCCAACGAATGCAAAACCATGGAAATCGGTTCGT
The DNA here is from genome assembly GCA_950005045.1 of Agrotis exclamationis. NCBI lineage: Eukaryota > Metazoa > Arthropoda > Insecta > Lepidoptera > Noctuidae > Agrotis > Agrotis exclamationis. Next base: position 2,739,933 of record OX465422.1, on the reverse strand, counting down.
GCGTTCTGGGAGTTATAGCGTCAGGAAGTAAACCCGACTTATTTTTATATATAGTAGACATCTAGCGGTCGCCCGCGGCTCCGCCCGCGTGGTTGTCGGTTTTCGCGACAAAAAGTAGCCTATGTGTTATTCTGATTTATATAACCTATAGCGGTCCCCCGCGGCTCCGCCTGCGTTGATGTCGATTACCGTTACAAAAAGCCTAAGTTTGATCCCATGAGTTCAACTACCCTAAGGCGAGCTCAGCGAGCCCATTACACCCCGTCCGCAAGCGGTTGGATATGCCCCGCGATTTCCAACGCCCTGGGCGTCGTCAACGGTGGCTGGGGCGAGAGGTGGAGGATGTCCTTTCCCTCACGCGTTCTGACTGCTCCCCATTCCTCTCGCCTGCCGCCGTATCCCTGAGATAGTTCCCGAAACAACCGTGCCCGGAAGAACTTGTGTCAGGTTGAAGGTGATGACGCCTAGCGCCTCTCCAACCACTCCTCAAAGAGGGATCTTTGAAAGATGTTATATAACAATGTTGTATAACATGTTATATGTTACATAGTCTGTACGCACCTTTAGGTGTTGAATTTTGGAACTAATTTAGTACGTACTTCATTTTGCCATAGCAAAAAGACAAAATAGTAGGAAGTCTACGGGCCTAGGCTGTATGGGCTTAAGCCCTTTGCCTTTTCCGTTAGAAGCAAAGAAAGATACCAAAAAAAAAACTATGGGCCTGTTGCCTAGCAACCAATGCTGTTGATTAAATAAGTCAGAAAAATCTTGTTAGAGCCCACGATAAATCAATTTTAGTATGATTCCCCGATGATGTATACTTACATATAATTATATAGAAGTATTTGTAACAGGAGTAATGTAGATGAATAGGTTTGTAAAATGTGATAGGTATCTCCTAAGATATTCATTGAAATCAAATGATGTCAAGGGCATTACGTTCAAAATTAAATGCTTGTGATGATTAACGATTTACTTGGATAAGGATTAATATCATGTTAATGAAAATACCTTCGCAAATAATGCATTATTTTAAAACAAATTTGATTTCCATAAAAAAGGTTATAGTGACTTAACCTTAAAAGATAGATATATCCTCTCGCGGACTTTATTTTAGGACTTTTTATGAGGAATAATTCCGTAATATATATTTTTTGCGTAACTCTAACCGTTTACGCAGCGCACGCAGCAGAAGCTCTCGAAAAGGAATACATTTTCCCGATTTTGAAACATTTTTCATTGCTGCTCCGCTCCTATTAGTAATAGCGTGATGTTATATAGCCTATGTTACTCGCAGATAATGTAGCTTTCTAATGGTGAAAGAATTTTTAAAATCGGTCCAGTAGTTTTTGAGTTTATCCATTACAAACAAACAAACAAACAAACAAACAAAAATACAAAGTTTTCCTCTTTATAATATTAGTGTAGAAGTGTAGATTATTTAACGATAGGTTCGGTCGACGGTGACACACGCTTGCCTCGAAGTCACCTATTCACTCAACCTCAAGATTATAGCTATATGAAACTGTGGACTTTAGCTCTGCGCACAGTAAAAGTGTAATAAGTAGATTACATAACGCCCAATACACTCCCGTCTCGAAACTTCAGTAGGCGAGGTTATTGATATCAAATATACATGAATCGAGGCTCCAAGATACTACTGAGTTTTAGATTGAAATACCCAGTAACTTATACCGAATCTGGAAATGGAATGGAATCTAGAAGCCCATGCTCAGTAATAGTGCGTGCTTTACTAGCCCAACTAGCTAGTCAAATCCTGTGAAGCCATCATCTTGCAAATATGGAACTGACAAGAACTTTACATGCTTTTTGCTGCTATTCAAAAAATGCTCCTCATGTTCAGGTATCAGGTCACCCTCGCAACAGCATTCGTCACGGTCGCTGGTACGCCACTGTGGAGAGACTGGAGTCAGAGGAGGACGACGCCTGGGTCACGGTCTTCACTGACGCTGATTGGGAGACCAAGTATGTATTACAGAATTCATAAGGTCAAAGTCAAAATACAAAATAGGTTTTTCAACATCTGACAAGCCTTTCCACAACTGCATTAGGACTAATAAATCAATCAGATATAGCTGAATACTAGTAATTTACAATAGCCTCTTTCACCATAACGACTGCGAAAGATCTATAAATGAAAACCGACACCCAACAACTTGATATACTTTCAATGACATCGATGAGACCCAGTATGTAATATATGGTCATCCATCAACTGACCTGCTTCTCCATATATGTGTTGATAGCATTGTCCAGATTTTTAGCTGTTGTTAAGGCCAACTTTAGCAACTCCTTATCACCCTGTCTTATACCTTTTCTTTACCAGGTTTACCTGGATTCGTGACTCCAAAGTCATGGGCACAAGTCGCGCGGAGATCGAATGGGAGATCCCCGTTGGAACCCCTAAGGGTACCTACAGGATCCACCACTTTGGGAACTACAAATATGTCTTGGGTGGCATTTACCCATATCACGGCTTTACAGATCCCTTCGAAGTGTCTTAGGACCTGGTTTCTTGGACTATGATCGTTACCCAAGACTGTATTAAAATGGAAATAGCAAGAAAATATAAATTGACTCAGGTCAATAAAATAATACATCTATAAAGGTCACAATAGGTCTTTGTAGATCGTAGTGAGTTATGGAATTTTTAAGGACTTCCACTTGGACCATGCTTGTTTGTGAGATGTAAGTCATCAATAAAGTGTTTTTTCGGGACCAAAATAAAAGGAGTGTCTTAAATTTTAAGAACTTATTCTGACATGACAGCGTAGTGATAATTATTTGACTGGCCTGTTGGTCTAGTGGTTAGTGACCCTGACTGCTATGCCGGAGGTCGTGGGTTCGATTCCCACCCAGAACAAATGTTGTGTGATGAGCACGATCATTTGTTCTGTGTCTGGGTGTAATTTATCTATAATATGTATGTATTTAGAAATATATAAGTATGTTTATCAGTTGTCTAGTACCCATAACACAAGCTCTGCTTAGCTTGGGACTAGATGGCGTTGTGTGATAGTTGTGGAATATTATATTATTATTATTTAAGATTGTTTAGAAAATGTATTGCTTCAACTGTCGCGTTATTGCCTTTTCAATTAAGGGACATCTATGCAAAAACTGTTACCATAAATTCAGAAAATGATTGTAGATCAACCAAAGTTTAAGAAAAAAAGACTCCAATTAATCAATTCTAAATTTTGAATTCGGCACAGTTGGCGCATTGGGTGAGCGATTATCTGATGCGCTATAATGTGTCGTGGGTCATACAAATATTTATTCCCGCACGGAATATATATTTGCATGGGCTACATGACTATAGTTGTTCTAATTACGTCTGTTTCTGTATGTGAATTAACCGTACTATTTTAAGCAGCCACGATACAGGAGAAATTCACATGAGGGGATTTTTTTTTAAAAGAGGTGGGATCAGTTTTGTGTTGTTGTCCCTTACAGTGTATCTAAATCAATACTTACTTGATATCCTTTTATATGTATTAGTATTATTAAACACTTAGTTTAATAGCTATTGTCGTTGACGTTTTTACAAAACAAATTGGAATAACTGTACTTTGCGCAGGCGCTTCCCATAAAATTGATAGGATAGTTTTTTATAAGAAAATATTAGGTTAAGTATCAAAGTTAATAATTGTATAGTATGTATTGTAAAAACTCGGAAGCCAGTACTAATTTAATGTGAAACTTGATATTCTACACTTGTAAGCAAAAATATGGAATCACTTGGAATTGAAACGAGATAGCTCCTTAAATAATGGCGTGATTTTAATGAATTTAGTATCAATTTAAAGTTAACAGTTAAACCTTTGAACTGGTACAATTTTTATTATTCTTAACTAGTTATTAAGTACTCAAGATCGCGCGGAATCGGATTAAGTGATTGACTTTTGCTCGCGAGTGTAGTGCATTATATTATTGATTATATTACTATGCCCTGCTTACCTAATTTCTTAATATAAGCTTAATGAACTATGATTTACGTATAATGTAAACCAAAGTGAAGTTGTTAGTTTTAAATTCTTCTGTAGTTATAATAATGAATGTGTTGTTAGAGGCAACAAAACCTTGGTAAACGCAAACGCTTGGTAGTAGGCATTCAGGCTCCGACTAGTTGGGCATGCGGATGGCAAGTAATGGGTGACTTGCCGTCCGATCATGGACCATGCCCGGGTCGACGGCGCGCCGTTTTCCACGCACGCCTCAAAGAGTTGTCAGCATTCTGACGGGGCTCTTAGAGGGCTAAAGCCTGCCGGGGTCGCGTGACTGTCTCATCAGGTAACCGTAACCCCGGAACGTAAAGGGCTATTGAAGGACACCGTGGATTTTAGTCAGTACGAGTCTGACAGTTCCTTCCGTCCGTCCGTCTAGGCCGGAAGACTCATTTGATGATTTAACCACGATAAAAAAATTGTGGCGTATGCTTGGGTGTCAGCTTTATATGGGTAGTTCTACTAACGGTGGAATTATATGAGATCCAAATAGAATTTCCTTTTTTTTGTCATAAATTGATATAATAAGTGACTAGAGTCCAAGAATTTATTAAAACATATCCAATATTTAACGGGCCAGACAAAATAATAATATAAATATTGATTATATAGGGGTTTTTTTAATGTTCGGTGGACAGGACAAAAATAACTTCAAATGTTAAAAACATAAAGAAATAGGGTGATCCAATAACATACAATGTAACTACATGAATGTAACTTTGTTAAATTTAATAAATTAACTTTAAATTGAATCTCTCTTCCCTGACGGGCTGTCACTTCCCTGTCTACGTTTTTTACAGGGAAGTGAGATTTTTGATGTTTTTTGCCAAAATTATGAAATATACTCGTATAAACTTCCTTTAAACATACTTCATAACGTAAGAGCTGTAATGCCCTTTTTTGTTGTTTTATTACAGTTTTTAAAGTGTTTATAGGCGGCAGGGAAATAATATTAAATTTTTGTCGCATTTGTTTAACAATCAAAAAATTAATAATAGGTTTTAATGAAAGTTACACTAATTAATAATAAGTTACACGAATTTGTTGTTATTTTTGAGTAATTACATTTTAATATGTTTTTATTGTGATTTATAACTTGGATTCTGGAAAATCGCACCACAGGGAATTGAGAATTTTTACTATATTTGAAGCAATTTTTTTCTGGATTTTTTATATAATCGTGTTGTAATTCAGTGACCAAGTGCAAGCCGAGTTGAACTTTATTAATACTCCAAAACTTAAATCATGAATTGATAAATTAAGAAGCTGCAAGGTGAGTCACCTAAAATTCCCCGATTGGTAGAACTACCCATATTGTAAAAAAAAAATCTTTTAGTCTAGTCGCTAAATCTACGTGATTTTCTTGTAAAAATTATAAATACATAGGTACAGACGCCAGCATATCAATCTACCTCCATCTGTAAATTTTTTTTATAGGAATGATGTTCTTTTGTTCAACCTTATCACAATAGTAGAAGGTTATGTTCAATTGGTAAAATTTGACAGATTGGGGTAGGTTGACCAACTGGCGTTTGTATCTACAATGCAATATTATTAAGAGAGGTATTTGTTTAAAATATATTTATCTATACACCGTGTTCCGGACGATATACATAAACTTCGACCAGATGTTCAAACCACGGAAGTAAGCATTTTTCATTATGAACACATTAATAAATTCTTATTTTTTATTTTTTGTTAATTTTCATACAAACTAAATACCTAGACGTAAATAACCCGATATGCATGCCTCTTTATCCGAATTGGCAACGTCATTCATAACATTTGGCGGGCTGAAACAAATGAAATGCAAATAGTATTTGATAGATTTCAAATTAAGATACTTTCTCACTGCATAGCTCAATTAAATTTCATTAAATGAAATTACAAATATCTTTGTAACGAAGCCTTTTTAAGTACTACTTCCTTTGCTGGATTTGATTTGTAAAAGCCATAGAAGTATTTGCTAAAGTTTATGGATAACGTGAAGAACACGGTGTATATTAGCTTACAGTGTTCCGAGGCTGAGAAAGCAGTATGTTTTTATTCGATTCCTACATACACCTACAGGATAGTTTTAGTAATATTTTATACAACTTTTGGAGACAAAATTTCTTAATAAAACTCCTCATTATTAGATATAGGTACATACAGTTCTCAATGCAGTGAGTACCTACCTACAGACGCTAGCACATCAACCTACCCGAATCTGTCTGTCTTCAATGGATTTTCAACTTTATTGCAAAAGAAAAAGTTTCATATTCCACTGGGAACATTTTAAAGTTTGATGATTGTTGGCGTCTCGTGTTTGGACAATGAACAAAATAAACAACTCTTGCGCATTTTCTGATAGTTATTTTCAAAAGTGTCGTTTCATTTTAATCTAGTGAATTATCCTATCTATTAAATAAAATGGGCTTACGTAGAGATAACAGGATCGTATAAATACCAATGTACATTATGTGCTGGTACATAATTATGATCTATTTCATTATCATTTTCTTTTATATATTAATATTGAGTTAAAAATACTAAGAGGAATTAGGGGAGAAATTGTACATGTGTTTGTTCTAAAGTTAGACCAATTTTGTATAATTTGTGACAATATTTCTACTTAGATACCTATTTATTAAATATATTATTTTTATTACTATGCTATGTATGTAAAACTAGAACTGATTTTGTAAAAATATAGGCCATGTAGATATCTAGACGTAGATTTATATAAAGTGCCAATTGTAGGTAAAAATAAACATTTATAAGTCATTAAAATCTGTGTTTTTTTATTATTGCAGTTGTGTGTGTGGATGCAAACTCAAATTCTTTACACGATATCAATAGAACTTGAACAATACGTGGTTGGAGAGAAATTCTGGCGTGATTATTTTGTATGTCATTCAAAACAAAACAGTATTTACTACTCACAAAATAATCAGCATGGCGTAGGCTAATGAATCTTCATTATTTCCTTTACTCTGTTACCTATCAAAATATATAATTTAAAAGAAATTATCGGACAAGGACGTAAATATCAGATAAAGACATCCGATAACAAAGAGCGTCATTAATGCTATTTAACTGTGTAATATTTAATTAACATATCTATAGATTAATACTGACAGGATTATTACTTATTTTGATATCAAGCACGTTTCCCTTAAATCATGCGATACTTTTTTTTTAATGGTAGTTGCACACTTTCGCCGAGACTGTTCGAGGCAGGGAGAGTGGGAGATTATGTTTAGTAAAACTCATCTACCCTTGATATCCCTCGCTTGCTCTCCACGTGCAGTTTTTTGAGAAACCTCTCGGGAGAGACATAAAGAAAGTACTCTGTCGAGAGTGTTCAACGGTAAACCCCCATAAGGCTAGTGTTAAAATAAAAGCTGAAGAAAATTTCAAGCAATTTGTCGTCCAACAATAAAGTCCTGACTATAAGACACAAACTATGAAACACCCAACGCGACATAGCATTTTCACATGTGGATATCGCCACCATTTTTGTATTTAGCATTGTTTTACTTTTCTTGAGAAATATTCCAATGCCTCTACATGATATTGAACATGATCTTAGGTTCTGTTCCCAAATAAAAGGTTATTGGTTTTGCTATCCGAATTTATCAATAGCACAAAATGATTTATTTATTATTTATTTTATTTATTTAATACATTTAGTACAGCTAAAAAAATGCCATTAATACTAAATGAAATTTAACGATCCTTTCATTCTGTCTCCTCACAGAATCGCAGACATTCTAACATTATCGTCTTCCATTCATGATACTTAGATTATTAAAACCTAACTGGTGTCTTTAACTTAGTTATTTTATGTGTCTTAATGGTTGAAAATCGACCTATGGCTACATTGGATCCGATTAGAACAGAGTTAGATACGTAAATACATATATGTAGGTACGTACTGGTTTGATTATGATAACCGTATCATAAGCAAAAACAACAGCTAGATAAAAATATTTCAATATCATGTCCTTCCGATAATTACAAGACTTTATACTTCATGGGAGGCCAAAATAATATGTCAAGGAGATTAAATTTGCCCATACTTGTATTTTACTTTTCTTTATACGGATCGAGCCATGTTTGCCCCTTTTCCCTTATGAGTTTACTTATATTTTAATTTAGTTCGACACAGAAAGACTACCCGGAGGAAGAGAGGAAGGGCCTGTCAAGAGTTCTGAGAAGGACTTAGAGCAGGCCTTTGCCCAGCCATGGGACAGTACCTCGTGGCATTCGGCTTGTCCCAAAGGCCGAGATGCCGCAAATAAATATGGACAGTAGGGTAATGGGACGGATAGAAATAAGTAGCCACTACAAGTTCTGTATTTGGTTTATTGCAGCTCCAAAGGTCAAAGGTCCCTTTATATAATAATATATTTTTACAACAGCACAGAATAATTAATACGTATAGTACTATACGTACAGAAGGACTACTCCAAAAAAAAAAATCAATCAAATGTAAAATCTATTTACGAGAGAATAAAGTACATTTTAACTGGCAGCCGTACCGCCCACCTACTTTTATAATAGCCTAAACTTCCCGTGCGCAAGCAAAAATGTACTGAATGGTTACGCCCGAGAGTTTATTTTGGTTTATCTGACGCCAACGACATTAAAAGGTTACTATGGGTCAAGCTCAATAGGGTTGCGACTTGCGAGTTTAGGCACAAATAGGTAGATACCTATGCGTATTTTATGCATTTGCTAAATTACATTATTACCATAAATACCTATGTTCCTCAAGGAATTTTGTTTTTATCATCAGCCTATATCTTTTTGGTTTCGTCATCGATTACTACATACATTATTGATTGTTAGTACAGAATGATAATAGTAGGTACCTACGGCACCTTACGTGAGGAATAATATTTATAATAATATTATCTTTTCTACCTATTATTGTTATATTTTTGAACATTTATCTTACAAAAAAAAAAAAAATATTTAAAAGATTTTTATCGTCTATGGCAAAATAGCCAGTCCTTATTATTTTGCACTCAACCTAGTAACCGACCAATTACTATCGCATACTGTCACAGGCCCCGCGTTGCGTGTCTTTGTAGGTAGGTAAAAAAGTGGCGCAGCGAATTACGACCGCTGACCTTGAATGCGTAGTGTGGCTATTTTCTGAGTTAGAACTTTTAAACAACAACGCAAACATCTTTCTACTTTCTACCGATCTTATTTCTTCAGCTTAAGGTGAGTGAGAGTGTCGTCTTTTTATCTTGGTCGTCCAGTAGGCTCACCCCCCCCCCCCCAATTAGTATCTCGCCTCATTTCCAAACTTGTAACCTCATGATTAGGTATCATGATCAGTTAAGCCCATACTTCACAAGCAGGGAGATAATTTTGTTGATCATTACTAAATATGTACTATAAATATTTTTTTTTTCTTCATAATAATATTGTGTTATTAATTTACCAAAAGCACCTAAAGCAAGAAACTTGTGCGTAACTACACGTAACGTAACAAAAATATTAAGGAGACGGAGCGCGTGCGTAACGGGTGGCGCGTGGCAGCCGTAGTGAATGGGCCACGACATAATGGCCCCGCAACTACTTGCAGTTTTATGCCTACACCGCGGAGTGAGACAGGCCTGACAACAGTTATAGGAAGCACATGTAAGATAACTGAATTTACTTTATAAATTAAATATGTAGCAAAGAAAATATCAGTACCCTTAGCACGAGTTTTCAGTATTTGAGACGTAAAGTAAACTGGAACTTTGACAATTTCAAATTGACAATTTTCAAGGAAAAAAATTGGCACGAGTTTTCACTCTTTTACTTTACAGCGTTATTAGTATTTACAGCATTTCTTGTATGAAAAACTGGAACAGCGCCTCTGGTGTGCGAAGAAGGAACTAATTTTTTCCTTGAAAATTGTCAATTTGAAATTGTCAAAGTTCCAGTTTACCTTACGTCTCAAATACAGAAAATTCGTGCTAAGGGTACTGTACAGGAGCTGCTGCAAGGCGTCGTAAAATTGTAATAACCAAAAAATAATTAAAGATCAATGAATGACAGAATGAAAATTCGAAATATGAATTTTTAAAAATTATTAAAACAATAAATAGATCTTAGAGTAAAGAGGTTGAGGCAAAAGAAGAGGTGAGATACCTCTCTGTTACAACCTAATTAAAATCTGCTAACTAAAGACAGGGCCAAAGATCAATCTTTACATAACATTTTTTAGGTTTAAAACTCCTTATTTGTACAATTATATATTCATTCTATTATTTTATTTACCCATCATCATCATCATCAGCCTATAATTGTTCCCACTGCTGGGACACAGGACTCTTCTCTGTGAGAGGGAGTGGGCCATGGCCATAATCCACTACGCGGGTCCAGTCAGGGGTTGGCAGATGTCACATGTCTTCGAATTTTGGTTCTAGGACATGCCGGTTTCCTCACGATGTTTTCCTTCACCGTTTTGAGAGGTGGTTCAGAAATAAATTACACAAAGTAGGTAATGCGCCTGGCTAGATTCGAACCCACGACCTACAACTCGTAAGTCGGGGCGATACCACTGGGCCACCACTGCTCAATTTATTTATTTACCCAAAAACTTTGAACATATTGTTTAAAATCCCATGTGACGAAATTATGTTTTATCACAAATAGAAATATTTCAGATAATTGTCTTGAACCGATAATTGTTTATCGGATTATTGTGATCGATTAATTACTTAAATATTATTATAATATATCTGTTTTCCATTATTAAATACATTCTGTTTGAATGAGATGGTGCGTGTAGTTTCTGATATGAGTTTTAAATAAAAATATTTCTTGAAACATTTGTGTTTTTTTTTAAGATTGTGTTTAAGTGTGATCGGCTGTACTACCACCATGTGAGTATTTTCAGATATTATAATAGATATAGAATTATTAATTAGACAAATCAATCTGCGTCTCCTACTACGGTTCTAACTTTTTGATTGAAATTACTCCTGAACTGTCAGTCGTACTGACTAAAACCCACCATCTTCATCTTTCATTTTCCCTTTACTTTACAGGTCCGCAGTAACTTGTTTAAATATACGCAGGCCCGGGCCTGCGATATTCGTAGGGGTACTCCTACGAATATCTTTTTAAGCCTGCTCTTTTAAGGCTGCTCTCCCCGCTGGTAATCCCATTTTATTTATGTTAGTGTGTCAAGTTTTTCAATCAAGAATTTAACCCACCAGAAAAGGCCAGATTAAAGGCGAATTACCAAAATTTTTCTTCATCGTCTTGAGAGCATTTTGTAATTAGGTACACAAAGTATCTAATTTCTCTTTGACATCAAACCTACGACAACTGGGCCACCACACTGCCCTCGCTTTTAAATCGGGGCTATTATCACTGCTCGCTCGTCTATTGTATAATGTAGGGGCCCTTACCGCTTCTCGCTGATTGCTGGAGCGATCACTGCCAGAACTTTTAGGTGCCATAAAAGTACCTTTTGTTGCCATCCTGAATGGCATACGGCTATATCAACATCAACCTTACTTTATCTTAAAAATATTTAAATAAGCTTACCAGTATCAACGTAATTAAGCAGGTGATTAACGATATCTATGTAAAAACGTGTTTACATTGTTTTTACACCTTCGCTAATAAGGACTTGTAGAAAATACATTCAGACCTTTTCCATTTTTTTTTGTTGGGAGTAGTGTTTCGCGTCGTTGTTTTGAGGTGATGAGTTTAAGTCATCATCATTTTTTTTCTTTTTAACTTAGCCCTACACTAGGAATTTCTCCTTTCAGATTGTTTACTCTCTGATTTGTTATGTCTTCTTTTCTCACAGCCCATTAATGCTTAACATAATCATTACTACTGCAAGACTAGAGAAAAGGACAGTCGAAGAGTCCAGCGATGAGATTTCCTATAGAGAATAGCATGATTGTCTTCCGTATTTCACATCCTCACTGACCCATCCTCCCCATGACTTTTTTTTTTGCGTGGTAAAATCATCAAATGAGTCCTCCCGCCTTACTGTCAGACTTGTACAGACTAAAATCCACGGTGGTCCTTCAATAGCCCTTTACGTACCAGGGTCACGGTTACCAGGTGAGACAGTCCCGCGACCCCGGCAGGCTTTGGCCCTCTTAGAGGGCCTCCCCATGGCCTAATGCTCAATCAAATCTTGCAGAAACAATGCCGCTCTCTCTGACGGCTAAGCTGGTGATCGGTGTGGTGGTTCTTGCCGTCGCAGGAGGTCTCACAGCCACTATAGTACTACTAGTCAACGACGATAATGGATACGAGGATGCTGAAACAAGCTCGACCACCACGACCACTACTTCTGCAGCTACAACTGAAGAGAGTGATTTACCATATCGAGTGGGTGTCGGTATCGCTGACATGACGGGGCCGTGTGTGGAAATTACTTTTGTAAGTTTTCCTCAAAGTTTCTCAGATATTATAAGCAAAGTAGAAGTAGACTTGATAGCTTCGTGTTTTTCGTATCTTTGGTAAATTGTTCCTTTTAGAATTCTGGATTTAAAATAGAAATGAAACAGCCAATGAACCTGGAACGTTTGCTTTGGTGAATTCACTCAAACAAACACGAACAAATTTTGATACTTTTGTGCGCGCACTTAAGCATTGGACTCGTTATTTGTGCGCTCATATTGCTAGACTTAGTTCAGTGAAAATGTTCGCGCACAAAATATACCTTGTTGCCGGACACAGAAGCTAAGCGAACAAATGTACCGCACCCTATTTCGGTGAAATCGTACTCTATTAGGACACTGGTTTCTTCTCTGTAAGAGGGAGTAGGCTGGTTCGTCAATAAGCCATAAATATTATTAAGTATTACGTAACTTTTTTTTTTTTTTTTCGTGGTAAAATCATCAAATGAGTCCTCCCACTCCGGGCAGGGCGGGAGGCGGGAGGGCTGTCAGACTTGTAGTGACTAAAATCCACGGTGTCCTTCAATAGCCCTTTATGTTCCGGGGTCACGGTAATGGTATAAATCCCGCGACCCCGGCAGGCTTTGGCCCTCTAGAGAGGGGGCCCCGTCATTATGCTGACGCTCTTTGAGGCGCGCGTGGAACACAACGCGCCGTCGACCCGGGCATGGTCCATGGTCGGGCTGCGAGTTGCCCTTTACTCGCCGGCCGCATGCCCGCGCCTACGGTGGCCGGAGATCGTCTTGCGACGTCCGTCGCCGTGGGCGTCCACCACCTCGGGTGGGGCGGACGGAGGACATTGTCCTCTCTCTCACGCGGCCCGCCTCCTCCTTCGCGAGCATTACTGCTTCGCAGAAGGAGGCGACCGCTTCCCACTCCGTCTCGCCCCGCAGCATGGCCGCAACTAATGCCGGGCGCGAGAGGTCTCCGCCTATCGCCGCCGTGAGGACACGTCGGTGCTCTGCCCAAGCGGGGCAGTCTTGCACCGTATGTGTCCTCCGGGCGATCTTCGCAGTGGTGACACCCAGGCGTTTCCTCCTTTCTCCTTAGACACAGGTACCTCCCGAAACTTCTGTGTCCGGTGAGGACCTGCGTCATGCGGTAGGTCAGGACGCCGTGACTCCTATCCAGCCACTCCTCAAAGAGGGGTCTTACCGCCGCGATTGCGGCGTGCCCGGAAGTATTACGTAACTTAATGCCTTCCATCCGCGTAGAAATTGGTTAAGCCTGTAACGTTCATCATGAAGTTATTGATGGTTACAGATGGGTTACGCTGAAGTGGGTCAAAGAGGTCGAGGGCTCCACCTGCGCCAGTTCGCCAGGTCTTTTATCTTCGTGAAGGGAGAGACCAGGATAGTGCTGGTCACCACTGAGGTGCAGGCTGTCGGCATTGCAGTTAGGCGACAGGTAAGCCATAATATAAATATACTACTCAAAACAAAATAAGGGCCACCTCGTTTTTATCGATTTATTAAACAATGTTTAAATATTACTAGTTACAATGGCTGAATCTGATTAATATTAATGGTTTCAGATGGAAATACACAAAAATTAAATATGTATTCCAATAAATCGTTAAAATAAACCAAATTGAGTGAAAAGTGAGGAATTCCAGGAATGTATAAAGTTACATAAAACATAAAAAAATCGAAAAAATTACGTCTTTAATGTTCCAAAGTGTTCTTTTAAGCTTCTCTTTTAACTCTGTTCTCTCTGTTTTGCTCATTTTATGGGAGGTGGAATGGTCTGGATTAAATAGCGAACATTTTCTTTTGGGATACTCTACCAGCAAGTTTTCAGACAATTTATGAGATCCAGCTGCGTGTGAATGGGAATTTTACTTTCTTTTTCACTCTTCTTTAACTCATCTCTTAAATGCTCAATAGAACTCAGGTAAAAATCCTGAGTGTCCACTGTAACATCGTAATTCGAGCGTAAGGGAATGTGTGCACTGTTAGTCGCGTCGTGTTCGCTCGAGCATTATCCTGCTTCAAGAAGAACTCAGGTATTTCTTGCTATGCGAATGGGTTAATGTGGAGTTGCACCACATTCTCGACCGCAATTTTAAGGAGTTACATCACCCTCGTTAAGAAGTGCGAGCTCAGTTTTGCGTGATAGAGATAACCGCCCCAGAGCATAATAACTCAGAACTCGCCAGAACAGTCTGTTTTAAGAGTGCAAGGATCTGAAACCTGTTGTTTAGATCTTCTCTACACTCTTATGAATCAGTTTTTATTGAAAAAAAATAACCCACCAGTCATCAATAAAAAGCAATGAAGCCCAGTCAAAACAGTTCAATAAATTTTCTCCTTCGCAAATGTTTCACGATTTGCACCATACGCTGCAGTTAACTGGAGGCAAACCAAGCATCTTCTTGAGTATTGTTCGTCTTTATGGAGTCGATTCGGAATAGTGTAGTCAATTATAGGGGTGCCTGCAGCTCGACGCAATGGAGTTTGTACGATCCGCGCAGTAGATTTTCTCTCTATTTGCGCGGTTAAACAAACCTAATGGTCTTCTTGGGCTTTACTTACTTACTTTCTTCCTTGATCACGGCGTCTGGTGATATTACCCGTCCTTTAAGACCAGTTTCAAGCATTTTGAACCACACGTTGGGAATATTCCACCATTAAACCTACCTCTTTTGTCTACGGGCCCCCTGGATTAAGGTGACACCCCAAGTAGCTATTTTTGCGTCCATATGTCTCCGAATACATGACATTATGAGATTGAAAGATCATTATAGCCTGCTTGCTGTATTAGAGAAAACTCTGTTAAGTTTGAAAATTAAAAAACACCATACCGTAAATTCTAAGTAATCTGAAATATCTAATTTAAAAAAAGTTATGAATTTCCAATTATGCAGTAGAAACAATATTAATACTTGAAAGAAACCATAACAAGATATTTAGTATTTATTATGTACCCAGAATAAGAGCAATACTTGTTTAAAGTGCAATTTAAAAAGTGGCCCTTATTTTGTTTTGACGAGTATATAACGATGTAAGTAACATTCTTAAGAGAAAGAAGTAAGACTGTTAGAAAAATTCCAATGCACCTCGCATACTATTAGAAATTTTGATCCGGCAACTTTTATACAAAATATATGCACTGAGTGCCTTCCGGAGAGCATCAGAATTTTCTGACAGTTTCTTATGCCATCGCAAAGTCGTTAAGTGCGCATATTCTGAAAGTTGGCAACGTCGCACATAGTTGTCAAATATTAACAAGTTTTAGTTAATTTAGCAATATTACTGTATGGAAATAAGAAATATGGCTCTGTAGTGCACTAGAAAATTGATAAGGGAATGCAATAATTAATATCGTAACACCGAATATATAATTTTAGATGTAAAAAAAGTATTTGGAAACTTGTCAAATGCATTTTTTACACCTGAAACGGTCACAACATCAAATTCAGTGTTTTAATTGCATTCCTATATCTATTTTTTAGTGCACTACAGAGCAATATTTCTTATTTACATACAGTAAATTTGCCAAATTAATTAAAACTTGTAAATATTTGACAGCCATTTGCGACGTTGCGAACTTTCTGGTTATGCGGCCTTAAAGCCCTCACTAAATAATAATATAAGTAGTCTCATTGTTGAAAGCGATGACTCTGTTTAAACGAGACAATTGCAGCGTAATAATAATCCATCATTAATAATTGATAATTATAGATTTACAAATGAACCGATCACATTTTCTCTAGGTGGTGAGGAACCTTCAAGAGCGGTACGGCGACATGTACTCGCTGAGGAACGTGATCCTCACCGGCACCCACACGCACAGCGCTCCCGGGGGACACATGGTGGACTTCATCCTGGACATCAGCATCCTCGGCTTCTCCAGGGAGACCTTCAATGCTTATGTTGATGGAATAACCAGGGTTGGTATTCTTATCATAGCTACTATCCGTATTATTTGCGTCAGCCTCTTAAAATAGTGTAAGTTTTGTCCATACTTGTTTTTTGCCGACAGTGGACAATGGATGTTTGTTAAAAGACATGATAGGTTCGCTGAAAGCGCTGCTATCCAAAAGGCAGGACATGCCTTTGGCAGTACAGTGCTATGCTGTCTATTCAATACTCGCATTTCAGAATTCCACGGCATCTTCAGGAACAAGCTGGTTTTGGTTGGATTACATACAATATCATAATGGTTGACTGTGTTTTGAGATATCCACAACATGTCATGAAGATATTCTGTATTAAGTACTCGAAATGTTTAAAAACTTTGCAAGTAATAAGTACAGCAATATTTAAAAATTTCAGAGTATTATCCGTGCGCACGAGAACATGGCACCAGCGCGACTGTTCTTCGCACAGGCCAGAGTGACAGGCGCTCACAAGAACAGATCTCCTTTCTCCTATGAACATAATCCTGAAGACGAGAAGCGTCGGTAAGTAGTAGAGGGGGGTAAGATGTTTCGTCGTTCTTTTGTCGATGGTAATCAATTTTGAGTTGGTAATTTAATATTTCCAAGCACAGTCGTACCTAGGGGTCAAGATTAGGGCAAGCTAGGACTAGCTCCTAAGGCCTAAGTTCAGGAACCTCAAATTATGAAGGGTTGAAGATTCAGAGCAAGTCATGCTTGGCTTGTATGAAAGTACCGTCTCTATTCCGAAAACCGCTGCATCCGCTAACACTAGAGGTGCGGATTCCAATTTCCAATAACAGACGAGATGAATGCGCCAATAGGCATTTTCCCACGGAATAGTGCCGCCATCTTTGCATATTCTACATCAATTGCTATTCTGTTCTCCGCAGTTACAACGGCAACACCGACGACATGCTAACACAAGTGAGGATCGTGAAGGAAGACGGAAGTCTGCACGGCGTGATGAACTGGTTCTCAGTCCACACCACCAGCATGAACTTGACGAATCGACTGGTGTCGTCCGACAACCTGGGGTACTCAGCCCTGAGGATGGAGCAGGAACTCAACCCTGGCAAATTGCCCGGGAAGGTTGGTAGATGTTGCATTAAATATTTTTTTTTATAAAACTACCTTTTGTAGATCTTTGACAGTCGTTACTATTAGTCAGAAGCTCTAAAAGTCTGACAATCAGTCTTACGATGGGGTATCGTATTACCCAGTTACTGGGTTGTGGAGGTCTGATAGGCAGTCGCTCCATGTAAAATACTGATATTCAGCTGCATCTGGTTCAACTGGAAGCCGACCCTAATATAGTTGGGAAATGGCTAGGTGGATGATGACGAAATATAAAGCTACCTTTTGCAAGCGGCATCTCGCTCCCCTGACAGCCTATGTCACTCAGGACCAATGTGGCTTTCTACAGGTGAAAGGATTTTTGAAATCAGTCCTGAAGAGAAGGTCTTGTGTCACATCACTGGGAACATTAAAGGCCGATTGTGCTTACTTCGGTATGCTTCTTCTCAGTCGCTACACTCTTGGCAGAGTGGTCGTGGTCGTCACATCAGGCGTGTTGGCTCGCTTCACGATTCGCCGCCATTTCTCTCGCACCGCTTCCTTCCTGGTACATATGTGTAGGGGACCATTCAATGCAGCCTATTACGCTTATGCTATAACGTTAATCTTGTTCTAGCCCGACATTGTGGCGGGATTCTTCTCGTCCAACCAAGGCGACGTGTCTCCGAACACCCGTGGTGCTCAATGCGAGTTCTCCGGCAACCCGTGTGATAATCAGTTCTTGCTCTGCAACCACATGGAGAGGTGCTACTCCCAAGGACCCGGTGAAGACATGTTTGAGAGCACCAAGATCATTGGCAATGCTGTGTTTGAAGGTGCTTGGGTGAGTGCTTAAAAAGCTACGAGTATGATAACAAATTCTTCTACTTCGTGTTACTACAAAATATTAGAAATGCATGAATTCATAACATTCCCGAAAACAGGTGCCTCAAAGAGCAGTTAGCGATCTGACCCCCATAGAAGGACAAACGTCTGCCGGGGTCGCGGCACTGTCCTAACAGGTGACCGTGACCCTGGATCGTAAAGGGCTATTGAAGGAACACCGTAGATTTAGTTGGTACGAGTCTGATGGTCCCTTCCTTACCATCCTGGGCGGGAGGACTTATTTGAAGATTTTACCATGTTAAAAAAAAAGGTGTAGGCCTGATAGTACTTCGTCGGTGGCAGCGCGTATATCACTTTGACTCTATGTTTTGAGGCACAGAGAGCAGGACAGGAGGTGAAACACATTTTGCAACACAACTCCACATCGAAATATGACTCGTACATAAAAAAATATAACTTTGCCTCACTCTAGGAATTTCTCTTGGGTCCTTGGTGCGTTTACAAACATAGAAGGAACAACTAGGTACTTGAAGGTTATACAAAATTTATTCTGTGCGGCGATCGAACCCGCAACAGGCTGAGGAGCAGTCAATCCCTTAGCCACTGCGCCAACCATGTCGACTGATGCGATTCGTAGAAAGGCTCCTTCTAGGTTCTTTTCTCCTGTGCCTCCTAACCAGGAGGACCAGCTCCGGACCAGCCGAATAATGAATAATTCACATTATTTTCAGAACGCACTGAACTCCCCTGGTGAGGAGCTGACAGGAGAATTCGCAGTGGTCCACCAGTTTATGAGGATGTCTGATCAAGAAGTCGCCAGGTACGACCCAGTGGCACAGACCTTCATTCAGGTAAGTCTACTGAGGCCCTAGCATGACTTTTAGTTTTAAGTAGTTCTTCGATCGTACAACAGTAGAAGCACATTTTTGTCATTTTCCAAAAATTGCTGTAAATACTTTAAGTAAGTACGCCTTTTAATAATATCTAAGCTTATTTACACTGATAGATCGCCTGACTTCTTCTAATACAGACTAGTAATTTATCGATAAACTGCCAACTCCGTCAAAATAAAAAAGTTTATCCTATAGGATAAACTTTTTTATTTTGACGGAGTTGGCAGTTAGTTCAAATATGGCTTCATTATAATGAAGCCATATTTGCCCCAATAAATGTTACTATTGAACCCTGAACCCAGGTTTTCAATACAGTTACATTTTTTCTTTATGAAAACTATTACTGTTACCATTGTAACCGAGTTTGGTTGTCCGAGGTTAAAAAGTAACACTGTTAGGGCGCAATTTCAATTCATTACCTACCTTTGGCTAATATAGCTTTTTTTTTATATAGCTTCTTTTTACTCCAGAATTGTGAATGCGAGAACATTGTTGGTTGTGTAAATTCCCCGATGCCCATTTTATCTTTTTCGTCTAGTTTATTACGTATATATTATTATATACTTTTTTATTTTATTATTATTATTTTTTGTTTAGATTTTGGTAAGAGCCTCTTCTTATCGTGCCTACGATGTTCTCTCGTGTTTATGTATACCAATCTGTAACAATAACATTGTAAAAGCAAATATTTTAAAAGAGTAACCATGGAGTTTCTTGCCGGTTCTTCTCCATGGAAGCGACCAACCCGAACCGTGCCATTTTTTTTTTTTTTTTCCCTCGACGTTTTATAAGTGCCCATTGTGGCCCATGTAAAATAAAATATTTTGATTTTGATTTTGAATTGGGCCTTAGTTAATAAAATCCAGATCATATCACCATTTTCAAAATGCTCGGAAACCACCCAATGCAGACTTGATTCGGTCCTGGTGGCCTACCATTTCCTCTCAAAGCGTAGTTTCGCTCAGGGAACGAGATGGCGCTAGACGACTTGTATAGCTCTATCTCTTTCCCTCAGCCTAACTATAGTACGCGTCACGTAAAAAGGCTGGAAGAAAGTGGTGGGGATGTGTTTGCGCATGGGTACAGTCTCACATGTGCCTATTGAATGTGGATTCTGCGCGGGAAGCAAAGCTCAACTGACGAACCAATAGCGCACCGGCAAACATGCAGCGCGTGGCTCACCCGCCCCGTGCCCTACCTCAAACCTCCAAATAGACCGATAAATCGCCTATGCGCAGCTTGACCGCCAGCGTTCTTTTTACATGACGCTTTAAGACGTCATGGTAGGCCACCAGGTTTCTACAGTTTGGCAGTGGCTCTGCAAAGCAATGACCGCCAGTCATAGGCATAGTTACAAAAAAAAAAGGTACAGTAATATAATATCTATTGTGTTGTTTTCCAGGGACAGAGAGTAAAAGGATGTTTCCCAGCACTGGGTTACAGTTTCGCCTCAGGAACTGTGGATGGAGCCAATACTTTGAATATTACACAGGTATTTACATTTTTTTTAATGACTCAATTATTTTTATAGGTATTCGAACATTTTGTGTGTTTTTGACTTTAAGGGTCACTTCACACCGAGACGCGACGCGAAATGACGCAACTGGAAATGTATCTTTTTGTGTAGGCAATAAATTAAATTTTGAGTCGTTCTACGCAGCATCTCGGTGTGCAGGAGAAATTCTTAGTATTAGGCAACGTATTTTATTAAACAAAAAACTAATTTATGATTATCGTGGAATATTACATAAGTTACTTTAAGTATGTTGTCACCAGGGCACATTGGAAGGCGATGAACTCCTCGGCTTCCTGGCGAGCCTAGTCGGAGCCCCGACTAAGGATGACGTTGAGTGCCACGCACCGAAGCCCATACTTCTGGCCACTGGACGGGTTAGTATTATTTGCAAAACTACACTAAATTAAACAACATCGTGGGAGTCTAGGGCAACCAAAGAACAAATAATTGAACATTTTTTTTTTTTTAAAAGAATATTGCGTTAAATATAGTTATAATCTTCAAATTTAAAATATACATGAATACGAGTAGTAGGAGTAATTATTTTATTTTCATTAATAGCAACTGCATTTATAGGATATAATTATTAGTATACATTATCTTATCTATGTAACAAGGTGTATTAAAATAATTCTTGGGATAATTAATCTATATTCCAGGCTAACTTCCCGCTCCCGTGGCACCCTCACGTGGTGTCAGCTTCCCTCATCTGGCTTGGAGGCTTCGCCATCTTGGGCGTGCCAGGTGAAGCTACCACCATGTCCGGAAGACGGATGAGGGCCGTAGTCGGCGATGTAATGGAGAGGAACGGATTCGAACCCAGAGTGGTGGTGTCAGGGCTGACCAATGAGTACATTCATTATGTGGCTACCCCCGAGGAATATCAGGTTTGTACCTACGGCGCAGTGGCTGAGCAATTGGACTGCTGCGCTGTGCGTTGTGCGTTCGATCCCCGCATGGAACAAATATTTGTATGATCTTCTATTCTGATCATGAGATCTAGTTATTCCGGGTCTGGGACTCTGGGTGTTTGTGTATGTGAGTTTCTATGTTTTTTATAACGAACCCACGATACAGAATAAATTCCTAGTGTTGCCCCAACGTTTAAAAATAAAAAATAAACTAAAGGTCAATTCACACCTGGACGCGACGCTACGCAAGTACGCACACGTTTCAATAGAGCGATTTAAAATTTAACTTTATTTACTACACGAAAAGACATTTTCAGTATAGTAGCGTCATGTCGCGTCTTGGTGTGTACTGACCTTAACTCTTGTCCGCGTTTTGCTACTCCTCCGCTATTATTACCGACTTCAAAAAAAGGAGGTTATCAATTCGACCCGTATGTATGTAATATTATCAGAACTGCCCAGTTTTCATATATGTTAGTCTATATCAGCGTCTGAACAAATGTGCCAAATTTCATAAGTGTATGTATGTATGTATGTTTTTATGTTTGTGCACGCATATCTCCGGAACTATAAGTTAGATTAAAGTAATTCTTTTTTTGTTGTACTAGGTATTGTTCAACTTAGGGTACACTGCAAGTTTCATCAAAATCGGTTCAGTAGTTTTAGAGATATGTTTTTTTATGTTGTGACGGATTACAAGATTAGTGCATATGTAAGAAAATTTTGTATTTTACAAGAATTTGGGTTGAATATGTAATAAATAAACTAAAAAGGCTAAAATAAAAACTTTTTTAAAAAAGTACCGACTTCAAAACAAATACAAAAAAAAATTAAATAACTTTTCTTTCGGAAGTCGGTTTTTTACCGACTTCAAAAAAAAGGAGGTTATCAATTCGACCCGTATGTATGTAATATTATCAGAACTGCCCAGTTTTCATATATGTTAGTCTATATCAGCGTCTGAACAAATGTGCCAAATTTCATAAGTGTATGTATGTATGTATGTAATATTATCAGAACTGCCCAGTTTTCATATATGTTAGTCTATATCAGCGTCTGAACAAATGTGCCAAATTTCATAAGTGTATGTATGTATGTATGTATGTATGTATGTTTTTATGTTTGTGCACGCATATCTCCGGAACTATAAGTTCGATTTAAGTAATTCTTTTTTTGTTGTACTAGGTATTGTTCAACTTAGGGTACACTGCAAGTTTCATCAAAATCGGTTCAGTAGTTTTAGAGATATGGATTTTTTTATGTTGTGACGGATTACAAGATTAGTGCATGTGTAAGAAAAATTTTGTATTTTACAAGAATTTGGGTTGAATATGTAATAAATAAACTAAAAAAAGGGTAAAATAAAAACTTTTTTAAAAAAAGTACCGACTTCAAAACAAATACAAAAAAGTTTAAAATAACTTTTCTTTCGGAAGTCGGTGGCTTTGTTTTGTTGTGTCATTGACTATTGCCACCGACTTCCGAAAGAAAAGTTATTTTAAACTTTTTTGTATTTGTTTTGAAGTCGGTACTTTTTTAAAAAAAGTTTTTTTAAGTAGGGTAAGATGATCGACAATGAGAATTGTAACTCTACTCCTAGGCACTCTACGTCAGAGTAAAAATATGGAAAACATGGATCCATATTTTTACTGTGTCTATGTTTTGCTTGTAATACAGAAACTGTTTTCTTTCATATTGTAATAGCCCTTATGAAGTACCCTATAGACTCATTTTTGTTAAGTACCATATACCTAACTTCTTATGTTTTTATCATTTTGTAATTTTTTGGGAAATGATTCATTGAATCGCGTGTGCAACATTGAACCATGCTAATAACCAAGGCATTAAATATTGGTAAATGTGGTTATATATGAAACTTACTATCCATGTATTAGAGAGCATCTTATTTATAGTTACAATCAAGAAGTGTCATTTTTCGCTAAAAGGGACATAATATCGTAAATAAAAATATTAACAACAATTGGGTCGCGTTCAAGGACAAGGTCGAGATAGGTGTGATCGTTTTTCCTCGCAGATTAATTTTGTTTAATTGATTAATTCCTCCTCATTTTGTTTGGACTAATACTTATGTTAAGATTTTCATAGTATTTTTTTAATTCTTAATAAAATTAGATATAAACAGTAAATAATCTGGGTTAATACTTAATCTACCAAAGGTGTCACGCAATGGAACAAGGATGGTACTCTGAATTCACTGGTTCATTGTATAGACTAGATACTCTCTCAAAGTGATTCACTCGTACCACCACATACTTACAAACTTTCATCCAGTTGATATTCAGCATGTCAGCTTGCTGACAGCTCCTTGAAGCGCACTTGGAATAGTATATACGCGCCTCAACTCCGGCCTGACCCTTGCAGAGTTGCAGTGCCCTGTCCGTCTCCCGTGGCGGCTGAATTGTGAGGTGGAGGATATCCCCTCCTTAACGAATATCTCGTCTCCATTATGTTACTTGTAGACTGTGTGGGTGAATATTGTATTATTTATTTATCGTCAGTTTGAATTATTTTACCTTTCTAAGAATGGATAATCAACTGCTGCGCAAACTTGGTATGAAGTGTTGAACAAAGTTCGAAATTAGTTATTCCCAAAAACATTTCAAAAACGCGATTTGAATATCTACTCGTAGGTCCGAGGCACCTGCTGAACAAAAAAAGTCTTTGTTTTGTATTCAAAACACATTAGGTGAGTACATGGTGATATATTTTATTGATGGAATTAAACATCAGAGGAAACAGGATCTCAATTACAGAGCTTCGCAGAATCATCAGCTCAGAATCAAAATATCAAACTTTGTAAATTAACAACTCTATTAAGTGATAATTAATAATATTAACAACAATTGGCTCTCTCTTATTTTGAAACTATGATAATTGCCTTCTAAGATGCAGACACACGCGATTAATCGCGCTGCGACAACGAGCCAAGCTAATTTCCACTCTAAAAAAACTTTTTTTTTTAAAAGTACCGACTTCAAAACAAATACAAAAAAGTTTAAAATAACTTTTCTTTCGGAAGTCGGTGGCAATAGTCAATGACACAACAAAACAAAGCCACCGACTTCCGAAAAAAAAGTTATTTTAAACTTTTTTGTATTTGTTTTGAAGTCGGTACTTTTAAAAAAAAAAAAGTTTTTTGATTTGGAATTTTTATTTGGAACTTTTTTTGTATTTGTTTTGAAGTCGGTACTTTTTTTAAAAAAAGTTTTTTTTTATGAATAATTTCGTTACGTCAATATTCTGGTCTCTGCAACTTCGTGTCGTCGAGCATGCCGCTCTCTTTTCTGGTAGTCATTACTCTTTATTCTGGCGCATAGGAGTTGCGCTGGTTTGGGAATAGTGTTGGCGTTCTTATCCCACAAAATCAAAGGGCTCCTGTCCTGTGCAAATGCACCTCAAAGACTAAGCCGCCTTTGAGGTGCATTTGCATTTTCTGGCGTCGGACATAGCAGGGCAAAAGAAAATTGCACTATGTCAACCCCGCGTGAGCTGCTTACCATGTTATAGGTTCTGTAGCTTAATTTAAGATTTAAGATTCTGCCACTTTAACCAACTGAATTTTTCAGAGTTTTTTTTGTAAAATTACAAATTGCTTTGCCAGGTACAAAGATACGAAGCGGCATCTACCATCTATGGACCACACACCCTGGACATATTCTTGAACAAATTCAGTGAATTCGCCACCGCCGTTATACAGGTATATGATAATCATAATCATTTCTTCATTTGCGAATATGAAAATCATCATAAATGACATATGAAAATCATCTGTCTCTTGTACAGAAGACAAGATGATCAGATATTTTACAAAGATTTTTAGAGAGCTTTCAATTAATCTACGTTTTCTCTCAGTAGACATGTGGATAGCATGAATAAATTGCAAATCTAATCCGTCAATTAGTTTTTAGAAAGAAAAAGAGAAATAGAGTTTTTCTTTTGTTATAACAATGCACATTTACAAAGATTATAAAGCATCAAAAATTCGAGAGCCAGACGCAAGTAAAAACTGTACTTGGATATGACGTACCTATTGGAAATTTTAAAACTGTCGTAGCTACGTCAATTTTGATTTAGTAAGAAAAGAAAAAACACGTATCCAATATTTTTTGAAAATTTAACGGACGGACTAAGTGATTATTTTTTTTTGTCAAATACCTTATTATATCATTTTCCTTCTCCAGGGCACCGTCGATGAAGTGCTTCCCGGACCAGACCCGGCGGACCACCGTGACCGTATCCTGTCCCTCATCACACCCGTGATCTTCGACACTTCTGCCATTGGTTTGAACTTTGGAGACTGTCTGGTGCAGCCGGAGCGGACGGTGCGGAGAGGACAAGTTGTTTCTGCTACCTTTGTGAGTGCTCTCTGATTTATAATTAAGCGCCTTTTATTCAAATAATCGCGCAGTCTTAGACAGAAACATATTTTTGTGTTGTGGCGCGTCGTGTCGCGGCAGAAGAAAATTCGTTTCATGCATTTAGTATAAGAGTATTTGAATTTCGTTTGTGACGTGACGAGCGATGCTAAATGTATGAAACTGAGAGCTTCTGTCCCGCTACGTTATGCCACGCCACGACACATAAGTATGTTTCCGCCTCTATCGTTATGGACACAGCTATGTTATACGGCTTGCGGAAATACGTTTTAGACCACGTTAACTTCTGTTTCCATCACTTTAAGGGTGAATCAATAGTAGGAAACTAGGTACTTCTCCGAAAAGAAATATAGATAAATTCTGTTAAAGACGTCTTTCGGCTCGAAAACGACATCGACACTATCATAACGTGGTTTTCAGGTGGGAGCCAACCCTCGTAATGATCTGAAGCAGGAAGGCAGTCACGCCTATATTGAGAGGTTCGAGGTCACAGAGTGGGTGGTCGTCACCAATGATGCTGACTGGAACACCAAGTTAGTATACCTTCTTGCTAAGTGGTGTGCACACTGGCACAGAGCTGTGCCGTCAACACTGTTGACGACTGTTGACTCAACAGTGGGAAGAAATAGCCTGATCTATTTGCATCGTACCATTAAAATTTTCAAAATGCAGCCTCTCGATTTAAAATATGGGGCGCTCTTACTTAAGCCTCGTTTTCATGGTAAATTTTGTTTAGCAACAGTTGATCAACTTCGTTCGTTGGCGAGAATGCTGCTGGAAACTTTCTTTAAATCAATATGGGTTGTTCACACGCCAGTCAACGTTAAAATGTTGCTCGAGGAAGTAGTGCATTGTTTTGTCATTGCTCTACACTACTGCCATGTTTATAGACAGTTGCAAACACTTCCGCACACACATCAACATTTTTTGATAAACTCATGGCGTGATCAACCGCAACACAAGTGCTGCCAGCAACATATTGACAGCAACTCTGCAACATGTTTATGCATTTTTCTAAACAAATGACAAAACGAGGCTTAACTGAGCGATCGCGGTCTTGTCCACAAGGTTCGAATTTTTCAATACATTCCTACGTCTTACAGTAACGATAAAACCAATAAATAATTAAATTCTCATTGCCAGGTTCATTTGGGAGCGTAGGTCAAGGATCACTGGTACGAGTCGAGTGACAATTGAATGGACAGTCCCAGAAGACGCCCTCTTCGCCCCCTACCGCATCGTGTATCACGGCGCGTCCAGGGCTCTGCGGGGAACCATCAGGCCCTTCATGGGAGTCAGCAACAGTTTCCAAGTTACTGAATGAAATGAAATTAAAAAGTAGTTAGTAATAAAGGCCCGTTTACACCACAGATTGTAGCGATGCAGGCTTTATGAAACAGCGAGCTCGGCTTGACACGACGGACGCGACGCTAGCGTGGTTTGTCCTTGGCGAGTGTCGTCTGTCTAAACGCCGGCGCTGTTGTAGCATGCTTTGTGTGACGACTTCCATATATGTGCCGAAAATAGGGGAGAGCCAACGGTGGCCAGACTAGGACCATAGTTGGCCAGATCAGGGTGCAATTAAAGAAGCTCGCACTGAGTGCATAAAATGCTAGTTACGGCACTGATTTATAGCACAGTTTATAGTAAGTGTAAACGCCAAGGACACGCTCGCTACGCCGAGCTCGATGTTTGGCAAAGCCCTTAATAGTTTAAAGACAGTTGATATAGAGATGAACTGCAGTTGTGCATGTCGGCCTTAATTAAATTAGAAGCATGACAATTTTAATCAATTAGATACCTATAGTTCCCGCCAGATAAGTCTGGAATAAAGGTCATTGATTCTAATAATACATCGTTCGAATTTCATAATACCATCGTTCGAATTTCAAAATAAAATATAAGGTCAAAGGCGCCTCTTACCACGATACGTTTGTTTTGATCGTGTTACGACTGAGGTTACGACACTTTCCTTACATTTTTCTTATCGTTTTGTAACATTAGAATACATGGTACACGGAGGTCAACGAATTTTATTCCAGACTTATCTGGCGGAGACTATAGTCAATTTTTGCGGCTTTTTCAAAGTTAGGCGCAGTTATATACAACGCACCTTAGGGTCAGTTTACATCGAAACGCGACGATAGTGGAAATGTGTATCTTTTCGTGTTGTAAATAAAGTTAGAGAAATGTACACGCAGTGTCGCGTCTCGGTGTGTATTGACCCTTAGTAATGGTTATTATTTTGTTTATTGTCTAAGACTGCATCATTAACATAATATTATAATCTTTTCATGAACTTATTTTCAAGTATTGTAACCGACAAAATGGAAAAACATATTTATGACTGGGTTTAATTTTTTACTTGAATGTAAATAAATACTTATACTTAATTTGTGTTGTTGTTATAATGTACAATGCTGTATGATATTATTATACGTAACTTATTAAATAATATTTTCTATATTTTATTTATCCTATCCCCATGTAAATTTATTAGATAAATTGATAAAAAGCGTACCTATTTCCTGATTTAAAAAAAATCCCAACCCCTAAAGGGGGCTGGTCGCGGGACTTATCTCATTACCGTGACCACGGAACATAAAGGGCTATTGAAGGACACCGTGGATTTTAGTCAGTACAAGTCTGATAGTCCCTCTCGCCCTGCCCTGGGTGGGAGGACTCATTTGATGATTTTACCACGAAAAAAAAAACCCTAAAGGGGACTATGGAAAGTACGAAATCCTCGCAGACGAAGTCGAAGGCATGCTGATAGTATTTCAAAGAATGTTAGTTACATAAAATTAAATGATGTAATACGGATGCACGACAACCAACGGCACGATTAGCATAGTGACTGAGCAATTGATTAAACTGCTGTGCTGCTTGTCGCGGGTTCGATTCCCGGACGGAGCAAATATTTGTATGATCTACAAGTAGGTAGTTGTTCCGGGTCTGGACGTTTGTGTATGTGAATTTATATGTTTGTAAACGCACCTACAATACAGGAGTAATTCTTAGTGTGGGGAAACGTTTTGAAGAGGAAAATTTATTTCTGATTAAGTATCTTCCATATTTTGTTATAGAAGATGTTATTGGTGTGCGAAATAATGTCGTTAGTGCTACTGATAAGTTATGGGGAGAGATAAAAATAACTGAACCCATCAAAAGGTTAATGGAATAATTTTATACATATTTATTTTATAAAGTACCACAGAAAAACATACCATAATAGCGAAAAGCAAACAACATGCTCTAATACATAGATATTTTATTAAAAATCTTCATCGAACCAAATTAAACCAATTTCCACCTTATTCCTTAAATGGTAAGGTATTTTTCCATCTAAAGCATGTGGTTAGTACCTATTAGCGGTTACTCGCTAAATATAACAAACACCTTTTCTTTGCTTTACAATGACCAGTTTCCTTTTAGAGCAGGCTTGTCGTCCGGCTCAAGTTGTACGCTATTGCGTTTATTCGCTGTACGAGCGTTGACAGCGCCCCCTATTCACCACATTGTTCTGTCAATTCTTGGCACACACTACATTTTCGGATTGATTTTCATTAAAATGAAATAAAACTTAAAAAAGTATCTAAGTAGAAATAAAAAGGTTGTGGTGCATGCATATTTAACTTGACACTCGTGTCCCGACTTATTTTTTATTTTTTTATCGTGGTAAAATCATCAAATGAGTCCTCCCACCCAGGGCAGGGACTGTCAGACTCGTACTGAGTAAAATCCACGGAGTCCCGCGACCCCGGCAGGCTTTGGCCCTCTAGAGTCCCCGTCATTATACTGACACTCTTTGAGGCGTGGGACACAACGCGCCATCGACCCGGCCATGGTCCATGGTCGGACAGCGAGTCGCCCATTACTCGCCGTCCGCATGCCCGCACCTACGGTGGCCGGAGATCGTCTGCCGAGTCCCGAACTATTTAACATCTCTGCCACATCTGGCTGAGATGAAACACATGCTGTACATCTAGAATATCTACTATTTTTACTTACACGTCGCGGCACAGTTGGCCCAGTGGTCGAGCAATTGACTGCTACGTTGCATGTCGCGGGTTCGATTAACACACGAAATATTATATTTGTATGATCTACATGTAGTTGTTCCGGGTCTGGCTGTTTGTGCATGTGAGTTTAAATTTTTGTAAGAACACCCACGATATACAATACCCGTCAATTGGGCTGCCACTGCTCTATCTAAAGAGCTGCAGTCATCGTTCTCGAATTGTTTTCTGTATCATACTGCATTGTTTTGGCTAGCTGAATTTGATCATTACGTTTTTTTCTTAATTCTTATTCATCATGTCAGTATTCCCGTCTTCAAGGTCACTACTGGATCTGTCAATATCTTTAAAAATGCACATTCCCTTTGTTTTTGCTGTCAAGCATCGATGAAGAATTAAGATAAGAAGTAAATGGATGGGCAAACACATTTATTATCCTACAAAACGCTTATGTTATTAAATTGTGAGTGATAACTTTTATGACTTGCCAAGATAATTTTTGTTTGTGTATGGTGTTGTAATGATGCTTAACAGTATAGAGTTTTTTTACTCTTCAATTATCTGCACGAGTCCGTCTGTATTTTTAGAGGTATTTTGTGAAACAATTTTTTTTAAGTATATAGGTAGTTTAAAACAAAGTCTGTCTGCATGCGTATAATTTCCACGGACCGCAATGATGATTTAATCAATAATTTGTAACAAGGACCACACCTGAGATTGCAAAAATCAGCTGTTACTACATTTTGAAGATTTGCATGATCACAAATGCAGGTGGTCTTCCCTGGGGCGCCGGCTTAGAATTGTGTTCCCCCAAATCATTCCGTGGGTGTCGTAAGAGGCGACTAAGGGACAAACCGGAGGTCGGGCAGCAGCGTCCTCCGTGTAATGCAAATCCTCACTGCGATCGCCAACCCGCCTGCCAAGCGTGGCGATTTAAGGCAAATTACCCCCAAATGATGGAAAAGCACAGAAACCAGCCCCCCAGTCCCCGGCAGCTCCGCTATCCCTGGCGCGGGTAGCGATCAAGGTAACGGCGGAGCAGGGGGTGCTAAGAATCTCCAGAAGAGATCCGGCTACCCACCCCCACGACGACTGGCCCTGGTAGCACACAACATACGCACAATGAGGACAGACGAAAAGATCTGCGAGCTGGAAGAGGAGCTGAGCAAGTTACACTTGGACATTATAGGGTTATGCGAAGTCTGTAGAGAGGGGGAGGACACCGTAACCCTGAAGTCTGGTAACTTGCTCTACTTCCGGTAGGGCGACCAACAGTCCCAAGGTGGTGTCGGGTTTCTCGTTCACAAGTCCCTCGTAAACAACATAATAACCATCGACAGTGTGTCGAGCAGGGTGGTATGCCTAATACTCAGAATATCCAAAAGATATTCGCTGAATGTCATTCAGGTATACGCACCGACCTCGTCACACTCCGATGATGAAGTGGAGACTATGTATGACGTAAGTAGGGTCATACATAGTTCCAAAACCCACTTCACTGTTGTTATGGGGAATTTAACGCAAAGTTGGGCAAGAAAAGCGGTGAGGAGTTGAGAGTCGGGCAATTTGGGTATGGGCAACAGAACCCTAGGTAATATGTGCCCTAGGGGACAGAGGCTGGCCGACTTTCTCCAGAAAGTCGGCCAGCCTTTCTCTTCATGATGAACTCTTTCTTCCAGAAGCCGCCTCGCAGAAAATGGACCTGGTTATTAGTAGTACTAATATGACATTGTTAGCACCATTATATTTTAGCAGTGACCTTGGTATTAATATACAGTTGTAGGTTTTAAAAGAAATACAATATAGGTAAATCCAAAAACGTATGGCTTAGCGTACAGTATTGCACAGGATTAACGTAGTAGCTGAGCGGTACCAATTCAACCAATAGAATAATCGCAAAACACAAGTGAAGTTAGTTGATTCATGCCTTATAACCGGCACAGACCAAAGAAGAAATACACATTGCTGGATTTATAAGACATTCAATTCACCATTTTCTTCAAAAACCAGCAATAGACGCATAATTTTGCTTTTAAAAAACTTTGGTTGGGAATATCTAGTAGTTTTAGCTTGATAATTTGCTTTTTCGTCAAGATATTGATAAGTCAGGGGTCGTAAACTTTGTGTTGATAATGATAATTATCTCTGTTATGTAATTCTTAGGCTCAGTTCAGTGCGTTGTCGTGAGTGGAGCTGGACGCAGTGTTTAAGGTAAGTCGTTTGTCTCTGTTCAGTTATGAGTTGTTAAGGAAATAATTATTGTTGTGGGAAATTACTTAGACTTAATTAGTCATATTCTAGTCACGTAGATGCAACCGATGGATGCAAGTGGCGAATTGTCGTTCGGCGTGGCGGTCTAAGGGGGAGGCCTATGTTCAGCAGTGGACGTCTTCCGGCTGATGATGATGATGATAGTCACGTAGATGTGATGTATGCAGTTTCGAATTTATTTCTAGACTTAATAAATTCCGAGCAATAGCCAGCCTGCGCTCAATTATGTGTTTAGGTACAGACAACAGGTCAATCTAACACAATCTGTTAAATTTTACCAATCGAACATTAACCTTCCACTAATTAAATGTTATGAAAAATATCTAGTTTTAATTCCGCTACAAAAATCCAGGCTTCATGCAGGATGCAGTCCCACCCTCCCGCCCTCATGCATATGCACATGAAGCAAAGGTCCCACCCTCCCGCCCACATGCATATGCATACGTGCAAGAAAAATGGAAAAAACATGCCATGCAATCAAACCTATACTCGACACGTGTTTCGCCCCTCCACGGGGCATCCTCAGGAGATGTTGATTCGACAAGCGCTCGGCTTGAAGGCCGAGCGCGGCGGGAGGGTGGGACCTTTGCTTCATGTGCATATGCATGAGGGCGGGAGGGTGGGACTGCATCCTGCATGAAGCCTGGATTTTTGTAGCGGAATTAAAACTAGATATTTTTCATAACATTTAATGTCATGGATTTCCGCAAAGTAACGCCTGATTCTACATATAATCTATCTTCCACTAATTGTGATAAGGACTTGAAACTATTAAAGAAATTTGACAGATTGAGGCGTCTGTACCTATTTATTAGGAAGACGTCACGGACGTGGGTAACAGCTGATTAAGCTCATGCAGTTTCGTGTGTTAAAAATACAAACAGATAACTTCTTATACTTCTTTATTGTTGACACGCTTATATACGATCCAAAAAGTAACATACATTGAAGTGCAGTGACATTTTAAAGTATAATTGTGTTAAATTGGAAACTAAAAGTGAACAACATCTAAGTGCAAATTACCCACCTACCCAATACCATTTAAAAAATAAAAACTTAATTAACGGAGACAGTCGCAGTGAAAGTGCAACGAATTGCAGTGATAGTGGTGTCGGATGTGTTGCGTGACTTTCCAGGTTCACTGTAGCCTAATAAACCTAGCCAGCTGATTTTAATACCATCTATAGATTCGGTACAGGCAGCGCCATCTATTGACAAGTTAGTGATACTGCCAAGTGTAAACAAATTAAGACAAACTTGTCATACATAGTTCGGATCTGCAAAATAAATACTCCTGAATATGGCAAAGTGCGGCACTTGCGGTAAATTTATAGCCGCGGCTAACGGTGTTCGTTGCTCCGAATGTCCTGGGTCATACCATCCTGTCTGCCTTGGTGTTGCGGCGACAAAGGTGCCGCCTAATTGGTTGTGTCCGGTATGCAAGGCAAAGTTACCGAGGGCAGACAACTCCACTACACCTGTCCAGGGTCCGTCTGTTAGTGGCTTACTCAGCAGCCAGAAAAATGTGACCCAGCCCATTTCAGATAGTCAGCCTGGATCGGAGAATCTGGATGCGGTGCTTGCGCCAGAGGTCAGCCTACCATCTCAGCCCTGCTCCCCAGGTACAGCTGAGTCTCGGGAGCTCGACATAGCTCATGAGATTCGCTGTTTTCGTGAAGTGCTTAATACTATGAGAGTGGAGTTGCGAGAGTTCCGGACCGAAATGGCCACTTTAAGGTCTGATGTTGGATTGTGCAGGGAGCGTGTGGATGACATTGAGAGCAGGGTCTCCCATCTAGAAAACCGTTTCGAAGAAAAGGAACCATCGTCTTGTGACCATTTTGAGGAGACTATTGCTGAGCTCAAGATCAAGCTCAATGAACGTGATCAGGATCTACTGCTCAATGACGTCACGATAACCGGTATCCCGGAATCTAAGGACGAGAGCCCAATGCATATCCTTAAGCTGGTGTCCTCAAAGCTGGGAGTAGAAATGGACGACCGCGATATCGTAAATGTGGAGCGTATTGGTATGGTGCGTCGTAACTTTAATAGTAGCGGCAGTGTTGACGCAGCGGAGCCGCGAGCGCGCCCGCTCGCTGTACGACTGTCTCGGCGCGCTACTCGCGATCAACTGCTGCGAGCGGCGCGCGTGCGACGTGGGCTCACTACGATGGACCTCCAACTGCGCGGACCTTCTAGTAGGTTTTACGTAAACGAGCGGCTGACGCCGATAAATGGAAGTTTATTTTATAAAGCGCGCGAGGCTGGGCAGAGGCATAATTATAAGTATGTGTGGACCAAAGATGGCCGCATCTATGTTAAAAAGGCGGATGGTGTGCTCCCGCAGCGCATTCGATCTGATCAAGATCTGGCCCGAATTTTTGGCAATATTACTGTTTGATGGGTTTATTAAATATGTTTAAAATGTATTCCATGTTGAACCATTGTTATATACCCTGTTTTATATTGTCTTTTGTCATTTGTTTTTGTCATTTCTTTTTGTCTTTTATTATTTTACTGAATAGTATTTATTTTGTATTTGTCTGGCTGCAGCATGTCCACCCTAAAGGGTGCATTGTTTTAGTTGGTATTTTCTGTTGTGACACGCGTTTGTCTGTGCCTATATCTATCCATATTATGTATTTGTTATATTTTCACTTGAGTAAGTTTGTGTATTTATTACAGCCGTCTCCTTCTGCTTTCACGTATTTATTATTTATATATCATTTTCACACTTACTTCACTCGTGTGCCTATCTTAGCGTTTTTTTACTTTGATTATTATGAAACGTTTACGTTAAGCTGTTATTACAAACAAACGATTATGTTTTCGGACCTCATAGCAAGGAAATGTTATTTCTGTTCCACTGTGATACTTTATGACTCATTATGATGAGTGTAAAGTATCTCAAATTTGGATTACTCAATCCTGGCTCACTGGGTACTAATCATGATGAGTTTATTGCCGCATTAGAGCGTCATGATGTCGACATAATGGCAATTAACGAGACCTGGCTTAGAACGGGTGAAGGGGGACGCGCGCCCGCCGTGCCCGGTTACCTACTGCGACATGTTCCGCGGCCCGTGAGCGTACGCGGCGGTCGCGGCGGTGGTGTTGGGTTCTACATCAAGCGCGGAATAAAGGTGCGTACCCACGCTCACTCGGTTGACTCCCTTCACGATGCGGTCGAACAAATGTGGCTTACTCTCAGCACAAATGGTATTAAAATCGCTATAGGCACCGCTTACAGACCACCATGGATGGATGTTGATTTATTTTTGGATGCGCTTACTTCGTCAGTTAATTCCTTAACGTCTTGCAAACACACTATTCTTTTGGGTGACTTTAATATTAATTGTTTTAATCAAACAGACTCAAAAATGGTTAAATTAAATATGTTTCTACATACTCTCAATCTAAGTCAAGTAGTGACATCTGCTACTCATTTCACTTCCACTAGCGAGACTCTTATAGACCTTATATGTACTGATATGAGGGCTCGTAACGTTGAAGTGGATTGGATAAGTGCGCTAAGTGCACATGCTTTTGTTACTGCAGTTTTTAATTTTAAAAAGGAGAAGATACCGCCAGTTACTATAACTAGCAGGAATTTAAAAAATATGCCGTTGGAGAAGTTTAAGGAAGACTTAACCTCAATAGATTGGCAAGCCGGAGCTATGTCAGGCGACGTAAATATTATGGTGGCTCATCTCAACACTAATATCATCGCACTATTCGATAAGTATGCTCCCGTTAGAACTCAGGTTATTAAAAATAGGTCATATCCGTGGATAACAGATAATATCAGGCTCATGATGTGCCTACGAAATCAGGCACACATGCGTTGTCGAAACATGGATTCGGAAGGTAAAATATTGTATTATAAAGAATTAAAACGTTTAGTGAACAAGTCCATATATCACGAGAAGGTAGCTTATTTCAAACAAAATATCAATAGTAAAATTCATAACCCAAAAACATTATGGAACAATCTAAAGTCTACTTTATTACCTTTCAAAAGTGTGACTGAGTTACCCTCTCATTTCAATGACCCAAATAAAATAAACTCTCATTTCCTAAATATTCCAGGTGATAATGTGGCACCAGTGTCGTGTATGGCTTACTTTGAGACTCATAGATTTAATGAAGGTACTTTCTCGCTTAGAACTGTGAACCAATCTGACATTATTAAAATCTTATCTAAATTAAAATCTAATGCAGAGGGTTTTGACCATATAACGCTTGACATGTTTTTCCTGACACTTCCTCAAACCTTAGATATCCTTACTTCTATTATTAACAATTCCATTTCTACGTCTACTTTTCCTGACATATGGAAAATAGCCGTTGTGCGTCCTACTCCTAAACTCGCGAATCCAAGCACTATTAAAGACTTACGGCCGATTAGTATTTTACCCTTTTTGTCAAAAGTGCTGGAAAAAGTTGTGAATTCCCAACTGACTACATACCTTGAGCAAAACAACATCTTACCGGATGCACAATCGGGTTTCAGGAAGGGACGGAGTACTACCTCGGCTCTGTTAGATGTTACAGACAACATATTGGCAGCTCAGGATGAGGGCTCTTGCACCCTGTTAGTGTTGTTGGACTTCTCCCGAGCATTCGATGCCATTAATTTGTCTCTTTTGCTTTCAAAGATGACGTATTATGGTTTTGACAAATCTACGGTTGCTTGGTTTAAGAGTTATTTAAGCAATCGTAAACAGCTTGTTAAAATTCGAGATGTAAATGGATCCAGCATCTTGTCTAGTATGGCAGAAGTTGTTAAGGGAGTACCGCAGGGATCAATATTGGGGCCTCCTTTGTTTATTCTATATAGTGCTGATATCATAAATATTTTGAAAAATACTCAATTTCATATTTACGCTGATGACATTCAATTATATATTTCTTTTAAACCAGAACAGTATGACGATGCAGTGAAGCTGGTAAATGAGGATCTGGAGAGAATCGTGGATTGGTCAAAACAGAACTCTCTATTACTTAACCCAGCCAAAACTAAATTTATGCTTTTTGGTTCTAAAGGTCAACTAGATAGAATCAATAGTACTCTAAACGTTACCGTAATGGGTCAATGCGTTGATCGTGTTTATGAGGCGAGAAATCTGGGTTTGATTATGGACCAAGAACTACGTTTTGAAGCTCATATTGCAAATTGTGTACAAAATTGCTTCTATCGCTTAAAAGTATTATATAAGATGCGTCCATTCTTAAGTGAAGAACTCCGTGTACAACTCGTTGAAAGTCTGGTTCTATCCAAATTAAACTATGCTGATACTGTTGTAGGACCTCGGCTCCTAGCTCGTACCGTAAGACTTATCCAAAGAGTTCAAAATGCCTGCGCACGTTTTTGCTTTAACGTACCACCAAGGAGCCATATTACACCAATTTTGAACAAACACAGTATTTTAAAAATGAAGTCACGTCGTAAACTGCACTTAGCTTGTCTTCTTTTCGGCGTCATCAAGTATAAATGTCCGTCATACCTGTACTCTAAACTGGCGTGGATAAATGATCACCGGCAGCGCAAGGCCAGGCGTTGTGCCCAACAGCTGGCTACCCCACATCATCGTACTGCAGCTTTTCGAGGTAGTTTTCGTTACGCAGCCTCCAAATGTTGGAATAATATTCCTCCACCGATTAGGGACCTAAACAATATAAATACTTTTAAAATCAGACTTAAGCATTTTATTCTTAATTCGCAAATTAATTTTGAAGATATTAATATTGACAAATCATTTATTTAGATAAATAAAATATATGAATGGTATATTTTTTGTTATTTACAATTTTTAATATCGCTTCATGTAATAATTTAATAATTATTTATTTAATTAACTCTTCATATACAAATAGCAATGCTGGCCTAGCTCTCGTGCTAGAACAGCTATTGCAATATAATCTAATCACCAATTTTATGTATTTAGAATTTACAATTATTTTAATTAATTTTATATAATTTTATTTTGAATGTAATAAACAATTGATTTTATATGTATAGGTGCTGTACTTATTAATTTGAATGATTAAATTTTGTAACTCACCTTATAGTTGTGTACCTAATGCTGGGTAACGAGAGGGTACGAGCTGGGCTGTATGTGGTGAGCTCGTAATGCCTGCGTCTGTGGCCGCCTGGCCGGGAACCATGTGATTGCACTTTCACAACAATAGTCTTTCCATTTTTTCAGAGTGTAACTGTTAAAGTTGTGTTTTAATTTGCTAATGAGAATTTGTGAACCTATTTTCTTAAAAAGCGGGGTTTTAGGTTATAGTCCAACCTACTGCAGCGAATGTGTTTGAAATGTTCGCCTGTCTGGCGCCACAGCGTGAGCGGCTCTCCCTATTGGTCGATTGCCGCGCCATTGGTGGTGTCATTCGTGGCGTGTTTTAATACTTTTAAAAAACCTATTATAGCGCACACGTTTTATAATGCTATAGAACTTTATTCATATAATATTATTTAATTATTTAATACACTACACGTATCCCTACACACACTTCTTATTGTTTATTTTATTTTATTATTTCTATTTTTCTTTGCCTACCCTCGTCCGTGTGTCACTGCGTGGTGCCAACTGAAAACCAGCGCTGGGTGTCTTTCGCCCAGCAAATGCTGAGTTGGTAACCCTTTTGGTGTGGACATGCTCAGCAAAATTCTTATTGTATTTTCAATTGTATTTTTTATTATTATTTCTGTGTGTGTGTCCTATATCAAATAAATATATTTCTATTCTATTCTATTCTATTCTATTCTATTCTTATGTTATGTTAGTCAGAAATAATTATGTGTCGATACTGAGAAGCAAAGTTAGAACGAATGTAAATAAATGTTGATAACGTTACAGATGTCTTCAACTAAGCCAATAACGAAAAAGATCATCAACTCACCGGAGACATGCGTGGACGACAACCTGCGCGGAGTAGTGGCTACATACCCGTCACTTCAGCTGCATCCGAAACACCGGGTCATTACCGTCAGACAGAAGGTACTACGTTACTCTTAGTTATACCTACAGAAGATCATCTTTCTAAAGACATGCGTAAATGACAACCTACAAGGTGTTGTATTTTAGTTTGTTAAGAGTGTTAGCGCGTTCATCATCATCATCATCAAATCAGCTGTAGGACGTCTATTGCCGAACATAAGCCTCCATATATTTCCAAGCGGCTTGCAACCAGCGCCGTCCTGCGGTCTCCATCATAATTATCCTCTGTCCACACGCTGCGCTTGCCGGTGCATTCGATTATAATCCGTTTTGGATCCTACATTTTATTTACATTTATTTTTAATTGCATTGAATATTAATTTGCAGAGCGACACTGGCAGAGTGGCCATACTTGGAGGAGGTGGTTCTGGTCATGAGCCTTTTGCTGCAGGTAAGGTACACTTATAATCAATTCATTTTTTTTAATAGGTGCTCTGTGTCGGGAATCCACACTTTGAGCAAACTCAAGTCGTCGTATGGCTTATCATTATGCCGCGATGGCATAATGATAAGCCATACGAAAAGTCTTGAATGGATTCAAGACTTCTTTTTTCCTAATCTGGACGTCTTCCGGCTTTAAATGGTGACTTTAGATGTTTGTAACCCTTTACGACAGCGACACAGAGCCGAGGCAGATCACGAAGGAAATGGTGGGACGAAACGAATGTCTTCTTTGAGGATTGGAGAGAACTAGCGCACAAACGCGACCGTTGGATGATATGGAGGGAGGCCTTTGGCCAACAGTGGGACGATAAAGACTAGTGATAATAAGCCTTTGATTAATGACTTCCCTTTATCTGCCAGGATTCGTGGGAGCAGGTCTTCTGGACGGAGCAGTCGCTGGTGGGGTGTTCGCTTCTCCTCCGACTGGACATGTTCTGTACGCGATAGCACAGTTGTACAAATACAATTCAGGTAGCAATGTTGCTAATTGTTCTTTATCAATTATCTACTTTATTGCTTGAGTAACAGAATAGAACATTTCATTTTGCGAATTTTATCGCAATTGCGTTGGTAACATAGAGCCGCAGATTCCTCTTTGATTTCGCGAGCTTTTGTTAGGCGGTAGTCAAGTAGAACCTCCACCTACATTGGTATTAATTGTATTTTTTCAGGCGGTGTTCTGGTCATCATCGGAAACTACACAGGAGACAGACTAAACTTCGGCAAGGCTATTGAAAAAGCTAAGATTTCGGGAATCAAGGTAAGAATCAAATAAACATCGCCCAAGTGAATTTTTGG
Source organism: Agrotis exclamationis (assembly GCA_950005045.1). NCBI lineage: Eukaryota > Metazoa > Arthropoda > Insecta > Lepidoptera > Noctuidae > Agrotis > Agrotis exclamationis. The sequence goes on along the minus strand of OX465422.1, from coordinate 2,699,444 downwards.
ACAGCATTGTCACGGACGACTCGACTGCAGTGCCTAACGTTCAAAAACTCACTGTACCCAAGTGAACTCTTATTAAAAGTTGTTACCTTCTACAGATTTTTCAGTAAAATTCTGTATTCTTTTTTCAAATAGGTTGAAGGACTTATTGTTGGTGAAGATGTGGCTTCCAGTCAGAACAAGACTGGTGGACGCAGTATGGTCGGAGAGGTGTTGTTTTATAAGGTAGGAAATAAAATGACTCTTACTCCCTCAATCTTCAATCAATTTTCAATCTTATTTTCTTTCTACATGGGTTTATTTGGTGCTACCATCAGACTTTTGAGGGTCGAGCTGCATCAGCGGAAAGTATGGCGTCGAACGTTCCGTTGAATCCGTTCAGTGTTTTCAAGTTTCATATGACACAACAAAACGCGATGTAATTTCGGCTGAAGTGTTATAAAGAACTTGAAAAACACTGCGAGCGTATTCAACTGTTTTAAACGTTCCGCGCAGTACATTCTGTAGATGTGTCACGACCCTTATTACTCTGTCCAATATATGTAGTTAATTACACTAGTTACTCAAAAATTGTACACATACCTGTCAGGGTTAGCTCGACTCGAGGATCGAAATCATCAATCAGAATGTAAAGCTTAGCACGATTTCGACTACTATAACAACGAGGTCACTTTATGAGTACTTTTCTTTTCTCTTTTCCAGTTAGCTGGTGCATTATCATTGAAAGGCTACGACCTGCCAGCTATACGCAAGGAAGCAGTGGAATTTAACAAGTACATGGCTACCTTGGGTGTCTGCCTGAGTGCCTGCTCATTGCCAGGTAAGTAATCTTCAATCCAAATATGGTTTTACTAGTATTATTCGGTGTTAGGAAATCGCCACAAGAAATCCATCCCGCTGGGCATCTTCCGCCGCAGCAGCTTCTTATACTCCTTCGCTAGCAAAACTGCTTTTCTGATGGAGTTGACAGTTTCCCAGTTCTCCTCGCCCCGCAGCATGGCCTGAACCAGTGCCGAGCGCTAATTAAATAGGTACCCTTGGTGTAACGAAATTGTTGCACTTCAAAATATTCTTTTGCCAGGTCAACCACCCCTGTTCGAGATAGCTCAAGATGAGATGGAGCTCGGCGCAGGTGTGCACGGAGAAGCTGGTATCGAGAAGATGAAGATGGGCACCGCTAAGGAAGTCGTTGGCATGATCCTGGAGAAGGTAATACGTTTCAAAGTTCATTCGACTTGCAGGCATTCCAATTAATCTTGAACTTCATTTGGCTCTTCCCTTTTTTGTGCCATTGGTTTAAATCCTTGAATTTCAAACACATTTGATTTCAGAAAGCGATTGTTGTGGATTGCAATAGCCTGTATTTTTTTTTATCGCAAAGTCTGGTCTTCCGATTACCAAAATCACTGGTTAAAGTTATTCCAGTCTAATTCGTTTTTACTGATCGTTTCCAGATAATTTCCCACTTGAAATTAGTCGCTGGCAACAGGGTAGTCGTGACTGTTGACAACTTGGGAGGCACCTCCATCTTTGAGATGAACATCATCAGCGCCGAGATCAAGGATCAGTTAGGTAAGTGCTTTAATATGGTTCTATACTTCAGTTCAAACATTCTTGGACCAGTTGAATGGAGTATCCCTTTAACTACTTTTAGTTTTTCACCTTGTATCCTGGTTATGTCCGACCGGAGCTTCCGATTCGGCAACCTTCGCCCAAACCTAAATTGTGGCAATCTTGGCATTTGCGATCCTCAGGAAATTATTTACGAACTTAGGATTTGAGTTCCTAGAGGCAACTTGGTTTCCTTGCAAGAAAATTTTAAGTAAGGTTACAAGATTGTGTTTTGTACTATTTTCTGGTGACGTGGTTACCTACTTGAACATGTACCTAGCTTTTTTTTGTCACAGAAAGTAAGAAAATCACAGTGGAGCGTATATTCTCCGGACACTTCAAGACGTCTTTAGAGATGCAAGGTTTCCAGATCTGTCTGCTTCATCTGCCTAAGGACAAGGCAGACTTGTGGCTGGAGCTGATGGATGCTCCTACTGGGGGCAGTGCTTGGACTGGTGGACAGCTGTCCGTGAGAAGTGAGGGGCTGCATGTGGATGATGATACACTGCTGCAAGCTGACGGAAGGAAGGTACGTCAGATTGGTTTGGTATTAGATAAAATTGGTGAAAATCTTTATGCTGACTGTTGTCGTGAAACGTGTCTGGATAGGTATGTCAGTTGGGATATGTGGAATACGAGTTTCTTTTTAGTTTAGTCTTGTGTTTGACTACTGAAGGAAAAACGATAAGATGCAGAAAACTTGCGGGGGTTTTCAAGAGATGCGTACCTTCTGATGGAAATTAGAAGTTCAGGGACTCATATTGAACATTTTGAAAATAATAGAATTAATGACTTATGCAAGTGGTCCGTTAAATAAATAAAGGTGATCACCCTTGCACCCCCATCAAAATTTAATACCGGCCTATATTGAAGATCTTCATCTTACAGGTAGCATCAGGACCAGCCCTCACACCTAAAGAACAGGAAGTTCTGCGAGGTAGCCTCTTAGCAGCAGCTGATGAGTTGACTAAGAGTGAAGCTTTGCTAAACAGACTGGACTCAGGATGTGGAGACGGTGACTGCGGGATCACGTTGAAGAACTTAGGACTTGGTGGGTTACTCAATTTTTTAGAAAATTTAAGCTGTGTGTGGCTTACCATTTTTTTTTAGCCAGGTAAAATCATCAAAATGAGTCCTCCCACCCAGAGCAGAGCGAGAGGGACTGTCAGACTCGTACTGACTAAAATCCAGTGTCCTTCAATAGCTCTTTACGTTCCGGGGTCACGGTAATTCGTGAGTCCCGCGACCAAGCTGTGGCTTACCATAGAAAAACCCCGAGAAACGTAAATGTGAGACGTTTCTCTCTCTTTTACTTTATTTGGGATCTTGGAAGGACTTCTCGCGGTGAGTCTGAAATGTTTTGCCTTTTAGGATGACCAAAATGGACCTCACTAGTTATTCATCTAACAATTTACATTGTTTTCGAATATTATTGAAACAGTGTAATAAAAAAAACAAACAAGAAAATAATAAATGGACATGTATAAAATCCTCAATCTAAACCCCCAAAACAACCTTGTCTATTGCTTATCATGGACGTGGAAAGTACGGAACCGATTGTGGCAGAGATATTTGAGAGGAAAGCCTTGCTCTTGCAGTAGACGTTTTTGACTGAAAGATATAAAGAAGACTTCAATAAATGAAACTAAAGAAAAAAACATCTTATTTTCAGCAATTCAGTCTTATTTAAAGTCAGCGTCAGTGGAGTATCCTTCCCACGTATTGTGGGATCTGTCAGAGATAGCTGAGAGGGACATGGGAGGCACATCCGGAGGAATCTACAGCTTGGGACTGTCGGCAGCCTCCCAGGCTATGGCTAGGTGAGTGATGCAACGTCAATGAAAGAGACTTATCGTATAGAGTACGACGATTACTGTATGGAAAATTAAAAGATAACATAAAAGGCCCTCAAGTGGGACTGAAGTAAAACTGGGCTGGCCACGTCTGCCGGATGCCCAATTAACTGTGGACCAAATTAAGCACTACGTGGAGCCCTGACACAGCCAGAAGTCGCGGCAGACCTCGCAGAAGATGGCGGGACGAGCTGGACAAAACTAACGACCAGTGGCTCACACAACGACCATTTATATCTAGACGCCTCATGCACGATCTGACTAACGAAAATTTTCTGCCAAGTCGCTGAGGTACGACGTAAGCGAGGGGGACGGGGTACTGCGTTCTGATTGGCTAACTCAAGGTTAGTGCGACGAGGGGACTCACAGGAGTGGTCGAAACTAATACGAATTTAAGACTTTTTGGCCTAATGTGTTGACAGACATCGGTCGCCAGTGATTAGGAGTCTAGATATAAATGGTCGTTGGGCTCACATTAGCCCTAGATCGAAATAGGTGGAAGTCATGGGGAGACACTTTTGTCTAGCAGTGGGATAACACAGGCTGACAGTAACAGTATAAAAGGCCCTATCACGAGTTTTCACGTTTTTGTTACATAAAGTAAACGGAGACTTTGACGGTAATTTGATAGTATAAATTAGTTTCTCGTTCGTACACTAAAGGCGTCTTATTATATCAAGTACGCTGTATGGTAAATTACGAAATCTTGAACATAGAAAGTAAGTATTTTTTCCTTTATTATGTTTTCGTGTGAAACGACATAGATAAGGATTTAATTCAACTGTGAGTGGGTGGGTAGTAAAACATTTTCATATTTTTTTTAGTGCTAATTCGAATGACGTTGCGTCATGGCTGAAAGCTTGGGAGAGTGGAATCCAGGCAATATCCAAATATGGAGGGGCGGAACCTGGCGATAGAACTATGGTAAATTATTATTTAGCAAGATTACAATACTCGTATTAATATTTTATAGCTGAAGAGTTTGTTTGATTGGACGTTCTAATCTCAAGAACTACTGGTTTAAATTGAAAACATATTTTTGTGTCATAATATAGTCTATTTATCGAGGAAGAATATAGGCTATATTACATCACACTATGATGAATAGGAGCCGAGCAGCGGGTAAAACCACGGGAAACAGCTAGTCACATAACATACATAAAGTGCAATCGACAAAGTGGAATCATGACCCACCATAAGCTTATTTTCCTACAAACATTCAAATACAATTAGGTCCACATTCGCGTAAACATACTTATCCATTGTAACGACTTTGATCTTTGTCAATTTGACGGATTCAAACGATTTAGTGTCAAAATGGGTCATGAATCCACTTTGTCGATTGTACATTAATTATTCCGCCTGCTACAAGATTATACCCGAATAGCCATAACGAAGATTGAAGACCATATTTTTCTCTACAGTTGGACACACTGCACAGCGCGGCAGAAGCATTCAAAGAGAACTTGAGCGCTGATTTCAAATTGTTGCTCAAGAAGACTGGTGAAGCATCTGAGGCAGGAGCCAAGGCGACTGCTAAGATGGTTGCGAGGTAAGGTTCCAATTTCCTTTTTTAGTTGGGTACATTAAGCAATCCTTTGTGGCGACCAGGGACGGGAAGAAACAGCAATGGCAGGGCTTCCGGGGTCGCGGGACTGTCTCATTAGGTAACCGTAAATCCCCGGACCCCGAACCGTAAAGGGCTATTGAAGACACGTGAACTTTAGTCAGTATAAGTCTCGCCCTGGGTGGAAGGACTTATTTGATGTTAATTTTAAGATATGGAAGAGCGGAGTCTCCTAACACACGCATTGTTTGCCTAAAAGGAGGCTCCCAGCACAATTCATTTTAACATGAAGGTTTTCGTAAAATAAAAACATTTTTTCATTTTTTTTTTCATGTCCAACATTGAACATTGATAGTTGAGTAGGTCCACCAAAATTATACTTGAAAAGTTTCAGTTAGAAGCGTTGCGGGTAGTTGTATAATTTCTGTTTTCTGTAAAAGATGAATCTAAATAATGTTCAACATTCCCCCTTACTCTACTGCATGTTGTATTGTCCTCAGGGCCGGAAGAGCGTCGTACGTAGCGAGCGGGTACATTCAAGACGAGGACGCCGGCGCACGCGCAGCCGCGATATGGATGCAAGCTATACTCAACTATATTGCCAATAATATATAATTTATTTTATATTGATGTTTATATATTTATTGAATGATCAGTAGCTGTGGGATTAGCGGTCCGTTCACTGATTTGGTCTAAGCGGGGCGAATAAGACAGTAATTACTTTGTGAGTTCGCGAATTCGTCACGTGCGGCGCCTTGTGGGGTGTTTCAAACATTTCTATACATTTGGTCTTATCGTTCGCCGCCCCGCGCTAAGTCACCGCTCACATCGGCAAGGTCATCGGACCGTAAGGGAGTTAGGGAGCTTAACAATGGCGCGATGCGACGCAATTCGACCGATTCCAACTGCAAGTGAAAATCAACCTTACCATTACGGCTATTCTACGGCATATGACATAAAATGCGTGGTTGTATACGGGTAGATGAAAAACAAAACACGATCGCCATGACAACGTCAAGTCAGTCGAATTGCATCATTATATCGTAGTAGCATTCGTCCCTTAGTTTACGGTTTGGTATTTCTTAACTCTGGTGTCTTGTGGTGGCAGTGGAAAGCGGAAGCCGGTAATCGAGGCATGTGTAGGCGACGAGGTACAGACGCTAGCAGGTCAACCTACTCCAATCTGTCAAATTTTATCAATCGAACATTAACCTTCCACTACTGTGATGAAGTTGAATATCTATTAAAGAAATTTTGACCACAAAAACTGTATGGAGTAACGCACACGAATATCCGAGGCTACCAAAAGATCGGCCGATATGAATAATCAAAATTATACCTCGGGTTTCGCATCATAGGATTAGAAATAAGGAAAAAACTCGAAATAACAATGAATTGTATTTAATGATCACAGTGGCAACATCTGGTCTAATTGAACTAATATTACATTTTTAATTAATGTTATAAATTCTTGTTATAAATCCACCACTATACGCCTCCTTATGCTCTTTAACAAAGTAACTACTTTTTAACATTATACATTTATTATTTATACTAGTGGTCACCCGACGCCCAATGATGGACCATATTTCATTTAAATTAGTATTGTGATAAAAACTTAAAAAACATACTGAACTTTGACATTATACAGAGTAATTATTTTAAGTTCCAACAGGGGGAAACCCGATTCCAATGATAGTTTTGGACAAAACTTTCTTATAAAACTACAGTCCATGAAAATGAGTGAAATAGGTCATTTTTTAAAATGCCTTTCGGCTCTTTCTCAGCCAAAAGATCGTTTTATTAGAGATGAATAAAATGGGGAAGTTTAAAGTGGCCAATTTAAAATAATGACTGTAAGTATGGATTTTAAGTATTTATCAATGACCATCCAGTACCCTGAGCACGAGTTTTCACTCTTTTACTTTACAGCGTTTTTCCAGTATTTACAGCGTTTCTTGTATGAAAAAATGGAACAGCGCCTCTGGTGTGCGAAGTAGGAACTAATTTTTTCCTTGAAAATTGTCAATTTGAAGTTGTCAAAGTTCCAGTTTACTTTACGTCTCAAATACTGGAAACTCGTGCTCAGGGTACAGGTCTAAGAAATGTTCAGGTCGGCACAACTGGCCGAAGAAAAGAAAATAAAGGAGCTCTCTTCCACCACGAGATGCGACGCAATTCGACCGATTCCAACTACAAATTTAATGAAAATCATACTTACCACTACGACATATGACATAAAACGAGCGGTTGTCTACGGGTATATGAAAAACAAAACACGCTCGCCACGACGACGTCAAGTCAATCAAATTGCATCATTATTTCGTAGTAGCAAGGACGATTTCGTATTTAAGTTAGTAGAAATTGCAAATCGGACATGGGGACGCTCCCTAAGGTGAGCGGCTGTTCAGGAAACGACCGCTCTATCTTGCTCAAACTTTACAGAGCTGAATAAAGAATAACTTTTTTCTTTACACGAGGTAGCCATTTTGAGCCATCTTATGTAAATAAGTTGTGTTCATATTTTTTACGTCATTTTCAAAGTCATTACATAAAATCATCGTCACAATAAAGTCAAATTTCTACAAATTAAACACTGCACGATATATCTGCAAACACGCATTTATACTCGTATTTTTTTATATTTATTATACAGACATTTAATTCGAGTTAGCAGTATTCCATGGCAATAGTGCATTGTTAAAGCGTTTATTTTTACGATTAAGGAAATTATCGGCGCGGCCAAATCCTTCATTCCATTTGTAAAACGTCCGCAAAATAGCTATGACTCGTTACAAATTCGTTAATACGTATAAAATGGTATTATTTCTTGAGACTATTTAGTATAAAAACTGTTGTTGTTTATTGCTATTTGCGGTGTCTAGCATTTGCACTGGAGCTATTGCAATATTCGCTTATTTTGCTAATATTAATTAGGTTTAGTTCAGTAGAATCGGATATTCTAAAATTACTTTTCGTACTTGTGTAAACTCGTCTCAATAAAGTAATATGTTTCCCTAGCGTCATGACGTTACCATAGTTATACGATAGACATAAAGCGTAGACTTACGGCCTATCCGCACACAACAGTGCCGGCACGTGCCGATCCGTAACCGTATCGATCAGAGTCAGTGAAATATGATATTAACTTGACATAAAGTCCTATGTCCTATGTATGCTGTTCAGTGAACACTGAACAGCACGGAACGTCACTGTCACTGATGAGAACGGATAGCGTCGTACAAAATACATGCAACAATATCATATTTCACTGACACTGATCGATACGGTACGGATCAGCACGAGTCGGCACTGTGCCGGCACTGTTGTGTGCGGATAGGCTTTAAGGCCTTCCTTAGCCAAATGTCAATAAGAGAATGAGACGAAAAGCAGTTGTTTGCACATAATTGTCTAATTCTTCTTTCATGTAAAGCCGTATAGACATTATTTGTCTTATAGGAAAGAAGTAGATAGGCAAACAATTATTTTACTCTTTCTAGAAACTGGTCAATTTTAGGCAGATCATGCTCAGTTCATACTCTATGTCTATGAGTTATGTAGTACATGGATCTTTTGGCGCGTGGCCATAATCAGAACTACCGTCATTCAAGCGCCAAAATAACAATGCAGAACTGTTTTCGTAAGTCTAGTTATAAAAATATATTGTATTTCATGTCATCTTCTAATTGTTCTTTTAAAACTATTAATTTAGCGCGGAGACGGCGGTCTGTTTTCAATTCATAAGTTTCATTTAATAATTATATGAAAAAATCTAACCTATGTATATTGAATTTATTGTTGTATTCGGGAAGACTAGAGTGTGAAAGTTAAGTGTAGCTTTGTAAGGCGTTAGTCCAGCATAGGTGTTTACACGTAAACACTGCGTAAACGATGCGTAGATGGACATACACAATTACACACAAAGCAAAGACATTTTTTAATGTTTCAATATGTAGCTGTTCTTTTGTTTTAATAGTCTGAAGTTATGGGTCTAATTGACACCTCAAAATAGCTTAGTTTAGTATGGATTATTTTTGTGAATTCGGCTTCAGCAACCGTTTTCACCACGATAATTATAACATACTGACGTTGGATTTTCAACCCACGATCCAGCGCTCAAGGTTGAAAATTCAAACGGACATAATTATTTCCGAAACTACACAGGCAAGCAGCAGCATAAAATATAACAGTTCAAAGGCATTTTTAGATTTCATTTAGTGTTAGTCAAAATGGGCTTTAGTCAGTTTCAGTGTAAGAAAGAGATATAGTTATACAGGGACAACAGCGCCATCTATATTTTGCTACGGAGAAATGATTACACAGGTATCGGCGGTAAAAACATTGCACATCGCCTATTGGGAAGCTTGTAGGCTAGTTTCGGCTTCTTAGAGCGTTATCTCTGTTTCTCTAGAGTCTAGTGTGTGACTACCTTTGTGAGGTTTGCCACAAATCGGGCCGAACACGAAATTAAAAAAAAGACGAAGTCCTACACTTAAACTTTCTCCTGTACCGTGGATGCTTTTTACAAACAGAGAAATTCACATACACAAACATCCAAATACTTATAAGTCAAAAATATTTTGTTCTGTGCGGGGATCGAACCCGTGACACGCTGCACAACATTGAATCCCTCAACCATTGCGCCAACCGCGCCGTTGTGAATGGTTAGTGCATTGTGCGACAGAGATAACACCACTATGAAGCTAAAACTAGCAAATTCTTTTCTCTTTTAAAAAAGGCGTAATATTTCTCTACCTGCATACTTTAGAACACGTCTTTACACCCACAATACTCGAGAATCATAGAACAATAGGCACGTATACGCGACATATTGTAACATAAGGGCCTATAGCCAGCAGTTGCTAATACATTTTCAACTGTATACCTCCGCGTATAAAGTTGAAAATGTTTTAAAGATGACAGATCGTTTTCGTTTGTCTTTCGCTACCGCTCAGCAGTCTAATAGATTTTCAACTTTATTCTCTGGGGTATAGAGTTGAAAATGTATTAGCAACTGCTACGTGCACGTAGGAGGCGTATGTTTGGTCACGGAGAGCTGCGCGTGCGATGTTAGAAGTCCCACTCTGTCGTCTTTTCGATCTCCATCTCTGATAGTTTCTCTTGCAGCAGCAGGGCTGACATGTCATCTGAGAAAATAATTTCATCATCAGCCTATATTGTTCCCATTGCTGGGACACAGGCCTTCTCTCTGTGAGAGGGAGTTGGCCATAATCCACCACGCGAGCCCAATGCGGGTAATTTTTGGTTCTAGGACATGCCGGTTTCCTCACGATGTTTTCCTTCACCGTTTTGAGAGCAGTGGCGATGAAATAAATTGTACAAAGTAATGCGCCTGGCGGGGTTCGAACCCACGACCTGCAACTCGTAAGTCGGGACCGATACCACTGGGCCACCACTGCTCTAATAATTTAAGTCAGCTCAATGACTTTTTTTTATCGTGGTAAAATCATCAAATGAGTCCTCCCACCCCGGGCAGGGCGGAAGGGACTGTCAGACTTGTACTGACTAAAATCCACGGTGTCCTTCAATAGCCCTTTATGTCCCGGGGTCACGGTAATGAGATAAGTCCCGCGACCCCGGCAGGCTTTGGCCCCGTCATTATGCTGACGCTCTTTGAGGCGCGCGTGGAACACAACGCGCCGTCGACCCGGGCATGGTCCATGGTCGGGCAGCGAGTTGCCCTTTACTCGCCGCCCGCATGCCCGCGCCTACGGTGGCCGGAGATCATCTTGCGACGTCCGTCGCCGTGGGCGTCCACCACCGCGGGTGGGGCGGAGGGAGGACAATGTCCTCTCTCTCACGCGGCCCGCCTCCTCCTTCGCGAGCATGACTGCTTCGCAGAAGGAGGCAACCGCTTCCCACTCCGTCTCGCCCCGCAGCATGGCTGCGACCAATGCCGGGCGCGAGAGGTCAGCTCAATGACTTAGTAATGTTTTACAAGAAATAATTATGTCTTGTACATTAACAGAGGTACAGTTTCTTAAAATCTTAAGGGACATAAACAAATAACTGTATAAATTTTACAGCACGTTAGGCGTAGTGGCTAAGCGATTACCTCTCGCTATACGTTGGAACAAAAGTATAGTAATCCCATTTAGTTATAGAATTACTATCGCCAGTTTTTAGATTGATTTATGATTGAGTAGCGCGATCCAGTGTCAATGTACAGTCACGAGCAATAATATGTATACACTAAGCAGTATTCAAAAGCGTTTTTCTGCTACTATATTGATTAAACTTTTGCCTTTTCATTAGACTTCTATTCTGGAAGCCATATTAATACGAAATAGGTCTTATTTCAAAGTGGAAACCAGTAATGCACGAGTAATTTGCGTTTGTACTTTGTTAAGTGTATACATGTTATTGCTCGTGACTGTACAGATGCCAGCACATCAACCTGCCTCAATCTGTCAAATTTCTTTAATAGATTTTGAACCTTAACACAACAGTAGAAGGTTAATGTTCGATTGGTAAAATGACAATGCCAGATCCTACCCCACCTTTCAGCCCAATTTACAGGAAATATAAATTAATGAAAAACATTAAATGAAAATAAGACGCCTGATTACTTAATTGTTATTCTGCAAAAGATGCGTTTAAAAAGTTAGTGATAAAAGGATTTCGAAAACCCAAAAATCATTTCCTGTTTTCATCGCGGCCATGTGCGTTACTCAATAAGCATACCTACACGCTGAGAAAATGACACCTTTGTACGGATTTAAATATGTAATATTCAGTTTTGATAAAACATTTAGTGTGTTTAATGAAAGTAATGTTTTTTTTAATATAAATCACATTATGAATATACTCTCTTAAAAATATTTCGCATTTGAGCGTGAATGATTAGTTATAACGAAACGTCATTGACGCGAAAATACCTCAGAAAATACCTAATCAAAACATAGTCTTATCATAAAATCTGGACTGAGCACTTCAAGTTACCTATTACACAAAAATGAACCGTAATCGCCACTTCTTAGCTTATTTTTTTGGTTTGCTATAATTAGCGTGACGAAAGAGAAGATCAACTTGGATGGCGGTTGTCCCTTTCCTCCTATTGCCACAAAGTAGTATGGATAGAAACAGTAAAATATACCTCTTACTTGCTAACTTTATTTACTTTTTCGGCTTTAAAATTGCTTTCAGGTTTATTTTTCAATATTCTTTTTTTTTATTTATTTATTTGGGCAAAGATACATAAAAATTAACATTTAAACTCTGCCAAACTGCAGTACAGTTTGTCGGCAGAAAATTGTACAATTTGAAAAATTATAAAATACTATGATGTTTTAGTAGTAATTACATAATCACTCTAATATTACTGAAATCTGACGTATAGTGATGGGTGCGATGTGGCGGCATTATTTTAGTTGTTTTTAGAAACTTCATATAAATAATACGTTTCAACTTCATCTCTCCTCTATTTTTATTGAGTCAGAATAGGTGCCATATCTCTTGTCAATCGTTCTCTTACTGCTGAGATTCGTAACTTCGTTTCAATTTATTAACTATTTTTCTCCATCTAGTGCGGTCAGTGGCCTGATGGAGTGCAGTGCTGATGTGTCGCATGCAGGCATGTCGAGTTCTGCCGAGATTTGATCAGACCACCGTTTTGGGCTTCGACCGCTACGTATTTTGCCTTCTATCTTTGCGGTCACCATTAGCCGCTCCATATTGTTGGTACAGTCACGAACAGTAAGATGTATACACTTAGCAGAATGAAAAAGCGATATTCTCCTACCATATTGATAAAACTTTTGCGTTTTCATGAACCTTCTATTTTGGAATCCATGCTATTATGAAAATAATGAGTCTTATTTCAAAGTAAAAACCAGTATTTCACGAGAAAATCGCGTTTGAATTTTGGTAAGTGTATGCATCTTACTGCTCGTGACTGTACCTCTTCGGGCAATGTGACCAAAGTATTTCATAACACGTTGCAGGCAGGTTGAAGAGAGTGGTTGCGCTTCCTCTATTTTTAGTTGTTTACAAATCGAGACGTTTGTGCGGTCAAAGTTCCAGTTTACTTTACGTCAAAATAACTGGAAATTCATGATAAGGCCTCTTCTTGCTAACGGCGAGTAGTTACACAGGCATAACCTAGTAGCCAGAATTATCCACCAGCAACTTGCTTTGAAATACATACTTGTGGATTCTGAGATACCTTGTAATAAGTATGTGCCCGACCCAGTTCTCGAACAAGATAATGTCACGCTGTATTGGGATCTGCCTTTATCATTACAGACAGGACTATTGTCGCCAATTAGCCTGATATTGTTGTGATAGACAGATCGGCGCGCCGCGTAATGATAATCGATGTTACCATCTCGCATGACGAGAACCTTGTGAAAGCTGAGAAATATAAATAAATAAAATATCTCAACTTAGCACGCGCGGTTATCGAAATAGGAATGTGAGCTCGGCTATCATTGTGCCAATTGTCGTTACAGCCAATGGCCTGATGGCAAAGGGCCTCGACGAACACCTTTCGAGGCTCTCCCTAGGTAGTTGGATCAAGGGCCTGATTTAGAAGTCAGTGCTCCTAAATACGGCCCGCATTGTGAGGAGGTTCCTGTTTCTGTAGCCCTAACCACCAGTAGTTTGGACTCTGTTCCCACACCTGCGGACAGCAGTCTGCAGGTTTTTATGTTTTTAAATGTTTTTTTTTTTTAAGAAATATTTAAAAACCGTAATAGTATGTATTTTGGTTACCCTGTTAGAAAGAGACAACAGCCTCCATTGGAGCTATCTCTGCCGGCACGTTTTACGGCATGAGTGCTCAGTCCAGTTCGTATATTGTTTGTGTATTATATCCTTGTGCCAAAATGTCACAACTGGCATATTAGACAAAGTCATGTTGATCTTTGCGGGGCTATTGTGTTTGTATAATACTAATTATAAATATGTTTGAATTATCTTACAGCTTCCACCAACATCTGTAATTCGTCAAGAGCGTTAGTATTGTGTTGTGTGTGCTTTGTGGCTAGAAAATAGGGATGTGACGTTAACGTGTGCTCGACATAGGTATCTAACCTATATGTGATATTTTATCCAATTAAACAGAAACCGCATCTTTTAAAGACATTTAAACATGATTTTAGTTATCACTGATAAAGCACAAATAGAATGCTACATTTGGCATGGTTGGAAATCAACTTTTATTTGGTGGGTCATAGCTCTAAGAGCAACTGGCATTGTCTTTTGACAGATTGAGTAGGTTGAACTGCTGGCGTTTGTACATCAGCCTTTAATCTTTAACTATAGTGGACTTACTGAGGTCAGGTTTGATAGGTTTGACTCGTCCAATAAGTCCGGGCAGGTAGTCTGTCTTGCGGATCTGTTTGAAGAACGGATGGTTCAGCAGCTGCGTCGCTGAGGGCCGCTTTTCTGGGTCCCTACAGCAGATATTTACAAGATAAAAAAAAGAAATAAAAATTCCGCTGCGAGCAGGAATCGAGCTTGCGTATTAATTAAGAAGGACGCAAGTTTCGAGTCATGTTCGCAATCAAATTTTTCTTCTTCAAGAATTCGACTTCAGTTTCATAAAAGCTTTTCGTTACGCGACACAGGCGTTAATGAGTATAAAATTTAAAAAAAAAATGATTACAGCAAAACTTGTACATCCAAGCAGAATCCAGAGTCAAAGAATTAGAATTGACACTATTGAACAAAAATTTCAAAATACAATTTTCCCAAAAATACACTTTAAGGCCAAAAACCCGTTTAACTTTTACCTCTGCAGCGCCATCTCGCTGAGATGATGGAAGGTGTCGGACAGCTTCCTGCCGGCGTACACCTGCCGCAGTCGGGACACTGCGTCCGCGCTGTCTCCCACACCGCTGTCTGTGTTGTACATGCCTGGAACATCACCAACTACATTATTTAAAAAAGAAAATCTCGCCTTTTAGTGTTAATTACCACATTTTCAGGATTTCTGGGCCTCTGGGCCTTCGTGATAGAAATTTATATTGAGCTGTATTTGACAAATTGCTTCATCTTCATCTCCCATTTGCATTAGAAAAGATTAAATTTTAATGCATATTCCTGAACGGATACAACCCTAGTCTCTTCAAAATTAGAGTGAACAGGCTTCTGGGTAAGCTCGTTCTATCGTCATTAATAATTTGTCTCTATTCCAATAATTTATTTCAATTAGGCCATAGAACAGGCACTTTTGAACGTCGAATATTAAAATTAAAGGAAATGGGATGGGATGGAATCACCATCTTTACACATAAAAAAATGTGACTGCCACGACTCACTCTCCATCTCCGTATCATCCAGACAGGGCTCCGGGAAGGTGGAGCAGTCCAGCAGCTGTGGCCGACTGCCGCGCACCTTCTCTGTGAACATCAGCGTGGTGGGCACCTCCGCGAATGGCACCGCGCCGTTGGCCAGCTCACAGCACAGCACGCCCAGCGAGTAGATGTCCGACTTCTCGTCGTAGCCTTTCAGATTCTGGAAAAATGAGATATTGATAAATTAATTACAGATGCACAGGCCAACCTTCAAGGTTAAGGCCGGAACTCCACCAAAGCGGAGACAAGCGGAGATGTGTTTCAATTACCAATCAGAAATCTACATCTCTTCTCCGCTTATCATCACCATCATCATCATATCAGCCTGGGATCACCCACTGCTGGGTATAGGCCTCCCCCTTTTGTTGCCTTAGCTTTCGGTTCTGTGCGTCTCTCATCCATTTATTCCCCGCGATCTTGACGATATCGTCAACCCAACGGGCTTTTGGGCGGCCTTGGTTTCTTTGGCCGAACCTTGGCCACCATTCGGTCAAAACCTTGCTCTATCTGCCATCTCTTCCTCTAGCCAGATGCCCTGCCCAACTCCACTTGAGGTGTATCGCCCTATCCCCGACGTCATAGACTTTCGTCCGACGACGGATTTCAGTGTTCTTCTCCGCTTAGCTTCGGTGGAAATCTGATTGGTTATTTAAACATATCTCCTCTCGTCTCCACTTTGGTGAAGTATCCTAAGCTGTGCTTGCCGAGGTTGGTCTGTGGATGGGTGACCATCTTTATGCGAGTTTTCTCCATGCCTTGGAAAGCACATAAAGCCGTTAGTCCCAGCTGTCATTTGTAGATCTTTGACAGTTCTTACTAAGAAGCTCAAAAGTCTGACAAACAGTCTCCTCCTCATCATCATCAGCCGGAAGACGTCCACTGCTGAACAAAGGCCAAACAGTCTTGCCAATAAGTCTTGTCGTATTACCCAGTTACTGGGTTGTGGAGGTCAGATAGGCAGTCGCTAATGTCAAGTACTGATATTCAGGTGCTTCGGATTCGACTGGAAGCCAACCCTAACATAATTGGGAAAAAGGCTAGGCTATGGCGATGATGAAAAGACATGGTGATGGGTGGAAGTTTTAAATATATTTCTAAATAAAATTCTCGAGGGTAGGAAACAATTAAACATGATTTAATATCACACAAGGAGAAAGCATAAGCATTTCCGCGATTCTTAATTATTAATGGTTAAAATAATCTAGCCAGCTCTTACCTGTTCCAAAAGCTCTGGGCTCAGCCACATGAGGTTGGTGTTATCGCCATCTGGCGGCGGCAGCTGGTGCAGATGCCTCTGTCTGCGCCCGCGCACCATCAGAGATGCTGCGCTGCGCAGGCCTGACAGTCGCACACCACCGTTCGCACCTACCAGGACATGACTGGCGCGGACACTCCTGAAAAGGGAACACGAGATAAAACTGTGTACCGTAAAAGCTTAGCTCGATTGGTACAATGGCTGAGCAATCGGATTTGACCGCACGGTTGGTGCAGTAATTGAGTGATTGACTGCTGTGCAGCGGGTCGCGGGTTCGATCCTCGCAATTTGTATGGCCTGCAGGTAGTTGTTCCAGGTCTGGGTGTTTGTGTATGTGAGTTTCTATGTTTGTAAACGCACCCACGACCCAGGAGAAATTCCTAATGTGGAAGGGGGCAACGTTTAAAAAAAAACAATTACTGAGATGCTTGTTACGTGACCTCATAACCCTTATATAAGGCAGTCCCTCGGGGCATGTTGGATGGCGTATGGCTTTGGGCAGTGGCCACTACTATCCTAAGGAAAATCATTATATCAATGCCATTACCAATAATAAAACTTCAAATAGATCAACATATTTGTAAGATAAATAGTTAACTGACAAGTCACTTGAAGAATTGCTGTTGTTTGTATTCTCTGCCAGCAGTTAGTTCTAAATATATAAATACTAATTATCTTTGTATTGGATTGATAGTGTATTGTATTGTATTGTTAGGGGCTCCCTTTTCCGCATTTGGACTCATAGGTGGTCCGTTATGCGTGAGGTGAACAAAGATTTTTTCATAAAATAGGATTCCCTATTTTTTCACATACGGGATTTTTCATAGTTATTAATTAGTTTTTTATTTGAAATTAAAGACGAAAATAATGTGGGGTGGGTGTTAAATCCACTTCCATTGTATGTTTGCTGAGATAGCTATTGCAATTAAACTCACCTATGAATATACAATTGTTTGTGCAAATACTGTAAAGCTTGAAGTGCATCCCTCAGTACAATAGCGCAGGCCAACTCCGGTAGACCCTCCTGGAAGTACCGGTCCAGGATATCCCGGCAGGAGCCGAACGTCATGAGTGGGGACACTATGTACAGCTCCCGTCCATGAACGAAGGAAGTCAAGTATGGCAGTATGTTAACATGTTGCAGTTCTTTCCTTGTGAGAATGTCTTGCTGAAAGAAGACATTTACAGCCTTACTACAAAAACTTAAACATCTGTTGAACACTTGTCTAAAAAAAGTGTGACTGCAAAACGGACCTTATTTCAACAACATAATCTGACATTTTTTTAGACAAGTGTTCAACAGACGTTTAAAAGTTTTTGTGGTACGACGGTTAAAGTTTATAATGAGGATTTATGAGAACTTAAAAAATAAAGTACTTGAGTCAACATTGCTGCAATAATTAAGAATCAATGTTTTAATTTAAATAACAGTGGCAACTCTAAATTTTACTTCTTAAATGATGTTTTTATACTAGCCATAAAATGTCATACTTAGTCATTAAATGACAACTATTTAGGCTGTGCCCTTTATAAGTCCTTGGTTGACCTAGAAACTGGATGATCTTAAATATTCAGGTGCAAAAGAAAACTAAATTAAGTTTCCCACTTTGACAAGAAATTCATCCAAACAGTCATTAAAACTTAACTTTAAACAGTGATAGTAGGAAGTGAAAAGTAATTCAAGCGAAAATCTTTTAAACATATACCTGTATCAAACTGGCGTTCTCCTTCGTTTTGTCAACAAAATATCGTTTAATAGCCACATTTTGGTTGTTGGGCTTGTAAACTGCTGAATAAACAACAGCTACGCCTCCACAGCATTCTGTTATTATTGATGTGAGCTGATAGTCATTAATATCAGGGTTATACATTTTATTTCGATCACAATTTCACGAAAATTATTGTAAATATGCTAGTCTATAATCCCTTCGTCAACAACACATAATGTTAAGATGTTTTTTAATCTAAAAATAGTATTTAAAGTCACAGAGTCGTAATATAGTAAATATTTAACAAAATTATATTGGTCAATGTTTTTATTGTTTGACAATAGTCGATTAGTCGCGTTCCGTAACACGTGTTACACGCTAACGTCGAATTATGAAGCCTTCATTTCAGGAGTTTTAATCGAATTTATACAAAACTGAGGACTATGGTTTTATCATTGTTTTAGTAAACTTAAAAAAATAGTTTAACTAAAACTAATTAACAAAATTTTATCATAAGTATTATTAAACAGTTATGAATTTCCGGAACTCACAAAACTGCTCACGGAACGTATTTGATTCAAAGGCGTGGAATGACATTTGACAAGAAGTGTAACAACATAAAAAAAAAATATGCATTCAAGAGCAGACATGGAACAGATTTTTCATATGAGACTTTAATTTAAACAATATCATTAAAATAAAAAAAAGATATGTAAACATAACATGGTGCTACATTAAGCGTAATACTTTAAATAAAGATTTCATCATGTTTTTAAAAAAAGAGGCTGGTAGCAATGAATTCAAAATTCGAATTTTAGCGGCTCATTTTTGTTTTTGTTATAATTTTGTTTTAGTTTTTCGTATTGGTTTCGTTAATTCCTACAGCTATTGTTGATATCCGTACAACCGTGGTTTCAGGTTCGGTATAGATCAGAATGGATTGTTACAGAAGAACGACACACTTTTATCAAAATATGGTGAGTTTTTGCTTTTTTTAAGTTCAAAATTTCATAGTTATTCTTTTCACATGTTAGGTTATTTTTAACTCCTATTCATTGAAAATACGAAATATTTAGTTTGCTTTACTGCATATTGCTCAGTTTTTGTGGCTCAAATAAATTGTGTTGTAGTTATTCCGAACGAGTGTCTTTAAGGTGATTGAGGTAGGCTGATGTACTGGATGGCGTCTGTACATCCTCTGCACATAAATTGGGAATGTCATTAAAAAGTAATTGCGATATTTCATTCAATAATACATCACAATATGCACTAGAACGACGAGATGTGAAGAGGGTCTCGAACTCATCTTGGTTACAACATTTTCAACTTTATGGTCAAGACTAGAAAGTTGAAAATTCATTGAAATAAATTAAAACGTAGTTTTGGCGCCGATTCTTTAGACAGAGAGGAATCGCTCTACAGTTTTTCAACTTTAATGAATATTTAGGGGTAATGATGAGGAAGAGGGTGTATAATGCTTTTCATCCTGGATTTTCAATCCAGGATGAAAAGCATATACCTAGGTACACCCTCTTCAAAAAAGCATCCACCTACTTCCGTTCGGGATCCGATTAGACAGGTTTTATTTGGTGGTTAATATTTTTTATATCTTTATACCTACCTACATATTTTTATATTCCGACGGCACGATCGGCATAGTCGTGGCATAGTGCTTGAGCGATTAATGGCCTATCCACTAACATTCATTCCTGCTATAATCCACAATCCTTATGGCGGCTCTAGACTATTGCCGTGAAATCGCGCTGCAAATTCTCGCCGTGATTTCTCGGCACAAGTCGTGCCCTCCGCACTATCGGTATGCTCATAGCACGCAGAACTGATGGCCGATGGGGCCGTAAGGTTCTCGAATGGAGACCACGCACCGGCAAGCGCAGCGTAGGACGTCCACCCACAAGGTGGGCAGACGATCTTATGAAGGCCACAGGATCACGCTTGATGCAGGCCGCTTACAACCGGTCCTATTGGAAGTCTAAAGGGGAGACCTATGTTCAGCAGTTGACGTTTTACGGCTGATATGATGATGATGATGATTAAAAGTTTTAATTTGGGTTTTAATTCAAAACCCCGCCACCCTTCCCGTCGCGAAGGGCGATGTATCTAAACGTGTGTTTGGTCACTGAAGGATTGTTTTTCAAGGCGTGTTGTGATAAAGTCAGAGGAAATAACGTAAGATTGTGGTTTAATTAGTGACTTCAACGGTTTTTAACCGACTTCAAAAAAGGAGGAGGTTATCAATTCGACTGTATTTTTTTTTTTTTTTTTTTATGTTTGTTACCTCATAACTTGCGACTGGGTGAACCGATTTTCATGATTCTTTTTTTGTTTGAAAGCTGGTGCTTCCCGTGTGGTCCCATTGTCACCATTTCAATATCTGATGATTGGATCCAGGAGAAATCGAGGGAAACCCTCAAATTTTATAGGCCGACGCACCGTTTTTCGCAAATATTATGAAGTAATTTAAGGACTTGCGTATGGTAACCATCATCTCATGTAGCTGAGCTGATGATGGAAGGTACAACTCCTTAACAGTAAGGAGTAGGCATCGACTGATTTAGTAAATTATTTTTATCATTAAGTATTTCAAAGCACTACAATTTAATAAAGGTCTGGAGTATATCTGATGATGGAGCCGAGAGACAGTCGAGGGAACTCCTCAACGATTCACAGCAGCTACCTTGTGTTTGAGCTTGATTAATTTGTTTTGATAAGAACTTTACACTTAGATGAGTTGTAACTGTTATTAGGGGTCTGATGACGAAGACGAAGGACAGTTCAGGGAATTCCTCAACGGTTTACAGTAGCTACCTTGTGTTTGGACTTAATTCATTTATATTGATAAGAACTTTACACCTAGATGGTTTGTAACTGTCATTAGGGTTCTGATGATGAAGACGAAGAACAGTTCAGGGAACTCCTCAACGGTTTATAGCAGGTATCTTGTATTTGGACTTAATTCATTTATACTGATGAGAACTTTGCACCCATATGGGTTATTGTTCGATGCAGTATACCTGCCATTTGGTCCCATAAAAACACATTTATTTTGGTGTTCTTGCTTATTGGGGACATGAGCGATGTTATAACCGGTGCTACGGATAGTAAAATTCTAGTGCATATGTAAGAAAATTATGTATTTGACAAGAATTTGGGTTGAATATTTAAACTGAAAAGGATAAAATAAAATAGTTTTTAAAAAAAATCTAACCGACTTCTAAAAAAACAACCACGAAAAAGGGTAAAATAACCTACCAAAAAACTTTTCTTTCGGAAGTCGGTGGCAAAAAAGTCAATGAAATATAAAAGCAAAGCCACCGACTTACGAAAGAAAAGTTTTTTGGTAGGTTATTTTACCCTTTTTCGTGGTCGTTTTTTTAGAAGTCGGTTAGATTTTTTTTAAAAACTTTTATTTTATCCCATCGCTTTTCTGGACAGTTTGCACAAGTCAGAAGGAATGAACGTTAATGGATGGGTCGCTATATTGACTGCTGCGTACGCCACGTGTCACGGGTTCGTTTCCCGCACGGAACAAATATTTGGACGATGTACCTATGTAAAATATGTAGTTGTTTCGGGTCTGGGCAGTCTGGGTGATTTTGTACGCGAGTTTAAAAAAATGTTTGTTAGCGCACTCACGATACAGAGTAATTCCACCTGCGCAATATTATGAAAAAATATATCTCGCGGAGAATATAATGTACCTAGGTATAGGGTCAAGTGGTAAACAGTGGCCCAGTAGTACACAGTGCACCAGCACTCATATCCCAAAAACGCGACGTTGCCAAACCGTGCTGCAAACGTGAAACAACTTTTCTTTTACCACCTCTCGCACTCCCCAGTCGACATCGCGCTCCCGCCCGTAACGGTCGCACAGTGCATGATTTTGTCCTTGGCGCCAAAAAAAGTAAGTACACGTGTTTTCATTTATTTTCTTTCTAGAATCGTTGTTTATTTAGTTACATTAGATTGCATTATTTTCGTGTGTAAAACAAGTATTCCTTAATAATTTTGATGTATAAGTATCCCTTGAATTTGGTTTATTTAATAGTTATGTCACCTTATAGGTTAAAAAGTGGTGTTTGTACACAGTGGCTCAAAATCGTAAGGTACACAGTGAACAGTGATTCACTGTGTACCAATCACTTTGTTAATTATGTCCGATACAATTTGTGCTTATACTTTTCAACTGTGATTGTAAAAAACAAATAATCAAGTGATCTTTTTGTTTCAGAATGGGTCGAACTAAAACAGAAAACCGAAAAATTGGCGGTCATGATGCAAACTGTTCTAAGAAGCGTAAACTATTTCGTAAAATGTTATTAAAAGGCTGTTAATTGTTATGTAGAATAATAATAATGTTCCTAATTAGATTTTTAAGTTAAATTAGTACTAGTTCTTTTTTGGACTGATTGTTAACTGTGATTGTTGCTGTCGAATACAAATTATTTAGTAATACATTGACTGTTAATTGTTATGTAGAATAATAACAATGTTCCTAATTAGATTTTTAAATTAAAATAACGCCATTTCTAACAATAAATATTTTAAAATAATGCGATAAAGGGATGTAATTAATGTGATGGTTCACTGTGTACTCATTGGTCCACTGTCGACGCACCCCCCGGTTCACAGTGTACTTATACTGGTACACAGTGAACCATTCGCCATCTTTAAAATAAAACAATATTACCAATAAACTATAACAATTGGAACTGAAATTGATATGCCAAACACAAGTTTAATAAATTTCCTTTCGTCTAATGTCAATAGCTCTTAATTAAATTCACGTACATTGGTTTTATAAATGCTTAAACTTTTAGTGGTTCACTGTTTACCATGTCACGTGTAACAGAGGAATTTTATTTTTTAATTTGTTAATTTGTGTCATAAATGGCGCTTGAGTAATTTTGAACGTGATTGAATGTGTATTTCGGAGTTAGGTCTACGCCATAACCGGAGGCGTTAGCACGAGTTCGCGACTTCGAAAATTGAAAATACCTATTCGTTTCCCAAAATTATATCATATCTATGGGGGATAATTTTAAATTTTGTGAAAAATTTGACCGATGTGTTACTGATATAAATTTAGCTGTTTTCGGGCAGCTTCGCCTTTTTTTATGTGGTAAATTTATCGAATGAGTCCTCCCAGGGCAGGGTGGCAGCGACTGTCAGACTTGTACTGCCTACCATGACGTCTTAAAGCGTGAATAGTTCCGCTCACAACAAACGGCAACACGGTAACATTCGGCAACATTCGGTAACTTTTGTGGCTCCTTGTTACTATTTGTTGATTGTTACTCATCCACATCGCAGTAACAGGCGAGGCGGTGCGGAGTGGGTGCCGGGTGTCTCTAATGAGCTGTGACCTGACTCACGCTTTAAGACATCATGGTAGGCTACCTGATCCTATTAATCTACGGTGTCCTTCAATAGCCTGTGACGTTCCGGGGTCACGGTTACCCGTTAGTCCCGCGACCCCGTAGCAGGTGCTTCACTTGCTAAAGCTCCTAAACGTCTTCCTCTAACAAATATCATTATAGGTACCTATTCTAGCCAATGTATCAGAGGCCGACCGAGAGTTTGTGGGACCCTGAGCCAATCCAATACTACTTGGGGGCCCTGCTAAATGCTATTTCAGGACCTGACTTTTATTAGTTAAACCAGCGTTTCGGATCTCGGGTTTCACACCAAGTTCAGATCACAGGATTTTTTAAAAGATGTCGACACCAGCGTAATCGCTGTCGTTTTAACTTACAAAAAATCAATTTTTTATTTTTTTCTATTATTTTAAACATATTTTTTTTATTAAAAATGTCACCTATTGTTTTTAGTGGGAGCTGGGGGCCCACGCGGCCCTGGACTACAGCCCTTAAGTAGATCCGCCCCTGCAATGTAACTATACAAAATCAAGAACAGTGGTTCTTGATTTTGTATACATTGGCTGGAATAGGTATATGATATTTGCTATCCATTGGTGAAATCACCACGAAAATCGGTACAGTCGTTTTTGAGTTTATCGCCAACAGACAAACATTTAGCAGACAGATTATTTTCTCTACGTTCACGTCACTCGCTCGAGTAAGGGCTCTGGAATAATGACTAATTTTTTTTAACAAGACGAAAGGAAAGTATAAAATGACAATCTCATAACTTGGTCCGTCATTCATGCTTTTAAAGTCATGTAGAGTCCGCACCACCACTCAGGACTTTTAAACGCGGTGCTAGTGTCTATGCTCTATGACATTACATCAGTGGCGTATTTGAAAATTCAGCGCCCTAGGCCTGTAAAGCTTGCCGCCTCGGAACTTAAACTAAAAAAAACCGTCAAGTGTTGCTCAAACTTCACACCCAGAGTTCCATACCACCTTGTAGAAGACAAATTTTGAATTTTGTAGACCGCGACAAGACTAATTATCACAAGAAGCATTTGCTATTGAAAAATGAACTATCAAAATCGAGGTCATGGAAAGCTAATGTTAAGCTTATTAGAAGCGCCGGCGAAGCGAGCGCGAAAATTTTTAGCCTAGCCTAGCTCTAAAAATTAAACGTTTCCGTACTTCAAGTTTTAATCTAAAAGTGAGATCATTGAAGAGCCAGCGTAGCGAGCCCGAAACATTTTAGCCTCCTGTAATACGACAAGACATATTTAATTGAAAATCGAGCTTCATAATTGTAAGGTTTTGAAGTGGGATAATTGATGTTTTTATTAAAGATGGGATGTTGTAGTTTACATCAGATCAGATGACAATGACCTGATGTTGCAATAAAGGGCGCCACGTGTTGCTTATATCAGGTAGTATGTGTTCGTTCGATTTGCCGCCCCCCTGGACGTGTCGCCTAAGTGCGCCGCACACCTTGCACGCTCGCTAGCGGCGGCCCTGGCGATACGAGCAACGTCGCAACATCCCGATAAGTTAGCCGCACCAACGTATTCTGATATAATACTCCTGGGTCTTTTAGTTAGTTACCTAGGTTGCCTAGGTTGAGTTTCTTGCAGTTTTTTTAAATGACCTTAGAAAACTTTTTTAATTTCTTCAGCCGCTTTATGCACACGAAGATAAGAACGAGGTGCGGCTTGCGCCCCTCGCAGCCTGCCGCCCCGGGCCATAGCTCTTTTGGTCAAAGGGTAAATAGGTACGCCTCTGCATTACATCAAATTGCATAAAAAAATGTAGTAGGTACCTCGAATTTTCCTCAAGTCATGAGTGGTGGCGCGGACTCAAGGTAGATATAATTAATCATTTGGCTGAATAGCTTGCTTTTTCACAGCTTGCTATCAATAATATATTTTTTGCTCAAAATACACATGCTTTTTAGCTGCGCACGCTGTAGTTGGTTTATCATGCTTATGGTCATTTGCAGTAAGCGTTTTAGCAACTGCAAGATTTTAGCGAATTCGCTCTGTTATAATTATCTAGACTAGACATTACTTTCAGAAGACAAGGAAGAAAAGTGTTTGATTTTGACGAGTTTTCTCTAAGTTGTACCTATATTGACAGAGAGGTAAGTAAAATTTACTACTAAACACATCCGACGGTTTTTTTTTCTTTTATAAAAAAAAACATTATAGTTTTATAAGTAGGTAGGTATATTATAAGAGTGCAATCTCGCAGGATTTTTAGTAATACTTGGAATAAAAATACGCACGCAGTAAGACTGCATTGCGGGTGAACAAATATGTCTACATATCCTTATACTATAGGATAAGGAGTCTATGCAACAGTGTAGTGGTCTGAGAATTTACTAGCAGATACGCAGACGATTCAGCAAGGTCTATCTACGTGCCTGAATTGCCTAAAAAGTAATAAAATGGACCTACTTTTATGAGACTGTATGTTATGTTTATATTCTTTTGTATTCACTGCTGAACAAAGGCAAAGATCAATTAAGGGATCAATGGAAGGATGTCCAGAAAATTGACCATCCAGTTTATTATGGGTCTTGTTAGTTTTTTTTTAATCTTTGACAGTTGTTACAAATAGCACAAAACTCAAAATGCTGACCACCAGTTTTACTGATAGGTTCAAGGAGAACAAACATGGTTATGTCAAAATCGAAGCCATATTGTCGAATCGATCACATCAAAATGTGGTCAACCATTTTATGAAATGATCCCATTTCATGAAAGGCCACAACCTGTGCCACAACACCGTATGCTTTACTAGATCAATGAATGATCAACGTTTAATGATATGGACGGAAAAAAACACACGGCCACTTCATGATAATAATATAGCTACATATAAGTGATCGCCGCTCGCAAACCCGCGCCTTCAGGGTGATCGAAAATCGCCATGCGATGTCTGACGACCTGTGGGGATAGCGGGCGGTGGCTGGGTCATGTGGTGGATGATGTTCTCTTTCTCATATGTTCCACCTTTTCCTCCACTAGGTGACCGCTTCCCTTCCCTATCTTGCCGCAGCATGGCATGAACTAGCGCTGGGCGTGAGAGATCGCCTATCATTTCCGTGAGGACACAGCGATGCTCCACCCAAGTGGGGTGGACCTCTAACACATACTTGAAGCTGGCGTCCCTCAAGGCGGTATCTTATCTCCACTTCTCTTCTCTATTTTTATAGACTTCATAACCACTGAGCTTCAATGTGCGTATCATCTTTACGCTGACGACTTACAGCTTTATTGTCAGGCGGGTGTTGACGACGTCTCAGTTGCGATCGACGAGCTGAATCGGAATTTAAGCGCAGTAAAAAACTGGTCAGATCGTTTCGGGGTGGCGGTAAACCCAGCTAAGTGTCAAGCTATCATATTAGGGAGCCCCTATAGTTTGCGTAGACTGAATGGGTTAGCTGTACCACCAGTTATCTTTGACGGCGCTGTCATTCCGTTCAGCTCTGACGTCAAAGACCTGGGTTTGTATGTTGACACTTGCCTCGACTGGCGTAAGCAGGTTGCGAGTGTGAGCAATAAAGTCACGGGAACGTTGCGGTCGCTTTATCGCTTGAAGAATGTTCTCCCTTCTCACATAAAGGCATTGCTTGTTCAGTCCCTTATTTTCCCCATAATTGACTATGGTGATGTGTGCTACTATGACCTGATTGCAGCTCTACTCAACAAACTGGACCGACTTCTAAATAACTGCATTCGATTCGTATTCAATCTCCGCAAATATGATCATGTTTCCTCACAACGGTCTCTTTTACAGTGGCTGCCCATTCGGAAGCGTAGAGCGTTGAGGGCTTTGACGACCCTATTTTCTCTTCTACACAAACCCACTTCTCCTTCTTATCTAACTTCTCATTTCCAATTTTTATGCTCTGCTCACTCCAAGAATCTCCGTTCCTCTAGTAATCGCCTTCTGCGATGTCCTTCTCACCGCTCTAGCCTCCACAAATATTCCTTTTTTGTTCAGGCGGTCTTTCTATTGAATGAACTCCCTTTGAATATCAGGACGGCAACCAATCGTTTCTCGTTTAAGTTAAAAGCTCGAGAATTTTTACTTAAGAAGTTGGCAGATACGAGTCAAAATTAATTGGTTGACAGTTTTTCCATTTATTTTTCTTTTCTCTGCACAAAGTGAGTGTATATATGTATTATGTATGTATGTATTTAATGTATGTATGTATTATGTATGTATGTATGTATTTATCTATATAAATGTATTATATCTCTAGTAAATGTTTTTTTTTTATAGCACCTACTATGTTTTGTCTCTGCATCACCCCAAGGTAGACTGGCAGAAAATGCCTACGGCATTAAGTCCGCCGTTGTACATTGTTGTGCATTAAGTTAAATAAATAAATAAATAAATACTCCTTCGTGTCCTCCAGCGGCCACGCAGTGTTGACACGCTTGCGTTTCGTCCCGCCCAATCCGACACAGGTACCTCCCGAAACGACCGCAGTGTCCGGTGAGGACCGTTATCATGCAGTAGGATGGGATGCTGTGGTGCTTCTCCAGCAGCTCCTTGAATTCTTTACATTAAACTTTAACATTACTTATTAAATCTGAACATCGAGTTTCTGTGCGACACCCGACACCTCAAGGATTAGGGTAAAAATAAGCATTAGTACGCAAGAAAATACATTAATATTAATATTCCTCCAACTTCTAATGTCTGTTGAATAAAATTCCGAAATCTTGGACTAGTGCACGTAAGCGCGGTGGTGACAATGGCTTGATCTGAGCGTTAGACCTGCGTTTGATTTCCAGGTCGAGCGAAACATGACGAAAATAAGCGCGTGTAACGCTTATTTTCGTCATTATGTTGAATAGTGGCTTTTAACGCCTTATTATTTTCTGGAAATGCTAAGAATTTCCATTAAAACATTAGGTAAACTTCATCGCTATGAAGAGAAATTTAGATAAAATTGAACGCTAATAGCGGCCATACACCATACTGCCTATCGTCCAATCGGCATGACGATCGATTTGATCAAATTGGCAGTTCGTCCATATACACCATACACCATACTGCCTATCGTACAATCGGCATGACGATCTATTTGATCAAATTGGCAGTTCGTCCATATACACCATACACCATACTGCCTATCGTCCAATCGGCATGACGATCGATTTGATCAAACTTCAAATCGGCAGCAGTGATGCCAACTTAGCAACTTTATAGCTAGATCTAGCTATTATTCGGTGACCGACAGCTACAATTTTATAAAACTTGTGGCTTAACTTTTTAGCTACTTTTTTACCGACTTGTTTTTTTACCGATTTATCCCACTGGTGGGAATCAGTTGGTAATACAAGTGAAGGTCGGAAAACATTTGCTCATCGTTAAGCAAATGTTTTCCGACCTTCTAGCGATTTTCGACTTTATTGACATTTATGCAAACACCAGATTTTAATGAAGGAGCAATGTAATCTAACGAGAATGTGAGAAAAAAACAAACTAAATTTTGAATGTCAATAAGGTCGAAAATGGCTTGAACCTGTTCTTTAACTTGCTTAACGATAGCAAGTTAAAAAAAGGTTCAGGCGATTTTCGACCCTCCATTCCACTCCACTCCACTCCATTACAGTCCAGTCAATTCCATTCCATTCCATGGTAATACACACATTACCCTCCTTTGCGTCGCGCAGTCTGTAAAAAGTGTCGTTACAATTTTTTCCGCCTAGCCCCCTTTCGCAACGCGCCATAAGGAACTTCGTTCCAAAAAAATATACGTTTCGAATTGAGAACCTCCTACTTTTTTTTACGTCGGTTAAAAAGTAGCTACTGAATATTAGTTAAATCTAGCTATAAAGTTGCTATCACTGCTGCCGATTTGAAGTTTGATCATTCCGATTTGATCAAATCGATTTGATCAAATTGGCATGATCAAATCGGCATGATCAAATCGGCATGATCAAGCCTATTGTCATGCCAATTTGATGGATTCCACGCCCACACACGGTCAAATCTAACTGATCAAATCGGCAGCGTCATGCCGATTGTACGATAGGCAGTATGGTGTATGGCCGCTATTATTTGGTCTGAATTTTATACGAGGAACGTCGAAAATTGTAAATTACGTTTTCCTAACTTAAAGTTTTCCAATAACTTAAACCTGGTTTGGCATCGTTAGCACAAATCAGGAATAATCGGATTTAACGTATAGTTAGCACGTAAAAACTTGATAATTGCAGTGTGTGTTCACGCATTTAATTTCCGCCTATTAACGACTACGTCAGACTATTTATTAGACCTATTTTAGTAGAGAATCAAAAGAATTCGTTTTATGCAGTGTGTGGGTGAACATTTAGTTCACATTGCCAAAAAAATAGTGCCGCCCGCCCAGAAATATCGGCCATCTCGTACCAACGGACGGTATGCAAAAATTTACAATCCACTCAATAAAAAGTCGTAATTCCTATATATACATATACCAGTTATACCTTTATATACGTGTACATCTCGAATACGCTTTATACGCGATGTACTCACTGCTATATAAAACCGGGGAGAGAGCCAAATTCTAAATATAAATGTGGCCGAATAGAGCCGAACGCGTCCGAATCCGCCCGCCCGCCTCAGTCCAACGCTAACTGCCGCTCCGACATTCCCAAACCATCGCAACCGAACGCGCGGTAACGAAACGTTCACTTGGTAAGGTCACACCGTATACGGCATTCGACGGTACACACGAAAAATTTTCAAATTCCTAATTTGGAACGCGTCCGTGAAAAAAATAAAAATCCAGTGAATTTGAATTCTCGATATCGGTGTTTGAAGTGACAGTGTTGTGGACCTTTGAACGTTGTTCCCTGTTACCGGTAACGTAGTGATTATACGATAGTTTTACGATTTTTCATCTGTTCGAGTTTTAACGCTTTACTAACTGCGGGTAAGCCGGCATCTCGCTTATCGCTCTGGAAGCGAGAGTATTGAGTTTCAATATGTCCGCCTGCCTGTTCCAAAATTATTTTCTCCGTCATTCCCTGTGTGCTGCTTATCGTTGTGATTTTTTGCTTCATTTTTCGTTAATATTGCACCGGTCGCTTTCCTAACCTCTAAATATGTGTAACGTATTGTTTTTGAGTTTGTTGATTGCATGAGTAGAATTATGGAGAGTGTTGCATTTATCCTGCATTACGGGTGCGCTCTTTCCCGCATTGCGCCTAAGTTCCTTGTAGGTTACTCGGGACGCCGGTCTAGGGGTGAAGTCTAGACATAACGGAGGCTGTCTGTATTGATTTTTCTCTCCCAGCATTTTATAGGTTTGTTGTACATCTTCTTCTTTGGGGTACTGAATATAAACATGTTTCAAAGAAACTTCCTAATTTCGCGGAAAAGTAGAAAATGAGATGTAACTTTCTTGCATGTTTTCTTTCGAGTGCATGAAAGTCTCGCTTGTTTTGAGTAAAAGGCGTTTATGATACTTTCAAGTAAACGGGCCAGGATGGCACCTTGGTAGACTTTCGATAAGCTTGGTAGCTCAGTAAAGTGATTCATGTCCGTGTTTATTTTGAAACATGGTGTACGTGACTTGTGATCTGTTAAAAGAAAAAAAATAGAGAACATCAGGGCAATATTTCCTGAAAGGATAAGCTAGCAAAAAGGATATAATGGTATAGTGGATACTTTGATCCATTTGTAGACCATGACTTACATCTCCCAAAAAATGTTATTGAAATAATTAGACTTCAATTAAAACAAAACAATTTCAATTTCCTTATCTATCAGCTGGTTACCACCCCAATAAAAATATGATGTGATTCATAGAAACAGACCGCAGTTGAACTTAAATAGACGTTACAGAATTGAACTTGTCATAACATTGCGCAATTGTATTCATATTTTTATTCCACTGCATTAATTGATTTTTAAATGCCATTAAATAATTTTCCAATCATTCGTCATAATAAAGAGGCCGGTTAAAATAATGATAAAGAAATTAGTGATGAAACTACATCTTTAGTGATTAGACCACAGTCACCTGCTTTCTGCTAAGTCTTTGCCATTGCTGGCGTGCCAATTTGGATTTATTAGTTGAGTTCAAGTTTTAAGTCCATCTGAAAACCCCTGATCAGCGTGACGGTAAAAGGTGAGAAAATAAATAGGTAACATATTAATTTTTAAATTAAAAGTATGTTTCGCCTTAAAAAATTAATACGAGATCTATCAATGTAAATTTTTCATAGCAATTCGAGATGGAGAGATGTTGAACGCAATCTAGAAATGCGATTTCAACAACAATTGATGCATTGACTACTTACCTATGTTTACCTCTCAGTTTCCTGTTATATTTGTTTTGTATTTTAAAATAAACAAAGCTTTTAAAAAAATACATCTTACTGAAGTTTGAAGATCCATTAGAATGTCGTAAAGCGGTCTTTGATCAGTTTATGTGCCTTTTAGTTCTACGTGAAGTTTATTTTGGTTACCTTACACTTGTAGATGATGCCTTGTCGATAGGTTGATGGGAACAATTTGAGAGCTATCAAATTGTGTGCGTGTTCCGCAAAAACATATTTTTTTCTTTTCTTTTACTGGTTTATTAAAATCTAAACTGGTGACTGGTTTATTAAAATCTAAACAATTTTAATTGTTTTTCTTCATCAAAGTTTCAATTTCAAAGCTGTTTTTGTGATCGTCCTTGCCATTGATATTCGCCAACCTAAATATTTCTTATTTGCTCTCTTTCATAATTTTATAAAAACGGAGGCTATAGCATGAATTCTACGTCGTTTACGTACAGCGTACTTGACTAACGAGGAACTAATTTTATCAATCAAATTAACGTCAGTCCCCGTTTACTTCATGTAACAAAAACGTGATAACTTGTGAAACCTCTGTATTCAATAAGTCCGAATTCACTAGTCCCAAAGAAAGCACATTTTATTTCTAAAACTTTTTAGACCACGAGCAAAAATATAAGCGTAAGTAATTCCTGAAAATTGTAGGGTTACATTTCAGGCGACCACGTGTTTTTTCATTCTGATTTGCGTCGCTTTCAGTAGTCACGCGAATTTGCTATTACCGTCGCTTTTTTCAGCCTGATTCTTTCATGTTCATCTTTTACATGTTTCTGTCTGAACAAGTCCAGTTCTTAATTTTAATTAATTTAGTTTTAGGTATATTCATAGTTGCAAAAACTTCACCGCCTTGTGACATATTTATTAAAAGACTTAACCTAATAATGATTCAGTTTGAGATACACGTGTGTTGTTCTAGATTATTTTTGGATCTAACTTTTACTTTGAATTGGCTGTACTTAAAACTGTAGTTTGTTGATTCCGTAACGATTTGCGGAAAGAGTGAAGTATAATGTGATAACTTTTACGTGAATGTATTTGAAGTTACTAGGTATTGCTTTATTAACTATTTCTATTTATAGTCTAGTATGAATTGAACTGTTTGTAATTATTTATTTAATTTACCGTCTGCTCATTATGAAGTGTACTTGTTTAAGTTTGTTTTTGTTTTTTCAACTTAAATCAAGAAGTCGTGATTACCAAGTTTTTCTGGTCACCGTTTTAGTTTCTAAGGTCGGGCTAAAGTTCATTTGGGTATTTTCATCTGGAATGTCTAGATTTGCGCCCAGTATATTAACATGTATTCTTACTATAATATATTTTAGAGCTTTCAATAAGATCATTCATTGCAGACTAATAAAAAGTTTATCTTTTCGTCAAGAATTTTGATTTCCTTACATTTTTGGAGTATTTTCGAGGAAAAGAAATATTAAGTTTTGTTGGTGAATTCTTTTGCGAAAATGGTAATACCAAGTTGCGTGACTTCGCTAAGTATTAAATTATTTTGTGCCATTTCGTTCATCTTGCTTTTTTTTGTTTTGGCAATCGTATTAATGTTAAAACGATTTTACTCAAAGTCGTCTGTTCTTTTTATAACGCCAAAAAGCGCTTTTTTTTCATAGTGGTAAAATCATCAAATGAGTCCTCCCACCCAGGGCAGGGCAGGAGGGACTGTAAGATTTGTACTGACTAAAATTCACGGTGTCCTTCAATAGCCCTTTACGTTCCAGGGTCACGGTAATTGGTTAGTCCCGCGGTCCGCCAAAAAAGGCTCAAGTCACTTTTTTTAAAGCCTGAATCACACGACCAGAATTCCCGGCTTTACAAGGGACTTACCGACAACCTACCCACACAGACGCACCAGTCATGAATTCCCTTTGATAAACCGCGACATACGAATAATGTAATACAAATGAGCCTCTTTGATGCTACCAAGTCTCGGTAATTGGTTTTGCTATGCTCCATGTGCGTCCACCACGCTCGTTGCAGCTTTGTTAATGTAATTCTTCGTCTATGTTGAGAAATAGTGCATGTCATGAAGACTGTAATTCTTTCTAGTTTCTTTTTTGTGTGAGAATATGGCCACCTTCTTCTGTCAGAGTTAAAAAGCCATCTCCCCATAGGCCTTTGACATGGCTGCTCTCTATTCTTGAAGGATTAGGTAACGGTGACCTATAGTATCTTCACGAATTTTGCCAGTTATGTTAAAGCCCCTTGTACCGTATTCTTATGGTCACCAATTGAGCACCCATCTCGATTACTACCAATAAATCCTAAAAAAAATGCAATCCAATTGCATGTTTTAGACTAATCATAGATCATGCCCGGGTCGATGGCGCATTGTGTACCACGAGCGCCTCAAAGAGCTGTCAGCAATCTGATGGAGCCCCTATAGAGCGATGAATGCCTGCCGGGCTCCGGCTCCACTCAGGGCGGGAGGACTCATTTTTTGATGATTTTTATTTACTTCTTAAAAAAGGGACCTTTTAGTCAGCAGAAGCTCTTTCAACTACAAGAATAAACGGGACATTTGTCGTAACTAGATAAAATCCATCGGTTATACCCCTTCAATCAGGAAATTACGAGTATTGTTCATGGACTCATGAAATTCCGTGATTAAATGCAAATTGTATCGACTTGCCGCTCTGAAAATGTAATTTCCATGTTGATGAGGACAACATATTGTTGCAACCTGCTTTAGTTCTGGTTTATATCGTAAAATAAATTATTTGTGCCTGGGATTCGTTAAGTTTTTTCTCATTGTTTTCTTCTGAAAGTTACGATTTTAATAACTCTTGTGACAGCATGCATCAAGCAGCGTGAGTAGTTTTCCATGCTCGAGCGTATAAGTATAAGAACTAAAGTAACTTTGAACAGTGTATCAAATTATACAACACACTCAATTGTTCATTACATTTTTTGAAGTAATGAGACTTTGATCCCATTGAACCTTATAGTGCCTGTGTATGTCTGTCCTCTCAGCATAGGGTATTGTTTTTTTTTTTATGAAAAACTATTTACGTTTGCGTCAGGTTTACGTTGCGTTCGTGCTTTGGATTGTGCATTAGTGATCGATTCCTATCACGCAATCCGAGGCCTAATCACAAGATTTCTGTATTTTATTTACAGCGTTTATTGTATGGAAAAATGAAAAAGCGCCTCTGGTGTACGAACGGGGAACAATTATTTACTTTCTAATTTCCAGTTTACGTAACCCTAACCACCCTATCATAACTTTTTCCCTCTCTGTAACACAACCTTAGAAATTACCAAATATCTCTGATATAATTTTGTAGCTCGTATTTTAAGCTGCGTCATAAACGATTGACCTTTAACTGACAAAGACAAAGACCGGACACTTGAGTGATTCAGTAAGTGCATTATTTTGTCAATTTTGGCACGAAACACAACAAAAAAGACCAAAGTGCAGTAGTGTACTACTGACGCCTCGTTATTTTTGTATATTCGTCATGCACGCTCATTACAACCGAATTGCAAATGATCTAACGAATGATGCAACCTTGACATGTACGATAACAAGCGCTAATTATCTTCTCCGGAGAAATATCTGCAATACAGGCGAATTGTGTTAATTTTTCTGCTGATCTCAGAGGGAAAGAGAATTTGTGGGAACTTCCGTGTATTTATTTTTGTGAACTAAAATTGCGGAAGAGGAGATATTATGGTCCTTGATTCTGTTATGTTCAATATTTTACAGGCATAAACGCCTGCGTTAAACCTCATCTCGGGTTCAATCACGAAGTCATCCAAAGTGATATTGAGTTTATTGCTCAGTTTTAAGGTTTCTTTTCGGATGAAGCCTAACTTTCTAAAGTGGTTTGATAGATTTGTGCCGTAGACCTTTGGGAAACATATTCTATACTAGCTTCCGCCCGCGACTCCGTCCGCGCGGATGTCGGTCTTCGCGTGGATGGTTTATTTCTCCATTTTGAGTAACTCTGACAATGACATCTTATAAATATCTATTGGACCCAAATACGGCTAAGCCTATAATAATTAAGGAGATCCCTCTATTGAGCTACTGCTGTTGAGCTTGCGTTCTGTAGTAAGTAATTTTTTCATAGTAATTCCGACCTTGTATTTACAAATAACTGATCGGAACAGTAATCAAAAAGGTCGCGCTGAAAAGCACGGTTTAAAATTACACGCATACAATATTAATTCCACGGATGACCGCTCGCCACACTGGACACGTCCGCTCGCATCAAAATTCAGAATTTATATGCATCGCACGGCGCGGAACGCGGCTCCTTATATAGGAGTCGGGGAGGCGTGGCCCGCGTGTGCCGCAAACGGTTCAAGCCAAATCCGACTTTCGGCGCTACAGGTTACGGCGCTGAATCCACTGCGGGTAATGCAACGTGTGCTCGCGGTTCTACAGAACAACGTCTATGAATAAAACTGAAAAATAAGATTTTTTTTTTCTACGTATTTTTCCAGGATAAAAAGTATCCCATTTTAAGCCCAGGATAATAAGGTATAATTATACCAAGTTTCATCGAAATCGAACCGTTAGTTTTCACGTGATGCCTGCATATACAGACTGACAGACAGACAAACATTTTTTAAATCACATATTTGGGTTTGGTATCGATCCAGCAACACCCCCCGCTATTTATTTTTTCAATATTTTCAATGTACAGAATTGACCCTTCTACAGATTTATTATATGTATAGATTAATTTATGATCATTCACCAAATCATCTTTGTCCTTATTAGGTATTGCATAAATGTATATCTTATCGAAACCATTAATCCAATTAAAGAAATACCTATCTGGTTACCCTTTGATCAAAAACGAAAGTTTGATCGAAACCTAAATGCATTCTTGCGCACTTGTTTGCTTACACTGTGAAAAGAGCATTTACTCATATTTATGGGACTCCTGAAATAGTATGATCGTTCCATTTAGCTGGTTACGTAAAAACAAAACATTTGATTTATGGCGAACTGGGTTTTAACCGCGGCTTTTCCCGCGTTGGAATCGTAAATGAACGGAAAAGTTGCACACGGTAACATGTTTTCAGGATAAATAATATCCTCTGTCATAACCAGGTCTTTTTCTATCTGCGTGGCTTTTATCCAAATTCGTCCAGCAGTTTATAGGGCGTGAATAGTCGAAATGGTAACAGACAGACAGAGCTACTTTCACATTTATGTATGGAAGTATGGATGGATATAGTTTATGAGCTTTTTCTGTTTATCATTCTTTTAAGTAGTAGCTTTATAAACAGTGCGTGTTTACGGTAAATAAAGTCGCCCTATTTGTTTACTAACAAAAGTTTTTACGGGAGGAGCGTAATTTCAGATGGGTATTTCGGGCGTAGCTTCTTTATGTGCTTATTTATTTGGGGCTCTTGTGTGCTTTCAAACTGGGGTAGTTATTTACCTGAAGGTTCTGAGGTCCTAGCATGACTTTTTATCTTTATGTGACGTAAAGTAAACGGGAACTTTGATGTTAATTTGAGGGAAAAAATGAGTTCGTACACTAAAGGCGTTTTTCATTTTCCCTGCAATAAACGCCGTAAGTACTTCAAATACGTTGTAAGTAAAATGCGGAATTCTTCTAAGGCCTCTGATTTGTTCTTCTGTGGTACTTGTCTTTTCTGATTCTGTGTTTCACACAGAGCAGTTTGTGGAAGGTTTCGGGACTATTCGGGCACTATTTTGGCAGTATTCGGGACTACTGAGTTGTAGTAGTGGCCATTACACCTAACTATGCTTGCTATCGTAACTTCTTTGTTTGTTACCTTTTCACGCTTAAAACACATAATCGACCATCCTGAAATTTTCCATATACTTAATATGTTGTCCGGTGTACAGAAATAGACATACAGTAACTTTTAAGATGCAAATAATGCAATACCTAAATGTTTATGAAATGTCAGAATTAAATGGGAATTTCATAATAAGTGTGACATACAACTACGCCCTTTAGTCTCTACGACTTCAGTCAAGAGCCTCGCGTGGGTCCTGCATGCCGGTTTCCTCACGATGTTTTCCTTTACTATTTTGAGGGCAGTAGTGATGAAATAAATTACACAAAGTAATGCCCCTGTCTAGGTTCGAATCGAAATTGCCTACAACTCGTAAGTCAGGCCCAATACCACTTGGCCACCACTGCTTTTCAAAAATTCGATGCAATAACCGTGTGAATTTCTAGAAGAAAATGATTCATATCTATTGAGAATCAATCGTCAATGTTCTTTTTAAAATTTTCCATACTACGAATCGATCGATTAGAGTTCACAATCTTCCTCATACCGCTGGCATCACCCACGTTTGATACTCAGAATTATATTATTGATCTCATTTCAATATATCAAACGCTAAACTGATTTGATTCGATGATATATTGGTCTATACCAGCCTTTCCCAAAGTGGGCGATAACGCCCCCTTTTGGGCGCTGCAGGCCTAAAGGGAGGTGGTAAGAGACCCAGAAAAAAAATGGTGGCGTTGTGTAGAGGCTCCGGGGGACGATAATTAAAGAATTTCATCTAGCTAGGAGGACTCTTATTCTCAAAGTGGGCAGTAGACAAAATAAGTTTGGGAACCCCTGGTCTATACAAACAAAACTATACGGAATCAGGTCGAAGATTCATAAGTGTTACGTGCAAGGTTAGAAAAAAGATAGATGGCTAATACCTACTTCAAAAATATGTAGAGATAAAGAGTTTTGGCATCCACGGTAATGGGTTTCAAAATACGTTTGTAGAACCTGAATGTTATGGACTTTAGTCGTGTGATGTACATTTACAAATCTTTGCAATTGAATTTGGAGATAGTATGCAAAGTTTTGCCTATTTTTGATATATCCAAGTTATTAAAAAGTTTGAAACATTATCGACAATTACACTCTTACTTTTGGGCATGGTAAACAACAACCATGTACTTAAAGTATTATAATCTCTCTTCCGTCTCCATCCAAATTCTAGTATGAATTTTTATTATGTAGCGATAAAATCATGGAACGAGTTCTTCAGCCTCGAGTAGAACTGGGACTGTCAGACTCTTACTGACTAAAACCACCCTGGTTCCCTCGGTTGCTCTTTGCATTCTAGGGCCACAGTAAAAGCAGTCCGTCGCGGCGGCAGGATTCAAGTATAACTTTAACTCGCATTGTATTGAGGTTTCCTGAATCAAAGTCATCGTCATCTTCCTTATCATTTTACTTGTGGTCGGCGCAACACGTTTTTTTCTTCCATTCTCGGGTATCAGACGTCACAGTATCATTTACTCCTTTTTCTTTCATATCATTCCTTAGACGATCCATCCATCTTTTCTTTGGCATTCCTCTTCCTCTCCATCCATCAACATTCATATTCCTTTTTCCTGAATCAAAGAATCAACACATTATACAATAGAAATCAGCCGTTGCAGCTAGTTATACTGTATTATATACTCGTTTGATCAGACCCGTGCACGGCCCGGACACGGTTACCAGCGTGAAACAGCCAGCTTCTGACA
The DNA here is from genome assembly GCA_950005045.1 of Agrotis exclamationis. NCBI lineage: Eukaryota > Metazoa > Arthropoda > Insecta > Lepidoptera > Noctuidae > Agrotis > Agrotis exclamationis. Next base: position 2,659,914 of record OX465422.1, on the reverse strand, counting down.
GCTCAGTTGGTTATACATACATATAGATTGTTGTACAGCTGTAGCGTGTCGTATGCATTCCTGGTAATGGTGGTTAATGGCTCTAGATCCAAATGTGGCGAGATTGTTACTTAAAGTCTACATACCTACATGTAATTTGTTTGTTTCTATACTGCCTTTATAAGACGTTCAATTTTGGACTACTGTTGACAAAATCTTGAATTTCGAAACTGCGAAGAACTGAAGTTTACTTCAATATCAATTTGAACTAAGTATGATAATTTTGTTCCTAAAAAAAATGTAGTGGTTGGTTCTATTAGATCATAATCATCATCAATCAGCATATACTGTTTCCAGTGCTGGGGCACAGACCTCTATATCAGGAGTGATCAATCACGCAAGCCCAGCGTGGGTAGATGTCGCATATCTATCAATTTTTAGTTCTAGGAAATGCCTGTTTTCTTACGAATCTGTGAGATCGTTATCGTTCATTTCAACTTTAGTAATGATTATTTCCTCGAATGAATGGTAGAGACTGGTCATCACAAATTACATTAAGTACCATGTAAAAATCTACTAATTCTACAACAATCGTGTCAGCGGCAACCTCAAGGTTACTTATTTTATTTATACATGTAATTGTAACAAGTAGGTCAGCTGAAATAACTTTGAAAATAATCAGGATTTACGTTAGTTGTTAATTTTATATTTGTGATTTGAAGGTTCGGTACATTTTAAAAGCTGAAGTTCAGCAGTTTTGCGTACTCTCTGGCGGAAAGCCAAACTACTACTAACTGTACCGTTGGGTATTCAGACTGTCGCGAATGAAAATTGTATGTTAAAAACTTTTTTCATATTATGTACATAGATGGTTATGAATATTTTAACAGAATTTTCTCTAACATAAGAAAGTAGCTACTTTCCTACTGGTCTGACAAAAATTGAGTGTAATCGTAATCTTCTTATATATAAAAATCAATTGCTGTTCGTAAGTCTCGCTAAAACTCGAGAACGGCTGGACCGATTTGGCTAATTTTGGTCTTGAATTACTTCTGAAAGTCCAGGGAAGGTTTAAAAGGTGAGGCGGTACGAAGTTTGCCCGGTCAGCTAGTCTTATCTATTATATAAAAATCAATTGCTGTTCGTTAGTCTCGCTAAAACTCGAGAAAGGCTGGACCGATTTGGCTAATTTTGGTCTTGAATTGTTTCTGGAAGTCCAGGGAAGGTTTAAAAGGTGAAGCGGTACGAAGTTTGCTCGGTCAGCTAGTCTTATATATAAAAATCAATTGCTGTTCGTTAGTCTCGCTAAAACTCGAGAACGGCTGGACCGATTCGGCTGATTTTGGTCTTGAATTACTTCTGGAAGTCCAGGGAAGGTTTAAAAGGTGAGTTTTTTTTTTAAATAGGCGGTACGAAGTTTGCCGGGTGAATTACTTATGGAAGTCCAGGGCAGGTTTAAAAGGTGACGCGGTACGAAGTTTGCCCGGTCAGCTAGTCGTTAATAAAGAAGGTTTGCGTCAAGAAAAATTTAAAAATAGACACGAACTTTTTACAATAAATAGTTACATAAATTCTAGACACCTACCGTCTTTTTTTAAGGCGGTTAATTTTTAGCCTAGAAAATGTATTCTACACTGTAGACTTAAAAAAAAGCCATGGTGGCCACTGTGTAAAGAAGCGTCATAAAGTGATAAACATTTTAGTACGGTACGAATTGTACGTAGGCATTTGGCTTAGCAACCAGATTCAATTGCGGCGGCCATCATATTTTTCCGTGCTATAATGAATCGCCTACGATTACTCGTAGCTCACTTTATGGTCCACAAGACTGCTACGCAAGGTTTGAAAGTCTCGTAGCTAATCGTCGCGTAGCAGTGCTACGAATCTACAATGGGTACAAAAATCATTGAGTATGCTTCGTTTGATAAGTTTCGTCGTGAATAAGCTTCGTTTGATAAGCTTCGTCGCGAATAAGCTTCGTAAAAATTCCGAAAATAACAGACTGCTTTCTGTTGTGTAAATCTTACAATGAATGCATAATAATAGTTTGTTAAAATAATAAATCTTCATTAACAAACCAGTGTTGCAATGTGTGCAATAAAAATAAAATAAAAGCAAGTAGGTAGTACACTTAAATGAAATGGATTTTCCGAGAAAACGCGTGCAAATTATGTTACGCGTATGAAATTATTTTTAACATCTTTGAAATTCTACTGAGAGATGCTGCATGCTTCGTTTAGAAGTTGATGCAATAATTGCGCGCAATGTAAAACATGCGCGTGTTTCAGTGTGTCATAAGTCATTGACCTACTAACTGCTCGGTTGAAGATCCTGTTTCTGTTGAGTTTTTCTTACTTTAGACGTTTTTTGAAAGTCATATCATCATCTTCCCCTTATTACATTTTACTTAGGATCTTCTTTCTTTCATTCTCCCAACTTCTCCCCTATCAGACGTCACAGTATCATTTACTCCTTTTTCATTCATATCATTCCTTAGACAATCCATCCATCTTTTCTTTGTTTTTTTTTTTAAGTAAAGATTCCAATATTCTCAACATGCGTAAAGATGGTTGCCCATTCTTCCCTTGCTTCGCTCGTGCTCTCGTCCTTGAGAGCTATTTTACCTAACTCTATCCTTCTTCTTTCTTGAACAGGGGAAAATCGTTGGACCTAACCTAACTTCTTCTTCTTCTTCCTGCCCTTATCCCATTCTACTTGGGGTCGGCGCAACACGTTTTCTTCTTCCATTCTCCCCTATCAGACGTCACAGTATCATTGTCTATGTTCCAAAATATGTATGAAACATCTATTCCTATCTAGTTCAGATGATTTCAAGTTCAACAAAATTTTCTAGGCTACATTATCGGTAAATCCACCCATTCACCAAACTTCGACAATGCTTCGTAAATAAGCCCACGATACGTCAGAAAAACGTAATAAAGTTAAAAGAAAAGATACAGAATTAGCCATACATCATGATCTGGATAGGATTTTGGTTCTAATTCCGTCGGTTATATCACTGGCATCGCTGCAGAAAACGATGCCAATATTAGACCAGTATATTGACTCCAGCTGAGATTGACATAGTGATCTAGAAAAAACTGATTTTAGACCTGTCACAGTTTGGAAATGCTAGAACTAATTTCATATGAGGGTGGGTGATGGTTTTCTGGGAAATGTTCAATTATAATTTGGAATGTTTGACCTAATTCCTAGATTAGATTACCCGCAAAGATTTAAAACGTTAGATTTAGGTACTGCGTCAAAAACTATTCAAAGAGTTTGTTTAATTGACAGTGTTATTTGAATATGATAATCGTTTTACTATGTCATAAATTTTATACGTAAAACATCGTATTCTATGGTTCCAAACGGATTTTTGTGACAGATTGCTAAATATTCTTGGATCAGTGTTTAAAAATTTTCGATTGACGCAAGTAAGAGCAGAACTAATTTGAAAAATTGGCGAATTTGTGAGCATGCAGTGCACTCCGTGTACTTCATTAGTTAGATTAGTATATTCCTTGCAAGGAAGCACACACGGGTGAGGTAATGGTCATATTTATCATACACTGTCTGTTACAATGTCCATCATCCCTCCTGTTTCATCCAAATTCCCGTGTGCATTCCAACGAACATATCTCATAAACACTATTGATTATATTTTTTCTAACTTTGATGGGTGCCCACGCGCACGCCTACTACAATTTTATAAATATTAACATTCGTGATTTACAGATCTCCTGTTATACGTGACAAATATTTATTTTAAAGAATTCATCAAGTTTTTCGGACATTTAAATTGATTTTTTCTGTGACTTTAATATTTTATAGCTGAGGCTGTCTCTAGTTTGAAAAATTTTTGGGTTCGGCTTGAGTGGATAAATGATCGGCAAAACATGTCTCATTCTATTCTACCTTATCATTGTCACACAAGTTCATACATCTTGGTCTTTCCCAGTTTTATAGTTATCCAAATTCGTACCTCGAACTCTTGTCACTACATTTTCCTCATTTCTTTGTATCACGTCCTATGATGACAACCGATTTCCACATAACTTTCCAGTTACATCATATAAAATATTACAAGCCATGAAATATTATAGTTATTTATTTGAATAGTTAATGGCCCATCATAACAATATTCACGTCACAGAAACTATTAATGTTTAGTCACCTGTCGTCGTTGATCATTCGCATTATTTGTAATACACCATAACAGTCCTTGGCACATGATTCTCCAGGCCGTTACATAAGGGGTCTTCGCGCTGGCACGGTTGGAGGCCAGCCAGACCCCGTGCATTGCCCAGAGTAATTTTTTTGACGTCTGGCTAGCGGCCATTTTCGACGCCATCTTTTTAAAAGTTCGTTCACAATATTGATATGAGAAAATTCATGATTTTGGATTTTAAATGAATGGAGTGGTCATTTTGTCATCGAACAATATCATCCTCATTTCAGCTTATTGCAGTCCACTGCTGGAAATAGGCCTCTCCCAAGGAGCGCCAAAGCGCACGATCTCCCGTTTTTAGGGTTCCGTAGCCAAATGGCAAAAACGGAACCCTTATAGATTCGTCATGTCTGTCTGTCTGTCTGTCTGTCTGTCTGTCCGTGTATGTCACAGCCACTTTTTGTCGAAAGTATAAGAGCTATCCTGTTGAAACTTGGTAGAAAGATGTATTATGTGAACCGCATTAGGATTTTCACACAAAAATCAAAACAAAACAAATTTTGGGGGTGCCCCCCATACTTAGAATTGAAACTCAAAAAAATTTTTTTCACCAAACCCATACGTGTGGGGTATCTATGAATAGGTCTTTAAAAATGATATTGAGGTTACTAACATCATTTTTTTCTAAACTGAACAGTTTGCGCGAGAGACACTTCCAAAGTGGTAAAAAGTGTGTCCCCCCCCCCCGTAACTTCTAAAATAAGAGAATGATAAAACTAAAAAAAAAATATAATGTAGACCTCAACCAAAACTACCAACGAAAATTGGTTTGGATGAGATACAGTTAGCAGTTTTTGAGATATAGTACATTTTCAAAAACCGCAAATATAACTTTGCCATTCATACAAATACTATGAAAAACAAAGTTATTTTTATTGTTTGTGTATATTACTTACTAATCTCAATATATTTATATCTCTAATCTATGCTTGCTGCTACGGAACCCTTCATGGGCGAGTCCAACTCGCACTTGGCCGGTTTTTTCAGTTACAGCCAGCTGTGCACCTACCTTCTTCAGCTATGCTATTCTGTATAACAAATGTCATTCCTGGACTCTTAGAATTTGCTCTTCGACAAGATGGTTCTGAAATCGTCCCCAATCGTGTAGCGCGTGCGCTTACCGCTCAGCCGTCAAAATTCTGTGTTTATAAAGAATAGCACTACAGGTCATCTATCCATCTTGCAGGGGGGCGTCCCTTCCTACGTTTTCCTACGCGCGGTCTCCATTCGAGAGCCTTTCTACTCCACCTTTCGTCGGTACTGCGGCAGATATGACCAGCCCTCTGCGAATTCAGCTTGCTACAGTTTTGGACAATATTTATTAATTTAATCTTAGAGTATAACCAGTTTAATTTAATTTTCGTTTCTTTACATGAGCTTTGATTTTAAACGTTTCGCGTGTCCATGCACGATTACGCATATGCATTTGCCTCAAAAAGTAGACTACATTTGTAAAGAGTGCACCTACTTCATAATTTATTTCAATTCACAACATGCTGATGTTTTGAAAACAGAATTTTCTTTTTATTTTCGTTCTCTATGTTAATTTTCAAGATCATGTGACATTGGCAATGTCTCTCTATTCTTCTGTTCTTAGGGGTTTTCTTAATAATTGATATTGGCATTGATCTTTGGCTTGGACTAGAATCCAACGCCCACTTTTTCCATCCAACATCAGCTTGGAAACAGGTTGTCTATTCAAAAACCGTTTCACGTGTATACTCCCCAAAGATTTCACACAAACTGTTCTAGTTTCCTTGTCACCGAGCAGCGACCACGTTGTTTTTAAACAATTTTTTCATTCCCCCTGACATTGGCTTGTGTCCAATATAATTTGTTCAACGGTTATGTCTTTCAAAATATCACCATTGCACTGTGCAGCCGACGTCAAGGTTCTATGCTTCGACTATTTATATGAATTAGCAAATATTTTATTTGATACGTTCATCTTGTTAGATTAACGGAAACTTTCTGATGGCGGGTTTTATTTTTCTTTTTATTGCGTAGAGCAGTTTTGATTATACATATAATTGGAGTAGTCATTTTATTATAGAGTGTTCATATTATGGCGTTCCTCCTGCGCCAGATCTCGCGCTTTTTTTTATTTGACAGTTTATAGTTTCACGTTTGACCACTATATCGCTCGATGGTAACGTGACATGGTGACGTGGTCGACGGTGAAGCACGCTTACCTCATCATCATCATCAGCCTATAAATGTTCCCACTGCTGGGACACAGGCCTCCTCTCTGAGAGAGGGAGTGGGCCATAATCTACCACGCGGGCCCAGTGCGGATTGGTAGATGTCACATGTCTTCAAATTTTTGGTTCTAGGACATGCCGGTTTCCTCACGATGTTTTCCTTCACCGTTTTGAGAGCAGTGGTGTTGAAATAAATTACACAAAGTAATGCGCCTGACGGGGTTCGAACCCACGACCTACAACTCGTAAGTCGAGGCCGATACCACTGGGCCACCACCGCTCTTCAACGCTTACCTAGAAGTAGTTTATTTACTTTTGACTTGAAAACCCCAAGGTCATCAGGAAACACAGACCCCGGCATTTTATTCTTTCGCAATTCCTCTCATTTTGTTTTTTTCGTTTCGTTTCCGTTTCGGATTGGTCAAGAGTCAACTTGTGTTTACGCATATATATTTATATACTGTGATATCCCCTCGTTGATTGCCAATCTATATAAGAACAGGGTTTTTTATTAAGACTCGACTACAGCCGAAACCGCTAAACGCAGAAACTTGAATTTTGGACAGCAGTTACAGTCTACCATGTAGGGAAGCAATAAGACGGGATTTTGCAAAAATCCTCCTCTAAAGGGGTGAAAAGGGGTGAAAACGTTTGTATGAAAAATCTTATACCTTGGGTTTGTAAATTTGAAACTTGCCACGAATAAGAATACAAGTAAATAAAAAAGATTGGGACTATTATTTTTTTAAAACTACCCTCCATTGGTAATCTAGACGATATTAAAGTTTCTATGGGAAAATCTTAACGCGTGAGTTGATTAATGTGAAAATCAGTATTTATATACTAGATCAGAAATATTTAAACACGTGTTTTTGGATTTTTCGAAAATCACCCCCCAAGTTAGTCAAAAGGGGTATTCAAGTTTAAAGGGGAGGATCTTTAACCGCTAAACGTATATCTTGAATTTTGGTCGGTAGTTGCAATTTATTATGTAGGTGAACACTAAGAAGGGATTTTGCGAAAATCCACCTCTAAGGGGGTGAAAAGGGGTGAAAACCTTTGGATGTAAAATCTTATCCCTTAGGTTTATAAACTTGAAACATAGCACGAATATGAGTATAAGTAAATAAAAAAGATGGGCATTATTAGTTTTTTGAAACTACCCTCTATTGGTAATCTAGGCGATGTTAAAGTTTGTATGGGAAAATCATAACGCGCTGACCGATAAATTTAAAACTCAGTTTATAGAAATTAGATCAAAAATAATCAAACACCTGTTTTTGGGTTTTTCGAAAATTACCCCCTAAATTGGTAAAAAGGGGTGATTAAGTTTTAAGGGAATGATTTTACTGCTTGCTTCGATAAACTCAAGACTGAGCAAAAATCAACCCCTAGCGGGACGAACATCGGAAAATAAGTTTGTCTACACTAATATTAATATTTGTTTGTATTGAATAGGCTCCGAAACTACTAGACCATTTTTAGATTTTTCAAAAGTATCCTATAAGGAGAGGGTGACCGGTCATCTAAACTCACTGAGTTTGAAGTTAGAAACACGCGCAGACGAAGTCGCGGGCAGAGAGCTAGTCTCTAATATAAAAACAGACGGACAAAAGGTACTTCGTAGTTTTTTTTTAAATGTTGCGCCTGCCTGAGGCGTACCAATTATATTAAATTATTCTAACTGGCTGAACTTCCTAAGATATGGTTTATGTTTTTCCGTTTCTACTTACTTTCAAAGTTAGAAAAACACTTGTAGATTTAACTATTTTACAAACCATGCAAGATTTTACTAGCTTTTGTATTAATAACCTGAGATTTGACTTATAATTTTAACACGGTAGGGTACACTAGGAATGACAAATCTGGCTTGGGTTAATGTATTCTTATCCTTACAAGACAGAGTAAATCTAGAGCTTAAATAATGTGTTTTCGAAGTGTCATAGTTTGTTCAACTTCTTGCCCAAAAATAGAAATGCTACACACACACACCCAATATGTTACTATTTCCTTTAGTAGACATTAAACCAACGAGTTGAATTAGTCAGAGTTAGAAAACGTCTTATTCATTTTGTTAAAAATTAATGTTGGCAACGACAAGTTTATTACAACAAAATGTGTTTAAAATCTAATTGGAGACGCCATGTCAAAATCTAGATTCTAGGCGTTACCTGCCTATTGTCTTGTTATCTAACTAAACGTCTAGCCACTTTTAGCTACATAAAAACTGAGTGATGGACACTTACATATGTTTTTGTTTTTCATTTTGTTTTTCATCCAAGCCTTGTATAACATTTGGCAAGAGGTGTTGCTCCCAACATTATCTCAGTGGCCTCAAAGGAATGCACAGACATTCCAGCATTATCACGATTCAATAAATACACTTAAGAAGCCATTTATACATAATAAAAGTATTGGGGCATCTGTTTCGTGGAGTATTGTATATACGAGTGTAAATGTGGGTCGTAACCCCTTCTGAACACCTCGAAATAGACTGGAGAAAATGAACAAAAATAGACGTCTACCGAGCCCTTTCGTGGCGGTATTTTGTGTTTTCATGTCTTTTCGTATTTGGAATGGATTTGTTATTTATGGAGTGCTTTGGGTTGTTCTTTGAAGATTTGTAACAAAAAGAATCTTATTTGTAACAAAAATAATCTTATCTCACCCAACCAAACTGTCAACCAGCAATTTTTGTGGTCCGTGTTGGATATGCCAGTTAAAGATTTAGTAATGTTGCAATGTACAGACTCAGTAAAACGAAGGCAACCAGTTATTGCAATGCAACAACCCTAACTTACGCTCAAGGTATAACCCGAAGCATTCTATGAATTCGTGTAATTTTTTTGCATGTGTGCATGAGTAGCTTCCGACCATTCGGTTCTATTAGTTTGAAGACTTTAAAAACTGATGCCTATAACTGTCTCCTTACAGTTCTTTTCTCTTGTTCCAGCGATGCACATGGTGGCGTGACACCGGGTTGACGTGAATCAATCCGCGAGATGTCTCAGCCGCCGGGGCGCGGTCGCGCGCGGCCCCCGGGCCCCGCCTCTCCCCTCAACTACCGCCCCCCCTCACCATGGGCTCCCAGTCCTCCCCCGCTCATATCAGGACCCAGGCACTCCACAGCTATTGTGACCCCACCACCAGTCCATCCGTCCCCAAAACCATTTAGACCCTTACAGTCCCCTCACAATTTGCGACAGCACTCTCCCTCACCTAGTTCTCATTTTTCCATCTCTCCTTATGCCATGTCTCCGATATTGGGGCAGAGTCCGGAGTATTATTACTCGTCGCCGTACGAACCGGTTCGGGAGTACGATTACGCGGGAGTGCCGCTGGAGCCGCCTCCACCACCGCGACCCATGATTTATGAGGAGGATGAGGAGGAACGAGGTCCCTCCACCGCGGAGATCATTGCCCAGCAGTCGCAGGAAGGCTACGTGGACGAGAAGCTAGCAGAGTATCAGGCTACTATTCAGTTATTACAAGGTGAGTGGTAATCGGTAGTAGAAGGATTTCGATTTTGTATTCGCGCAGAGTTTGTTGAGTTGTTTTTTCTCATTTCACACTTTTGTTTATATTATTCCTCGGCAAGTAAACAACTAAAATAATTATTATGACTAACTCAGTGATGATATTTGCAATTACTGTTAACTCTGGATAATATTATAATACTTACAAATTATATTCGGGACTTTAAAGCAAGCGGAAAATCATGGAAAGCTTTCTTCTCGGATCATTACTTTTTTAAATAAACACAAGAAAAGGCAAATGCTCAATTCGAAATGAAAAACGAAAACCAGGTTTTTGTTTAAAATAATAACAATTATGTTAAACAAAAAAGTAAATAAACTAAAGCAAGAATATGGTATTTTTTCATTTGAATTGACGTTCTTTGGTTACCTTATATAATCAGTTATGCTGAAGTCTAATGTTATTGCGGGTACACAAATAGTTTTATGAGGCACTAACTTTTATGCATCCTTAAAATAAAACACGACTCGTCATCGTCATGCATTCTATTAGCGGCCAATGAAACAATGACATTAATGCAGCGTATAGTAAATTTATTCGGGTGTCGTAGACTCATCGATCATTGAATTTATTTACGGCCGTTACAAATATTCAACCTATCTCTGGTTTTGCCTGTTACTATCTTTATCTCTGGTTTTCAGAACCAGTAAGTAAGTAATACTTATGTATTCATGATCATTTGATGAAGCTGCCCCATCATAGAATATATCATTAACCAGAAACGTTACTAAGGAAAATCGCTTGTTTTGACATTAATCTTGGCTGTTACAAACTTTATTACTGCTTTAAAATTCAATACCTACGATGTAATAGCGTGACTTCAAACAAATCACCGTTTACAGTGATACTTATTTTTGCACGCGGCTTTGATCGATTGGTGTTTAGAAATTTTCCCACATTATCATGAGGTCAGGGTCCAGACTGATGTCTTATGGTTTTTGGTATCTGATCGGTAGGTAATGCATAAAAAGCGCTACTAGACGGACACAGAGTTACTTCTTGCTTGCATTCATATCACAGAAGACACAACAGTCTACTTATTAAAAATCTTTTTCACTGGCTCAAAAGGCACAAAATGTACCCTAAACAGAAAATATAGCGCAGATAAGTACTGAGAAATTATTTATCATCCCTAAAAGAGTCTACTAGGAGACGTAATTTTTGTTGATGGGGAATCTCATAAGACGAACACCTGGTTACAGATATAAAATCAGTATGGATTGTAATAGTAGCTAAATAATTACAGCCGCGCTTGCCTGTTGGACAAGGTTGGTCTGTGGATGGCTGACCATCTGTCATAGCGAGTTTCCTCCGTGCCTCGGAAAGCACGTAAAGCCGTTGGTCCTGGCTGTCATTTGTAGATCTTTGACAGTCGTTACTGTTGGTCAGAAGCTCTAAAGCCTGACAACCAGTCTTATCGTGGGGTATCGTATTACCCAGTTGGATTGTGGAGGTCTGATAGGCAGTCGCTCCATGTAAAATACTCATATCCAGCTGCATCTGGTTCGACTGAATGTCGACCCCAATATAGTTGGGAAAACTTTAGGCAGATGATATTTGTTCTATCGTTAAGTGTCTTGGAAAACCCACGTCAGATCCCAGTTCCTATTTCCAATCGATTAGCTAAGACGTCAGTCGGTTTTATGGCACAGGTGGGCCATGCCGTTGTTATGTATCGACGAATAATTTTAGAAACAGCTCCTAATTTTGGAACAATATCGATATTCGAGAGCCTGTGATTCAAAGCTTCGTTACGTCTGGTCTGGAATACTGGAATGTTGGTTCGTGATCCTGAAATATTTCGTGACGTGTTCGTTATTTATATGATGCATGTTGGATGGGAATGTGGAACTTCCTTTAATGATGAACTTTTATGTTGTAATACAAAACAGGGTTATTTGAAAAAAAAAACCAACAACCTCTTAAGAGGTCATTCCGAAATCGTGAAAAAAAATCAGGTGTTCCCTACATTTTGACGAGTTATGTGAACATAGTAACAGCTGTTTTTTTTTCGTGATTTCAGGTTTGGTCCCATAGTAAAAGTTGTTCATTATAATGAGTGGAATGACCTCTTAAGAGGTTGTTGGTGTTTTTCAAATAACCCTGTATAAGAAGAGAAAAACAGGTACTTGTCATTCCAGTAAGATTTTTGGAAGTGACTGATGAGCCAGAGATCTCATGCAAAGCTACAATCTTTATGCGTGTGATTGCGTATTGTCATTAGTCGTTACGTTAACACAACGTTGTTTCTGTAGTTTGTAACTGACTTATGCTCCCGTGTAAAAAAAATACATGTGGCACTCGGAGACTGCCGCGGTGAAGCTATTGCATAACATTTTTTTTTATTTTAAAAGAAAAATATCGCCTACCGCGTATATTTAACGAGAATATAATTTATTTAAAATGTTTGTGGTGCACTACTGTAATAAAGAACTTCTTTGTTGTAGGAGAATTTTATAAGTAGGTTTCATTGTGAAAACTTCTGTTGTAGCTGGCCGTTTAGAATCAGTAAGAAAAAGTAAAAAAAGTTTTAAAATTGCCGAAGTCTCCCGAACAGAAACGATGTTAGACGATGCGTGGTGTCAGGTATTTTGCTTAGGTTATTTCGTTAGGCTTTTGGAAATTTTTTGATTCGGTCGCCTCGCCGCGCCTTGTTCAGAGCCCGCGATAAAAGCTATGCAATAGCTTAAAATGTTCGTGATGATGCGCTTCGAAACCAATTTTCAATTTGCCAGAACTCTCAGTGCGGGCTAAAGAAAAGATGTAATGCTGCTAAGATTCATACTCAGAACAATAACTAAAGCATAGAAGGCGCTCTACGACATTTGAAGCGTACGCTGTCATAGACAAAAGAGTATTAGCTAGTGATGTGACTATGCATTAAATAAATACCGATATCGACTTCTTAGTTTATGGTATCGCTCCATTGATCGCGGGACTTATCTCATTACCTTGACCCCGGAACACAAAGGGCTATTGAAGGACACCGTGGATTTTAGTCAGTACGAGTCTGATAGTCCCTCCCGCCCTGCCCGGGGTGGGAGGACTCATTTGATGATTTTACCAGGCTAAAAAAAAAGGTATCGCTCCATGGCAATAAATCTAAATATGCTAAGGTGAAATAAAGAACTCACTTCTGTCTGACCAACATATTTATTTATAAACAGCATAAATTATTAAAAAATTGAAATTACAAAGAAAACGCTTAAATAATATTATAAGAGCGATTGGCCCTGAACGATTCCCAGTTGTTACGTGCAATAGCGTTGATCCATTTTTGCCTCATATCAACATCGGACGGAAATCTGAAAGTGACAAAAAAAAAATAGGGCCACACATGAATTTAAATTATTACACCATGACCCACATGGATTTTTGACACTATCATTTCATTACTCATACGTACGATTCGCTCACAAGACCGTAGGTTTTTATTTATCTCTTAAATATTTAATCCTTCCCAAAACTACGTGTAAAGAAAAATAATGTAATAATTTAGATGACGCTAGTTTATCGATATTGTATCGATAGTTTGTTTTTGCAAGCACTATTGCAAAAATTTATATGCCGATTTAAAATTTATAATTTCCATATAATCGAACTATTTAATTGCATAAAATATTGATTTCAAAACACTACCGTGTACACTTAGCTCAAATAATTTGAAATAATGCCAAAATAACATAAAATGAGAATGAAAAACTGACAAAATGACCATATTTGATTACTTACCGATGGGAGCTTATGATTTCCGCATCATTTTCTTTGCGGGATGAATGAGATTTACATCCCACTATAATGCAGGACATTATTTAATCTTTAAGCTTTGCGATTTACACTAAATCACTGTTATTTTTGTACTATTTTTACAAAAATACGTAAAACCAACGAATCACTTCAACTGGCATGCGCCCATAAGCATTATACGAAAAAATGCGATGAACAAAGTCATAGATAAAAACCTGAGACGTTAAGTAGCTTTTAAACTTAGTACTATAAAGGTAGCCAAGGTATCCAAATTGACGTTTACTTTGTGAGGATTTGCATTTTGAGCAACCTACATCTGTCTCTCTCTAATGCTGTTATGAGTGTGTAAGAAAACAAAGACGACTATATTAGTTAAATTTAGGTTCCTTCTATGCTTTAGTTATTGTTCTGAGGATTCATAACACTTCTGACATTGCAAATGCAACTAAAGTGAATTATGTCAACGAAAGAATGTAAACAAACATCAATCCGTTGCATTTTCCATTCTTTCTGGTCATTTTCTTTCGTTTTCAAAGATTTCATCACATCACAAAAATTTCGCCGCACGATGCCAAATTGCAAGTTTACAGAAAATTGCAAGCAGTGTATAAACAAACAGAGGAGCTATATTTACTGTCTGACCAGGTTCAATGATGTCTTTTGGCTTACAAATTGCTTCATTGCCTACTGAGGTGGTGACAGGGTCTTATTTATCTGTATTTTGTGAGTAATTGAGGAGATTTTGGCTTAATTTGGGTTGTTGCTGTATCGTTAGGAAGACAAGTTGTGGCTACAAATTTTGGTGACGGATTAAGTTGTAATTCATTTTTTTTTTTATTGGATATTTTTGAGGTAACTTATTGTTGGGGTATCCATGTCTAAGATAATGTATTTAATCGAAAGTATTTATTGCATTTAGGATTGAATAAACTTGCATTGGGTCAAATGTTTTTGGTAATATATTAGCTATCGATCCTTGGATCACATTATATGAGGCACAGCACATTAAATAGACAATATCGCACATCATTTTCATCATAACACACTGTTTTCTTCAACGTAAGTTAAATTATCTTTCGCCAACACGTCTCGTTGGGCGCTCATGTGGAAAATTGAACACTCACAGATTACCTTTCATGTACGTCACTACGCCCACCTTCTCCCCGAGGTAGGGAACTCTTGATGGCTTCTCATGGTCAATATAGTGTGTGATGACGTGAAAACTGAAGGTCAGAAAATCACACCTTTAACACTCGACGGGTTAGGCAGGGTGTATCTATAGTACACCCACATTTCACTAGTCAGAGAGTAAGAGATTGCAATGAGTCTATTGACGTCGATCGGGCAGGAATATGTGGGTTGCTACGGAGAATATCCTGATGGAATGACAGTAATACCTTGATCCGAGTTCGGGGAGCCAAACAGAAGACTTCATCATACTCTTAATAGTCTTGCACTCATTAAGTGACTAGACCACCAAGCCTTATAGTACTCGTATGCCGTTTAATTGCGGTTTTATGTCTTTGAATCGAAGTTTTCTAGCCTTCAAAAATATTGTAAAACAAACTACATCTTAATTTTTTTACGCTTCTCATAGCCAATGCGTCATGGATGACGTGGAAACCTGAAGGTCTAAGTTATTGAATTTCATTGTTTATGTTGACGATATTTTGCCTTGCTCTAGTTGTTTCTGAGTGCAGTTTTATGGGAAACAAGCTTTATGGTTTGTTGCCTCGTCGTAATATAATTTAGCGGATCTCTTGTTGACAAAAATAGATCCAAGGATTGTTGACCTTCAACATTCGTCTATGCAAAATTAATTTAAAGCTATGTAATCATAAATTATACTATATTGAAAGTTATTCCATTATGCTTTTCTTTGTTGTTTAAAATGCTCGTGTTCTAAAATCCCATGCTCTTATAGACTGATTTGTTTTTGTCTGTGTATTTAAATTAATTCAGAGAGAGATATCAGTGAGTTAATTTTAAAGTCATAGATTTTCTACTTATTTTTATAGTCCATAGAGAAATTACCACATTTTTCCCGAACTATCTTTCTCATCATTTACTTATTACTATATTTATTTCTTGACCTTTTCGTTCACTGTCCCAGTTTTCAGTAATACTAATTGCATTCATTTATCTACAACCAATTCACTTTGTTCGGTTATAGCCCCCATATCAGAACATTATCGAATTTCTTCGGAACCTCATTGAGGGTAGTCACGCTATGTTTCAGTTCAGGACATGTTCGTTTCCCCTTTCATGTTAAGCTTGATTAATGTTCGTTGTTTTTATGGACTATTCATTGTGTGTTGTTGAGTACTTGTAGTTGTATTTAAAAGTCAAATGATGTCAAAGTTTATGCATTTGTTTTTTTTTTAGATTTCTCTCATTGTGGGACCTCAATGCGTTTATATTTTGTTCAGTTTTCGCTTGAACTTTATTTGAAAGGAGCTGACATTGTTACTACCGGACCCACGAAAGGCCCCATGTCAGTAGGGTGCGAAAGCCAGTACAAAATGGCCTCTTTTTCTATTGAACATTCGTGCTATGTTCTGATATCTCAAGGTCAAAGTCACGTTTGAAGTACGGTAAACTTTAAGAGGGCATATTCTGAAAGTTGGCAACGTCGCAAATAGTTGTCAAATATTAACAAGTTCTAATTAATTTAGCAATGTTACTGTATGGAAACAAGAAATATTGCTCTGTAGTGCACTAAAAATTGATAAGAGAATGCAATACGTAATATCGTATCACCGAATATACACCGTGACTTTTTAGTCGTCTTACAAAAGCAGCCCAGTTCATGTATCCAATGACTAGAACACGTTTATAATAAAAAAATATGTATTTAAGAGATTTGAAAATTTTAATAATAAAACTTTAATTGGTTATTATGACACAAGGCGTAGTTAGAAACGCCCTTGTCTCATAGAAAATGGAAATTGAATGATCTACCCGACTATTGCGCTGGGTAGGTATACTCTACAGATTGATACGTAAACATTTTAACAGGGTGTTTCATATTTCTAATGTACCTATTTATTAAAAATAAAAATTATTATTAACGATTTAAAAAAAATAATCTCGCCTAGAGGTATTTTAGGTCGGATACATTAAGTGGACGACTTTTGTAAGACGACTAAAAAGTCACGGTGTATAGTTTTAGATGTAAAAAAAAATATTTGAAAACCTTCCAAATGCCTTTTTACACCTAAAACGGTGACAATATCAAATTCAGTGTTTTAATTGCATTCCTATATTAATTTTGTAGTGCACTACAGAGCCATCTTTCTTATTTTCATACAGTAAATTTACCAAATTAATTAAAACTTGTAAATATTTGACAGCTATTTGCGACGTTGCCAACTTTCTGGTTATGCGCCCTTGACTCTATCCATGCTTCGTCGTGAGAAGCAATGGATGGATGAACAGTTTGAAGAGTGGTATGTCAAAGAAAGGAAACTGAGGGTGTAAGTTATACAAAAGTATGGAAGAAGAAGAAGACGTGTTGCGCCGACCCTAAATAAATTAGGATAAGGCCAGGAGAATGACGATGAACTAGTACATGTTTGACGACATAAACACGTATGCAGCAGACAGATCTAAATCGCTAGTCTATAACTACCAGTTAGTAATAGAAGTTAGAGCTTGGTGGTATGCCAAAAGCGATAATTTGCTAGGCGGTGTACGCATGGACACCACGTCAATCAGTATCGGGGACATGTGTGCGACTGTCAATCACAATGCAGGTTTACTACATGTGAATACTTTTAGTTTCTTCATGGGCTGGTTTTAGGTAAAACTCTGTTTCGTCTTCACGTACGAATCGTTTGAAGATTTGTCTGGATTTAAATTGCTGGTAGACCTATGAATCGTACCAAGTTTATGTCTGCGTTTCAATTCTACTTCAATAGCATATTTTTTTATGTACCATTTGTATTGTCTTGTCTCATTCACCTGTATTTTGCACAGTCTATTCCTAAAGGGTTTTCAAGCTTTATGCCGTGTTATTATTTTTGTTGTAATTCCTTTTCTTTCCGTGTTATAAAGGTTGAAATCTAAATTGAATTGTATGTCGTGGTTAAATCACAACATGCTCAAATTATAACCGATATTATTTTTTCTTTAAATTTGCACAGATATCAAAGGAGCTGTCACATTCATTTGGCAAGAGCTAACAAGCAGTTAATTCAACTTCTATTACTGTTACATAACCAACACACTCGAATTTAACTGAATCTTCATCTAAAATCATCTAAAATAATCTAAAATCAAGACTACATTCATTTCACTTACATCTTCATCGCAATGACATTCTCATCACTTAATGCTTTAAGATCGTTTAAAGAATCATTTTGCTCGCCAAAATAAACATAGCTAATGTAACGTGCACATGCATGTAGCAGTGAACCTGTGAGATCATCCACCTTGCCGGATCGGTAGGCGAATGACGAACGCTTCCCGTGTTACGACATTTCTATTCTAATTTACTTATCGTTTGGTGTTGGTCTACTTTTGGTGGGTTGGCAAGGTCGCTATCGGATTTTGTTTTCTTCTGTTGAGTTTTTGTGTGTCTCTGATTTGTATGTCCTGATATCTAGTATAGAGAAAAAAAGGTTCTCATCTGATTTATTATTTTGTCATCTATTTCATGCTAGGCATCGTTCCCAAGATCATTCCTAATTTTATTTGTCTCTGATGACTTTCTTATACCTCACCTTCAATTGTTATTGCTTCGATCTTTGTATCATCTTTGATGTCACCCCCAGAATTGCATGATTGCATTTCACTCTTGGCACTTACCGTTCTTTGACTGTTTCTCATGACATATTGTCTTTAATATTGATATCATCTTCAAAATGGGCTTCTGATATAACAATGACATTGGCGGGCTCTTTCATCGCGTTCATATGTTATTTTTAACTGAAGTGCAGTCGGAAGGCTGAGCATTAATCATCGATGGTTCAGAGAACTGATTCATAATCACATGTTGTGCTTAATTAGCGGATGTGTGCCAGAATGTTGATGAGCGCCAAATAATAAGGCAATATTACAGCGGATGGATTTGGATTTATTGTTTTGATATGGATACTATTTTTTGTTATTGTTTATTTATTTTTGGGTCATACCATTCTTATTTAAAATGGTGTGGTTAGGTCGCTAGCAAATATACACTTCTGGACACATCTATTGGCCCACCTTAGAGTTTAGGTTTCGATGGCCCCTACCGAAATATGATTGCTAGATTGAACAAAAACTGTTGATGCAGTTTTAAACCTGATACATTTTACCATCTTTTTCGATCGTACTGTTTTAAATTTGAATTCAGAATACCATACGACATGGAGCTACGCCTAACAAGTCGGATATGCGCCTTGTTAAAGGCAATTGATTTTTGAATAAAAAACATAAGCAACCCTCTCTTCAAAGCAGCATTGTGCGAAACGCTTTCCCTTACGTCGGTAGACCTTCTTCCTTCCATCATTGCCATGTAACACAATTTTAGACTCATCAGAAAAGAGTACACGGCTCCAATCTTGCTGTGTCCAATTTAAAATGTGCGAAATGAAGGTGCGCTGTTCGGTGGGCTCGCGTTAGTTTGGGCCCATTAGCTGGCTTGTGTGGTACCATATCGCGTACTTTTAACCTTCTCCGAACAGTTCGAGCGCTCACAGATACTCCGTGGAAGTCGCGAAGTTGGTTTTGTATCTCAATGGAGGTAAGGTGACGATTTCTCAAGCTGGTCGTCACGATGAATCGATCCTGCCTTTCAGTTGTGACCCGAGATCGTAGCCTTCCTTGGCGACGAACAAAGCCGCCAGTCTCTAGGTACCTCCGATAAACATTTCGGACCGCAGATCGACTTAAATTAAGTTGAGCACTCACGTTTCTTTGGCTGTGTCCGGCCTGAAGAAGTGCCACAGCTTGGGCGGCGACTTCAGGTGAAGTATCCATAGATTATTGATAGAACCTCACCTTAATGTTAAGAATAAGTAATGTTTGTTGCAAAACCAAAGATATCAATCACTTTTTCAAGAATTAAACCAATAAAACCAAGTTTTCTTAGTATTCGATTGTTTGATATCAACAAACAGGCTCCAAATTGTCTTTTGTTTCTTTAAATTCTGTGTTCGAAATTCAAAAAAAGACTATTGAATGAAATTGTGAATGTACCAGGTTCAAAACTGCATAAAAACTTTTTGCTCGACCTAATATAAAATTTTAGCTAGGACCAAACAAAACTAAAAATACAAGGTGGGCCAATAGATGTGTCCAGAAGTGTATTAACGTTCATGGGAGAAAGGTGATAGTGCACGCTATGAATATTGCGACATGACTTGGTGTTAGAACTTTACTAATATGGCTTAGTTTGTGTCTCTCATTTGTTAGAAAGCATAATAAAAAAATATTTTGCAACCTTCAAATAAAATTAATTCACTAATATAATAAAAAAAATTCGTCAACAGTGAATTCTTGTTTGAGAGCAATGTTCAACTGCACATATACCAGCGATCTTTGTTAAACATTCTTGCCAAACAAAATAAGCAGAATGATAGAATTTAATTAGTTTTGGCCATTCTGAACGTCATGACATTAGATGTGATCAGGTAAAAAAAAAATTCAATGCTAACCGAATGAATTCAAGCCCAAAGTTGCATCACTAGACGAAATAGATAAATCGTTAATCTTAAAACACTGGGCATCTCTTCGTGTTAAAAACGTTGGTAACTTTCGAGCTATTAAACCGTATCACATGAGTTTGGTTTATCTAGTATTTTGAAATTAAAACTGAAACACCAAATTTTTTTAACTCTTTTATTGTCCTGTAAAAAATTGTACAAAGAGTAGGACTGTCATTTATAATATATAGGCATAGGAATGGTTGCTGCTATTTTCCTCCCCCAATATGTGCAGTTTATGGATGTGGCCATTAACTCTGAAATAGGGAACATTGTGGAGTTTTTTCACAAATATGACGTAGCTATTAAAACTTGATTACTCAGTTTTGAGTGGAAGGGCGATTCATTTGAATTACTTCCCCGTCTGGCCGGAGCGTCGGCGCCGGCGCTCCCCAATTTTAAACGCTGCGCTACCCTCTGTCTCCTGGCCTGTAGCCAGCTCGTCTCCTAATAGATAACTTCATTCAAAGCTTACAAAGTTTCATTTTAAACTATCGTAAACTATATATTCTTTAAGAATGAACAATTGGATGGTTAGTGAGGAGGTACACTGTAATTTATTATTCTCCGCGGCACCCACTTTGTGTTTGCTACAAATCTTAAGCTGTGGTGATTTTTCCCGTTCTTTTCTTACATTTTCGCTTTGAATGCTTTTTGTTCTACATCTTCCTCGTCTACAACAATTAGCAAAACGATAAATAACGCTACATTTTGTTATTTCACTATTTTAAAATTGACAGCACTTAGCCAACTGCTCTCGTTTTTTGCTAAACTCTTTTCATCCATCTTTTAGCCGAGTTCTGTTTCCTCCAGTATCATTTGTTATAATTTCGTGGTTATCCTCATAAATTATACACATGCGCAATTTGCCTTCAAATATATCGGTCTCACCATCTCTTACAGCTGATTCGAGTCTGGTTCCATCGTCATCCGCCCCCGCGCTGATCCCGCTGACATCATAAGTTAATCGTGTATAAGATACACGGAAAATGTTAGAAAATTCGAGGTCGATGCACGACTCGTTATTTTCCTTCGTCTCATATCTATTATTGCATGTTTTACCTATCGTAAGATATTTCTAGCTGTGCTGTGTCTGTTTGTCTTCGTCGTCTAGTATTAATTGGTCTTTGTCTGAGGAATTTGTCTTGCGATAAGTTTTTATTTCTTCTTAGATAACGTATGAACGTGGGTTAGAGAATGTGTTTACCTCGGATTTTATTATTTACACTGAAATGCCACAGAGTTGCTTTATTAGGCTTTTTGTTTCGTTCTTTTCGGACTGGCTTATTTTAACATAACATGAATCATTTTAAAAACTGATTCTGTTTCAGATTTGCTTTCTAGAATATCCAGTGAGCGACAATGCTGTCAGTTTAACAGTAAAGCTTTTAATACTATTAGCTAAGCATTGTAGTTAATAACGGGGGCGAGTATATTAGTGCCAAAATCCAGCACAAGCTGTGGCACATTGTGGTTGGTTAGTTCTATTTCAGTAGATTTGACACAGGAATGTGGGTTGTAGACTTAATTATAACGGAAACATTAACGTAGTTAACAATTGTTGCCAGAAAGAAAAATATTTTCCAAAAATGTATTGCCATCATTAAAGATACAGTTACTAATTGGGTAGCACTAGAAATTACTAATGATAGTGGTATATTACGGTTAAACCAGTGTTTTTATTTTTGCCAAATGACTGATCATTAGTCATAACGCTAAAACGAAAACTATTTCCGTTTCGAACCCGATCCGTCTAATCTTTCATACATTCACTTGACCAACCATTTAGAAGAATCTAACTTTTATTTTACTAATATAAAAGCTGAAGTTTCGATGAATAGATGCATGGATGTTGTTATTCTATCACGTAAGAACTGTTGAACGGATCTTGAAGTTATTTAGATCTGGGATAAAGTTCTAGCCGGAGATAACATCTGGATCAGCATTTATCCCGGTATTAAGAAGCCGCGAGATAATTTTACGGGTAGACTCAGACAAAGCCGTTGGAAACATCTAGTGGATATTATAAATGCAAAAGTTTATGAGAACAGATGTATGGATGGATGTTTTAAATCAGTCCTTCAAAAACTAAACTACACAATGGATTTAAATTAATTTTGGTACACAGATAGTCAACGAGTATCACCTGGATTAACACAAATAGAATACTTTTATTCTGGGAGTACTGAACTTGTAGTGGACAAAAACGCGAATCATATTTAGCTAGTTAAGCTATAAATGTTGAAAATCCTGGGATCCTTTCGAAGAGAGAAAGCTTTTGTGGCTTCTGTGAGAGGGATTGGGCCGTAATCCACCACGCGAGATTTTATGTCTATTGGGCACAGACAAGGACGCGTCCTTTAGAAAATACCACTATAAAGTTCATTTGATATAGGTATGTAACAAGTCACTTTTGTTTCTAGGACATGTTTAGAGATTTTGACATACATGTTATGAATGTCGTAACTGCTATAAAGCTGATGAGGCTTTTAAAGATGTGATTTCGGACTGCAAGAAATGAGTTGCTCGCCGTCAGACCAAGGACCATGTCCAGGTCAACGGAGCCTGTCGTGTTCCACGTGCGCCTCAAATAGCTGTCAGTCCCTCAAGATTGCCCCCATAGAGGGCTAAACGCCTGCCGGTGTCGCGCGAGTGTCTTAAAACATTACCGTAACCCTGGAACGTAAAGAGCAATTGAAGGACCACCGTGGATTTTAGTCAGTGCGAGACTGACAGTCACTCCCGCCCTACCAGGGTCAGGACTCCTTTAACAAATTTTACCACCTTAAAAAGGACATGTCTAGAGATTTCGGCATGTATGTTATGAATGCCGTAAACGCTATAAAACAGCTGAGGCATTTCAAGATTTGGGCAATGTTTGAGTTTCATCTGTCAGGTGTTGCTATTTCCGACTGACCTAAATGCTATTCTATGAATGAGACTTCTGAGAACCTCTCAGTGTTCATCTTGAGTGTTCGAAGAATTTGCCAAAAGATTTGTAAGGTCATGTGTCTGGCAAAGGTATGTTTTGTTAAGGTGAGCATTGATTGAAAGCATTTGTGTGTAATGTTAAATGTAGCAGCTCGGTTGCTTCTACTCTTCGAATTTATTTATTTGTTTGAGAATATTATGTGTAAATCTTCTACAGTCACGAGCAATAGTATGTATACACTAAGCAGTATTCAAAAGCGATGTTCTGCTACCATATTGATTAAACTTTTGCCTTTTCATTAAACTTTTATTCTGGAAGCCATTCTATTACGAAATAGGTCTCATTTCAAAGTGGAAACCAGTATTTCACGACTAAATTGCGTTTGAATTTTGTTGAGTGTATACATGTTATTGCTCGTGACTGTACTCTTATTATAAGTTGCTAAAAAAATAAAATACGAAGGTTTCCATACTCACACGGATGTTTGTGAGTTTGTTTTTTACTCTTTTACGCAAAAACTACTGAACGGAATTGGATGATAAAGATAGTTTATAACTTGGATAAACACATAGGATAGTTTTTATCCCGATTTTATGTTCCCGTGCGATAATCTTTGAGTTTTGGCGGGCGTTATCGCTGGAAACAGCTTGCAACTAGACGTGAAAGTTTTTGAGGATGTATGGATGTTTCTTACTTTTTTACACAAAAACTACTGTACGAATTTGGATGAAATTTAGTACATAGACAGTATACAACCTGAATTAACACATAGGATACCTTTTATCCTTGTATTACGTTTCCGTGGGTAATTTTCTAGTTACACGTGGCCTAAGCTAACTAGAACATAACGCTTATAAAGTGCTCACAGCCGATTTAAAATCTCGTTCCAAATATTATTAAATGTAAATGCAGCTAGCCCTTAACTAGACGTGATACAATTAGAAGCCTATTATTCAAATTGTGACGCTAAGGTGAGGTGAGCGCTGTAAATATATGACATGGCGCTTGAAACCGCCTACAAAATATTCGGTAATTGAATGCAACAGGGGAATGTTACGCCTACGGGTTTCAACCCACAATCTTCTAGAAACTAGCATTTTTTTATTCTCGGGCAATAATACCTATGTTGTAGATTACTGCTTCCTCTAGAAATGTAAATATTTTGTGTTGAAGAGTTTACATGCAATGAGACCTGTGTACTCATGAATAACCCAACTTCCACTTAAAAATCATATATTTACGCTAAGACTTCACACATTTTAGTATTTTTGTATTATCCCGATTTATGAGCAGTTTACAGTAACATTAATAACGTGTAATAAACAATTTTAAACCCTCGTAGTACATTCCGCTAATTTTAGTTAATTATAATAGTAAATCGATTGAGTATTTGAAACTATTGACCCATAATTCCAAAATACAAAAATCTTTATTTTACACACAATTCGTTTAATTTTCAGAGAATGGTTAAATTCTTTTTTTATACTGCTGAAATCAGTAAATAATATTATGATCATTGAATTAACTAATTAGTGACGTCACATTTTGCTTTTGCCATACGAAATCTACGGGAGAGTCGCGTTTTGACAGCTCATAAAAAGTATATCAATTGATTGGTGGTTCAAATACCCAACTGCCTTTCATGTTTAAGGACTGAACAAGGTATAAATCTCAAAGATATAGTCCTGTAGGCGTTAACAACTGCGCTGCTCCAATAAATAATTACAGCCACTACTCGTAAAATATATACGTTTTTGCCGTAAACTATGAAATCGGGTTTACAGTACAATCATTAAGTTAATAGTAATGGCGTGGTATACCAAAACTGAGCTCATGAAAAATCAATGAGATACATTATTTTATGGGGATTTCTATTAAATCATGCTTTTACTATAACTTCCAGGTTTAATTTATACCTACAAAAAGTCGCGGTAATATCTACTCCGAAGGGCAATTGAAGGAAAGTTGTAGTTACTAGACAGTATGAGTCTCCTGCGTGGAGAGGACTTTCAGACAACTATTTAAGTTTTATCGAAGAAAAGGGATAACTAAAGCGGTATAGGAGTAGTATCAGTTATTTGAGGAACTTGAAAAAGTGACGTGATAAAAGCAATAAACATACCTACTAGAAAAGAAATAGATTTATTCGAATGCAAACATACACAACAATCGTACTTGAAAATTCAAGTCATTATAAAAAAAAAAAACAGAATAATAAGAAAATTGGCTGAGCAGAGCATGTTTAGTGTCTACACCGAAAGAAAAAAATTATAGCATAGCCAAAGTATGAAGCTTTAACACTATTCAGAAATGTAAAACGCTTTGATTACACTACAAAACTTAAATAACATACTAATGAGTGGGTCCTGCATCGCACGGTGCCTCCTATCGAGTCCGAAATTAATCTACCTTACAAACTGGAAGTAACCATACATCATTCTCAAAATATCATTGATATTTTCAGGGGGTTCGGAGATCAGGGCGAACGAATAGTGACACGTTAAAATGTAGCTAATGCTGATATCTCCTACCTAATTACTATATAAAACAGCATATTAACATTAAAAGTTATAGCCACAATCAAAATAAACTCATCACCAATAATATTTGATCACCTCATTAGGAAATCCACGCATCCCGCCGTCTAGCGCACATTCCTTCAAACGATTACAACATCTAAAACAAACGTTAGAGAGCATAAATTCGTTTGCATACGACATCATAATCCCATTGCACACGTTCAGTCGAATTTGTATCTACTTAAAGACGTGGATGTTTTATAAATAAAGTTATTTATATAGAAAAGTACCGTCAGCAACGACGCCTACGTCTGTTGTGCTATTTTTAAGAATTACTATAATGTTGGTATCGGAGTCGCGTTCTCGTAGCTTTGTTTAATGATGTTCAGCTGGTTTTATTATTATTTTTGTGGTTTTTATCGTGGGTGCCATTTTCAGTTGTCACCGCCTTAAGAAGCCATGAGGGAATTCTTTTTCTTTCTTCTAAATTCTAGGTTGATTTCGTGTCTTCAGTATTTCACTAATCACTCATTCATGGGCTCGCTCTTCCTCGTTTCCAAATATGGGTCGTTTATACATATAGGTAAATTATTATCTTTCAAATACTAGGATTTTGATCACAACATTTTTTGACGTATTTTCTTCGTTTGAGTCAATCAAACGAAGAAAAATACCGACTTCAAAACAAATACAAAAAAGTTTAAAATAACTTTTCTTTCCGAAGTCGGTGGCAATAGTCAATGACACAACAAAACAAAGCCACCGACTTCCGAAAGAAAAGTTATTTTAAACTTTTTTGTATTTGTTTTGAAGTCGGTATTTTTTTTTTAAGTTTTTATTTTACCCTTTTTAGTTTATTTATTACATATTCAACCCAAATTCTTGTAAAATACAAAATTTTCTTACATATGCACTAATCTTGTCATCCGTCACATCATAAAAAAAATCCATATCTCTAAAACTACTGAACCGATTTTGATGAAACTTGCAGTGTACCCTAAGTTGAACAATACCTAGTACAACAAAAAAAGAATTACTTAAATCGAACTTATAGTTCCGGAGATATGCGTACACAAACATAAAAACATACATACATACATACATACACTTATGAAATTTGGCACATTTGTTCAGACGCTGATATAGACTAACATATATGAAAACTGGGCAGTTCTGATAATATTACATACATACGGGTCGAATTGATAACCTCCTTTTTTTTGAAGTCGGTAAAAATATGCACAATTGATGACTTTGCATACTATAAATAAACACTAATTGTGGTGTCAACATTTTAATTAATGAATGTTTGAAAGTTGTCTATAATTTCAGTTTATTTCCACTGTTTAGTAATAAACCTCTAAAAATAAATTAGGATGTCTATTGTCTACATCTTTCAGAATATCACCAGCATTAATTTAACTTTTCCGTACTAACATTATAAAGATGAAAGTATCGTATTATGTATGACTGAGACTGTCATTCTTTTTGTCTTTTTAGAATATAACTTTTAAATTTACTCGAAGTAGACATGAAATAAATGCATTGAAATTGATTTTAAATTGTTCGTATTGCGGCGCGGGTCAACGATTAGCCCACTGAGCATATAAAGGAGGAGAGATCCTTTATCTGTTCTGTGGATTAGCCGGATCGTCGTTGTGAGACGTTCTAAAATATGACGGCCCACGTCCCTCATTGTGAGATTGATAGAATTTCCAATTCGCTAAAAAACTGTTTCACGCGTTCAGGTTGACGGAGCCCCGTTGTTCGCGGCCCCCCGTGGCAGCCCCTATTTCCGCTTCCTAACAAAACCGAACCTCGGGGTGCACAAAACTTGGGTCAGCGAGGAAACGGCTAGCCGTAATGTAATACGGTGATTAATACAAACCGCTTGCGACAAACAGACCAGATAAATATAAATGGAATCTTGAAATAGAAATCCCGATCTAAATCTAGTTATGCAAATCTCAATTTGCGTAAATCGTGCACAGTACTTTTTGCCCTTGCATCTCACGGTGACCTCATCTTAAGCATATTCAAATGGCTTCTGAGAATCTGTCTTCTGTCACCATTATTTATTTACCTATCGATTTGTGCTGTATTTGTAGATACCTATTAAATATAAATTGGACCAGATTTCATATCTATGTGATCATTGTTTAGGTCTTATTTTTTGAGGAAAGAAAAATTCAGTTGCGAGCGGGGCTTGATTCTCCGTCTTCTAGGTAAGTTACTCCCGACGCCTTACGCAGCTAAATTTTTCTTTCCTCAAAAAATCTTTACGACAACGCGATGCAGGCGTTATTGCGTATTAATATATAAGTTTAGGTAATATTTATTTCATCGTCATCTTTATGATCTTATCTATAGTTGGGATTCGCAGGGTATTTTGTCTTTCATCGACTTCCATCAGCTATCGTGTCTATCTGCTGAATTTATGCAGTGTATCTATTATTAGGTATTATTTTATAGTCAGCATTTATTATTATTATTCTGATAGGCCTGTTGGTCTAGTGGTTAGTGACCCTGACTGCTATGCCGGAGGTCGTGGGTTCGATTTCCACCCAGGACAAATGTTTGTGTGATGAGCACGATCATTTGTTCTGTGTCTGGGTGTAATTTATGTATAATATGTATGTATTTAGAAATATATAAGTATGTTTATCAGTTGTCTAGTACCCATAACACAAGCTCTGATTAGCTTGGGACTAGATGGCGTTATGTTCTGTGATAGTTGTGGAATATTATTATTAAACAACCACGTTAAGATTACACATGAACATGTCATTCACCTCTATCTGTCAACTGTCACTTGAAAGTTACGTTGAGCAAAATATACTTTGTGTAAACCATTCCTTTTTAATATTTATAATGTTGTTAATTTAAGTACTAGAAGAGCGTCCATGATACACAATATGGCGCCAAAACACCTTTACCGTTAATGTTATCGCATACCTACTTCGATCAATAATAGAATTGATCGAAGCATACCTACTACTAATTATTAGTGTTCCTTATTCGTCTATCTATCTATCTATCTACCTACAGTAGAGTGAAACTATCTCCCAATGTCTGAACAAGTCTCTGAACTACTTTCATTTAGCTCAATAAACTTTCTCCTAGGCTTTGTCTGTGAGTAAATATGTACGTACCTAAAGCGTTTTGCGTAGTAATCATGAGTAGAGCTTTTTGTTAGTTTCTTGTAGTGATTAAACATGACTAGGTAGTAACATAACATCACGCTGTTATCCCCGAAAAGTTAGGCAGAGGTTGTAATCTACATTTCGCTAGCTATGTTTTTAAGTCCCGTGTAATAAGGGCCTATTGCCTTCAAACCGGGCACAAACCCAGACTCCGCGACTGCTACTGAGCAGTTCTTGGTGGAAAAATACAATAACACTTAGCTCGATCTGGGAATAGAATCCGGGACTTCTTGTTCAGCAGTCGTACTTGCGACTACTAGACCAACGAGGCAAATAATGATTGGGAATTGAAAAAAAAAGTTGAACATGAACAATGCAGTCTTGTTTTGTTTAAATTAGGAATGATAAGTGGTGATAGTGTGATTTCATCACGAATATTTTGGGACTAGCTTGTAACGTTCACATCTTTGCATAAGGAGGTTCTTCTTCACCGTAAAGAATGAATTTTAAAGGTGAAGTGAAAGGATTTCAAAATTGCTCATGTACGAGTAAGTTGTCTGTAAACGAAATTAATGATTTTTCATTTTGAATTAATTTGTTTATGTGAAAAAATATCCCCGAAGCTGGTGTAAGACACAATCGTTAAATGGTAGTTTACGTATATTTTTTGGTTGGTAAAATCATCAAATGAATCATCCTGACTAAAATCCAACAGTGTGCCTTTAATTACCCTTTACGCT
Source organism: Agrotis exclamationis (assembly GCA_950005045.1). NCBI lineage: Eukaryota > Metazoa > Arthropoda > Insecta > Lepidoptera > Noctuidae > Agrotis > Agrotis exclamationis. Next base: position 2,630,199 of record OX465422.1, on the reverse strand, counting down.
CCAGGGTAACGGTTAACCATTTGAACCGTTTTGTGACCCCAACAGGCATTTGGCCCTCTATGGGGGGCCGTCACATTAAAACTGTAGATGCGTTTACACTAGGGCCACACTAATGAGCCGTTAATTATTGCGTATTGGACGTTTAAAGACTATTTTATCGCAAAAATCAACGGGAAATGCCGTTAGTATGCCTCGGCTATAAAAATGATTACGGTAGACGTGGAAAACAGTGAACTTGGCAACATAAATATTTCAATGATGAGACAATGCTGAAACATTGTAGGTATTCCAGATATTTTTAAAGGGTTTTACATAAAGAAACTCTTGTTTATTTGCTTTTATTATCATATGTTCAGTTCTTTACGTGTTCTTTATTTTGACACGCTAGGATATCGTAAAGCAAGAGAAACAATAAACTCAGTGTTAAAAATCCCGTCATTTCTCAAGTATTAATAGTCAGACGCCTACGTCTGCCTACGACCAACACACTAACCCATTTCTCATGGCCCAATCTTACAAGTTGTGTATGTTAGTTAGACTTTTTTCTTTTATTTTCATTACTGAGAATTTCTTGAAAGGTTTTATCCTTGGCTTACTTTTAAGTCCTTGTGACGTAGGTGATGGCTTAGAGGTAACTTTCAACTTGTTTGAGCAACGATCAAGTTACACCTATGATGAAGAATTTTTATTGGATTGGTTCTGTGAATTTTGTTACATTTTAATAGGAGGAGACTGTAATTCTTGGACAGTTAAGTACATATTTTGCAGTCCGTATATACCTATAATATTCCCACTGCTCAGATAGAGGTCTCCTATCTCACAGAAGAGAGCATTAATTCACCACGCGGAGCCAGTTCGCATTTTTTTATTGAAGAATCCCACCGCACTATTCCCCAACCACTGCAACTCCTGAAAACCAGAATTAACAGTGGCAACAACCAGAAAAGCGCCGAGACAATGAAGCTCGACGAGTCCCAAAGAAGCCAGAGCCAGTGCGGGTTGATAGACTTCTATGTACTCAACATGCCTTTTATTTTGGAGCTTGGACACAAAGTAATGAGCCTGGCCGGTTAACCACTTACCACTGGGCCACCACCTGCTCCAAATCGGTTTTTTGACGAAATGCTGTTCTAGCTCTTTGCCTTTCTTATTTACATTGAATTATTTCCGTCTTACAACTCGCAAACTGATGGCGGGTGCGTCTCATTTCATATAAAGTTATTTGATATATTTTCATTTCAATAACGTTCACATGATATAATCAACGTGAGAAATACCAACGATTGATATAATTTCTTTACACATAATGTTTGTGTTACTCTAAAACTCATTTCACATAATTTTATTTGATATAACGTTTATTTAAGCGAAAATCATTATGATAACGTTTGAAACATAATTATAATTTAACGTTTAGTATCTTGGGACATCCCGACACGGACAGGTTAGGTTCGAAGGGGGTGGCGGGGTCTGAAAGACCCCGCCATCCCCTTCGTGTTAGGTTACTTTAAACCTATTGCACGCAGAAATAGGAGCCCCGAGAAGCGGGGCTCCGTCGAGCCAGCATGACAGGTAGTAATCAGTTATCGTTTATTATATTAAGAGATCGTTATATCAAATAAAATTATACATTCAGTTGTTATCTCTTGTAAATATTAGAGATTTTGTAGTTATATCATATATTACTTACCCACTGATGGCAGCATTAGGGGTATACCGTATGCCTTACTCTTCGGGATGACAGTTGATGGTATTAGGAACAGCCCAGGGACTGACATCAAATCATTCTCGTTTGTGTTTGTTCGTGAAACGCCCGGCCTCAACCTTACTTCACGGACGAAAATAACCCATCACACGTCCGCAACTAATCTGTCGCTAATTCTTTGGTTTAGACTTGCCAAATGTATTAATAGAGCGATAACCTGCCTGTCGAACCACCTGATCGGTTCACTTTCTGTCTTCCGAGACTGGGGATCAAGAAATATGTGTTCTACACATTTCAAAAGTCTTTTATCGGCTAAGTGATTTTCAGCCTAATTTTATTTGATTTTATTTTTCGTCACCTCGCGTCGGTGACGCAATCATGTTCACACGAATTTATGAACAGTCAAATGTTACGTATTTAAACACTGTTTTAAACTTTCACGGTTTGTCTCTAAATTTAAACTGTCACTTACGGGATATCTTCCGTGATTGATCGGGAACTCAAACAAAAAAAAATATAATCACGGAAGATATCCCGTAAGTGACATTTTAAATAACGTATTTATACATAAAGTTGAGCAAAAACTTGTGATGAGCATTATTGCGAATGTTACATTACAGGAAAACAAACGAGAGCGTTTTAGCGAGCATTCTAACGAGCGTTCTGGCGAGCTTTTTGCTGAGCCGACTATCAAGTCTGACATATTTTATTCATGAAGAAACAATTTTTGACGACCACCGTTTACAGCGTTTGGAAACATCGTGAAAATGTTCGTAGTGATGTTTGCATCTATGTATGCTTAGTTCTGCTTGTTGTTCAGTTCGACAAAATTATAAACCGCAAATACTCGATGTTCTGTTACAAGTGAATGCTCAAATCTGTCAGCACCTTATGCCGAACAGAAAATGATGGCTAACTTAATCTCCTAAAATGGAATTTTGGTTGTATTTCATCATCATCATCTCAGCCATAGGACGTCCACTGCTGAACATAGGCCTCCCCTTTAGATCTCCACATATACCGGTTGGAAGCGACCTGCTTCCAGCGTCTTCCGGCGACCTTTATAAGGTCGTCCGTCCATCTCGTTGGTGGACGTCCTACGCTGAGCTTGCTAGTCCGCGGTCTCCAATCTAGCACTTTTCGACCCCAACGGCCATCTGCTTGTTGTATTAAATACGTGGATATTACAAAGAAGTCAGTATTCCTAGTTTAGAGTCTTTTTTCCATGTCTGTCTCGGAAAATTGTTTTGGCAAGGATATCGGAAGTTGGGTAAAAGCATTCGCTCTTATATTTACCATGGTGTGCTTTGGGTAAACATAAAAGCATATTATGAGTTGCAAACTATATCATTTCTTTAAGTGGTTCGACAATAGTTGTCTTCGAAACGAAAACTTTTACGAAATATTTGTATTTTTTGAGTCCTTTGACCATGCAGTAGACGTAGTAAAAGTGGTTGAATAAAACGCAGTGTGTTATTGTGCAATGAAATTTTATTTCATGCGAATCGATTTTTTTTCGAAAAAATATTTTTGAATGAGCAAGTGCTGCTACGTTCTTTTTATTATGTAGATGCTAAATGAATGAAGTCATGAAAGAGGCTAATATGTACAATAGATTTGAGACTAAACACACAAGAGTATCTGCCCAACAGGTTGAAAGCTTTATAATGGGCGCATGTTATTCATGAACATTATTCTTGCCAGAGCAGTGGATTACACACCTGGGGCCTTACCACATGCTCTTAACGCGATCCAGTTTATGACCTAAACTGAACTGTTCTTCTAATTCGTACCTTGACACCAGCTTAACGTTCAATCTAGTAGGCCATGCCATCTGACAGCGATTGTGCCAAACTGAGTCGCAAGTTTTGGTTTCATTCATTCAATTTTGTACTGGTTTGTACCATACCATATTACATTTGATAATTTGATTTTCATATTTCGCGCGTAAGTTGAGGCAAATGCTTGACGCCATTTTGATAACGTCAGAATCAGTTTGCTGTTGGTTTGCTGTGCTTATCGATTATCATTGACAGTCAGCTGTTAACAAGATGCAATGACGCAATATCATGGAGGCTACTGTTTTTTTTTTTGGAATGTTTTTGGCATGGCTTCGAGGCCTTGGCTACCGTTTCGTTTAGTAACAGCACGAATGGGGAAGGCCGGTCAAAACTAATTGTAGATGGCGCCACCATAGGTAAGTCCTAATCCGACCAATGGGGTAGTACTATTTTGAAGTACCTATAAGATTTGAGCCAATGACGATGCTTGGAACAAGCTATGCTAGCGCCATTAGTTCCCCAGTTGCCATCCCCATTAAAAAAACGAAAACTTCGAAAAATGAATTTTAAAATAAACACATTTTATGTACGGAAACTAACATTTTCCGACTTCTTCTTGCCTAAAGTATCGCATTTATATATTTAATTTTTTTTTCTTAAACAGTAAAATACCCTATTTTGCCCATGTTTTTCCCGCGTTTTTTATACACTCACTTTTCCCCACGTTTTGAGTGGTCCCTTTCTCAGCCCCGTAGGGTTATTTTCTTATTTTTAGGACATTTAAAAACGTGGGTCTTTAGATTTTTTTGAAATCTATTCTACTTTGGTACGTTCGAAATAAAAACCTAGTAGGTATTATTGTACGTCGAATTTTTTTTTCGTATTATTAATAGCAAAAGGTAAATAAATATGTTCTGTAACAAAATAGTATATTTCATTACAAGTGCGGAAAGGCTGTCATTGCAAAAAGTTCCGACAAATGTCTACCCGAGCCGAAGGCGAGGGTTGACTGTCGGAACAAGTTGCAATGACGGTTCCGCACGTGTACTGAACGACTATTTTTAATACAGTTGCGAAAAAATGAAGCAATTTAATAAACAATAAAATAAAAACATAATAAACTAAACTCGCAAAGAAGCTGGGAAATGACGCCAACCGTAGAATATAAGCAGAGTTTTTTTTTCTTCACCCATTTTGGTAGGCAAAGGGAACGCCCATACAGCTTAGTCTTTAGTAGATTTTTTTTATTGATATGAAATGAAAATGAGATTCCTAACCTAACTCGTTCAATTAAATCATTAAATCTGACATTGAAATAAATTAGTAGTTTCTTTTTAGAAATATACGTGTAAATGAAGCAAACCTTCATCGAATCTTTTTATTTTTTTTATTGCTCTATGAAGAGTGACATTGACGAACACGTTCATGTCATTTGAAAAAGTCTGTCTCATATAATATTATTAGTAATTTTTACGTAGTACATATTGTGAAACAAATAGCTTTTAAATGTTGTTTCTCTAATAAAGTAGAGCAACACCAATAAATTCAGCTATTTTATTTCCGTCCGTCATAAAGAAATGACATTATAAAACAACATTTTTTTTAGCTATATTGCTAAAACATCAATAAGGAAAAACTAAGATTCCAATTTGAAGTAAAGGCTACTGAAGACCCAAAAACCAATGTTATATGCATAACAACATTGACGGATACAAACCAAAAAACCTATTTAATATCAGAAAGATGGCAATCAATAAAGTCACATGACGAAGTTACAAAAACTGAAACTTATCAAAAGGTAAAAAATTCGCTGAAAAGAAGATATGAAAAGAGACTTTAGATCTCATTAACTCCAAAAATAAGAAATGTGTATATTGATGAAGATGGGAACATTCAATTTATGGGTTATTTCCTAGAAGAGATTGTTTCAGAGGCCGACAACGTGACTCCCTCTGGTGGTATTACGGAAGAAACTTTGACAAGACTGTTAGAAAATATTACAGAAAATGAAAATACATAAAGAAATAACATTATATACGTTTTTGTTTGAATCACAAAAACTCTTTAATAAAAACTTCATGGTTGGTTTTTCTTTTTAGTAGACATTATTTTGACAGTTGGGAAAGAGAACGCACTAGTGCGGGAAAGGTAAAAAAAAGCACTAGTGTGTAATAGCCCACTTCCCGAACGCCATACGTCCCTGCAATATGCCACTTTTTGAGCAACTGTATTAAAAAATTACTTTAAAAATATTAGTTAACGTATTTAAAAAAAAACAACTGCAAGCCTACCATGAACCCACCCGCGGTGGTGGACGCCCACGGCGACGGACGTCGGTCGCAAGACGATCTCCGGCCACCGCCCGTAGGCGCGGGCATGCGGGCGGCGAGCAAAGGGCAACTCGCTGCCCGACCATGGACCATGCCCGGGTCGACGGCGCGTTGTGTTCCACGCACGCCTCAAAGAGCGTCAGCATGATGACGGGGCCCCCCTCTAGAGGGCCAAAGCCTACCGGGGTCGCGGGACTTATCTCATTACCGTGACCCCGGAACATAAAGGGTTACTGAAGGACACCGTGGGATTTTAGTCAGTACAAGTCTGACAGTCCCTCCCACCCTGCCCGGGGTGGCAGGACTCATTTGATGATTTTACCACGCAAAAAAAAGCCTGCCATGAAGTAATTAAAAATGATTAAAAAGCAAGACATTTCAGTTTGAGTTCATAAACTGCATCGCTGAAAGTAGTACCCTGACGTCCAATATTCTCAGCGATATTTCGATTGTTATAAGTGAATGAAAGATCGCAATTTGTAGCTGAAACGTTTTAAGTGAGAAAGAGACAACGCTATTATTACATAGCGTTGTCTCTTTTTCACCAAAAACGTTACAAATGACTTTGACAGACTTTGTTTCTTTGGATAGCCTAGGTAGCGCCTAATGAATTCGGCATCATCGATATTGAAGGGGTCCAACTGACCGCCAAACTGGAGCCTCTTACGTTCAAAAACTCAATAAAAATAAATCATTAGACTATTAGAGAAAACCAAATGCGGTTGAAAAAATGTATGTAGGATAGGTATTATAACTTTAAAAGAAAGATTAAAGTACACTTACGTTGGTTTTTGTAAAAAATCCTCTAAAAAACTTGATATTCATCAATAATTCACTAAACGTTTCAGTTATGTTAAAGAAATAGTAACTTTTATTGGATTGCTTATTTTGACAGTTTGGGCGTTTCAGTTGAGTTGCTATGCGACGTCAAGGTACCAAATCAGTACAAAATTGAATGAATGAAACCAAAACTTGCGACTCAGTTTGGCACAATCGCTGTCAGATGGCATGGTCAATTTGATATAACTAGCGTTGTCTCTTTTTCACCAAAACATTTCAGCTACAAATTGCGATCTTTCATTCACTTTTAACAATCCAATGTCGCTGAGCGTATTGGACGTCAGGGTACGACTTTCAGCGATGTAGTTTATGAACTCAAACTGAAATGTCTTGCTTTTTAATCGTTTTTAATTAGTTCATGGTAGGCTTGCTGTCATCCGTAATGCTGTAATAAATCAAAACAACTACATTTATATTATGTAGGACTTACATATAAAATGTACTGTAAGGACTAAGGTGTACTGTATCTCGATTTTTATTAAGAGTGAAGTCATCAAATGAGTCCACCCGTCCTGGTTAGAGCAGAAGGAACAGTTAGATTCTTATTGACTAAAAATCCCACGAGTATCAAAATTTGTCTTTAGTGATTCTGTCAAAGATCTGTGATAACAAATATACAAAAAAAAAATTGGACCAGAACCTCGCCACATATTACCGTGCCCTCGCCATAATAGATAGAATATAGCATAGTCTAAAATTGCTAATTCTGGCGCTATTTACAATGACAACAAAATTTTGACAGCAATTTGAGTTAAAAATATGAGCGAAAATGTGTTTCAGTTAAACTCAGCTAAATTTGTGAAGTATCTCCTGATCATCTTAGAAACATACAGATGTCAATAACCACAATACTGTCGTGTGGAGGTCAATGTCCCTGTTCTCAGTTATTCTAAAATAGCACTTCCATAGGAAACTTCGTTAGAATGCGGTCATAGTGATGACTGACGGGCGACGGCGACGGTCAAAACTCTTCGACCGTTTTATTACATTTCTGGCGATGAATGGAGAAAACTTGAATATGCACCCAAGATTGAGATTGAGATTATTTGAACCCGAAACGAAGTGAGAGTATCAATGGATAAACTTTTATTATTTATCAATGTAAAAATTAATATCAAGATCAAAATATTATAAATAGTCTAATGCAATGAAACCATATTCGTAAGTATTCGTGGAATGAATTTTATATTAGTCGGATTTAGCAGACTAAGATTTTTTTTTTAATACATTCATCTCCACACATGTTGGGACTCAACAAAAGGTCCATATAAATCCGACCACCATAAACTTCGTTCCAGAAACTTCTGAGTATTTATTCTGCTGCACCACTCCGAAGTAGCTTTTTGTAATTTTTTAAGGCTGTTACTTTCTACAGCTTTTTAGTAAATCTATTTCTGTGCTTACAGCGAGCACTCAGCATGATGTCCTTTTAGTCCATTAAATCAATTCCTTACAGCACCGGCAGCCTGTCCGGCTTTCTCTCGGAGGACGACGTCGCCGTGGGCGACATCACGGTGCGCGACATGAACTCTGGACTCATGGCCGGCCTCGCCTTCGTGGCCGCTAATTTCGACGGCATCCTCGGCATAGCGTTTAGCAGCATCTCCATGGACTACTAGAAGGTGGTGCAATGCGACAGTCTTTCCTATAGGTATCTTTGGTCTAGAAAAACCAAACACTTATAGAATAAATAACCAATCTTCTGGGACATCTGGCAGGGAATTGGCAAGTAAATCCACCATGCAGGGCCAATGCTAGATAAGATGGCAGACTTCGGTAGTCCTCGGAAATGCCGGTTTCCTGTAGGTGCTTTTCACCGATTTGTTTCCAAAAGGAAACAAATAAGGAGATTATTATGTAAATATGTATCTTGTAAGAATAAGTGGACTTACCTTTATTGTATCTTTACAACCTTTATTTTAGTGGACTAAAGACGAACATCTCTTTGTAGTGGATTAACTTTTATTTGATCTTTACAAGTTATCTATCTATATTTATACTAGCACTCCGCCCGCGACTTCGTCTGCGCGTGTTTCTAACTTCAAACTCAGTGAATTTGATACCCGGTCACCCTTTATAAGGAAACTTTTGGAAAATCTGTAAATGGTCTAGTAGTTCGAAGCCTATTCAATACAAATATTAGTATAGACAAACTGATTTTCCGATGTTCACCCTGCTAGGGGTTGATTTTTGAAATATAAATAAATACGCATCCTTTTGCCCAGTTTTCAGTTAATCGAAGCAAGCAATAAAATCCTTCCCTTAAAACTTGAATACCCCTTTTCACCAACTTAGGGGGTTATTTTCGAAAAACCTAAAAACACGTATTTGATTTTTTTTGGTCTAATTTCTATAAACTGAGTTTCAAATGTATCGTTTAGCGCGTTATGATTTTCCCATACAAACCACAGCATCGTCTAGATTACCAATGGAGGGTAGTTTTAAAAAACTAATAATGCCCGTTCTTTTAATTTACTTATACTCATATTCGTACCAAGTTTCAAGTTTATAAACCTAAGGGATAAGATTTTACATCCAACGGTTTTCACCCCTTTTCACCCCCTTTTAGGTGGTTTTTCGCAAAATCCCTTCTTAGTGCTCACCTACATAATACATTGCAACTACCGACCAAAATTCAGGTTATATACTTTTAGCGGTTAAAGATCCTCCCCTTTAAACTTGAATACCCCTTTTCACTAACTTAGGGGGTGATTTTCGAAAAATCCAGAAACACGTGTTTAATTATTTCTGATCTAGTTTATAAATACTGATTTTTACATTGATCAACTCACGCGTTATGATTTTTCCATACGAACTTTAACAATGCCTAGATTAGCAATGGAGGGTAGTTCAAGAAAAATAATAGAGCCAATCTTTTTTATTTACTTTTTTTCTTATTTGTGGCAAGTTTCAAATTTATAAACCCAAGGAATAAGATTTTTCATACAAACGTTTTTACCCCTTTTCACCCCCTTAGAGGAGGATTTTGCGAAAATCCCATCTTATTGCTTCCCTACACGGTAGACTGCAACTGCTGTCCCAAATTCAAGTTACTGCGTTTAGTGGTTTCGGCTGTAGTAGAGTCTTAATAAAAAACCCTGTTCTTTTATATATATAGATAAAAGCAAAAGGTCACTCACTCATAGGACACGGGATTTTACGAAATTTCACCTCTAAAGGGTTGTTTTTGGGGTTGATAGTTTGCATGAGACTTTGTTACTACAAGTACTGGGAGTATCAAATTTTGCATCGGGGTTCTTTTTAGGGCGTAAGTGCTACCTAAGACGGTATTTTGCGAAATACGACCCTTGAGGGGTTGTTTTTGGGATTTGTAGTTTGTATAAAACTTCATTACGAGCGCTGTGAGTTTTCTACAATAAAGTTTAGTCCACCTTTTCTTTTTATTACAATTAATCTTGCATAGTTATGTTTGGCATCTCTGAGAGTATTGGCAATAGTTTCTATTATGGTATCTCTCTTATACTTGGGATTCAATAGAGATTTATCTATCACAGTTTATAAGGTCTGGGTCATCTCGTTTACATACAAACTCACGACTAACCCTTTTACGAGCTGGTTAACCTTCGTAGATGCAAGCACGCAGGTTGATGTCATCGGCACGGGAATACAGCGTGCAGTTTCTATTCCAATACCATTTACTGTGGCAACATTGTTGGAAATAGAGATGAGGACAGCATGCTGTCAATTGCAATTAGATTGGTTGTCGTAAATGTAGTCTGTAGTGTTTTGCATGACTATTGTTGATTGGTAAATATTTCTTCAATCACTGCTATATGTGATTTTGTTTGTCTGTGTAAGTATGTTAGTTTTCTGTTATTTACCTAGAAGCCATCTAGCGTATTCTTGTTGTCTTCATCTAACGTCTATCCACCTTGTGGGTGAATGTTCTGTGCTGCGCTTGCCGGTGCGTGGTCTCCATCTCATTTCAACTGCTCAAGCGCATGTCAATGTCATGTAAAAAACAAAAGCTTTATCATAATTGAAATGATGAGCTTGTGCAATAATAATAGAGATCAAAACAATTTGTGAAATTACATAAGATGTCGTAAATGTGTTATCTCAATATTATGTGCATGCACATTGACATTGTTAACAGTAATAAATGTTTCGACGACTGCTGCCATGTGCGATTTTGTGTCTTATATTGTGGAGGGAATATTATTATCACTGTTAGTGTTCTACATTTTTTAACCGACTTCAAAAAGGAGGAGGTTCTCAATTCGGTCGGTATGTTTTTTTTTTTTTTATGTATGTACACCGATTACTCCGAGGTTTCTGGTCCGATTAGTGTAATTCTTTTTTCGTTCGATGCAGTATACTTTCCCATTGGTCCCATAAAAATTTCATCCAATTTGGTTCAGTACTTTTTATTTTGTGAGCATTTTTATTGATGGATGATGTGATGATCTTTACTTTTTTGAGTGTTTGTTACGCAATTACTCCGCTAATTGTGGACCGATTTTCAAAATTCTTTTTTTGTTGTACGAGGAATAGTTCACTTTAGGGAACACTGCAAGTTTCATCAAAATCGGTTCAGCAGTTTTTGATAGGGAATTTTATTAGCTTATTGTGTACATGAGCGATGTTAATACCGGTGCTAAGGATTACCAAATTCTAGTGCACATGTAAGAAGTGATGTATTTGACAAGAATTTTGGGTTGAATATTTAAACTAAAAAGAGTAAAATAAAAAACTTTTTTCAAAAAAAATTTAACCGCCTTCAAAAACAACCACAAAAAAGGGTAAAATAACCTACAAAATAACTTTTCTTTCGGAAGTCGGTGGCATAAAAGACAACGAAATAAAAAAACAAAGCCACCGACTTCCGAAAGAAAAGTTATTTTGTAGGTTATTTTACCCTTTTTTGTGGTTGTTTTTGAAGGCGGTTAAATTTTTTTTGAAAAAAGTTTTTTTCTCCTTTAAGCTCAACTGTATCAAATCTTCTATAAAGATTCTCTATAAGTTTGTACAAATGTAAACATAATGAATTTAATTTTGTAAACATATTGAAGATTTTTTGATTATATTTATGATTACGAATTGCATTGCATGGACTATTCCACTGAAGAGACACTGGGCTTAGTTTCAGTATTCCTAGGGATGTTGTTGTCTTCATTGATAAAAAATGTATGCCAGGACAGCATATCGTCGTGTTTAACATGTCATAAATGTGTTATTTCAATGTTCTGATGCACTTACATTGCCAACAACAATAAATGTTTCGTCGATAGTCGCCACGTGCGATTTTGTGTTTTTAATGAAATGAAATTTTGATGCTTGAGTTTGTGAAAAGTATTTCTCTGGAATTACTGAACCGATTTTGAAATTCATTCACAGCTACATGATTATTATTTAGTAACCTATTATATCAGAAGATGTTCTTGTCGTCAAGAGTGGAAAACATAGTGCAGTCCATGTTCCGCCAATCATGATTAATGGTGTGGCTCTGCGTGTAATGACAAGGTTTAAATATCTGGGACACATTGTGACTGACACAGGATGATGCAGACATTGAGAGGGAACGTAGAGCACTGGCAGTTCGGGGGAATATATGATTGCACGTCGTTAAGATAACTCTTTTTAAAGCGTATTGCCAATCGCTTTACTCGAGCAGCTTGTGGGTGAATTATACCCAACGGGCTGCTAGTGCTCTGCGTGTCCAATATAATAATATCTTCAGGATGCAGATGCGGCTGCCTCGCTATTGTAGTGCGTCCGCCATGTTTGTGGAAGCACGGACGGACGGCTACCATGCGGTTATACGCAAGAGAGTAGCACCCTTGTGGCAGCGTGTACGAGGCAGTAGCAATGGTATTCTGCAGATGATTTCCTCCGGACGGATTGCCCAATCCAGAATAAATGGAGGCGTATTCTTGTGTATTGTGTTGAACAGTTACTTAATTTAATTTATAATTCTATGCTTTTTTTGTTTAATATAATTTTTATTATTTATTTTTTTATTTTTATAATTTTTTGTTTAATATTGCGCGAGCAAGCGCAGCGTAGGACGTCCACCAACGAGGTGGACAGACGACCTTGTAAAGGTCGCCGGAAGACGCTGGATGCAGGTCGCTTCCAACCGGTATATGTGGAGATCTAAAGGGGAGGCCTATGTTCAGCAGTGGACGTCCTATGGCCGAGATGATGATGATGATGATGATGATAATTTATTCTGTGTTTTTAATTATTTTATTTTTGAGATTTTGTTTTTTAATGGTCTTATTTTGTATGGATTTGATATCTGAAATAATTATATTAATAATTATAACAGTGTCCCACTGCTGGGCAAAGGCCTCCCACTTCACACGCCTTTCTGCGACCGTGGTCCAGCCCTTCATGAAGCGATCCAAGTCATCTCGCCATCGGAGGAGTGACCTATATTTCGTTTTCAAATTGCTCCTGTCCTAAGCCAGAGCGGGTCGCTGGTTCTTTATGCTGTTGTATTACTGCCTCTTTACTAATTTTTATGAGGTCAATAACATCTGCTCAAAACACTCGTTAGATTTTAGAAGGGTAATGCTTGTGTTTTTAAGAGTTCATACAAATAAATCTGTCAGAAAATTCAATAAAATTAAGTAGTCAACATTTTCGAATAGTTTTTGACATTGATTTTCGTCGAGTTGAGACAAAAAGTTATTGAAATGGCAATGAATACATACTTGATCAAACGGGCTTCATGTATGAAAATTAAAATAGTGGCTCATTTTTGTAGTTGTCGAAACGGGAAAGTAATGAAACTGGATTATGTAGCCAGATCTTGGCTTATGTGCGAGCATACTCTACAGATTAATTGAGATTGTCACTTTGGTCATTAATAGCAATGACTTACCCACAGACGCATTAGTATCTTTTGCTCTTCTAATTCAGTAAGGGGGCATCCTAAGGCGTTGGATTCGCAATGGAGAATTTATAGACATTATTGATTAACCCATTCCCTGTCCCATGAATCACATGTGATTCAGGTCTATTGTTTAGGTATTGTCAGGCCTGTCTCACTCCGCGGTGTAGGCATAAAACTGTAAGCAAGTAGTTGCGGGGCCATTATGTCGTGGCCCATTCACTACGGCTGCCACGCGCCACCCGTTACGCACGCGCTCCGTCTCCTTAATATTTTTGTTACGTTACGTGTAGTTACGCACAAGTTTCTTGCTTTAGGTGCTTTTGGTAAATTAATAACACAATATTATTATGAAGAAAAAAAATATATAGTACATATTTAGTAATGATCAACAAAATTATCTCCCTGCTTGTGAAGTATGGGCTTAACTGATCATGATACCTAATCATGAGGTTACAAGTTTGGAAATGAGGCGAGATACTAATTGGGGGGGGGTGAGCCTATTGGACGACCAAGATAAAAAGACGACACTCTCACTCACCTTAAGCTGAGTACTAAGAATTAAGATCGGTAGAAAGTAGAAAGATGTTTGCGTTGTTGTTTAAAAGTTCTAACTCAGAAAATGGCCACACTACGCATTCAAGGTCAGCGGTCGTAATTCGCTGCGCCACTTTTTTACCTACCTCCAAAGACACGCAACGCGGGGCCTGTGACAGTATGCGATAGTAATTGGTCGGTTACTAGGTTGAGTGCAAAATAATAAGGACTGGCTATTTTGCCATAGACGATAAAAATCTTTTAAATATTATTCTTTTTTTTTTGTAAGATAAATGTTCAAAAATATAACAATAATAGGTAGAAAAGATAATATTATTCCTCACGTAAGGTGCCGTAGGTACCTACTATTATCATTTTGTGCTAACAATCAATAATGTATGTAGTAATCGATGACGAAACCAAAAAGATATAGGCTGATGATAAAAACAAAATTCCTTGAGGAACATAGGTATTTATGGTAATAATGTAATTTAGCAAATGCATAAAATACGCATAGGTACCTACCTATTTGTGCCTAAACTCGCAAGTCGCAACCCTATTGAGCTTGACCCATAGTAACCTTTTAATGTCGTTGGCGTCAGATAAACCAAAATAAACTCTCGGGCGTAACCACTCAGTACATTTTTGCTTGCGCACGGGAAGTTTAGGCTATTATAAAAGTAGGTGGGCGGTACGGCTGCCAGTTAAAATGTACTTTATTCTCTCGTGTATAGATTTTACATTTGTTTGATTTTTTTTTGGAGTAGTCCTTCTGTACGTATAGTACTATTAATTATTCTGTGGTATTGTGTCTGCTGCGCGAACAGTGAAACTGTTAAAGTACTATCAGTATAAAGAGTGACCAACAGGGAGAAATCGAAACCTTAAGTAATGCGGAAAATCTTTCTTAGATACTTTAATAAGAAAAATGTATTTAATAGAGCACTGAGTTTTATCAGTGACGAACGAATCGCAGTGAGGTATTGAATCGTGTTATAAAATTGATGTAGTGTGATAGTTTATAGAATCACGAAGGTTGTCTATTTAATTGCATAAAATTGGATACCTTTTATGATGTCCTTTAAATAGTTCATGCAGATAAATGTAGAGGTCAACAACCATAGATATTATTATGCGGCGTAGTTATAGTGCAATGCAATAAAGTCCTAGCTGATTTACTGAAGATAATCCACTTCTTCTTCCACAAACTTTTTCTGTACATTCCTTATTTGAAGGTTTTTACAAGAAAACTATCGTCCTATTTAAAATATTCGCATCTTACTTTTTACTTCTGTTTTAAATGCGAAAGTTTGAGAGGATAGATGTTTGGATGAAATTTACTCTGTCACACAAAAATTACTGAATAGTTTCCAATGAAATTTCATTCACGGGTTCAAATTAAAACCTAGATTAAAACATAGGATACGTTTCTTTTCCGATAAGACGTTCCCGTGGGATATTTATTATTTACGTTAAAACCCTTACCTAACAAAAAATCACTATTTACGTGTGTAGTTTTCTCACTCTATGTGTATAACCATACGATTTGAATGTGCATACGCAGCGTATTCAAAATAAACTGGCTAGCTTTTCAGCCTTAACTAGACAGGCTGAAATTCATCAAAGAGCCGTAAAGCCGGTCAGACTAAACGTCTAGCCTATACACAAAACATTACACTCGAGAGTTCATCGCAGTCGGTTAAAAATAACTCTTGTACGTAACATGCGTTGTCTTGGTAACTACACGATGTACGTTTCAGGGGTACTACTATCTAAGCACGAAACCCGTAGTTTCGGCCGAATCTTTCTAACTGTTTTTATAAAATATTTAGAAATTGGTGACAACATGATTGATCAGTTGTTGCGACTCCTTATGTGTTGTCAAAACTTGGAATTCAGAACTAATAGAGAGAATAGAATAGAATACTCTTTATTATGTACAACATACAAATTACAGATACATCCAACTAACAATATCATAAAAAAGGGTGACACAATGGGCAGTCTTATCGCTAAAAGCGATCTTTTCAAGACGACCGTTTTTTTTTAGCGTGGTAAAATTATCAAATGAGTCCTCCCACCCCGGGCAGGGCGGGAGGGACTGTCAGACTTGTACTGACTAAAATCCACGGTGTCCTTCAATAGCCCTTTATGTTCCGGGGTCACGGTAATGAGATAAGTCCCGCGACCCCTGGATGGATTTGAAAAACAAAGGAGAAACAATTAATAGGTACTGTTAGTCCAGTCATTTTAGATTTATCTGCTGAAAAATTCCAAGAGAGCCGAATCCCTGCACACATCCTTATTCATGTTGATATATAAAATCGTGTTATTCATGTTGGATTATCAAATTCTCAATCAATGCGAGCGAAGCTGATGGCAAAAGCTAAGTATTTAATTAATAAGAATGAATTTCGATACGTTATTCATAAATAAACACACGTAGCGATTTCATTGAACAGTTAATTCTCATAATTAGTTCAAACAAACACTACTCAATTACCAGTTCCTAAATCCTAGGTACTAAGAATCTAAACTGCGTTCACTATTTCGTTTCTAAACATGTAAACAAATACGTGTTTTCGAAGAACACTCTCTACATCGACAATTCGACACTAATACAACAGAAATTACGTTTTAGGACGAAAGAAGCATATTGTTTGGGCCGAATCTAGAATATTTGAAATTTGGGCCGAAACTGCGGTTCTAAACGAGAACAAGTTCTTTTAATTTTTCATGACTTTTTCAAACTCATTCTAAAATTTAACTTTACAGCACTAGAATAAAGCTGAAATTCGTTTAAGTGGAAATCACATCTATTGGAAGTAGGAATTTGAGCAGACTTCTGGTATTTTGTAGCCCATTTCTAGCAAACGTGACTGCTAACCGCCTCCTGATCACGCGTCGCTTTGAAAGGAAATACTCGCTTTTAACTAATTTTTCTACTCCTGTTTTGAAGTACCGTTTTGTAGCATTTAATAGTAAGACTTTTTTATGAGTCTTTGCACACCACGTTTAGTAAGCATTGATTACGTGCGTTTTTAATACGCGCGTTTACAGCGCGGTTGTGGCGATGTATCAGCGCGTTTATAGCAAAACAAACGCAAGGATCGTGTGCAGAGGTAATAACGTGATTTCAGTCTTGCGTTTGCTTAGCGTTCTGACTGTGACAACGCTTGTGGTCAGCACATACAAAAGGCTCTGAGGTTTAGAATAGAGTTTTGCTTTCAAAACCGACATTTTCCGGCTAGAAAATAGTAATCAAAAAGTAAATGTTACAGAAAAATCAAAATCACTTGAACAAAACCGGACTGCCAAAGACTGTCAACGACCCCACCCAACTCTCTAAACCAAAAACTGCCAATCATTCATACAAAGCCAAACTGATTGACACAAACTTTCTGGTACACGGCCACAGATAACCTCCTCTAGAATCCGCATAAATTACGTGCCACGCGCATTTGCCTTTACTTTAATTGATCGACGAGGTGGCTTACCATGACGTCTTAAACCGGTAGTAATTCCACTGTAGGAACGAGATAGCGCTAGACGACTTGTATAGTTCTCTCTCTTTCCCACACTGGAATTCATCATCATCAACATCAGCCTGAAGACGTCCACTGCTGAACATAGGCCTCCCCCTTAGACCGCCACGCCGAACGACAATTCGCCACTTGCATCCATCGGTTGCCCGCGACCCTCACGATGTCGTCGGTCCACCTAGTGGGAGGCCTACCTACGCTGCGTCTTCCGGTCCGTGGTCGCCACTCGAGAACTTTTCTTCCCCATCGGTTGTCAGTTCTACGAGCGATGTGGCCTGCCCATTGCCACTTTAACTTGCAAATTTTATGAGCTATGTCGGTGACTCTGGTTCTTCGCCGAATATCCATGTTCCGGATTTTATCCCCCAAAGAAACTCCAAACATAGCTCTTTGACCTTTCCATTGCTCGTTGAGTGACTCTTAGTCTCTCTAAAAGGCCAGCAGTCAGAGACCACGTTTCAGAGCCATATGTCATCACTGGCAACACACACTGGTTAAACACCCTTGTCTCACACACTGGAATTACTTCTGCTTTAAGACGTCATAGTAACCCTGCAGGCTCTAAATCTGTCATAGGGTGACGGAGGTATTAAATAAAGAGAACTGTTTGGTTCAACTATCGATGTAGTAGTGTCAATTAGTAACGTGTGCAGTTACAGTAACATATATAAGGTTAGACGAGCTGCCATCTACAAGCAGTAAGTACTTTAGACTTAAACTTTATTTAAGAATAAATACATACTTATTTGATAGAAGACGTTGAAGAAGAACTTAAGTGTTGGCCACAGACGATGACGTTTGACGCGCATAGGTTGCCTTGTATGCTGAATCTAGATGAGGTTACTTATGTACACGGTTCACGAAGACATACATACACTATGTATTATATTCATTATATGTATGTATAGCTTACACTTACTTGACCTAGCTCTAACAATGCCAGCTCAGATTTCTAGCCAGGCCCGTCAAACCGGTTTGGTTATCTGCTTTGTCCAAGTCTGGATACACCTCTTATACGTAGGCGTTAAGATATGTGGTGCCCTTTATTGTAAATCTAGGTTTTACACACGACTTCGAGTCGGTTATCCTGCAGGCACGTATTATCGGGATAAAAATATCCTACGTTAAATCCAGGTCATCAGGCGAGGACAATCGCTGGATAGATTTGTTGCTAAAATGTCATCCTTTTCCATTTTCCCATCGAGTTCAACTAACTGCACCCGTACCGGACTTGAACCACAAATCTGTGCTTGAACTAGGAAAACGACAGAGCCACGTTGGCCGTGCGTAGATCGCTATTGAATAAAAGAATAGGAATTGATTCGAGTAAAAATGAAGCTAATATCAACGGCAACATTCTTACCGCCATTTTAGTCAATAAAGAAAGTAATAGAGAGCTGAAATAAAATAAACATGAGCAATGTTTTATATGCTGGACTGATGAATGGATGTTGGTTACTCAATTACATCAGAACAGTTCAACGGATCTTGATAAAAGACTGAGAGATGGTTTAGTCTGGAATATCACATTATATATACCGTTAATCCTGATATTACCTTTATATGGGACCATCGAATTACATGCGATTAATGCCGCAGGTAAAAGTTAGTTCTCAAATAAAGCCCTACTCTATAATCAAAAGTTAATCAAGTCGTTAGATTTTAGTATAAGTTAGTGTATCTTAGCGTTAAATCTAAACAAGTTTACAAGAGCCTGCAGGCATTGATTATGAAGATATCTTACAATAACGGTGTAAAGGTTAATTGGTGTTTGTTTAGCTTTTAGCAAGCCGATGTTTATTTATGAGAAGTTTTCATTGGAGTCTTACAACTTAATAATGGTGAATATCGGCTCGGCTTTATGCATGAAACTTATTATACCTTAATAATGTTCTTATTATTAAACAGCAGCCTTTTCGATGAAAGCTCCCAGGTGAATTGACTTTTCCGATCAACTATTTTAATAAAACTAAACTAAATTAGTACAAAGCATCGAAAAACTTTACTAAATTAGATTATAAAGTGCCCAAGAGACAGGCGGCATTGCCTCGTTATAAGGCACTGCCTAGGCTCTAGCTAAAGCAAAGGCCAAACTGTTTTTAGTTAGAAAATCTATCAAATGAATCTTCTTGTCCTGGGTGGAGCGTAAGGGAAAGTCAGACTCGTACTGACTAAAATCCACCGTGTCCCGTCGATGGCTCTTTACGTACCAGGGTTTACTGCTAGAGATAGAGGCCTGCCGACAGTCCCCCGAGAAGCCTCTGGTAAAAGCCAGCCCTTGGAACAAGAAGCGTCAACAAATCGTATAAACTATGATGATGGAATCAGTGAAAGCTCATCAACAACTCATGAACACGATCCTCTGCCTCCGTGTGGAATTATTCATGTAACACCACTTAATGTAACCGCCTTTCCGGTTCCAAAGCCGGGCGATGATCTCACTAGTGTCACTTCGCTAAATCTAACCGGAATTTTACGTAAAGATAATGTGGTAATGATATTTATTTTATTACAAAGATGGTCTGAATATGAGAATATCAAGGTCATTGCCAAAGAAACGAAAGAGAGAAATTGATCACTTCGTATAGAGCAGGGTAGGAAGAATTACTAATGAACATATGGCAACGAGGTTTGATTTGATACTGATAAAGAAAAGTCTACGTAAAAGCCTTAGTTTTCAGTTATTTGTCGAAAAATTGTTTCTTATTTTCATAATATTTTTCAACAGGATGACACTGCCTAGGCAGTTAATGTAGGATTTTCAAGTGGTGTTTTTACTCATGACTCGAATGAACCGAATTGATCGCGTTTTTTTTATACATACAATTAATTTTCAAACAATGGTTCTTAGACAATAAATATGTTTTCACCAAATCAGTTCAACCGTTTCAGGTCATCAGCTCTTTTGTTATGCGTTGGAGGATTTTTCATTATCTTGTTGATATTCCATCAACTCTATCATTTAGAAATTATCACATTCGAATTCATGTTAATCCACCTGATATTCTCCCATAAAAGGCTGCCCTAACTCGACACGGCACAGCCCACAACTTGGATACCAGTGAATAAATAAATACATTACGCGTCTTAATATAATCTGGTTTCAAGTTCCTCGGAGAGCATTGATCTCGACCGAGCCAGTGCAAAACTTTCGTCTTGTATTGTGTCACCGAATCCGGGCGCTTTGAACATTGTGCTTGGATTTGTGGAGATTGGGTCTTGAGAGCGTGGGTGTGGTCCTGTTAGACGACGAGAGTAATGGTAGAGAAATTTTAATAAATACAAGCTTTGCTTTGCTTGGTATACCGTGGATTAAGTTAATTTATATGAAAGCTTTTAATAGTCTAAGCACTAGAGTATTTTTAACTTACGTGGTAGTACCAGCAAAGTAGCTTTATGTCAGAGCAGTTGGAAAAGTCGCCGATGTCAATTTGAGTCGACTCAGAATTAAATTAGGAGTTCAGCGGTATCACTAAGCGTTCATTTTAAAATGGGTTTGTTCTTTGTCTCAAAATATCCCAGAAGCAAAGATGAGGCCTAAGATGGAGTGAGTTGACCTAGAAGGGACTGGAACTCCTGAAAATCGACGAATCTTAGTAAAAACTGTTTGGCGCACGAACTTCGACAGGACGGTGATAGCTAGCCAGGCGGCCGGTGAGGCCTACCATTGGGATTGCTCGCTGTTACCGCAGGTTGAACCGCTGGGTTCACCCTAATTCATATCATAGCTCGGGCAGACATCTTGCAGATGGATTACTAAATGACCTATAAAGCAAAATAATGTCCAGTGCTGGATAAAAGCTCTCTCTTATATATGACTAGTTCTGTGCTATTAATAACACTCAAAATCTGTACTAGAAAGTCGTCGCCAAAAACTCTTTAAGTCTGTTAAGATTTTCAAGTGAAGTGTCGAAATTTACGCATTTATTGAATAACGTCTCAGTACTGTACAACTACTTACACAAGTTGTGCAGACAATACGACGTCTCCTCTCCTCCGTGTCGTATTGTGAACCGGATCGACCGGATTGGCATACATTTCTGTATGTATGTTTGTATGGAGTATGGTCGCACTTCGATTGGTTTGAATGAAGGTTCGTCTTTTATAAATACTTCTAATATCTGTTCTAAATCTGCTTTCAAAAGTTGGTACTTCTTCTGTTAGGTGTCAATTCTGTGAATTGGTGCCTATTGCCTCCTATATGAGCTCCTTGTGTTCTGAGTCGAGCTACACGATAACCGACAAATGCTTGCACTGACTGGACAGGTCCACTCAAATCTGTGTGGTTCTTTCCTCAAAAGACCACATCAGACACCTGCATGGTCCTCGTATGACCTGAGCAAAACAATGTCTGGACTTTAAAAGAGACTGTGACCTCTGAGTTTGTTTCGGCTGTTTCTTCTCAGAGTAGTCAGGTACGAAACACCGGCCTCATCTAGCTTTAAAAATATTGATTATGACGTGTAAAAGTGTTTTTTTATGACCAACTTACAAAATAAATAACATTTATCAATTAAATATCATTTATCAATGATGATGATGAACGTGATAATATTTGAAAGTAACAAAAATCATTGTAACTAATTATGTTTTCTTATTTTTCAGGTAATTACGGCCTAGTTTTTATCAACCGATGGAAAAACAGGTTTGTAGTTCTTAACTAATTTCATTTCGGTTTTTATTTCTGTGTTGCAAACCCCCAATTGTTTTAAGTCACATATACTGTGCAACCGGTCTATGGAAATCACTGCCGGCTTCTCTCTTCCCAGATTATATTATTATTACAATCTGAATATCTTCCAAGTAGCTTTTGATTTCTTCTAAGTAAGTTCTTTACCATAGGCCGCATAATTGTTTCACATTAGGCAAATTGAGATATGGAAGCCAATATTAAGGATATGGAAGAAAATATCACCATTGTCATTCATTGCATTTCCCACAACATTTGCAATTCTAAACTATGGTCTTCAGGTTGGTAATGCGAACATTCAGTTAGTCTAGTGGTCAAGAATGGTGTAAGTATTCTGTGGAATGGTTATGAATGGGCCACTACACTACTGTTCCACCCATAGTGTCTAGTGATCTAGTGTGTTGATGCAACATCATTAACTTAAAATCTAATAGAGAGCGATAACAAGGCTTCTTTATCTTCCTTCTGCATCAGATAGCTCTTTTAGTTACATGCTGGTTTAGACCGCCCC
The DNA here is from genome assembly GCA_950005045.1 of Agrotis exclamationis. Classification (NCBI taxonomy): domain Eukaryota; kingdom Metazoa; phylum Arthropoda; class Insecta; order Lepidoptera; family Noctuidae; genus Agrotis; species Agrotis exclamationis. Next base: position 2,607,404 of record OX465422.1, on the reverse strand, counting down.
TGCACACTGTTCGATAGGACAGTATTGTATGAAATACATAAATTTCAAACACTGAAAATCATTCTTACCTTTCTCTAAATACAGTCTAAAGTACTTTGAAAGCTTTAGAAGAAAACTTGGTCAAAATAAACATACACTAAAATCGATCGTGTACTGTTCGGAATAGAGTGTTAAATGCTTTGGCGAAAGTATAAGAAAAGTTGGCACAGGAAAAGGTCAAAGACCTTGAGTACTCGAAGCTTGCGTGCGGCCTACCTAGGACGAATTTCTTGCGAATTTTTCACCAGCGGTATGTTACCTGCAATAAAATTAAGCTATTACTTATTTTATAGTGCTGCTTGAATTCGCAGAATAACTGCATACACTTTAAACATTATTTCTTTGGAAATTCACTCTAGTTCGTTAGTTGATTACTTTGCTACCGATATTGTGAAATAATTATGTTCAAGTTCTTTTGATTTTTAACTGCATGTCTTTAAATTGACAAGATACTCAAAACCTGCTCTTCAGTATATAAAGATCACTCAAACTATATTTGCTTCTCTGTCGCAACTGTTTCTTCCTGTTTCTTCGTTTCTACATGAAATTTCAAATTCATGAAATTCAATGTAGGTAAACATCTTATTAATAACTTTAATTTAAGTTATCAGTACTTATGAAATATTGGATTTTTTGTCCTTAAATAAAGTATTTAATTAGACAAGTAATTGTTTTACAGGTGGTGTGGTTTCTGTTTACCCCCATGGGAAGAGGGCGTTTGTTTTTGTGTCCCTGTTAAAACGAGAAAGTTCATCATAACGAGCCCGCACTGCTGTATAAAATCTCAATTGCAAATACTTGGCGAGCACATACTATGCATATGTAGTATATTATTTACATCGTTTAACTTAACATCAATGGTGTCTATTAATAGCCGTGCTATGAATATTCTAAACGGGATATATTAGATTATACTGTAATCTATTTCTAATAAATATGATGGCACTCTTGCATTTAATATTGTAGTCATGTCATTGCAATAATATTTAAGTGTCGTTTAAGTGACAAATAAAATTATAGGTCGTTTAGAAACGTAAACTTATGGAATAAAGAAGTTTAATTCTCGAGAACTTTCTAATCACACAAACATTTGTCCTGGGTGGGAATCGTACCCACGACCTCTGGCATAGCAGTCAGGGTCACTAGCCACTAGACCAACAGGCCTGTCAATCATTGAATAAAATGTGACGGTAAAATAGTCGGAAGCGTCTGACCTGTCTTGTCCTAAACATTTCTCATAATTCAACTGTCATCCTCTCGACACTATTGTTGAGAAACTAACTTCTAATACTGAAAGATTTGAATCACTACTCCTCATTAATGACCCCTAATTAGCTCGAAACAAAGTGTAAAGAGAAAGTGACCCGCTTACAAGAACAAAAGCTCTCGACCAGAATCTAACTGTACTTACTATACACATTTGTACTCAATCACTGGCGGAAGCTAAGCTATTCCCTCCTTGATTAGAACAAAGCTAAGCTTATTGTTGACATATTTAATGGTAAGTTTCGTCTTTGCTTATATCATTACCACTGCGCTCAAAACGGTGAAGGAAATATCTTGAGGAAACCAGTATGTCCTACAACCAAAAAATCGACGACATGTGACATCTACTAACCTTCATTGTGGTGGATTATGGTCCACTGGACTCCCTCTCACATGGAGGAGGCCTGTGTTCCAGCAGAGGAAAATTTATAGGCTGATTATGTATGTACCTACGTCTTTGTTGAATCTTACCCTATTGTTGCCTTCAAATGTGGTCAATGATGCTATTTACTGCCGTAAAGGATTGTAAAATAAGTAGTAGCCGCCTGAACTTTAGACTTCGACTTCTGCCATCTTCGGCAAAACTTTTGGCTTCAGACAAAATCGAGCATCGGTCGGACATTGCAAATCAGCTGGTACTGGATTATATCATTTTAATAACAGCATGCATTCAGCAGTGGTGGCCCAGTGGTATTGGCCTCGACTTACGAGTTATAGGTCGTGGGTTCGAACCCAGTCAGGCGCATTACTTTGTGTAATTTATTTCAACACCACTGCTCTCAAAACGGTGAAGGAAAACATCGTGAGGAAACCGGCATGTCCTAGAACCAAAAATTCGAAGACATGTGACATCTACCAATCCGCACTGGGCCCGCGTGGTAGATTACGGCCCACTCCCTCTCACAGAGAGGAGGCCTGTGTATCAGCAGTGGGAACATTTAAAGGCTGATGATGATGATGATGATGAATAACAGCATTGGAAACTTCGGTTGCGGTTGCCTAATACCTACCTACGAGTAAAAATATGTAAGGATAAAAAAATGCAGTACACTTTACTCCTTTAAAATCTTTAAATACCTTAATTTGTATGTACATATATCACATGGAAATATATCTTATGTAATACTCGTAATTATAGCACGGAAAGGATACTTCAAGCGCTAAATCTAAAAGTGCAAAACCGGTACAACGACGTAGACGTTTGTGCAATTAGCATGACCATCGGCTTCAGTGATTTAGTTAAGCTCTTGGTGCTAATTTATTCCAAATCACCGGTTAAATAAAGTTGGGACTTGTTGCTAACTAACACTTGAGAATAAAGTATTTAGGTACAGTCAATGCCCTTCATTGCATAAACTATCTTATACTGCAGAATGAGGTACGATGGGTCAAACAATACGGACCACTGTCTGTACCTGTTAGTTTTAATAGCTGAAGTATCTTTTCCAAAACAAAACTCTCTCTCTTTTCTAGTCATAGGTCTATAAAGTTCGTTTACTCATCCAAAAATGTGTAGTTGTGTAACTTGTTGGTTTAGTATTTTCTTCCTCAAACATCGTACGACGTCTGTTTCTACACTTGTATTTTTATTTTAGTTACTTGTACTGTTTTCTTGATTTTTCTTTCAATAGACTTAGGAAGGTTAAAACTGAAATCACTGATATAGTAAAGGCAACGTCTGCCTAAAAAAGTCAGGCTTCACTTCTTGTCACTGGCTTTATAAATTTTTGAAAACTGTACCCTTAGCACGAGTTTTCACTCTTTTACTTTACAGCGTCTTTACAGTATTTACAGCGATTCTTTAATGGAAAAATGGAACAGCGCCTCTGGTGTACGAAGAAGGAACTAATTTTTTCCTTGAAAATTGTCAATTTGAAATTGTCAAAGTTCTAGTTTACTTTACGTCTCAAATACTGAAAACTCGTGCTAAGGGCTACTGGTACTAAGGGTACTGTACCATTTTCATGGCGTCATCGGTCGGATTTATAGCCATGTCGCACACTATCAGCCACCTTATCCTGCCTTCTTAGTATCCACACATCCAGTCAGTGACCTCTATGGCTACTGGCGAATTTTGTTCTAAGAAAAAACGACCTTCAGTACTTTTTGCAATCTTCGCAAAGCTTTTAGTATCACCTCGTCTTACCTATTGCAGGTCAAGGCAAGACTGCTTTCTATAAAGCCTTGTAATTTATAGATAAATATTATTATGGCTCGTTATAAACTTGTGTGGTGACTAACCATGTATAGAATACTTAGGTGCATATGTGTGTTTATGCCTTTATCTCTAACAAGTTTATAGTTGGTTATAATGAGGCTCTTTTAACAAGTACTATTAAAAGGTTGTTCTATGAAATACGAAATAGTTTTGAGGACATTGGAATTTACCGTTTTCAGTTTATTTGTGTGTTTGATTAATTTGAGCTTTTTTTATTGTATTAGAAAATAACTATTAACGTGGTAGTGAACCTAAAATTAGGAGCAGTAAGAATTAGTTTTGAAACCTACTTTCGCTATAGTATCAGACATCCAAAACATAATATCATATCTAACATATCTTTTCCGCAGTAATAACGTTTTGCGTTACCTACAAACAATTTATGCTTCCCTTTCATACTCACAGATCCAGTAAGAGGGAGTTTTAGAAATGTACCAAGATTTTTTGTAGGTAATTTTGCAGATGTAATTGTATGTTAATAGCGGGGCGTTGCATGCCTATGTTCCGACTAGTGTTGGTACGAAAAAATGTCAGCTCTAACTCAGTATCCTTTTTCGACGCGCGCCATAACATATTTTATAGTAAGAAAACAAAAGGAGAAAAAAACTCCAAAAAAAAACACACAACACACATTACTCATCCAACACTCAAGTGGAACTAACACAGTCACTAGTCACAGTGAACCAATTTAACAATTAGCAGACAAATGGGACACAGTCTGTTGAGTAGAGGTCGAGAATCAAGGGCACTGGGGCTTTGGCCCTCTGGCATCCGACAAGGACGCATGATTGGTACATACAGAGGTACGAGAAGGATAGCTGATGATGGTATCACCTGATTTTAGTGGAAGTTTGTAACGGGATATTTGTTATGGTTGGTGATCTTGTAACACCCCTTTTGATGATTATCATTTGTAGTAATTTGTCCGAATGAAAAGGGTGAAATTGTTTGATTCAAGCAGTAATTTCGGTATAAATACTGGTTTATCGGTTATACTGGAATTATTCCCAACTTGAGAAAAGACTAGGCAGTTCAATCCTCATCATCATGTCAGCCAATGGCTGCTGGACGTAAGCCTTCTCCAAGGATCGCAAATCATTCCAGTCTAGAGCAGTCGGCATCCTTGTGCTGCCAGCCACCTTCTTCAAATCATCGATCCTTCAAGTCGCAGAGGGTTCCACACTACGTGTGCATACGCGGTCTCCACTCTAACGCATGACTGCTCCATCGACTTTCGGTCCGTCTGCAAACATGGCTGGCCCGTTTCCACTTCAGCGTGGTTCTACGCAGTTTATAATATGATGGTCCACCCTCATCTCATCTCAGACTTCCAAGTCTGGGTATCAGCAAGCATACATAATATTATGGTCCATTCAATTGAGAAACATCTATGAGTGCTCGGGACCAGTAACACAATAATATGGGTAACAACAACGCAGTCCTTGCCATTTGTGTTCAGTGTAATGCGTTTAATTTCCGGATTGACACAATAATATGCTCTACAGATGTTTCTTTGACACAGTTTTTTTTGTTTGTTTAGGATTATAACGTCACTTGTTTCCATTATTTTTAAAACAGTAGTTACTTTAACGTTTTCATCAAAGAACTAAACATGATTAGCGTATTTGAACTGCGTATATGAGTTGTCAGTGGTGTTAAACCAATGAAATTATTGACACTAACAGATATTGATAAATCAAGAGTTCGTTCAAGTGCCATCAGTATCAATAATTCGATGATGATGAGTGATAAGATGTGCTGGCCACGGCACGTCTGGTGCTTATTAATACTATCTTTTTCTTTTGTTTCTTATAATACCTAATTGTGTCCCAGGTTCAGGTCTTCTAATTCTTACATATTTAGGCACTGTTATAAATTTTACAAATGCCATGATTACGGATAAATTAATATCCCTTTTAAGAAGTTGGAAAATAATTTAAAGAGTCCTCCTGCCTAGGGTGAAGCACAAGGGACTGTTAGAATTAAATTTCTAAAAACAAGCCAAGGAACAGGTTGGATATTGTTGATTGCCCTTTTCAGGGCTGCCCTTATGACAGTCTTAAAACCCAAAATTAATATCGCTTAACAAACTTAGAGACCTTACCGTTTAATAGTTGGTAATGAAAGTCAAGTTTGTGCCACAAACCTTTTGGCATTAAACCATGGAGCATTCGAACTGCCTCGATGACTTAGTGTGGCTGCTTTAGACGAGGCTATAATAAATTTAATGCCAATAACTAGGCCATATACTTGAGAACGTAACTCCGTTATTACTCCTGTTTTTACGATCCTGTTTACATTTTATTGTTTGTGAATTATGTATTGTTGGTATGTTATGTAATTATGTGGAGCTCGTGTCTAAATAATAACACCCGTTTGGAATTTAGAAGCCGCACTTGGCTAGATATGTTAGTAAGTAGATGGGTGACCATTAATGACACCGAGTTTGCTCCGTGTCTCGGAAAGTTCGTCGCCAGATAATGATAACGATGGTGATTAACATTGACAACTCTTGAACGAGGCTCAATTATTTATCTTCAGTAAATTCAGATTCTCCTCAGTTCCTCGATCATTTATAATCTGGATCTCTTCAAGTGTTTAATGAATTTGTTTTGTCTTTTAGTCTAGTGTGGTCAGCCACACAAACTCTTCACATCAAGCGAGTCACAGCTAAACGCAAATCTACAATGAATAAAAAAATCTGTTAACCAAGTTATTCGGTATGAATGAATTGAAAAATAAGACCTTGACGAACATGACTACGATGCCCTAGTTGGTAAGGCGTTTGGCACTAAATTAGAAGCAAGCCTAAATTAAAGCTTTACAAGTTAGATTAGAATTTTCACACAAGCTCAAACTTATCTATCCTCTGAACACGGATAACGTTACATCCTAAGCCTCTACGATACGATCGCGACACGACACCGGTGTCCCGTTCCGTACGTACAACATGGTGAGCCTCCGTGACTGCGCCACTTAGCCTGGGTTCAATGTACCCGTCACCCAAAAGAACATGGCTCCCACAGCCCAGTCCTGCTACTGAAAAACTACAAGTTGCATTAAAGGGGATTTCGGTAATGCGGTTGGTCTTGAGTCTGTACTTTAAAGGTTTTGTATAACCTCACTGGTGATCGCGGCTCTGATGAATTACCGTGACCCCGGAAGGTAAAAGGCTATTGGAGGACACCGTGTATATTAGTCCGTACAAGTCTGACAGTCCCTCCCGCCCTTTGATGATTTTACCACGCTAAAAAAAAACCTCACTGATTTATTCATCGTGGTTGGGAATTTTGGATCCGTTGGTGTCGATTGATTTTACAAAATCTTGTTTGCTCTATTGGTTAATAATATGGACTTGGACAACTGCATTATTTATTTATTTTTGCCAATTTGTTCCTCTGCAAGTAAAGAGACGAGTTGATACGGTTAAAATAATGTATGCAATTTAAAATTATTATTTACTAGCTGACCAGGCAAACTTCGTACCGCCCCACCTTTTAGACCTTCCCTGGACTTCCAGAAGTAATTCAAGACCAAAATGAGCCAAATCGGTCCAGCCGTTCTCGAGTTTTAGCGAGACTAACGAACAGCAATTGATTTTTATATATAAGACTAGCTGACCGGGCAAACTTCGTACCGCCTCACCTTTTAAACCTTCCCTGGACTTTCAGAAATAATTCAAGACCAAAATTAGCCAAATCGGTCCAGCCGTTCTCGAGTTTTAGCGAGACTAACGAACAGCAATTGATTTTTATATATAAGAAGATTAGTGACACAAGTCTGTGGTGTTTAAATATTGTGGTAGGCAGTTTTTTTTCTGATAAAATATTGTTTTTAGTAAAATAATATTGATATCTTGTTCAACGATACAAAGTTCGTCAAAATAAACGCAAGTTATCAGTATTAAGACAGAAGCAAGTTGATACTGATAACATCTAAAAATATCTTACATAATTAGTGAGGTAATAGCATTACGTCAGCTTTATTATTGGCGAATAGATAACGGAAAGATATTACTAACCTAAACAACAATTAGTTCAAATACATATAGTGATACTACATGTACTATTTTTATAGTAACCCACATTCGGATTGCAGGTGTGTTATCATTGTTTTTCCTGTTTGTTGTCAACCAGTAAAGTATGACCCATATGACAACGCAGTTCAAAGTTTCAGCTGACTCTACGAAATTTTTGTTGCCTCCACTTTTCCTTAAACATCAAAATTTTCCGGACCAAAAGCCTCATTTGAAAGCACCCTGAAGCTTGCGATGTCGATGTCTAGGCGATGTCTACAACCACACGTGGGATCGCATAGCGCATGCGCCATGCGCCAAGTCAAACCTCCAACTTAACGGCTAGTATCGAGCGAGCCTCCGTGCGGAGAGGTCATGTCGCAATGTCGGACGGTCGCGACTCCCCGTCGCAAAGCGGTCTTCGGGACCGTGTCCATTTCTTTGAGAAAGTATGGAGTGGACAATCTAGTAATGACACAGTAGATGCTACCACTGATGTAGACGATATAGAGCGACGTATAGAGCAGCGCAAGCGGCGCCCTGAGTCGCCGAAAATCGAAGTTAAACTTAAACACACTCGTGATGGAGAATCTCCAACAAAGACTTTTGAATCTTCTTTCCCCAACTTGAAGTTAAGACATGTGGAACCCGCTGAGGAGCTGGAGAAGTTCGAGCGTCAGGTCGAGGAGGGCGACCTGGCTGCCGGCGTCCGGTTCGTCAAGTTCGAGCGGGTAGTTAAAAGGACTGTGACCGAGACCCGTAGTGAGGAGCGGACGGAATCGCCCCAGCACGAGTGGTACTCCGAGTACCAGCAGCAGACCTGGCAATCTGCTCCCAGGAAGGAGTTTCTTCGAAGCAAATCGGAATATGACTCGCACATCGCAGATAAACGCGGTAAGTTTACATCCTAAAGTTGAAGAAGATTTTGAAAAAGAAGTTTCCTCTGAACTAAATGAAACTCTGTTCAGATCTTGGTTTTACTTTTGTTGCTTTTCATTCTCATATTTGGAAAACGCGGTGTATTCAAATTCAAAGCCTTTATACCTGCTCTTGAACAACCGGCAAATGTCAAAAGTACGCTCGACCTTGGCAATCGACGATGGTAAACAACTTGATTTGGTATTCTAATTTTATTTCTGACTGATCTGTGAACAAAATGAATAGTTTTTTTTTTTTCTAAAATGATATCATTCCTAACGATTTTTTTTTACTGACTGGTTTTTTTAGCGGACTTCACTTACGCCTTGTTTGGTGTCTTAATTGCAATATTATGATAAGATTAGATAATTCTGAGTGTTTTCAAGTAGCCTTTGTTAATTGTTCAACAAGTTGATATTTATCACATGTTTCCTTTGCCATTGGATCTTGGTTCCTTCTTGTTGGATTTTTTAAATAGATTCTGCAGTTTGTTTTAACACGAAACTTCAATGTCATTGTGAAACAATAAGTCGTTGGGCAATAACGTATCGAAACTTGATTCTTCATTGAGAAAAGGCATTCATAGACTGATGACGTTTTTGTTCAGTGTTTCTCTGGTCAAGTGAGATGTTTACAACTAGATATTTCTCATTTGGCTACTCTGACAAGACCAAACCCAGAGTTTCAGCCTCTTTTGGAGTGTTGTATGTGTTTTAAAATATAATTTTTGTCTCAGTATATTTTTGCCAACAATATCGGATATTTCATAATGCATAATACTTCAGCCTGACATATTATAATCTAGCTACTGTATTTCAAATAATATTTCTCAACTACACACTAATCGTAACGTTAAACAGTCATTTTATCCTTTTATCTGATAAATATTTCATATTTGATCTCCGTGACTTAAATCCTAAGTGGCTGATATGTTTGTTCTACGGGTTTCATAGTGTGTGTGTTACTCGTTATTAGTCTGAGCTGATCAGAATCTAAAATCGATTTGTCAAAAAGTCGTTTGCCATGAGTGGTCTCCATTTTGTGAATTCATTTAGCTGCATTGAGGTTATGATGACTCAGAATAATAATTATGACTGCCTCGATGGTCTAGTGGTCGCAGCTACGACTGAGGTTCTGGGTTTTATTCTTTGGTCAGGCAGTGTTATTGGGTTTTCCATAAGAAACTTGGTTGCAGCTACGAAGTTTGCGTTTAGCCTCGGGTGATGGTCATAGGCTTGTCCCGCCTACGTATTACACGTGACGTAATTAAAACTGTTTAAATTAAGGTGTACTGCAAGGTACACCAAAATTTAAACAAGAATCACGTAAAAATACCGTACTATTTTCTTCTTCATCTCGTTGATTAAGTCGCGTGAATAACCAATCGCTCTTGTAAAAAAGATAACAGAGCGCTTACTATGTGCGCCAGTGAATCACCACTCTGAAGACGACTTAGAACGAATTGTTTGTTTCAATAAACTTTAGACTGAAACAAATAAGCTCTGAATCAAATGAAGTTCAAGGCTGTTTCGCCTGAGTAAACCGAAGCCTTAAATAGTTTATTCAAGTATAAGACAAGTGGACTCTTTCTGGAGAGTGGATTGTATTTTTGAGTGCTGTAAACAATTGACTATATTAGGATATAGCCATGATTTTTGGCCTATGTATAAACATCATCATGTCGGCAGTGGAATTTTCAATTCGATAAAGTCGAACTTGGATTGAAGTCTCCTTCTAGAATTTTAAAACGAATTTCTACTTTAGGAATCTTCAGTCTATACTACAAGATCATCTTTTCTAAAGAATCTTGTCTTGCCAGTGCAATACGTATACCTACGAAGGACCTGCTATATCTCCTTTATTCGTAAGATGGCGATTTTCTGGTTTTACAAGAAGCGCTGCGTCTACCTACGCAAACTTTAGAATAGAAACGAGATTTTTGCTGTATGATGTTACTTGTATCAGTTTCAGTTTGTTCTCGTAATTACTGCATTGTACCATTTGTACCCATATCTTGAATAAGTGTTCTACATCTTCTAAATTAAATTCACTCACAGCTTTCACATTATCTCGAAAATCTATGGTATTGTCTTTAAAATAAAAATACTTTCGCCTTTAACTTAGAGCTTACTGCATCCGTTGGTCCAGTTTTTCTTTTATCAAATTCGTTTCGGATTATAATGCTTTTAGTTATACTTTGGACACATCAATCTTCATTGTTTGCGGTCCATTGTCTGATTCTTGGAATGTTGAATTTATCTTTTGGGGCACTAGAATTTATACTTTTAATAACTGATTTGACTGATCTGACTCTAACGAAAGTCCAATTAAAAATTCTAAATTCTGAAAGAAATCTGAATACAACAGTAACCTAGGCAGACCTAAGTAACACTGACATGAGGAATTTGACAATCTTTTTAGAAGACATAAGGTTGATGTCTTTGCAAGCAGTAGATTAGAACAAATTGACAAAAAAATAAAAAAGTGTTCTTTCTAAAGTAGAGTTTCATTGTAACAATCAAAACACCAACCTGTTGCTTAGTGATTTCTTCACACGATGTGACTGTTACTTGTTGCTTTTGCATTTTCTTCATTCAGTGTTTTGCGATAACCATCAAACAGCTGTAATGTTCCTTCAACTTTGCCAATATTTTCATTATCAACATCTCTAAATCATCAATCAATCAATTTGTTTCCTAATTCTGGTGTAGCAGTGATTAAATTCCTTTGCGATGTGTTGTTACGAAATTTGCTATTTTATCTTATCTTGCACTTAAGTTATTAGCGCAGTGATAAATGTTGCACTTGGCTTCTAATTGATTTGTCCTTCAACGCTCATATTTCTGTAAAGAATCTTTAAGTTTATAAGTTTAAGGTTTCTTTTATAAAATGTTCTTTAGAAATATCTCAGTTGTTAAATGATTGCGTTGCTTCACCTTAACCAAATAATTCTTCTGATAGTAAAATCCTTACTAAACATTCGCATTAATTGCGGCGATATCATATATTCAGACTATCATATTATGTAAATCTGGCTCTACTAAACATTGGATAGGTCAGATGGCTATCGCTCTTCGTAATACCAGAAACAAGACTGCATTTGCTAATGAAGTCACGACCAATGCCATAAAACAAAGCTCCAAGAATATTAGAACATGAACAACATTTATAAATTCTTCGACCAAGATTTTTATCCGCTTATGTATATAGAGTTCGTGTCTAAATAGTAACAACAACATGGTTAAGTCTTCAAGTTTAAGCCACGTTTGCCGTTTAGTCCTTTGAATTGGGAGACCGTTAATTACTAACAGAGTTTCCGTGTCTCCGAAAGTACTTTTTAAGCCGTTGGTCCTTATTGTCATTGTCGTTATAGTGGCCCGAAAGACTGTCAACCAGTCTGACCAAGGGGTACCAAATGAGTTGTGAGAGTCAGATAGACAGCCTCTTGTCTATGTAGAATATTAGTATTCAACTGCGTCAAGATATACTGGAAGTTGAGACTAGATAGATGTTGATGATGAATATTTCTGATGTCATTGCTAAGAAGGATTGATATAGCAAACATAAAAATACTATCAATAAATACTCTTTGAATAATTTATACAACGTTTCCGAGAAAACCGTCAGTACAATTGTCGCGGCTGAATAGTTAGTTGACGTCATTAAGCATGTGTAATCGCATATTGTAATTAGCGTGATGTCACTGGTAGTAAATTAGCACCGGGTTGAATAACAATTAGTACCTAAATGGTAGAAATTTTGAGTAAAACATCCGTTGGTAGTAAATGTTGTAACGTGGATGACTATGTACATGAGTTAAATTTTTAAATTGATTGTTATAAAGACGGACAGCATCCCAGAATCTTTAATGACATGGTGCAAGAGGGTGTAAGGTCAAACGATTCGTTTCGATGGATTTAGGACTGGTCCTGATGTGGAATTTGAAGCTACCAGTACTAAGGGTAATAAAGCTTCAATGAGTAGAAGATCCTGCATGTGTGTATTTATATTGTGAATGCATAATGTCAATATTCCAATTTGGCTGTGTCTGAACGTTACCACAGAAAACATTTCTCTGAAACGCGTAGCATGACCACTTGAGTCGCTACTCTAAGAATGACATTTACCTCTTTCGAGGTAAAAATATATTTTTCCTTCATTTATGACATCGTGACGAAGAAGAGTGTTTGGACAATCTGCCAGTTTATCTTTCATTACTTCTGGGTCAGGCTTGACGCGAACTTACTATTAATTTATGACTTTTCGAAACGGCAGAAGAAATTGAAAAGTCTCTTGCAATTGAAGTAGAAGATATAATTATACGTTCTTGCATCGTATCGTCTCACGTACTCAAAGGCCACGGGCATCTCAGCTCACAAACCGAGTGTATGAACAGAACATTGTTGAGCTAAGATAACGGAGTGCTAAATATATCCTCTTTTATAGCTTTGCTGATTACGGATCACGTAACCCCTGTATGCAACTTTGTTGATTGCATCTTCTTTGCTAAGATATATTGCCCCTCTTTATAATTCTCTTACAGAGTTGATGAGTGCGTTTAGAAACACAAATATTACACAATATATAAATATAAACAGTAATACCTTTGTAACTCTCTTCTATGAGGACAAAATCTGCCAAGACTTGTCCTAATTATGCTGGGATCCGCTTCCAGTCGAAGTAAGAAGTAAGAATGGGATATGGTCAAGATGTTAATGATATAAAGGAGTAGTAGAACATTTCAATAACTTGGTAAGCGTGCCTCATCATCAGCCTATAATATTCCCTCTGCTGGGACACGGGCCTCCTCTCAGTGAGAGGGATTGGGCCATAATCCACCACGCGGGCCCAGTGCGGGTTGGTAGATGTCACATATCTTCGAATTTTTGGTTCTAGGACATGCCGGTTTCCTCACGATGTTCTCCTTCACCGTTTTGAGAGCAGTGGTGATGAAATAAATTACACAAAGTAATGCGCCTGGCGGGGTTCGAACCCACGACCTACAACTCGTAAGTCGGGACCGATACCACTGGGCCACCACTGCTCACAAGCGTGCCTATTAAATTAAGTATATTGACGAGGAGAATCTCAATGACAATTAAGGCAATTGTTGACAATTTAACTTATAGATATAAAATCATTTTCACTTTATGTCCTACGGACATTTTGCCACTTGTTTTTTTTTATGACCAAAATTTTGACTTTTTCACATAATGACATGTGGACAATTTAACACTTGGACGAATGTTACCATAAACCTTTTAAAAGTTTTAGATATTCTCTTCTCATCAATACCGAACTTAAAACACTCGTCATTTCAATTAAAACCTCACAGTTTTGGTTAAAGACTATTTAGTTAATTGCACCAAATGCCAAAGGCTATCTTGCTATTTAGATTTAAAAGTTACTGAATGTATAGCGTTTAATTAAGACCCAATTCCTTTAACTGCTTATTGGATAGATTAGGGGGATGTTTATTGTCCTTCATCAAGGACTACTGATAAGGGGTCTAATTTATGTTTTTTTCGGTCTTTGTGTTTGGTGGTTCTTTACTCTAGCTAGAATAAGTCAAGTAGTTCGTCTGCGTTTCGTCCGCGGATACTTTTAGCTAGTTCTTTTCTGCAGGGCCGGCAGGGTGGGCAGGTAATGCTTCTGGTATTGCAGGCTTATATAGGCTGCAGTGACCGCTTTCTACCAAGCGAACTGTATGCTTGTTTGCCAACTAATACTAGAATGGATCTGGAATGCAGAAAAACTGTTAGTAGACCAAATGGATGGATGAAATTCAGAAGATGACGGGTTAGTCATGTTTAATATTTGCTTAGACCAGGATCTAAAGTGTGGAGAACCTATACTCAGCTGGTGTCAAAAATCTACCAGAGATTTTTAAAATCAAGTTTGGTTGAAGTCTGCTGGTATAATAATAGTAATATCTGAAGACATCATGTTTTTGATACTCATTCTGTTTCATTTCTTTCACAGAAACGAATTTATAACCCTCATTCTCCATACTGGTTACATAAATCAAAGATTCTTTAAAATGGGTCATGATAAATGACGAATCAAAAGTAGGTAAACGCATTTCCAAAAATCATAATATTTATCAATTATTCTTGACCTATATTATATTTGAAATAAGTAATGACTCATGAGCCAGTCAACATGCAAAGTATGCCAGCGCCGGCGCATCACAGGTGTGAGATTCCGGAGTAGGTGCGCATACGTGGTGAGTCACTGAAACAATCGCTCATAATTAAATCTAAAGAAAAATGATATTTAAAAAATGAAATTAATTGGGATTGAAACATGGTAGCAATTTCGATAAGTGTCTAGAAAATCATCATAACAATAAAATAAAAACATCTTAAGTTAATCACAAAATCTTATTTATGTTTCTATTCTAATTAACACCTGTGTAATCACATCCTCTCCTCGTTCGTACAAAAATACAGAAATTTTTGATCTAATTTTTTTTAAAGGTCCGCAATCTAGTCGTGACCTTGAATCTTGGTACCAGACGTTAGGTTTTATTGGTTTTTGACAAACAGGTTTATTGCCGGCCAATTTAGGAATCAAACATCTTCTAGCATTATTATTTTAGTTGTGAGTCCATGTTATCCGCTTTAGTGGTGTAAAGGGGTTTGAAGATTTTACTATGGAGCGTGGCATACCTACTGCCGCCATTTTGATTTTTTTTCAAAATCGCGGCCAGCCATGAAACCTTTATAAATCAATAGCTGACATTAATAACAACAAAAAATATTATGACACCAACCTTCGTAAAGTGTCCGGTTTCTGAGATATAAAGTGTTAAAGTTGACCACATTAATTCTGAATAACAAAACAAAGGCTTAATATTTTTTTTATAAAATATTTTAGTAATTGATAATCCCATGGTCTGGGAGAAAAAGAAAAACGTAGAATGTGCCAGCTGCTTCTCTTCCCCTGGCAGACCGTAAAAGTCGGTCGAGGGATAGGGCAAAATTTAAGATCCATAGCCCCTCAGCTTAACTCTTTTAATGGGCAGCAGCATTGGAAGACTAATAAGCTGAAATAAATGCGCTCGCCAACCCGCCTGCCAAGCGTGGCGAGTATGGCAATAACCATCCAATGCAAAATCCTTGGGTGAGGCCTTAGTCCAGTAGTGGACTTTCTACGGCTGTTATGATGATGATATGCCTCATGATGTTTCTGCTTACTGTGGCCATCACACCAATATATCTGGATAGAAGCAATATGTTCTTCAATTTGTATCGAGACGAGCGTGTCATATTTTGCATAGATATTTTGATGATACAAATGTAATTTAGTATACAAAATTCGTCATAGTCGTCCGACTTCTTGTGTATTGTTTCTATCACTCAATACGGCACAATTAGGCAGTTTTTTACTTTTTGTATTACCTCTGACTGCGAGAATATTCGAGCGCGGACTCATTAAAAGAAATCAAAATATCTCCTTTTTTTACACGCGAAGTAAATACACTTCCGGTACAAGCCAATCCAAGTCTGTAGTGGTCATAATTGTTGATGATAGGGATACAATGTAACGGCTAAGTTATGGCTTCAGGTACAAACAAGAAAATTCGATATTTAAAAATGTGGCAAAATCTAACCATCCCTAACAAAATTGCAAAAAGTACTGGTGACATGCCATGGTTACAACCATCACACAATATAAATGTAACGAGTACTGTCAGTTGTATTTTAGACTGAATGTTTAAACCTGTCTCATGCATTACATTTACATTGATTAACATTTATCGTATAACTATCGTATTGATAGTTAAATCATATGAAGATATTACATTCAAAGAAGTGTAGACGGTCTAAAAATAAGTTATTAAGTTCAAAAAGTAGATTATAACAGACGTATAAAGTTTAAATAACATCCAGATATAATGCAACATACATAATACGTTCAAAAAGTTATTATTTTTAACATCTTGATACATTCGAACACATACACTAGCTTAAAATTGTGAATGTCACGTGATTAACTTTCACGGTTATTATCTCGGAAACCTGACACTTTACGCGGGTTGTTGTAGAATATTTTTTGTTGGCATTAATGTCAGCTGACGATTTATAAAGGTTTCATAGCTGGCCGCGATTTTGAAAAAAAATCAAAATGGCGGCGGTAGGTATGCCACAAATCTTCAAACCCCTTTAAGTTACCAATTATTTTCCCATTTGTGATTATGTAAGTACATTATATTCTATAGCAGGATAGTAATTCTTCTCAATTACTCAGGGCTTACGGCGCAGAAAAAAAAAACTAAGCAAAAATACTCTGAATTTAAGACTTGTTATATCTGAATTTATGTTCCTCGCTCTCCTTGGGGAGGTCTATATCCAGGTGGACTGCATTAGGCTAAAATGATGATGATGATGAGTGGCAATTAGCTCGCCGTTTTAGGACTTAAACATGATGTAAGTATACTTCTGTCTAACCCTTTGTGATTTTATGTTGTCTTAAAACTCTAATTAAAGTAACCGCCACGTATCACATGCCCTTAAACAGAAGTACCCACTTATGCAGGTAGGATGCTATGATGACAACCACAAAATCGCCATCAGCTATAATGCCCCATTTCTGTTAGAGATGGGTACCGGCCATTGAAGCGTATCACGTAACACTAAACCGCAGCTATTGAAGTAATCTGTGCTATCGGTGCGTTGGCTTCGCTTGCTGCTAGGTCCCATCGTTGACAACTCGCGATAAGCGTAGCGAAATAGCGATTAGAAAATAGCTGGTATGTAATGAGGGTGTAGTCCGGATAGTTTAATCGAGCGGGTGTGACTGGTGATTACTCCCAGTTACCTGTTGGTATACGTATGTACAGATACCGGCATGGATCTTGAGCGCTGACCTTCACCTGCGCAGAAGTAAGTTATTAGGTCCCTTTGGTAGATGAAGTGAGGAACGGGGGCGGGGAAAGTGTAGTGATTGGCCCGCGTAGCGTGCCGTAGCGCATCGCGTCATAGCCGCCACTCGGGATTCGTTGTTTTATTGTGCGTTTCATTTGTCGATAAGTGTACGATACGCAAAGCGATCCCCACTCTTACGCCGAGCGGTCAAGAACCGTGCCGGTATTTGTATCAAGGGAGACTTTCTGACGTAATGCTCTGCTGCCAAAATAGTGTCGACTGGTGAGTTTTTTTCATTTGCAAAAGAAAATACTCGATGTTGCACTTTTAAGAGAAAGGAGTTCGCGCCAATTCTTTGATCAGTTACCGATTACCTACCGATAAATGCGGCTAAATAATAACAGTTTCAAGTTTACTCGGGGCCTTTTTAACCTATATTGTCTCACTTCTGCAAATTTCTACCTCACAGCCTTCTATTCTTTCATTTGTCCAAGTTTCTTCGCCAATCTGGCATAAATCAACTAGTCGTCAGAGTTTTCTAGGCTTCCCTTGACATGGATGCGACCCTCGTCTTCTGGCAACCCGCCGTGTTCCGATTGTGGCCCATCTGAGGACCCATCGATTCCAAAAGGCCATATTTGGCCAAACTGAAATTTATAAGGTATTAATATTGTTTTTTTGAGCGAGGTCACGACATCGTGAGAGTCGCGGGCAACCGATGGATGCAAGTGGCGAATTGTCGTTCGACGTGGCCGTCTAAGGGGGAGGCGTATGTTCAGCAGTGGACGTCTTCCGGCTGATGATGATGATGATGTTGAGCGAGGTAAAAAGTCGATTAGCCAGTTCCTCCTTTGCAATAGAACATGCCTACGTGGTCATAGACTTGAAACACTGAACACGTGATGCGCTGTGACGTGCGTCGTATTATGTTAGTTGTGCAATAGCTTGATAATTATTATTGCTAGCTAAAATACAGGATGATTCACTGAGACGGGTCTCTGTGGAAAAAATTGTTGTTGTATGTGATAAGAGATCCTCTTAATGAATCATCTTGTATATCATCGCTCATCCAGCAATATCTAAGGTGATTGAGGGTCAAGTTTTTGTTAAAGTTGGATCTGGTTATACTTATAATTTAACGTTTTGTATTGCTGCTCTCATTAAAATTGTTCAAACAGGAATTTATTGTTAATGGACATTTAAGATTATTTCGTGTGGCCTCCAGACTAATTCTTGATAGAAATATTTGCACTTATGTTTTACTACAATCCCTATGACGAGCTTTCGTCTGCGGATTCGCTCAATCCAGCAGGGGTTGAACGAATCTCAACCTATAAATGTGTCTCCAGAGTCCAATCTACCTCTTCCAAAATTCATCAAGCTTGGTCCAGCAATTTAAGCGTGAAATCGTTACAAATAAACAAACTCACTTTCGCAAACAAACTCTTTACCTTGAAAGATTCATGAGATGGAAGTATAGGTAATTTATACTTTTAAAAGGCATTAGCGCTGCCTGACTGAACAATGGTGTAAATATGAATATGATAATTTATTGAAATAACATTAAAACACAAGCAATATCTTTATGAAAAGTTTGTTAATTTGATAACTACGATTATTGATTGGAAGGTCACACAAAGGCACTACTATTCGGTGAATTTCTTCAATAATGTAATTTTTGTTTATTGTATTTTATGAAATAATATTCAGAGTTTGCTTATGTTTTTCTTCGTGTTTTGTATATACTATTCATATGATATTTTTATTTGTTTTCTGTGAAATAACAACTCTATTGTATTTACTTCTTGGTTAATTAACTTTTAATTCGAAACAGTCCTTGGGAAAACTTCGCTCATTATTATTTCCTATGAATTTTCTAGAGGCATCCGTACGTTTACGTACCTATCTTTATTATGCAGAAAGTGCAAAGTATTCGATAAAAACTAATGATTTGAAAAAAGATTTTAAAAAACATAACAACATTAAGGAACAAAAAGGATAAAAAATGAGTTTCTGAAGAAAATACAGAATTTCGTAACAAAGAAGTAAGAAAACCTGATGATGTATAAAGTGAAGAAGAATTTGGTTGCTTCTAATTATAAAGTCCCTCCCTGTTGTAAGAAAATAATTTGAAGTTGACTAGCAAGCTACTTGGGAAAAGAAAAAGAAGAGAACAAACGAGTCACATTAAAACTAATAAAATAGTAACGCCATCATAACTCAAGCAAGACATCATCTGCACAGATTCCAAGAAACAAGAAACAGTTCTACACATAATTCACAACAAATTAGGTATATGTATAAAGTACAAAACAAATCATAAAGCACTACTAGGTTAGAAGTACATGCTCGTGTTAATGAAATGATGTCATCTGCGCGTGATTAAGCAACGCGCGGTTATCACGCGACCTTTATATCGTGGACGGCGAAAATAAAGGTGATTTGTCTTTACTTGGTAAACATATTTTTTTAAATGAACTGTCATGTCTGTCATTATGAGCTCGTAAATAAAGTGGGGAACAAAGGTATTGTGTTATTGACAATTCAAATTACTATTCGAATCATAATTTATATACAGTACCTTAAGAACTAGCGTTTTCCTTCAAATTGTATTTATGCAAAAATGTAGCTTAAAACCCTCTGTAGGGTCCATCTATTTCTCTAAAGATGCTCTAATTTGAAGTATGTAAATGTATTTTTGGTAATACTTTATTAGAATCTCAACCAATGTCTACTATCATCAGCTTATATACAGCTGTGCAGATGAAATGCTTATTGAAAGATTTTCTTCAACAATAACAAAGTCGGATTTCATGTGCTAGGAAATCATTATTCTGGCAGAACATGTCCATGTGTAGGTAGACCAAATTAATGTAGGTGTTCACTGGCGTTAATAAAATAAGTAAACATGTAAATTTAACAATACCTAGTCGGTATTTGTACACCTAAATACATGAATGAAGTCATCCATGCCGGAAAGTCACAGCATTCCATAGTTGTAGGTAATATAGTGGAAACGGATAAAGAATCTAAGAATCGGTCAGAATTCCAAAAACAGACACATAAAAACAGCTTTAGACGTCCAGAGAGAAGAGAGGTTTAACAAATTCCATAGTCTTTTTTTATATTTATACGCATTAACACCTGCTTCACAAATTGTAAATTTTTTTGTGGAAAAGTTCTGCTTGCAGTTGAATGTTTCTTTCCACAAAAAATTTTCTACAGTTCCCAACTCTTGGCAAAACTTATCTCTTTGACCATCAATATTTTGCATATTTCTTGTACCCCTCCTGTCGTTTACAGGTTATTTACGGACACTTGCGTGCTTACAAGCCGTTTAATTATAGACGAAAAATCAAAATCAAGACTTGCAAGACCGTCACGGTCTCAGATCAATTTATTTAAATGAATAACATACATTCATGTTAAATTATGCACTGCAAAATAAAGTAAGTGTGTATCGGGAGACAATTGCCTATCCTAGTAAATTGATGATCTTTTCTATTATCATTGCTGATTGACTGTGTAGATCTCTAAGTTGTATTTTGCAGTACTTCAGTGGCACAAGTTGACACCTGTGTGTATTTCACAGAAATATTACTGACAAAATGAGGATTGTATGAATAAATAATTATGGCTGAAATGGGGAAAACAAATTTTTAAAAACCAACATTCAAAGTTATCCATGTTCTTTCATTTTGTTCTGCTCATTTCACAGTTTTCTTTGTGTCTTGAGTAAAAAGGGTGATAGGCCATTCAAAGAGTTAACTTGTGGTTTACCGAAGTGACGCCATTGTCTCCCCCTCCGGAAAGGAAGCGCCTTAGCGTGACGGCTGTACATAGTAAGTATACATACATCTATGTATAAGGTAGCTGCAGGTTCTGCCTATGTTTATGTATGTTTGTTTGGCAGTCTTAGATAATCGCATGAAAGCGGATACAACTTGATGGATCGCTGTTTTATAGGGGAAAATGATAGCTTTTTAGGATCACGATGACGTATGGACGTTTGGTAGCGTATGTAGGTCGAGAAAGGGTCGCCAAATATTCATGATTGAACTTATTTTAGAACGGTTTATGATATTGAAATTATGGTTAAAGTTAACTAAACGGACTTGTATAAAAGACAGAATGGGAATTGAAATAAATGTATGTGAACCATTATAGGTAGATAAATCCTGAATTAAATAGAATCCATTGGTTGTCATTGGGTAGCTTCCTTAGCGTTATTTATTTAGTGTGAAACCACGGGAAACGACTAGCACAGTAAATATCAACCAAGTCAAGCCAACTAATTCCGTAATCCAACTTGGGTGGTCCCACAACATACATAACGAACTGGGGCAGTCTTATAGTTTCTTGTCGATTTCTATCCTCAACGTAAGGTTTCGCTGTCAAACCACTGTATTTATTGGCCATCTATATAGCCAGTTACAAGCAGATGCCTGTCTGCAGGCCGTCTGGTTATAGCCAGCTAAATAAGGCTATATCGCTTACGTTGTTCGTAAAGCTATGGCTGATGTGATAGAGAAAATTATTGAGATGGTCTCTTATTGAAGAGAGTGCAATTTTCTGGATTGTCTTTGGCTGATGTTGTTTGCCGATGATTTCATTAGGATTTAGATGGATGTAATACATTTCTTTATGCTGTTCAATAAGATAATATAGTGCTCAATTAATGGATTGTTGTTTGCAATTTCCAGTATTTCATAACAAAATCGATAATTGTTGGGTCACTAAAAACTTAAATAAAAGATAGAATTATCAATTATCATCATAGGTCGGAATTAGGAGTTATTTTGGTACTTGCATCGAAATGTTGATGTTATATAATATGGATCTTCCCGGTATTTCTAATAGGCAATCTCGTGTGGAGCAGTATGACAAATAAATAATAATAATAAAAACATCAGA
This sequence comes from Agrotis exclamationis, assembly GCA_950005045.1. Classification (NCBI taxonomy): domain Eukaryota; kingdom Metazoa; phylum Arthropoda; class Insecta; order Lepidoptera; family Noctuidae; genus Agrotis; species Agrotis exclamationis. The sequence goes on along the minus strand of OX465422.1, from coordinate 2,585,164 downwards.
GATAGATTAGACAAATAAATAAATTGTGTGAAATCACGGGATTTTTCTGCTCTTTAAAAGTATTTCCGGGGCATATCCACTTTATTCTTTCGCTGTTTCTCAGTATGAAATCACATGTGTAAGTACATGAATAACTCTACCTAATTAAACAGTTCCAATCATACAGTTAACTGCTTCGTCATATTATGATGTAGCAATAATGAGTAAAATGGATGTAATAGAAAGAAGAAAGAAAGAAAACTGTGTTTATTGGCATTAAAACTTAAAACTAAAAAATAAAACAAAACAAATCTCTTAATGCCAAAAGGGCCTCAGCTCAGCATAATGCCAAGTGGCAAAACATAGTTTAATAGTTTTTCAGAACAGCTACTGACAGCGACGCTAGCGTACAGTCGTAGTGTACAGACTAGAAATCGTCTTAGAGAATAGCATTGCAGCAAATGGTATGAAAACAATGATAATTATAAAAACTACTCTTACATGAGCTGGAAAGCCTGATATATAACAAAACAATATTAAAAATAAGCATTCTTATCAAGTAAATAAATATTTTGTTCTACACAACGAGTTTAGTGCGCGTTATAAATGTTACAAGGACATGGTCATACATTGTTATGTTTTGGAAACTAATGTATTTCTGTGTTTACGTTCACAATTAATGATGGAGGAGTGGAGTTGTAGAGTGGAGTTGTTTATTGTAGCCTTGTCTTGTTCAGATTTAGGAAACTATTCCAATCATTAGGTACCTTGTTATTACCAAAAACCGGCCAAGTACGAGTTGGACTCGCCCATGAAGGGTTCCGTAATATACACAAACAATAAAAATAACTTTGTTTTTCATAGTTTTTGTATGAATGGCAAAGTTATATTTGCGGTTTTTGAAAATGTACTATATCTCAAAAACTGCTAACTGTAGGTATCTCATCCAAACCAATTTTCGTTGAAAGTTTTTGTTGAGGTCTACATTATATACTTATTTTTTTTTGGTTTTATCATTCTCTTATTTTAGAAGGTACCAGGGGGGGGGGCACATTTTACCACTTTGGAAATGTCTCTCGCGCAAACTGTTCGGTTTAGAAATAAATGATATTAGTAACCTCAACATCATTTTTAAAGACCTATCCATAGATACCCCACACGTATGGGTTTGGTGAAAAAAAAAATTTTGAGTTTAAATTCTAAGTATGGGGGGTACCTCCAAAATTAGTTTTGTTTTTATTTTTGTATAAAAATCCTAATGCGTTTCACATAACACATCTACCTAGCAAGTTTCAACAGGGTAGCTCTTATACTTTCGACAAAAAGTGGTTGTGACATACGGAGACAGACAGACAAACATGACGAATCTATAAGGGTTCCGTTTTTGCCATTTGGCTACGGAACCCTAAAAAGTAGTTTTTGTAATAACTATTAGGCATTGATTTTGATTAGAACTTTAGTGGTAGATAGTTAAGATGGGTTTAAGAAATAAATAAATATTTTCAACCCCAAACGGCTTGAAAACATAGTTTCGACTTAGTTTACTATTATTTCTATTGAGGTTCCAGGTTTACGGTTTTGTTTTCCTATATATTTCCATTAATTGTGTACAGGTTCGCAACTGTCGACAATACTTCTGTAGAACAGCTCATTATTAAGTCAGAGAGTGGTCTTCGAGAAACTTATTTTACGGAGAACTACGGAGGGCTCTTTCTTAGAGACTTTATTATTTATTTATCTTATTTTTCTCCAAGTGCCTTTGTTCTGGCATGCCAACCTTTTTGTTTTCAACGGGTTCAGCTTGACATGAAGAAAGTAACTGTCACTAGCGTCGAAAGTAACATACCACTAAAATACATTCAAAGCTTACGCTCAAGCTAGTAATTTACTAGTCTAGACTGAACACAGTATTAGAATACACGCACTAGTATTATCCGCCCACACTGTACGTGTAAGCGTGTCAATACGAATTTATTATTTACATCCATAGAAAGTACATAAAGGTATATACGTAATACCTGTACGTACATAAGAATGGCTGTAAAAACCCCTGAAACAAAAGCGTGAGTCATTTAATCGATATTGAAGCAAAATAAGGTCGTTAGAATTGGGGAAATAAAATTCAAATTGGTTTTTAGTCACGCTATCCTTGTAGGATTTGAAAAATGGTTACCCTTTTTAAGTAGATATCCTCTTACTAGCCCATTTTGTGGTGGATATTCTGATGAAAATGTGGAACGTCATAGACACCATGAAACGATCCTCAACCTCATGTGAGTAGTGTGTAGTGACAGGAGTCATGTTCTGCTATTTGTGTAACACTTCTTGCATTTTCAAGTCACTGTATCATGCAGTGTCTGGGGGCAGTTGGGCAGTGACCAAAAGCGTGAAAGTAGTAATTGAACTTGGTTATTTTTGAGACTCATTGACACAACGAAGAAAAAGAGAAAAACACATGCCTGTCAAATTGAGAATCCCCTTCTTTTTAGGGTTCCGTAGCCTAATGGCAAAAACGGAACCCTTATAGATTCGTCATGTTGGTCTGTCTGTCTGTCTGTCCGTCTGTCTGTCTGTCCGTCCGTATGTCACAGCCACTTTTCTTCGAAAGTATGAGAGCTATCCTGTTGAAACTTGGTAAGTAGATGTATTATGTGAACCGCACTAGGATTTTTACACAAAAATAAAAACAAAACAAATTTTGGGGGTACCCCCCATACTTAAAATTGTAATTCAAATTTTTTTTTTCACCAAACTCATTCGTGTGGGGTATCTATGGATAGGTCTTCAAAAATAATATTGAGGTTACTATATACTTATACCATTTTTTTCTAAACTGAACAGTTTGCGCGAGAGACACTTCCAAAGCGGCAAAATGTGTGTCCCCCCCCCTGTAACTTACAAAATTGATTTGGATGAGATACAGTTAGCAGTTTTTGAGATATACTCGTAGTACATTTTCAAAAACCGCAAATATAACTTTGCCATTCATATAAACACTATGAAAAATTTTATTGTTTGTGTATATTACTTACTAATCTCAATATAATTATATCCCTAATCTATGCTTGCTACTACGGAACCCTTCATGCCCGAGTCCAACTCGCACTTGTTTAAGTCGGATCCGGACCCATCATAATTCTAGGTCGTGTTTAATTCTTTGTGAATTCGTTATTTTCTAATTCAAGTTTACACAACAAGTAAATACATCCATGAATACCTACTGGTAGATTGCCTGTCCGTTTTTATATCTGTTTAGCAATAAAGTAACCTGTATAAGGCCTCAGGCCATATAATAAAACTTGGCGCAATTTGGAACTCTGCTGGTGGGAAAAAATCGAAACCATTTACTACATGAATAATTTATTTTGTACCTATCTACGTTTAGATTAGGAGTTGATAATACTTGCAGGCTTTTTTTTTTTGGAACCTTGATTAGGGCTTCTTATATTTGTATCTAGCTAAACTTTTCCAGTGATTAGTATCTTGTCTACTTAAAAAGCGGGAAGTTGGGATTCGGGTGTCATTATCAGCTATGTTTCAATGCCTACCGAGGTCACGGAGCCTGTCGGGGACGCGGAATTGAACAAACGGGAAACCGTGACCCTGGAACGTAAAGGGCTAATTAAGGAACACTGTGGTTTTTTGTGCAGTGGTGGCCCAGTGGCATCGGTCCCGACTTACGAGTTGTAGGTCGTGGGTTCCAACCCCGCCAGGCGCATTACTTTGTGTAATTTATTTCATCACCACTGCTCTCAAAACGGTGTAGGAAAACATCGTGAGGAAACCGGCATGTCCTAGAATCAAAAATTCGTAGACATGTGACATCAACCAACCCGCACTGGGCCCTCGTGGTGGATTATGGCTCACTCCCTCTCACAGAGAGGAGGCCTGTGTCCCAGCAGTGGGAACATTATAGGATGATGATGTGATGTGATGTGGTTTTTATTAGTCAGTACGAGTTTGACAGTCCCTTCCAGTCCTCCTAGGGGAACGGGAAGAATGGAAGACTCTTTGGAGATTTTAGAACGTTAAAAAAAATACTGTTTTTCATGTCCTAGCTTGTTGGACAACAGGCTTTATTGAATATTATGTTGTTGATAAAACAGGCAGCTAAATTGAAAACTAGTGCCCAGACCCACCTAACGTCGCTCTTGAAAACTTTTATAATCCACTCAAAACTCATACGTGTTATTTGTAATATGAATGTTGTCCCGTAATATCCTGAGTGCACCGTCTTTGGGCTCTATAATTAAATTAATTGTGAGTCAGTGATAAGAAACGTTCGATCGATTACGATCGAGTGTCAATCACTTGATGTGGCCTTGTCGCGCCTTGTGTATGAATGTTTTAGTCGTTTATTAGGAGCTTATTTCCAATGTGTCGTTGTCAGCTGTTCTCATTAGGTTTTGATAGCAGAAATAAAATAGTATGATTAAATAAACGTGGACGTGTGTGTTTTGATTTATGCCAAAAATATCAAAATAGATATATACAGGTTAAATTTTTCAACTGGTCGTAGATGGCTATATCCGACACTATGAGGAATATCAAAAAACGTTGAAAGGAGTCCCGAGGCCGATTTTAACGAAAACTAAAACTGCATCATTGGATTTTAGAAAAATCAATAATCCTGGCCAGGAATCGAACCCACTGATTTTGGGGAAAAAATCACAGCCTGTATTATTACACCATTCGATAGTATTGCTAATAGATCAAATTCTGGGAAGTAATCATATACTTTGCCTAACTGTATTCCCAATACAATGGAAATAAGCTCTAATAGAGACAGGTTGTTAGTTCATGGTCTATAAACACCAAACCATAGTCAATTGGGACAGTTGACTCATAGCGCAGGAACATGTGGACATGTTCTACCCATTCATACAATTGTTATTCAAGCTCGTATCTGATTACAGGTTTGATACAACAATTTGGAATAATGAAATGGCTAGTTGAATTTGTCGTCGTAGCATACTATATTGCAATTTAGATTTTTGTAATGTTCATTTTTTTATTTTATGCTCCCGGCTTCAATTCAATTGGGTGTAATGTATCTATAATATGTATGTATTTAGAAATATATAAGTATGTTTATCAGTTGTCTAGTACCCATAACACAAGCTCTGCTTAGCTTGGGACTAGATGGCGTTGTGTGATAGTTGTGGAATATTATTATTATTATATTATTATTATAATGAAGCTCAGAAGCAAAGAAAACCTAAGATGTAGCTAGCTTATAGAGAAGTAACTGGAACTTTTGCACACCGGTGGAACACAGGTACGCGAGATCCCGAAGCCTTTAGTGTGGCTGTGGATCACCATAGGATCGCTCAACCACTTTGTACACTGTAATTTCATCAATATCCGTTCAGATTTTCTAAAAATCCATACAAACATTCGCATTCATGATTAGAATTAGATGATATTCACTTAACTTCTTTTCTTGATCATAATAAGACTCTTCAACTTACCTACAAAGCACTTTCATGTCAAATTGAAATATTTTAATATTACCAAGTCTGACCTTTTAACTTTTCAGTCTATTACCATGGTAACAATCAGAGGCAAACACTTGTATTACCTACTCACATGATATCTTTATTTACGTTTAAAAACAAAACCGTTTCTTGCCCCATTTACTGCTTGTGATTACTTGTGATAAGCCCTGAATTTTACGAAACGTTGAGCAATCACAGTATTCGCTATTTATGAAACATTTCATCCGAAGTATGAGTTATTAGGCTTTGAAAACCTATTTAATTTCAGGAAAAACCCTATAATAATAATAATAATAATAATAATAATAATACAACAAGGTTTGTAGAAGATGCTGACCAGAGCCAGAGCAAGACTAAACACACGCCCACCACCTCCGGAGTCGTCGCTCAGCCCCGCCTCGCCGCCGCCGGACCCCGGATCACCTGTGTCACCGGCAGCGGCAGTTGCGCCGAGCTCCAGCGACGAATATTTCTCCCCGCCGACGTCGCCAACACCTGTACGTCGGCAGGGGAGTCGCCGGCCACCGCGGAGCTTGGGACCTAGGGGCCAACCGGCCCCGAGCCGGGTCCCCGCTACCGGTGGTTGTGTGCAGCGCATGAGATGGACTCAGTCCATAAATGAGAATGTCATGCGCGCATACTACGGGTCTACAGAGGGAGGAACTAACCTCACTGCGTACCGTGTTAGGATGCTGTCTCTGTTCCAGGTACTTGAACCAACCCTTAACGTTTCGGCCCAACGACTGTCGGATCAGGTGCGGGTCATCCAACGTAATCACATGTTGGATGACACCGCACTTGATAGGCTGCGCTCAGAGGTACTAAGCAACAGTATCATCTTAACTCCACCACCAACAACGGCGTCCGTATCTATTAATAGAGTGCCGTCACGGTCGAACATTGCTACTTTTGTGGAGGAGGATGATGCGGTTGCCACGGTAAGTAGCCAGTGCAACGAAAGATTGAGGAGCGCGTTGGAGGATGCGCTCTGTGAGTATCGTTTAATTCCCGCTGCTCTTAGACCCCGACTACCGAGGTTACCCATGCACAAAAAAAATAGGGCGCTGGTGAGTGCCTTGAACTCGCTGCTTAAGAATTTTTTCGAGAGCAGCGAGGATCTTATCGATACACACTCGATCCTGTACTGTGGGGCTGTCGCGGCATGTCGTTTAGCTAACGTCAAATTCCCAATTCATGACGAAGCTAGGCGACCTAAACCAGCCGTACCGGCCTGGCAGAGCAGGATCGAGCGACGTATCGATGGAGCCAGGGTACTCATTGGCAAACTATATTGCTTCAGGGAGGGAAATACACGACCACGTGTGATGCGCTTTGTGAGGCGGGCATTCTCGGGGACTGGAATATGTCCTCAAGAATACGTCGCCCGTGTCACGGAGCGCATCGACTTCCTGAAGCAAAAAGTTTGTGCATGGGCAAGCCGTATTCGGCGGTATAAGCGGCGGGTTGATCGATACTCGCAGAATCGCATGTTCCAGCGCGATGAGAGGTGCGTATACAGAGCTTGGGAGCGACTTGGACAAAACATGGCTGACGTGTGCCGCCCGGATGATAACGCTACGAGTACATTCTGGCGCAACATCTGGTCGGTACCTGTCAGTCATACTGAGGCTGACTGGATGCGTGATGTCAAGCGGGTGTGTGAGACTATTCCAGAAATGGAACCAATATCCATTACGCCATTAGATGTAGCAAGAGCAGTCCGTTCGTTACCGAATTGGAAATCCCCGGGACCGGACGGACTGCACAACTTTTGGCTAAAATGGTTTAATAGTTCACACACTTGTTTGGCATCTCAATTCCAGTCTTCCTTAGAGTCTGGGTCGCTACCACAGTTTCTGACAACTGGGGTTACCCACCTTCTCTATAAAACCGGTAGTACTGCGGAACCCAAGAATTATAGACCGATCACATGTTTGTCAACGGTCTATAAACTTCTTACATCCATTTTGAGAGTGAAAATTAGTACACACATAGATAATAATTCTATTATGTCTGCCTCTCAAAATGGATGTAGGAACGGGTCCCGTGGTACGAAGGAGTTACTCCTCATTGACATGGCTATAAGCCAACAGGTTCATCGATCTCGCAAGGATCTGTCCGCATGCTGGATAGATTATAAGAAGGCCTACGACTCGGTGCCACATACATGGCTCATGAGGGTGTTGGAGTTGTACAAGATTGATGCAACTCTACGCACCTTTCTTGAGTCATGTATGAGGCAATGGAGAACAGTCCTTCGTTATCCAGGGTGCCGACAGATCCAGGCGAGCGATGAACCTGTATGGATCAAGCGGGGAATATTCCAGGGCGACAGTTTGAGTCCACTTTGGTTCTGCTTAGCCCTGAATCCTCTAAGCACATTGCTGGAGGATTCAGGTCTAGGCTATCGGTTGAGGAGAGATGGTCAGGTCATATCTCACCTTCTATACATGGATGATCTGAAACTCTTTGCCCCCAGCAAATTGCAACTGATGGAGCTACTGAAAGTAACTGAAACTTTTAGTAATGCCATCAGGATGGAATTTGGTGTGGACAAATGTGCAGTCATGCATGTAAAGCAAGGGGAGATTATGGAATCTGAAGGGATTCAGCTTTCAGATTCCATACACCTTAGGTCACTCTCCTCATCCGAAACCTACAAGTATTTGGGTATGTCGGAAGCGCTAGGCATTAATGTGCCAGACGTGAAACAATCGTTGAGGGAGCGCTTCTTTGGACGCCTGAAAAAGGTTTTAAATAGCCTTCTTTCGGGCGGAAATAAGGTGCGCGCCTTCAACGGTTGGGTCATGCCGGTCTTGATGTACTCTTTCGGCATACTCAAATGGACTCAAACTGAACTCGACGCCTTAGATAGACGAGTTCGTACGCTGTTGACTGCAAACCGGATGCATCACCCACGATCATCGGTGATGAGACTGTACATCCCGCGGAAGTGCGGGGGTCGAGGCTTTTTAAATGCCAAGACCCTCCACAACCGCGAGGTGTGCAGTCTCAGAGAATATTTTTTGAAAATGGAAGTGGGTATGCACCGAGATGTGGTCACAGTGGACAAGGGACTCACCCCGCTGTCCATGGCTAAAGAGAACTGGCACAAACCTGTGATACTCAGTACCGAGGACCGCAGGGAGGTATGGCAAAGCAAGGAGCTACACGGACGCTTCTACCGAGCCCTTCATGGGCCCGATGTAGATTTTCTAGCGTCCGTGTCCTGGCTACGTTTTAGTGACCTCTTCGGGGAAACTGAAGGTTTTGTCTGTGCGATTATGGACGAAGTTATCTTGACGAACAACTACCGGAGACATATTATAAAGGATGGGACTATTGACGTGTGTCGGGCATGCCATCGTCCAGGTGAGTCCATTCGACATATTATCTCTGGTTGTTCTCGTCTTGCTAACGGCGAGTACTTGCACAGGCACAACCTAGTAGCCAGAATCATCCACCAGCAACTTGCGTTGAAATACAAACTTGTGGAATCTGAGGTACCGTATTACAAGTATGTGCCCGACCCAGTTCTCGAGAAAGACCATGTCACGTTGTACTGGGATCTGCCTATCATTACTGACAGGACTATTGTCGCCAATAAGCCTGACATAGTAGTGATAGACAGATCAGCGCGCCGCGCAATGATAATCGATGTTACCATCCCACATGACGAGAACCTCGTAAAAGCTGAGAAAGATAAACAAATCAAATATCTCGACCTGGCGCGCGAGGTTGTCGACATGTGGAATGTGAACTCGGCTATCATTGTGCCGATTGTCGTTACTGCCAATGGCCTTATGGCAAAGAGCCTCGACGAACACCTTTCGAGGCTCTCCTTAGGGGGTTGGATCAAGGGCCTGATTCAGAAGGCAGTACTCCTTGATACGGCTCGCATTGTGAGGAGGTTCCTGTCTCTGGAGCCCTAACCACCGGTAGCTTGGACCCTGCTCCCACACCGGCGGATCTCTATTTTTATATTTTTAAATGTTTTATATCGTTTTGTTTTTTATTTAAAATATTTAAAAATGTAATTATATGTAAGTTTAATGAATAAAGGAAATAATAATAAGATCCTTCTTCTTTACGTGTGGCTACAAAATATAGGTACTTATATTTTGTCTGCACAGCTCTAATATAAAATTGCCTTCCTTTACATGAAAGATGCAGATATTGAGTTGTGTCACATAAGCCACTTGGTCTATAATAATATTAAAATCTCTCAAAGTATTAAAAACAAAGAAATATAAAGGAATTAAAAACGACTACCGACTGGTTTTACGAACGACAAATAAAATGAAATATAGGTAACTCGTTCGGCAAATAAAAGTGTTTCTCAATTGTCCATAACACGGCTAAAAAAATGAGGCTAAAATCGAAATCATAAGAGGTAAACCAGATAATACAGCTGAGATTATAGCATCGTTCCAAATTAACACAGTTTCGCCGAGACGGCGGGCGGCGTCACTAAATGAACTGCTTCCTGTACAAAAAGTCAGCCAAACAAAATTTGGCATTTGAGAATAATGTAATAGTAATAAAATGGACCAGGCAGTTAAATTGCATAGTGCCCATGACCTTGCTTTCCGCGTCGCTTGTTCGTGTTTTAATAGTTTCTGTAACCATTATAAACCCAGACATGCGTGGGAGTTGATCTATGGAAGATAAAAGGGATTCGTTCGACATGAATCTACATAAAAGCCTTGCTATGGTATATTGAACGGTCGAGATCTTTCTAATATTATGGGTAGAGAAGAATATGTTGCTAAAATAACTTCGTTTGGCGTAGCATTTTAAAGAAAAGAGATTGAGAAACGCTGAAAAGGAAATTAGGTAGTTCGGTACTTTATTCTTGATAATATATCGCCAACGCATTTGTGATTTTGCCCTTACAGCTCAGGCGCTCAGTCTTCTGAATGCCCTAATTGCTCAGTAACCAGGCGTCGACTTATTTACACATAAGGAAAAATATTTGTGTCAAATATTTTAGTTTATTATAGGTTAATTGAATATTGTTGGCTTGCTGTACACTTTGGTGCAAACTGTTAGTACAGCAAGCAACTGATAATAAATAAATAAGTTTCCTTAAAATAGACTAAACACAGATTTATTTATTTCACAGGAACAGAGGAGATGTAATTCAGCAATATTTAAAAAGAAACAAAAATACTTATCATGGGGAATGAAACAAATAATATAAACACTTTATCAACACTTACAAATAACATTTACACAAATGAAAGAACCATCTTTCAATATCGACTTTTAACTAAAAACGATGTTCATGGTTATCTGTGCAAATTCTTATTTGGATCGTGGAAATATTCCAGTCAGTGTTGATGCAACCGGAACTAAACACTTTGATTTGATCGAAGTGGAAATAATATCAATTCATTGAATTATGCCACGTTTTAGATTACGAAGTTTACGAATGTAGAATGAACGGAAGAAATGTATAATGCTTATTGTAGGTTACTAAGGAATGTAAACCGTACGATTAGTTCTGTTATTGATTCAATTAGTAACAGTGATAATTGTCAAGGTTACGCCAGTTCTCTGACTTGTATTGGTTTTGAACGAACATTTATGATTTTCTTTTTCATTTAGTATTACTTTTATAAGGATCAGGTGGCATTCTGTTAGTATCTGTTTATGGGAAAAAAGCTTGAGGTTAAAGAGGAACCCCTTGCTGGAGGCCTTAGAGTCATAAGGCATCCACAGAAAAGTCCGGTGACAACTCACAACCTCCTCTAGGTGGACGAGACGCCACACACAAAACAGGCAAGAATTGAGTCCCAACTAATCTTAAATGAACTTGAACTACGACCATGACTACTGCGTTTAAAATAATAATAAGATATGTTTTACAGATAGACAGATAATCAAATTGTTTACAGATAGACAGATAATCAAATCAAGTTCTTTTCGTCAAACAAATTCTACCACAAGAAAAATTGGCCCAAGAATACCACCTTGCGAAATCTAAGAACACAAACTGCAATAAATGCATTTGACTCTGTAAAACAACTTTTGGAACCTATCATGTGACTGCCTAAATTCTTCAACATTTTGTACTTGCCATTTCACTCTCGCTTATACATAGTTTTTCCTTGTCGTTCGCTGGAGGTGACCTCACCGCGCTTGCGCAACCAACTGGTCAAACGCCATTATGATGATCTAATGACATTTTATACGTGTTTTTTTTTAGATATATTTTACGATACTTTATGGTTCTACATATTTTATGTGGCGATTTGTTTTCCCTATATTAATGTTTTATTTTGTACTTTAAATTATTTAGTTTTATGATTTGGTTTTATGTTATGGTATTTTATGTACAAGGGTCGAAGTTTTATAAAATACTAAATTAATATATTTACGTGGAAGCAGACTTAATTTTATTTTAATTGATTTCAGTTAGCTATTTAGACGTAACAAGATACATAATTTGAGGAGTTTTTGTGGGTAAATCGAATGACACATAAAAACAGCAGGTAGTTTTTTAGGACCAACTTCGCTTCGGGAGTACTAAATATTCCGTGCCTCACTGCCTCTTAAGGATCATTACATGTTTTTTACTGCTGGCGCTACAAAACACATGAATCAGAAGCATTAACTGTAATTGATGTTCATTAGAATCTTTACAAGCACACTTAAAATAACTCTACCTGTTCATTACTTCGAAAAAAATGAACAGATATTATTATAAACTATATCATGGAGTTGTAGGTAGTATAAATAAATGGTTACCTACAATTTCTTCTTTTCTCATTAGATCGTGCACTATTAAAGTGCAGACACTTACCATTATTACTAAGCATTAACCAGAATAACCAGATTTAGATAAAACTCTAGCCACTCTAGAAATAGCATTAAAAAAAACTAACTAATCACGCTTTGGAATCTATAATATTGCGTGCACCTATAAGGTTTTGCTTTATAAATACTTCATAGAAACCCTTGCTTTTCTTAAATGAAACTTTGTTATTACTGGGTAAGGTAGGTTGTGGTGTGATGACTAAATTTCGACCTTAAAAGTCCAGACGCTCTGTGGCTGGAATTCAAAATGGAAGATAAAAGTGGAATGTTGCGCTATCTGTGCTCTTGCGCATTGTGCATAATGTTGTTTAAGGATAATGTGGGTATTTATGCAATCTATTGGTGTAATGTGATGTTAACGAGGTATTGTATTGTAAGTGCTTATGTGAAATGACTTTATAAGGACTGTTTTGAGGATTTAATAGTTGCCTAGGTGTTGGGGAAAATTTGCCTCGACTGCAGTGTGAAGTCGCTCCTGGAATGGCCTTATGGTTTTTGACTGAACATTAGGAATAACGCATCATATTATTATTGATGGAAAAGTAACTGGTACTTACAAGCAACGATGCTCATACTTAGGGTTGGGTACTATAGTATGCAATCAATGGTGTATTAAATAGAGATGATTCTCAAATATATTTGAAAGGATTTTGACTCAAGATTGAGTGTCACTTGCGTCATAAAACAACATCTGTTGTGACCATTTCTAAGATAATTTCAGCCTTAGCGGACTTTTATCTAAGATGGCAGAGTAATTATGAAGGCGACTGTCCTATTATGTTAGCATATTTTATGAAGTGCGGTTAGTCATAGAAATACCTAACTAATATCTGAAGACATTTAAGAACGCTACTATTGTCACGTAGACATTCGAATGTAATATCATACAAGTTGTTGTTTTGCTTCTGATTTTATAAGAATAGTTTTTGGTATTTTCCTTAATCTCAAAAGATTAAGGAAAAAGACATTAATTCCAGCTTGTTGAATTACCTAAATCAGTTTGTAAAATAAAAGTGGCTGTGCATTAATTATGGTGTGCAATAAAGTATATAGGTTAGGTATTTATTTTCATCTTCTATTCTATCTATCTATTATTTTTTCTATGTTATGTTGGTTCTTATTAACATGCGTCTCAGTAAATGTGACATGTGATAATGTAGCCACTTATTTACATTCTTTGATCACGTTTTAGGGATTTCCGTTCTACACGTGCCTTAAAATTTAATATGTTCGACTTCAGCGAGATCACCCACGACTTAATTTTCCTCATTATCTTTAAGATTTCTATCAATTTCATCATCAATTTGACTACACATAGTCTTTGCTTGTTTGGTTGTAACAAAATGTTCTATTATTGCTCTTTTGGCTCTGAAGTTAGTTTCACCCGCAGCTATTGTGATATTCTTTACATTTTAAATTAGACCTTCTTTTTAACATTTTACAAAAGTATCACAAAGAGCTAGACTGACCCGATTCCCAGGACTTAAGTCTAATAAGCCACGAAGCTCTTGCATTGTGACCTAGTCAAAGAGTCGTGTGTCGGTTATGTGAATGCATTACGTAAATGTCCACTTACCTTGATGACATCATGGTGTCTGTCATTCAAAGTCCATTTAACAACCAACTTTAGACTCTATATTGAGGGAAGTATAATGCTGTTTGGAGTGTGTGTATTTGGAAGCAGAGCTGAATTCCGAATTGTTATTTGCAAATATCGCGACGAATTGATTCGATTACCTTAGTTAAAAGATTTTTTGATCTTTGTCTGGTATTGTTTATTCGCAAGAATAATATGTAAGTTAAATATTATGTTCGTAACTGATAATAAAACATCGTGTTTACCTACTGCTTTTCTTGTACGTTTTGTGGTCTTGGATCTTGTGTTCCCAACGGGGTGGTACCTCAAACTATGTAGTTGAAACTGGAGCTTTTCGTGAGGCCGCTAGCGTAAGTAGCAGATTCAAAATTAAATGGCGGATGTTAAGAAATACCTCTTATTTCATGAAAAACACTAGCCTTCTAAAATGTTGATCTTAACATAGTGATAAGAGAGCACAGTTATAAAGAGAGAGAATGATGACTAAAGTATGGTAATTATGGTTTTTACCATACTTGTTGTCTTGTGATGAAACAGCTTAAAACCAGTAAGTAAGTTATGGTGGCTAGATGCCTGGCGGGGTCCCGGGATTGTCACATCAGGTAACTGTGACCCTGGAACGTAAAGGGCTATTGAAGGATCATCGTGGATTTTAGTAAGTACAAGTTTGACAGTCCCTCCCGTCCCGCCCTGGGTAGGTGGACTCATTTGATGATTTTACCACGTTAAAAAAATTGAGGCCAAATTTGCAATCGCGCTGGTATTGAGCTGTTAGTCTGAAAGCCGACCCCAATAGAATGAGAAAAGGCTACGCAGATACTGAAGATGATAGTCATAGAACCGTTAAATGCGTAGGTGTCATTCATGGACATGACTTGCTGTCTGCTTGTAACTGTCAATTGATGCCTTGGGCGGCCATTATTATTACGATTTACTGATAGAGGATAGATGAATGACGACAAGATGAATAAACTGGTATTTAGTCACCGAAAACTTTTCGTAAAATTGGAATTTGATTTGTGATTCAAAAAGCTAACAGAATGTAAGATTAAAGTTTTAGATGATATAAGTCTGATTTGTTTTATTGTTGTTAAATGAATGTACACGAAATCCCTTTGAAACAATGATATTTTGCTTTAAAAAACTTTTTTTAAAAAAAGTACCGACTTCAAAACAAATACAATAAAGTTTAAAATAACTTTTCTTTCGGAAGTCGGTGGCAATAGTCAATGACACAACAAAACAAAGCCACCGACTTCCGAAAGAAAAGTTATTTTAAACTTTATTGTATTTGTTTTGAAGTCGGTACTTTTTTTAAAAAAAGTTTTTATTTTACCCTTTTTAGTTTATTTATTACATATTCAACCCAAATTCTTGTAAAATACAAAATTTTCTTACATAAATGCACTAATCTTGTAATCCGTCACACCATAAAAAATCCATATCTCTAAAACTACTGAACCCATTTTGATGAAACTTGCAGTGTACCCTAAGTTGAACAATACCTAGTACAACAAAAAAAGAATTACTTAAATCGAACTTATAGTTCCGGAGATATGCGTGCACAAACATAAAAACATACATACATACATACATACATACATACATACATACATACATACATACATACATACACTTATGAAATTTGGCACATTTGTTCAGACGCTGATATAGACTAACATATATGAAAACTGGGCAGTTCTGATAATATTACATACATACGGGTCGAATTGATAACCTCCTTTTTTTTGAAGTCGATAAAAATAGTGCTTGTTTCGACTAATACTCGTACATTAGCAGCATTGCGACAAATCTAAATGTCATATGTCACAGACAACGAAATGTCTTGTCATTTCATGTAAAAATCTTTTCAGAATTCGGGCGGCAGTTTGAAAATGTTTGGAAATATTTGAGTAACTGGAAATGTTCTGAAACTGAAACTTATTACATAATTTTACAAAACAAGATTTAACTTTCAAATCTATCGTATTCTAATTACGAAAAGTCCTTGAATATAATAATCTGGTTTACATAAACTATCTAGGCTAATAACTAATAATATATACCTAGATGTTATCTAAAAAATAACCTTTTCGTGGTTGACGGGCCGATTTGACTACAAATCTAATAAAGATTAGATTTGCGGACAGATAGTGTAGTCAAATGTATGTTTAAGAATAAAGATAGCATAATTATTTATTAACTTGTTATTTCTAATCTCTATGTGGAATATATTATTTATTTATGTTTTGATTGGTTAATTTTTGAAGCACCGTAGTTGACAAGGTCAATGTCAAAGTCCTGGGGGTCTACTTGTCTACTTTCGTTCGTTTTGATAGCAGTGGCGATAAAATAAATTACACAAAGCAATGCGAAAGAACGATCTCAAAGCTGCCTCGTCAAAGAACAAATCGTGGAGTCCAGAAATGAGATTTCTTAAGGTGCGGTGTTATCTCAATATTCCCAAAAATTGGTTTCTTAGAACGTCGAGTATGACGTAATGTAATAAAAATAAGTAACGCGAAAAATACAGTGAACAGAGAAGGGTATAAAGAAGAATTTAAACCGAACCGAATAATAAATAAGAGTTTGATATTCCCAATAAAAAATTGGGAAGTTGTAGCACAAAAATAAACTTTGACGTCGAAGATCTCTGTATTTCCAGCGATAACAACAGTTTTTTTTTTAAGAATTGAGTAGGTTTTCCATTTTTTTTAAACTTTAACCAAACCATTATTTAATTTTATGTCTATATTTTAAATAATCTAAAGAAAAGCAGTAAAATAAATGCCCATTCGCAGCTTACGTCACATTTAGAATAACATTATGGACTCATTTCTGAATTACAGAATTTGAATTTAAATAGCTGGTTAAAATCTAGCAAATAGTGTAAGAACATAGCTAAAAACAATGATTTTATGTTTTCAACCAAGATGTGTTGCAAACCGCGACATACAGAACAATAGTGTGATTCATTATAAAGACGATGTTTTGTCTGCCGCGAATAATAAGAGACTGAACACGTTTGTAGCTTATATGGGCGACGCACGGTCGAAATTTTTTTTGTAGAAATATCAGTTTTTGTAACAGAATCTTTGAATCTTATTTTTATGTAGATAGAGTATACTATACATTCATCTGAGTAGCCTTTTCCCAACTAAAATGGGGCCCTAGCTGCAGGGGCTGAAAATTTTCCGAAACAGCCTCACCAAAAAATTTACAGCAAATTGGCTGCCATACGACGGTAGGTTGTTCCCACGGCAATGGGACGAATACCGCCATCCCTCTTGCGCAGGGCACATAAATTTGCCCCATGACAGCTTCGTTCACATTGCCGGAGAGCATGATGTTAATCAGAGCCGTAAGCTCCTTCAACAACGACTCACCAGCTTCCCCAAACAAATAAGATCCTTAAGGTTTTGGGGACTTAGGCCGTCGAAGCCGCCGGCGGAGCCGCTCCGGAATTAATAAGATTTTTGATTAAAAAACAAAGTTTTCGGAGGAAGGCGATTTCGCAAGTCAGTTTGGCAAAGGTTTCCCCGGGAAAAGTTCGTGTCTACGAACTTTCGACTCATGAACTAGACAAAACGCTCGTTTACACTACATTTTCACATTAAAAAGTATCGTTAAATCGGTCATAAAAATATCGTCGATACCGATATATCGGCTAACCCGAAGTATCGCCGATATATCGGTATCGGATGCATCGCTAGTATGAAGCATAGACTTTCAGCTCTTAAATGTCAATTAAAACAATTTATGACGATGGACCACCGACGTCGGTCGTTATTACCTATAGATAGTAGATAAGTACTTATTTACTGATAGAAGCTAACTGTTAGGTACCGTAGGAGTTTAGAAATGTTTTCAGGTTAATTACGTACTTCTGAGTAACTAGCGTGTACAGTGTATAGTTTGTTTTACAGTAAGTAATACTTTATAATTTTAGTAAAACGACACGTATAATACTTTACTTAACATAAGTACTAAGCTTTCATGCCCACTACCTACACGACTAAGTTTAAATTAATACTTAGATATAATTCTCTGGTATTTACAAAATATGTATAAATTCAAACTAAACTCGGTCGTTAAAATACTCCTTCGCATCGTGCTCAGAAGTAGGGTTGCCAACTTTTATTAGAAGAAATAGAGTATTTCTGATTTTATAGAAGGTACCTAAATAGAGAGTAGGTACGGACTTCAAAAAAAGAGTACCTATTATTCATATAATATTTCCAAAATGATTTTTTAGACCATAATGTTGGTATCCCCAATTCAAAAAATTATAAGCTTTAACAGTAAATGGTCGACTTTTTTGTTTATGATAATGGGTTTGCTTATTATTACATGACTGGCACTGGTATTGTAAACATTGCGTAAAAAGAGTATTTTAGATTTTTAGCATAAATATTAGTCTTATAGATTATGGAGTACAATACTCTATAGAGTACGGTTGTTCTACGGTGTAGGTAAAAACCTCAGAAAAGCACCTGTTATGATCCTTGCATACCCCTTTCGCTCTGAATGTAATGTCTTTTTTAACTTATACATGTTGTATGTATCTTTCTCTGGTAGACTTTCAACCCTCAGCGACCACCGTTGATCCAACAGAACAGCTTTAATTTAGGCGCCCAGTTTTATATGAAACGGGCGTAAAGCCACATAAAACTCCCAACTTTACAAATCATAAAAAAAAATATTTACGAAACAGTTTTGACATGTCATCATACACTGGATAAAATTTTTGTTTCTAATTATCATAAAAATCCAATAAACTATTCCCTCAAGTAATAATAGTAATTATTGCTATCAGCTGTAATGATATCGATTATGATCAAGGTTGAACATGTAGTAGGTACTAACCACTAACCTAATTTTTGGATCAACCGCGTAATCTTCGGACAAGGTTGAAATATTGGTAACGACTAAAATATACCAACGAAACGATTACTAACACAGCACCACAAATCACCCTCCAAAATTTCCTGTACCTAAACAATTCATCACCACCAATTAAGAGGAAGGTCCAATTCCAATTATTCCAAGAGATCGTTCAAGATGTTCTCAGAACACAGACAAATACCAGACTGCAAGATATTATTGGCAATACAAACAAATCGTTCTAGCTAAGAATCGATGACAACACAGTCGTAAATTGGTCTCTTGACTACCTGATGATCGTTGCTTACCTGCTTAGTGTATTCTTATTTATTTATTGGTTGGCTGATGTTAGATGTGCATCTACGTAGACAGATATGTATTTGAATGGGAAAATGTATGTCCTCAAGGTTGATTTTACTTTATTTGAAACTAACAATCCGCCCTAGCTTTGCACAGGTACAATTTTGACATAAAATAAGTATAGCCTATTTAACTCGCTGTGGGCATAGCTAGGTCCAGTAGTTTTTGAGTTTATTCTTTACAAACTAAAAAATCTTTTCGCTTTTTTATTTTAAGTGTACTATAGATAAACTTGGAATTAACACAAGTGGAACATAATTATGAAAGTTGTAACTGTGGGTTAAGTAACTTTGGAAATAGTAGGATTTGTGTGAAACAGTTACAAAACAATACCATGCATCCATTTCTCCATCATTACAAATTAATTTTGTATTTATAATAGAAAGAGTTCAATAAAATAAACACAATAGCTATAAATGTAATACAGATCAAACAAAAAAATAATACAATTAAAACGTTACCAATAGAAAGTTTGAACAAAGAAAGTCCGTCACTCAACCAGAAGTTTCTCTAAATGCATCTAGTACTATATTTATAGCAACTATTTAGATTGAACTAAGATTAATAGTCTTTAGGCTATCTGGCTCAGCTGTCGTTGCTATCAATCATTGAGGAGGCAGTTCCGTTTCTCTAATAGCGGCCATACACCATACTGCCTATCGTACAATCGGCATGACGATCGATTTGATCAAATTGGCAGTTCGTCCATATACACCATACACCATACTGCCTATCGTACAATCGGCATGACGATCGATTTGATCAAACTTCAAATCAGCAGCAGTGATGCCAACTTACTTAGCAACTTTATAGCTAGATCTAGCTATTATTCGGTGACCGACAGCTACAATTTTATAAAACTTGTGGCTTAACTTTTTAGCTACTTTTTTACCGACTTGTTTTTTTACCGATTTCACCCACAAGTGGGAATCAGTTGGTAATACAAGTGAAGGTCGGAAAACATTGACATTTATGCAAACACCGGATTTTAATGAAGGAGCAATGTTAGCTAACGAGCATGTGAGAAAAAACAAACTAAATTTTGAATGTCAATAAGGTCGAAAATCGCTTGAACCTGTTTTTTTAACTTGCTTAACGATAGCAAGTTAAAAAAAGGTTCAGGCTATTTTTGACCCTCCATTCCATTCCACTCCACTCTATTACAGTCCATTCCATGGTAATACACACATTACCCTCCTTTGCGTCGCGCAGTCTGTAAAAAGTGTCGTTACAATTTTTTCCGCCTAGCCCCCTTTCGCAACGCGCCATAAGGAACTTCGTTCCAAAAAAATATACGTTTCGAATTGAGAACCTCCTCCTTTTTTTACGTTGGTTAAAAAGTAGCTACCGAATATTAGCTAGATCTAGCTGTAAAGTTGCTAAGTTGGTATCACTGCTGCCGATTTGAAGTTTGATCATTCCGATTTGATCAAATCGATTTGATCAAATTGGCATGATCAAATCGGCATGATCAAATCGGCATGATCAAGCCAATTTGATGGATTCCACGCCCACACACGGTCAAATCTAACTGATCAAATCGGCAGCGTCATGCCGATTGTACAGTGAGTGCAGTGATAGATCGACTTCCGCTAAGAACAGTCGCGTCGCACGCGCTCTTGTGCTAGTTTATGTTCAGGTATAGCGCTGACGCAGCAGCATACCGTTCGTTACCTCTAGCCGTGCGCGATCGCCGCGATGACCCAGTTACCGAATTTATTGCGCAACTATTTGTATAAACAAAGTGTTAAGGCGAAGTTATAATTCTAATAATCATGGCTTCGTCATCCTCAATTAAAATTAAAACTGAAACGGAACATCTGTTGTACAAATATTATACTGAAGAAAAATTGGAACGCGAAAAGTTACAATGTTTGGTAAATGACCTCAAAAGTCAATTAGAACAACTTCAGCACCAGCTAAAAAACATCCAGGAGCAAAAAACTGCAGACCTGGACAAGAAAAATGTCACTACCGAGAAGCCAATGCCAATCGAGTATGAGACGGACGAAGAGGAACTAGCAAAGGAAACAGAGTGGGTACGACAGAAGAGCAGAAAAAAAAGGAAATTGAACTCATCATCACTGTCCTCACCACCTCAACAAGGACCCGATTCCAGCCAAAAACCTAAGGAAACTGTTAAAATAAAGAAACAGCCCATACCACCACCTATAGTTGTAGAAAATGTTAAGAACTACCAAGAGTTCTACGATCTTCTTTCAACTAATCTAACGAAAGACTCGTTTATTACAAAAATGATGAATGGAGAAAAAGTTAAAATTAACTCCTTTAATGATGACTCATACAGATCCATCACCAAGCTATTGTTACAGAATAACTGCTTTTGGTACTCGTATGAGAATAAACAAGACAGACCGATCAGGGTGATGGCAAAAAACCTTCATTCTTCCTGCCTGCCAAATAGAATAGTTGAAGACCTGACAACCCAAGGTTATAAAATAGAAGATGCGGTCAACAAACTGAGTTGGAAGAGCAAAGAGCCCCTCAGTATGTTTATGCTCTCATTCCAAAAGGATGAAGACATTAAGAAAATCTACGGAATTAAATCCATACTGGGCTGTAAAGTAGACATACAGCCATTAAAAACATCAAAGTTAATTCCACAATGCAAAAGGTGTCAAGCATATGGCCACACACAGAAATACTGTTCCAAAGAACCCCGGTGTGTGAAATGTACAGGTAAGCACCTAACCAGAGACTGCAATAAACCAGCAGAAGCAAAACCAAAATGTGTTCACTGTGGTGAGCCCCACCCGGCTAACTATAGGGGATGCATAGTAGCTAAAGAGCTACAAAACATTAAAGATAAAAATACTAGAAAGAATGTGCCGATACCAAACTCTCAGGGTCCAAGCACAAACAAAGAAAAAATACCTAGTGTCACCAAGCTTGCTACCAAAAGTGTTTCGTATGCACAAATGACAAAAGGAGTCCAATCTTTGCCACAGTCACAAATGAAAGCATTGAGCCCTAACATGGATGAAAAGATTAATACAATTATAAATCTTTTAACTACGTTCGACGAAAGGCTGAAAAAACTTGAAAGTAGCACTAAAGCAGCTACCAAACAAAAAAGCATTATACATGGCTAATCTACTTAGAATTATGGCATGGAATGCCAATGGACTGCTTAAACATCAGAATGAACTTACGGCAGTCCTAAATATGGAAAGTATTGATGTGTGCCTTATATCGGAGTCACACTTCACTAAAGAATCTCATATTAAAATTAAAGGGTATAAAGTATACCATGCGTTGCACCCAAATAACACACCAAGAGGTGGTAGTGCTGTCATTATAAAAGAGAATATTTTTCACTATGAAGAACTCAAATATGAAAAAGAAGAAATACAAGCTGTGGCTGTCTGTGTCAAAACGAAATATTGTCTTGTCACTATTTCAGCCATATACTGTCCACCTAGGTATACACTAAAAACAGATCAGTACACGAATTTTTTGAATCGTCTTGGAAACAGATTTATATTGGGAGGCGACTTCAATGCTAAGAATACATTTTGGGGATCTAGACTGACAACAACCAAAGGAAGAGAGCTACTTTGCGCGATTGAAGAAACACAATGCAAAACATTGTCAACAGGTAAGCCCACTTATTGGCCTACTGACACAAAAAAGATTCCTGATCTCATAGACTTTTTTATTTACAAAAACTTATCACCTAATCTCCTCCGCATTAGAGAAGGATATGATATTATGAGCTCAGATCACTCGCCTATATTACTTACTCTAAGTGAGACTTTCGTGCTAAAAGAAACCTACCCCACATTGGTAAATAAGAACACTGATTGGGCAAGCTTTAAAATAGACTTGGACTCTGTAATAGATTTAAAAGTTCCACTAAAGAAACCAGAAGATCTTGATCGGGATATCAGTCAGTTTATAACACAAATACAACAATGCGCCTGGAAAAACACGCCTACCTTTAAGATAAAAAACAGAGTTACCTATTATCCAGCAGAAATCACAAAACTCATTGCTGAAAAGAGGCGACAGAGACGAAGATGGCAACAAACAAGATTTCCACAAGATAAAAGAATTCTGAACCACCTTACAAAACAACTAAGTAGTGCAATTCAGAAATTCAAAAATGAATCAATGAGCAGTTATCTAAAACAACTAACTAGCAATCGCACGACAGATTACTCTCTGTGGAAATCTACAAAAAGCTTAAAAAAGCCAATTATGCATATTCCTCCTATCAAAGATACTAACGGACGGTGGGCAATAAGCAACGAACAAAAAGCTATTAGGTTTGCACAACATCTGGAACTCATTTTCAAGCCAAATAATGAACTTGAAGAAAGCGTCTTGTTAGATGAAACATCAAATAATGATGAGCAAGAAATAAAATTCGTAACACCTAGAGAAGTGTACAACGAAATCAAGCGTCTTAGACCAAAGAAATCACCTGGCTACGATCTTATTACAGGAGAAGTTCTTAAAAACCTCCCACGTAAGGCCATCGTAAAACTTACAACTCTTATCAATGCAGCGTTCAGGCTTAAGTATGTACCAGGCTTGTGGAAAGTTGCCGAAGTTATAATGATACCAAAGCCTGGTAAACCACCTCACGAAACGACATCATATAGACCGATCTCACTGCTACCGATCATATCAAAATTATTTGAAAAACTTCTCTTGAAACGGCTAAAACCCATTATAGAAGAAAGAAACTTGATCCCTGACTACCAATTTGGATTTAGGGAAAAACATTCTACAATAGACCAAGTACACAGGATTACCAACATTATAGAAAAGGCTTTAGAAGAAAACAAAGTTTGCTCAACGGTCTTCCTCGACGTAGCGCAAGCATTCGATAAGGTATGGCACAAAGGCCTTAATAACAAACTAAAAAATATGCTCCCTAAACAGTTTGCTGATATCTTAGAGTCTTACCTATCACATCGTATGTTTAGAGTAAGACAAGATGATGCACATTCGGAACTTAAACCGATAAATGCTGGAGTACCGCAAGGAAGTGTCCTAGGTCCGATATTGTACTTACTGTACACTTGCGATATTCCTGAGTTAGAAAACAATACCATTGCCACATTTGCAGACGACACAGCTATAATGGCCACAGGTGTCACTCAAGAAGAAGCAGTGGAAAAAGTTCAAACAGCCGTCAATATCATCTTTGACTGGACAAAAAAATGGCGTGTGAAACTTAACGAATCAAAATCTGTTCACATAGACTTCACAAACAAAAAGCCAAATTATCATCCGATAAATATAAACGGTCATGTCATACCGTACGAAAATACAGCCAAATACTTAGGCATGACATTAGACGCAAAGCTTCGCTGGAAAGCTCATGTTAAAAAGAAACGCGACGAGCTAGAGCTTCGCTACAAGTCGATGTACTGGCTGATAGGAAGACATTCTTCGCTGTCAGTACATAACAAGATACTTTTGTACAAACAAGTCCTGATGCCTGTATGGACTTATGGTATCCAGCTTTGGGGCTGTACCAAACAAAGTAACATCAAAATTATACAGCGTTTTCAAAACAAAGTACTCAGAGGAATCGTCAATGCGCCCTGGTACATTCGAAATGACGACCTTCATTGGGACCTCAAAGTAGACCTCGTCACAGACATAATTAAAAAGAACGCTGAAGCTCATGAACGAAGGCTTCACCATCATGTGAACATCGAGGCTATCCAGCTCCTCGACAACACGGACATAGTGAGAAGACTAAAAAGGACAAAACCTTTTGAGTTAATTTAGTGAAGTGTTAGTGTAATGTAGTGAAGTGAATGCTACCCACAAAGAACACAAGAACAAAGTGTCTTCCCCTTAATAGAGACAATAAGAAAAGTGTTAATGGACACATTCTTAGGCTTAGTCTCCCTAGCAAATTAAGTTAAAATAGAATTACTCATTAGCTTTAGTACTAAGCTAGATTGTATTTTTTATGATGTAACCGTATTGGGACACATCATATAACAAAAAAAAAAAAAAAAAAAAAAAAATGCCGATTGTACGATAGGCAGTATGGTGTATGGCCGCTATAACAGTTATGAGTAGGCAGACGCTGTCAGTAAGAGTCGGTCACTAATGATTGTTATTTTTGTTAATTCATTATTGAAGTAAGAACCATTTGTAATTTTTACTATCGATTATTATGATATTTTTATTTTAGTGTGTGGAGAAATGAGGAGATTATCATCAAGGAGCTTTTATATTTGGATGGTTAAAATTTAAGAGAAAAGCAAAGAAAACAATGTTTGGACTGTGTGAGAGATAATACGGCTAGTAAGAGGGTAACTATTGAAATAAAGACTAACAAAGAAGACTGGAAGAATAGATAATAGATACGTTGAGGTAACAGTGTAATAATGATTTCAGGAGAGTACTGAGCTGATGGCACAAGATATAAAGAAACTTTAATCAATTTTACATAGCTTCAAGTGTATAACATTAAATACATTGTAGGTAGAGACTGTTGAAGTGACACTATATTTATTTTTTATTCTAAGAAGCTATCAGACACCGATTGCAAAACAACTAAAATACGACAACATGCTCGTAAAATAACAAAACTGGTTTTTCTACCAAATCGAAAATTCTGCATCGCAAAAAACTTGACCTTGAAACTGGCAAACCTGTTGCAGCATTATATACAGGTTTCTTACGACAGTAATGTGTTAGAATACCTTACTAATGTTGACTGCAAAATAAATAAAACCATTCGTTTTGTTATTGTATGCACAGACTTACAGCAAACGAAGGAGATGTAGAATTGTGGAATGTATATCTCCAATGAATAGAATTTAAATCAACTAAACTTAATTTATGCAACTCTATAAAATACTAAAATGGCTAGACATAACAATTTTAAGTCTGTTTTGGGAATGATTATCATGCTATAATGAAAAATACACACACACACACACTTAAAAGCGATGTGTGGGTACTAGTACAGTGTACACCTCTGCCTAATCCTTGGTGCTAAAATGTTAAATAAATGTATATGTCCAATTATCAAATTGATTATAACCAGTAAACAATTTTACAACATCAAGAAAACAACAAATCAACACCGTCAAAATGTTGTGATCCAAGCAATCAACACATAAAAGTACCAGTCAACTAATCAGTGGACGTTCATATCCGTACAGTCGATGATGTAACGAGCGTCAACGACCGTCAAGGGCCACGAAGCCAAGGTCTACTTGACAAAAAATAAATTGTGCCAGCGTGCCAACGCATTATAAACAGTAGACTCCAGACAATATTGTTGATTGTACAAATGTGGGTCTCATTACTGACAGTTCATTCAATTAGGTCTACGATTTTGATGGAGTGGGCTCATTAGATCTTGGAGACGAAATACTGACTGATTAGTTGGAGACTTGAAATCTTGAATGTTTTTTTCTCTCATAATGTCATTAACTTTAACGAATTTGAATTTTTACAAGAAGAATTTGCCAATTTGTATGTCTTCTTTTTTTAAAGATTAGGCTTTATTGTGGCGTTTATATTATCTTATACACATTATTATGACAATCTAAGCTTCACATTTTTTGCTGTCCTTGTTGATGCCAAAAAGTGCAGTTTTTGTCCTCCTTTTAAGTTTAAGTGGATGTAAGGTGACATCATCATCAATGGCAGGAAGATCCTTAACTTCAATAACAAGGATATGTTTGTAGTTCCAACCTTAACCTGAATAAATGCAGCATTTGTTGTTGTTTTTTTTTTTTGCAATAAGTCTTTCCTTATATGCTGATGCCTGTTTGCTATTTATCATTGCTGTCACAGTAATCCCACATTCAAAGTATTATCTCGTAGTATGGTAAAAAATAAAAATGGCTACCTATTGTAATATGATCGTTTATCAAATTTGAAATACATTTTTGCTTCATTCAATTGATTACCCGACCGAAAAGTAATAATTTTACAATCTAGTATTTCTGAATGATTTGACTATACTGAGCTATTTTCTTGTGCCCCACTAGCACAAAGCGAATAAAACATGCATACTTATAGTATTTAGCAAATATACTGGCAGCGACCTGCAGAACCAATGGATTGTTTCAAAGCATGATAGAGCCACGCTACTGATCGTAATAAATGGAGAAAGCTTTGACAAATTAAAACATTGTCACGATTCCTATCCGTGAGAGAGTGATTTAGAAGAGAGTGGATATAAAGGCAATCTTAGAGGAATCGTTACGTCTGTTAATGATCATGATTTAAAAGTGTTGTTTAAGTCCTTGAGAGAACATACGATGATTCGGAAATTCAGAAACCTCAAACAACTTTAACATTTCTTACACAGGACTGAGGGTTGTGATTCAAGTCATTTTCTATTTAACACAAAATTCTAGGACAGACAAAAGTGGCGACTGTGCCTATCGCAAAAAAATTGTACCGAGTAATGATCGAATTTGGTCCGTACGTCTCAGTGAATTAGGATCTAACAGACGTTTGCCATCGACCTTGCACATGACCATCAGTTGTCATTAAATTAATTATCTGTAAATAAAAGTTTCGAATCTCAATAAAATTGATCGCACATACTTGAATGCATCGTAATATTAATAAGTTCTGTCAAGCCGTTACGTGCCAAGGCTGGCATTAGATCATCGTCTTGTGGTCGGCTTGTTTACTTGTCTTTTTATTTATTACCTACATCAGAAGGTCCAGTGAGATTTGAAAGGCCTTTTTATTTAATTAACATGTTTCTAGAAGACCGGCCTTAATGTTTCTCGTTATTTTAATTTATAACGTCTGTTGCTAGGCGCTAATATCCGGATCTGTAAATCACTTCTTTTTTCTTGTCTGTGGTATGTTATTAGTATGAATACTGGTGATACTATTTCAAATTTTTGCTTATAATGTTGAAGTCAGTAGGGGTAACATTTGAACTTATTCGTAGAGACTTACTCTTTAATCTCAATTCAAAACTTTTGATTCTTTACAACTATTTACTCATAAATTGATGCTTTAATCTCATCTCCTCAGTATAATCATACCATTGAACCCTAAAACAAGTTTTACTTTGAATTTACTGTTACTATACACTGTGTCTCCTCCATCAAACTTCAGTATACAAGAGACATTGGAATAATTATTTTCTACTTTTACTCTAACTTTAAGTCTTAATTTTACCCTTGAATCTCCAGCTTCAAGTCTGACCTCAACCACCAGCCACCTGTCACCACCACCACTACAGAGAAAGACATAGAAATAGACTCATCTCGTGGCATGTTTACATCGCGCGACCTTGGCATCGATACGTTTTCGTCTGTTAGTAAACGTGTAGACACATCGGCCGAGTTTTCATTTTCATTTCGCGATTATTTTTTTGCTTTTACTGTTAGAGAAATTGTGTTAGTTGTTAATAGCTTGTGTCAAGGACGTTGATAGTTATTTTGATTTCATCATTTTTCTTTTTGTGAAGAAGAGAGATATTGTGAAATTAAGGGAAATGGTTAGTAAAATAGGGTGTTCGAGACAGTCTGCTAGCTAAAAGGTTATAGATAAATGTGTTTACTTTCTAAATGGTTCGGAATGAAGGGAGGGGCGTAAAATAAGTATAGAACAAGATTTTTATGATATTTATCAGTAACATAGTAATGAAATAAATAACATGGATGATGTTTTGTAGGTTCAAATAAACGATGTTGTAAAATAGACATCAACAACAAGCAATAGTTACATTCCATCCATAGATGATGATTAGATACGAATGTCGCGACATTTTCCACCTGTTTTGTTCTCAAGCTAGCTAACGACACGTTCTAGTATGGCGGTGATTTCCTGAATTA
The DNA here is from genome assembly GCA_950005045.1 of Agrotis exclamationis. Classification (NCBI taxonomy): domain Eukaryota; kingdom Metazoa; phylum Arthropoda; class Insecta; order Lepidoptera; family Noctuidae; genus Agrotis; species Agrotis exclamationis. The sequence goes on along the minus strand of OX465422.1, from coordinate 2,556,209 downwards.
TTCATGATACGAAGAATAAAAGATTCAACTGCTTTTATATTTTCTTCAACATTTGATCGCACTGTGGACGTGTTCTAACATATGTAGCGTTCAATTACCACGTTCACCTTGTCGAAGATATACCTACGAGTATATCAGGTCAGTCTGGACTTAATACGATTTTTTGAAAACTAACCTTGTCGCTAGAACGTATTTAGGATTGTAATATGAGAGGCTATTAATCATCTGAAGGTCTATTTTCGCATTGATATAATTTTGAGAACCGGCCTAATTATTTTCAATACTTAAGGTTTCTGTAAAACAAGAAAAAAACTGTTGTCCTTCAACAAAATGCTGAAGGACAACAGTGGTGAAACTAGCATCTGTTCTGAGAAAGTCTATGGCTTTTTACTTATTACCTCTCAAAGAGAGGAAGTCAGTGTCCCAGCAGCGGGAAAATTAAAGACTGATTATGGCAGTTTTTGCTATCATCTTGGGTAAAACCTAGATGATGATGAAAACAAGCCTAATATACCCTACAATGAGTTAATTTGGGTTGTGAATGATGAATAAAGTTCCATATTTCAGTGTATAGAAGAACTTATGGTTCAAGTTCATAATAAAGAATCATACAAACCAACAGACGATGTATTACAGACAGACGACGCAAAAGGACAACCACTCAACATAATTACCAACCTAATGGCTGAACGGGTCAACCACTTGTCTACAATATTTTAATGTCACCATCACTAAGTCATAAAAGAAATTCCTTATGCATAAGAAAACACTTTTTATCAGTATCTGTAATCCATCTAAAGGCCGGTAGGACAGTGTCAGGGCCATGGATGTCTGCCCATAGATAGTGTGCCGGCCATTAGTGGTCGCAGTAATGGTTAATGACGTCATCGGCGCCAGCACTATGTCGAATGGTGCTTACGTGTGTAGGGTGCATAGTTTGCCTTTTAGATGGGTTATGGGTGCGGCTCTGGTTTTTTTTAAAGGCTCTTTGTTGTTGTATTGTTAGGATTTGAAGAATTTAAGTTTTGTCATTTAGGAGCTCAAGCTTCAGACATGTCCGGTAATTTTCTGTAGGAATAAAAGCTTTAACATTTTTATGTAATAGAAGATTGTCAGGAGATGAAGTTTCCTAACCTATGTGATTCTCAATAAATTCTGTTTTTATTAGTCTGCTTTTAGGAATTGTTTCTAATGTTTGGGCCCAAACGTGTAAACAGAGAAAGGTGAAAAGACGGAAGGGAAGCTTTCCCTACAATGAGACTGATCTGGCTCAGTTGGACTCGAATCTTCTCAACATTTCGGATGATCATAAAATAATATTAGTGATTTATTATCGTTTTCGCTAGTAATGTTTATGAATATTGCTTTCAGTTTTACAATAGAAATGATTATTTGAAAACTCTCTACGCCGCTAAAAAAGTACATTTCGTGAAATTGACAAATTAGTGTTAAATTGTTAGTTTCCAAAACAACTGTTAATAACGAACTTTCACTTGAAACTTAACGATTCCCAAGGAAAGTGTAATTGTGCTATAATTATGTCTGGTTGGCTGGCATTTGGACTGTGCCCGTTGGGAATTCGGCCAGATCTGATTGAAATTATATGGTTTGACGTACCTAATAGCAGGTGCCTAAACATTTATGAATGTTTTTAAAAATACCGCCAATATTGAGAATTTATTTAAATATATTAAAAACATTTACCTTCTGATGTATAACTGGATACACATAGGGGTGGTTTGAATGACTTTAAAAAGAGTTTTGTAAATTTTGTGTACTGCAGGTCAAAACTGGTAACTATGGTTGTAGTCCATAATCTGAATAAACCAAATAAAATTGTCACAACTTTCCTGAGTCTTTGATAACTAAAAATACCAAACATATAATGAAAGTAGGAAAATCATCGGTAAAAATTCGTGGCTAGTGGCAAAACCACAATCGTTGAAGTGTAGCGTGATACCCCAAGGACCTGCAACTAATCTAAACAATCATCAACACATTGAAGATAGTGATGGCACTGGTATTTATATTATACGTGAAGAAGGGACAAGAAACGCTCCCCCAAAAAATAAAGCAGCATATAATATGCAGCATGAGAGTGACGTGCTCACGTTTAGCAATAAAAACGAAATAATTCCTCTCGATAACATCGTTGACAAGAAAAAAATATACCTACAGATAACTCATATAATAATCGGGCACGCGAACACTGTTATGAAATTGATCATAAAAATATAGGGCTGCTTCGACAAAAGAGAGTCTGAATACAAATAGAAAGTCTTTTTGTGTTTTTAAAACTCGTTGAAGGTTGAAAATTTTGTGAATGATTTGTAACAAGTGATTTTGACAATTTATATCGGTGTTAGTGTTTTGACTTCGTTGCTAAGTCAGCATTTGAATTAGTCAACACTGTACAAGTGTACATTTAAATAATAAAACTTTAGACCTAGTAAAACCGATGCTAATATGAAATTGAATGATGGTAATATAAATAAGTGGGTTAATTAACTTACAGTATTTGAGGACACGCGAATATGGATTTGGAATCAAGTAACAGAACACGATAGATTATCAACCCTGCTCCAACTTGGAAGATAGGCCATTGTCCGTGTCTGGTCGTGCCATGCGTGCGTTCCTCCGTTTCGGAGTTACAAGTGACAGACCGATATGCGTGACTGATAATTGACGGAAAGCCTGCAGGAACCCCATGGCAACAATGCGTTTGCGGGAAATTGTTCAAATCCATTACGGAATTTTACTGCTTTCTTATAACAGAAGTATTTAACTTTATGAGACGTTTTGTTTATTTCCGGGTCTCGTTTGTTTGATTGCTTAGTCTTTAAAGTTTTAGTGACAATTCTCTCAATCTCGTGTAAATCTGCAAATGGCGCTTGGGTTTCATTAAATCTTTTAAGAGATTCTTCCTGACTATAAAACGTATCGTTTTAAGAAAAGTAATTATTTCCTGCAACAGTATCTACACTTCAAAGCTATTTCAATTAAGTCCGTTAAACAACTGTACATATTATATTACTAGTAAAAATGAAAACAAATGATACGCTATTAGTAGCTACCGTACCTGCTTCAGTTAAAAATACTCCCACTAACGTTTAGCCAACACTGTAAGAATCTATCAACATCCTTATAACGCAATCTCCAAATATTTGTTCTGCAGGGCAGGCAGAGTCTATGAACTCATAAACTAGAAATAGAATTCTGATAAATTCGCTGTATGTGTATTTAAGATTGGCTTTATTTCCGTTATTAACTTCTGCTAAGATTTATTTAGGTTGCGGCAATCATTAAAACAGGTTGAGGTAGATTTTTTATATTTTAAAGATGCTATGAGTTTTGATGCTGCAATATACATATCGTCCAACCTATTACTAAGCATCGATGAATAAATCTAAAAACACGATTGAAATATTTCAGCTATTCCAGACAAGATCATAAAACAAGTCATCCAAGCAGACAAAATATCCTCTATTAATATTAATAACACCTATATTCATAGTAATAACAACAATATAACTAAAATTATGAATGTTTACTCTTATCGTAACACTATCCCGACTCCTAGTGCACTGAACTTGGCAAGATGCACAGTCTGTTATAGAGAAAGTGACTCAGACCATTGTGATTTAGTAGTCAAGTCCTCTGCGCCAAATCTGGCTTTCAATTCTCTTTAGACAACGTGCCAAAAACGTTTTATGGACGTCTCAGCTATTCTTGTTATGTATTTGATGACTTTTATAGGCTTGTTTAGCGTTTGGATACAATTTTTATGGATTGAGCTGAGTTATACGCCATTTTGGGAGAATGAAATTAGAGTGCAACTATTAAGTGTCGTTTGTCTGTTTGATTTAGTTTTAGTATCCAGATTTTTGTTTTTATTGTGTTATTAGGACTAAACATTACAAGTCGGATTAACATTGTAATTATTTCCTATAATTTCTAAAATGTTTCTGTTCTATTAAAACATTGACATAACAGTTATTATAGCTTATGTATCGAATACATTTTTGTCTTCTTTAATTTTGTTAACACTTATGAAATGTGTTTTAGTCTGGTGGTTATCTGGATAGTATGTTTGTATTTAAGACGTTTTTATACATTTATTGACAACAAAATCATTGATAAGGTTTCTTGAAAACAATGAACTGAATGTGATGTGAAAAGTTTGATACCTAACATAACATTTCTCTTGTTACAGATGAACAAGAAAGAGTACAGAAGAAAACATTTGTCAATTGGATCAATTCACATTTATCGAAGGTAAGATTAAAAATAGCTGTCAAGTACTTAGTACAACACTTTCGAACTTTAGTAAGTAGCGATCAATTTCCAAGATTTATCACAAAGAAAGCTTGCAAAGAATTTATGGGGAGTAATAACCACCTTTCTTACCACACCATCACCGTAAACTGTGCAGCCAAAGCGTTGCAATTATGGCAATAATGCTCTTTTGCAGTTTGAAACTTATGTTCAGTAATTACGGGCTTTTATGTTGAGTAGATCTCAAATAGATAACATTTGTGTTGATGGTAGGACCGGTACCTATAGTATTTTAGGAGACCGTACCAGGCCTTACAATAATATCCTTCCTAACGGTCAGGCCAAAGTTAGTAGCTTTAAGGTAATCAACGCTTGGGGAATTTTATGGTACTGTTGATACTTTAAAATATTCTGACATACCTTTTGGTGACTTCTTATTTTCCATATTATTATGCACCCGTCATTGAAATCATGGATATTTACTACATCGTTACTTTATTTAAGTAATGTTATCTCTTCCAGCGCATACCACCGCTGCGCATCGACGATCTTATTTACGACCTGCGCGATGGAACCAAATTGTTGGCGCTGCTCGAAGTGTTGTCCGGGGAGAAGCTGGTGAGTACAACAAAATACCATTATATGGCATCGAATGTTCTGATATTGCAGATGTCTATAGGCGGTAGTCACTGCCATCAAGTGGACCGCCAGCTTATTTATCATCCATGTTCTTAACAAAGCACTTTTCCAACAGCCTATGGAACGCGGCCGCGTACTCAGACGCCCACACTTCTTGTCCAACGCAAACACTGCGCTACGCTTCCTTGCCGGCAAACGCATCAAGCTGGTCAACATCAACGCCGCTGATCTGGTCGATGGTCGGCCTGCTGTCGTGCTCGGCCTCATTTGGACCATCATCCTCTACTTCCAGGTAGGGAGGCGCTCTTCTTGGTATACGTTTGAACAGAGAGCTGCAATAGTCTTATCTACATTATCAGGCATTAAGGAATCGTCATCTTCAACACATAGGTTTTATTTCGGATTAACAGGAGCGAACAATAGAGCTAACGTTGATAGAATCTATCAACGATAAAGATGATGAAAAACTTAAGAATATTTTAACATTTTCAAAGGCTTTTTAGGAATTTGTAATGCTTTCCAATCGATTAGATATGATTCTTGTCTAGGGCCTCACATGGTTAAATACTTAATACCTAGGGCAATTATGCTCGTCAAATCGATATGTAAAGATGGAGTTTTCAATTCAAACTAATTTCTGTTTATTTCGGCGTTACAAATTCTCGATATCAGATTACCAAAAGCAACAAAAACGTTAACTGACTTTCTCCAAAGTATTGCATTACTACACCTTCAAAAATCTCTAATTACAATAGAAAGTAAACTGTATCGTATATCTTAAGTTATACTATTGTGGCTCACTGTTCACTGACTCAGCACCGTGTGTTACCGAAATAGATTTCAATTAGGATAGACCTTCCACAGTATTGCGTAGGTAGATTAGATCTACACTTTCAGAAAGTCTTACTACTGTTGTAAATCTTATTGGATCATCATGATGTGAATCGATGATCTCATCTGTTTTATTTGTATAGTCACTATGATCATTAACTAATTTGAGTATATTTAGATAATCACAGTCTGCTTCATTGAAACATATTATTAGACTGTCCATATTTGGTTTGTCATCTCCATACATTGTCATTCACAGTATGGACCAAAAGTGTTACTTTTTCCAAATTCCTCTATTTTCTAAAAATGAACAGCCAATAGCAGACTAATATAAAGCAACATTATACACATTATTACCCTAATCTTTGAGTTCAATATTTGTTGTAACCCTTCGTATACTTATATTTCTGATCTTTCTCTTTCTGTTCCCTTTGTGTAGTTGCACTATCCAGTAACTTGTATCTAATATTATTTCTATATTCTACCATTAAAATGAGGATGTACTTTAAGTTTTTTAAACGATGTTTCTTACAATTATTGACTGTTAAAATTTCTATATATTAATTCCTTTATTTTGAATGTCAGTGTATTCTCATTTTAATTGGCTTGAACTAATTTTGTTTGCGCAAGCTTCGCTCAATGTATTGGACCCACAGGATAGAGGACCTAAGGTGGGTAACGGCATCACAGCTTCTATAGTAGTCGGGTCTCTTGGCATATTATTATATTACCTTTTGATAATATTGTGTGTATTATCTGTTTCGATTTTTACATGTATGGAACAATATTTTTGCTACTTTATTTTTATAACTTTATGCTTGTTGATTGAAGCTCAGCTTACTATTTGTATTTCATGTTGACTTTGTCAACATTGTATTTCCTAGATTTGTATCTCAATCAAGCTTTCAAAGCGTAAAAAGCTTGTTTTGCAATATAACTTTTTTTACATCTTTTATATTGTCTATTTTATTCTTAAGCCAGAGACCAAAGACTACACAGTACTGCTATTGGTTGACCAACATTGGTATTAATAATTGGACTAGAATCACAGAGATCACTAATCAGACTCACTTTACATCACCTTTAGACTGTAATTGTATAATTGTCATCACTCATCACTTTATCGCTTAGACGTAGCTCGAGCGTGGGAGGAGTGAATTGGCAGAATTTTGTGACTGATTACGTAATGAGTAAAGTGACTGGCGCTAATGCTTTGTGTTAGATTTCATTGTTACTAGTATCTGTTGTTTACAAGCGTCTTACCTGTTTTTATTGGAGAAACATGGACCGCGGTTGGGGTTTAATAAAAAAAACAGGCATGTTCAACCGGTCGGTCAAAGCAACGTCTGGTACAGTATGGAGAAATTGCAAACGCGGATCCCGGCACCTTATACTGAATTTATGAATGTCCTGTATGCGTATCAAATCTGAAATCGTATTGCTTTGACTTGTACCTCAAACTAATGATGGCCCTTGACATTTAAAAGGAAGCAACACTAAACATAGTGAACTGTCTGACATGATTAAAGTTGTTTATTATAAGTCCTTGCCGCCCATTTAATTCTGCAAACAGATTAAATAGAACCTTGCTTGTATTAGCGCCAGTTAATCTATTCATGTATGTAAATCAGCAATTTGTTGCATCAGCAGTCACTGCTGTCATTAAACCATATTTCATCAAAACAGGTTATGTATCCAGAGTCAGAACTCGGTATGCCTTCATCGTACTGTCTTCAGGTCAGATTTGAACTTCGGAATTTGGATTGTGTATTTCGTTGAACGATGCTTTAAAAGCAATTTGTTTGACCTCAGCAGCCTTGGAAAACATATGAACTGAACTACTGAACATAGTTGTGCCCAAGATGTTTTTTCTCGTGACCCTGAAATCCTGATTTGGAGCTAATTTGCTCTTTAAAACTGAAAATTTTAGTTTGTGGTGTGTTTCAGGTACACTGTAAAATTGACTGCACCGTTTTTTTTTGTCCCAAAACCTCTAATTGGCGAATTTGTTATCTTCGCTAATGATGCAAAAATTATGACAAGTTTCAATTCCAAATTTTTATCCAAACTGCTTCAATTACAACAAAGAATGTTTTACCCATGCTTCTAAAACCGAAATTACCGAAAACCATAAAATCTCAATTAAAAAACACTCGATTTTAAACCCTAAATCCATTATGCCCATTCTAAATGAACCACCAAATTCCCATCAGATTGAGGAGAACAGCCGAGCTCTAGAGTACCTCGGAGGATCTAGATGTGCCTCCGTCATGTCCCATGAGTCGGGAGCCGCCACCCCGACTCAGCGGGCTGAGGACAAGTGGAAGCAAGGAGCCAAGAAGACTCTACTGCAGTGGGTCGCCAATGCTTTGCCGAAGTAAGTAAAAATTTGGACCATTTATTGATTATAATTAAGAGGGATATAATTTAGACAAGAAAAAAGCTAGAAAAGACCTTACGCTTGAGAGATTTAGGCGGAATCAGTATTTAGAGATTTCTGAAATAATTTTATTTCTCGCAAAATCGCTGTATGGAAGGATTATTTTAATAATTGAAAGGTGCGAGAAAAAGATTGCTAGCTTACGTTTTGCGTACATACGTCATTTATAGATCATCCCTTTTGAGATGGTGGCACGATCCTTGATCGGTCAAATTATTAATTTCAATCAAAACTCTACAAACAAATATCGGCATGATATATTCGTCTACCACGGATCCATTTAAAATTGATACATCAATTAAAACCGAAGTGTAATCAACATTCGCGGCTAAACAAACAAGTTGAAAGCTTTTAAAATGTCCGAACTGTGTGGTAATATCGATGAAATCCATCAAAAAAACTTTATCATGATCATCAATTTATTTTCTGAGATTTTGAGAAAGATAGAAATACAATAGGCATATTTAAGCATTGCGCTAACGTTGGACACTTTTGTGTCGGATTAATGTAAGCTACCGATGAATATTTGATTTCTATAGAATCAGTATGAAATCACTCCCTAAGCATAGGTACACAAACCTTGTTTGTGTCCACTTAACACATACTCATGAATTACGGTACCCAGTGATAGTATGCCATATCGTCTCTACGTTTGCGCAGCGCCTTATTTAACTCAAGCTACACGTAAAAAAGGCAGTATTAAGACAATCATGATTTACCAAGCACTGAGCCTGCATGAATTTTACACTCCTAGAGTGAAGACCTGGTGTCCCAGCAGTGGGAACATTATATGATTGTGCTTATGCTATGTACATGATGTATGGGGAATCCACTGACCCATATAACACTTGACGTGTATGACGCAGTTGCAGTGACGAATGTAGCAGTATTAATAATTCGATCATAAATTTCACCAAACGCTGCCAAGTACCACGAAATATCTGTTGTCCTAATTTTACTGCAGTCATTATAATCTGACTCTATTCATTTAGAGATCAAATGCACTAAATTGTTTTTGGATATAATATCTCCTTTTCTTCAATGTTTGTACAAGCATTTAATCTTAGCCCCGTCTAACTGGTATAGATAAAATTGGGTCTGGACACACATAAACCTCTTTCCACAAACACTGCAGTCAGTTCGTCAGTATCAGGAGTCCACCAATTTGTCCATACCCGTTTATTTCGTAACATATCTGCAAGAGTCTGTCTCTTGGTCCTTACTGTCTAAAAACCTGGATGTATGTTTATACTAATACCACCATTTCCTCTCAGGGATTCAAACATCCAAGTAACAGACTTCGGTCCATCATGGCGCGATGGTATCGCATTCCTTGCCATCATCGACGCCATCAAAGCCAACCTGATCAACCTGGCAGAGATGAAGAGGAAAACCAACAGACAACGTTTGGAACACGCGTTTGACGTCGCAGAAAACGCACTTGGCATCGCAAGGCTGCTGGATGCCGAGGATGTGGATGTGGACAAGCCTGATGAAAGGTCCATCATGACTTATGTAGCCCAGTTCCTGCATAAATATCCTGAACCCAAGGTAAGAAGAGAGAGGTAGTTTGCATTGATAATTTTGAGACGATATTATTGTTAAATCTGACCTTATAGCCAACTAAAGAGCACGTGTTGCAAATTGTGTGCTTAAGTCTGAAATAGTCAACACAAGTCATTAGTATGAATCACAGTGACATGTCATTCATCAACTCGGTATTGTTTCAATCGAGTAGATCTCTTTTGTTTGAACAAGTGTCCATCCTTACGCAATTTTAACGCCATGTTTTGTCAACAGACGACAGGACCGGATGCCGTAGCGGCAGTGCAAGAGGAGTACGAATCTCTTAGAATGTGGCTGACCGAGCGCGTCACCACAGTTCAAAGGCAATACGACTCGCGAACTCTCTCGCGACACTACGAAGACTACGTGCGCGCCGAAAACGACCGGCTCGCACGCGAACCCATCTACCAGAAACTAGAGAAGCTCATGTACACACAGAGCCTCGTAGCCATCGCGCCAAAGTCCTGGCGCGAACTAGTCTCCCTATGGATAGAATTAGAAAGACTCCACAGAAGATGGCTCTGGCTTCTAGACTCAGAACTCCCTGGAGATTTTAGAAATGTCGGCGAGTGGTTAGCGAGGGCCGAATACCTTTTATACTTTGACGAAATCCCCACTAGTTTAGACGAGAGGACCGCTGCGATAATCAGTGAGAAATTAGAGGAGCACAGCGGCTTTTTCGCTGGATTACCAGAAGTTATTGATAGATTCGAAGCGGCTTTAAGATCACCTGACGCTGCTAGGATCCCTGGTGAAAGACTCCAAGATATGAAGGAGCGTTTGGAGACAGTGAGTCGAAGAGCGCCACAGAGGAAGGCTAGATTAAAGTACTTGGAGCATAAATGTTGTATCGTTGCCTTCACAGAGCTGACTAAAGCTAAGCTTGCCGCGTGGACCGGCAAATACGGTCGTATCGACCACGTACGTGCCTTATTAGAAGATTATGATAATTTCGTGACTAAGAATAAGATTTTCCAGGAGTTTGATAGAGCTTATGTCGATATTAAGCAAGTAGCGGAGGAATACAAGAGGGTTTGTGAGGTAGATAGGACTGAAGCGAGAGATATTGATACGTTCTTGAGGGACGTTGCAGAGACCTGGAGAAGAGTTGCCTCTGACGTGAGGTGTGCCAGGAGTGTGCTTGAAGAAGTCATCGCTCACTGGGAGCGTTGGAACACATTAGCTGATGACTTCACCACCTGGCTGGACAAGGCACAGCATATGCTAAGAGTATCGGAAGATGAGAGATTAGAGTTCTTCCAAGACCTGACTGTATGGAAGGAGAAACACCAACTGCTGGGTGATGCAGCCGGCTTCCTGGCTGCAACTTCCTCTGAAGAGATCAGTCAGGAGGTGAAGAGGAAATACGTGGAGATTACTGAACGATGGGAACGTGTATGGGAGGAGGCAGAGAGGTTAGTTATTCAAATATATATTATTCATGAATTTGAAGAAAAAATAGGTCAAGCCCATTTCAGTTTCTCTGAAAATTGTCATAAGCCGATAATAAATTAAACTATTTAATCAAATCCGTTCTAAGAAATGAGTCTTAGCTCAAAATCAGTAAATTCGAAGAATGTTTGATATCTTTTGTAAAGATTAGGGCTATAAAACCGCAGTTTTAAAAGATAAGATCATGTTTTTAGCATGACTGTTCGTGTTATTCTAATTCACTAGATTCGTCTTAAGTTGAAAATGTTCCTGAATTCTTTACAATTTCATCGTTACTTACTATATGCATAGTCACGTGATTATCACTTAGTAGTGATAATTTAATATACAGTAGACTTTTTACTATTCTCTTGTTGGTCTCAAAAAATGTTTTTAAGCAATTAGATACTTAATTGTTTAACTTTTCGAATGTACAGACGCCAGCACATCAATCTACCTCAATTTGTCAAATTTATTTAATGGATTTTCAACGCTACCAGACTTGTGGAAGGTTAATGTTCGATTGGTAAAATTTTACAGATTCGGGTAGGTTGACCTGCTGGCGTCTGTATGTACATGTATATTTCAGTAATTATACGAGGATATATAGGGTGTAAGAGACATCGACGCACAAACGGATACCATGGGTCCAGTACATGATTCTGGAACCCCCGTGTTGGAATTTTCCGTCGTATTTTTCCTACTTACTTTAGCCTGTTTATAATCGTTATTCTTACCTAACCCAATGAGATTTTTAATAAAAAAGTAATTAATTCACTACTTTCACTAAAAGTAGCAATGTAAATAAAACTAGAAATGGTGTCTTCTTAGATGTTTATAATGAAAGGTCATCGTATGCCTAAATACTGTGCCCAGTACCACAGTACTTGTAGCACTTTAAGCGCGGCTCACTATTAAAAAAAACAAACTTATAAAAAAAAAATAGGAAAAAGCCAATGAAAAATTCCAACACGGGGGGTCCAGAATCATGTCCTGGACCCATGGTATCCGTTTGTGCGTCGATGTCTCTTACACCCTGTATATTATCACCATTGCCACCATTGATAATAGTGTAGATTGGTTATTTTCCAACGAATCGTCTATAATGTTTGGTAGGTATTGGGTGAATTACTAACAGCAACGTGGTAGGAACCCTATCTTAACGTAGAGTACAGCTTAGATCAGGGATTCCCAAACGTTTTCAGCTCGCCGCGCACATAGATGTTTAGAATTTTTTCGCGACGTCCTAGTTGATACTAGGTGTACCTATAATAAAACAATAATACCTAGTTCCGAACTCCACGAAATCAGAGCACTTGAATCTGGGTTTGTTGCTGCAAAGAGATGAATAAGACTATCCTCTTCTTTCTGGTGGACATTTTATACATATATAATCTTGGTTCCTCGCAATAAAGCAATGCAGAGAATGGTCGACCCTCGCGTCTCACGATGCCCCTCTGTACTCTCTGCGACGCTCCAGGGCGTCGCGACGCACAGTTTGGGAACCCCTGGCTTAGATGTTCTTTTAGAGAATAGGCTATAAGTAATGTTCGTGGTCAGGTACGTCCGCGGCGGCGACGCGCTCCGCAACCGTCGCTCGCTGGCGGGCGGAGTGCGCACACTGGACACGTGGCTGGCGGCCGCTGACCTGCTGCTGGCTCGCACGCCGCGTGCCAGCACCACAGACATACAGGCCTACATCGACCAGCTGCTGCAGCTCAACGAGGAGATCGAACACCACGAGGAGCTCTTCAAGACTATTAGCAGGTTAGAATGACACCCCAGGGTATTATGACCCACTTCCTTTCCTAACTATCCTGCCCGACTTACTGTTCCTTCCAGGTCATTTTAGCTGTCGACGCAGGAAAAAATATTGTGTGCAAGTGTGCGCACTATTCTAGGCGTTAAACTATCACCGTGTACGCAACACCACACTGCGCTCAAAAACACAAATATTTTACGTTGTGTTGGTTAAAAGGTCGCTACAGTAAAATGGGCCTGGGCCGGCTGCGTAGGCCAATGAGCTGTGGACCAAAATAACCACTTTGTGAAGCCCTGACACAGTCAGAAGGCGTCGCGGTAGACTTCGTAGAAGATGACGAGACGAACTGGACAAAACCAACAATCCAGGACCAAAATGGATCCACTTTGGCCCTGGATCGTAAAAACTGGAAGTCTTGGGGAAAGGCCTTTGCCCAGCTGTAGGATGAAATAGGCTAGGAGTATCAGTATAAGATCGTTACAAATGAATTCCTTTTTTCCTCACTCCCTTATACGGGACGGAAATCAGACGACACGTGTCAGATCCGCCAAAAGCGTTGTAGTACAATCAGGCGGGCAGAATTTAATGTTCAGGAATTTCAATAAAAATCAATCATTAATAGATTTTTTTTTGTTGTTGCTTGAATCTTTTTTCTAAGGTAATGGAAATTGTATTTAAAAAAAATTGTAACATACGTATAAAAAAATGGTTCTTGCTTTTTAATGTTTCTGTTTGAAGCAGCTTAATAATCTTAATTCTCTTTGCAGAACCTTCCAAAACGCAATCAACGAGATGCCTCGGGACGAGGTTGAAGCCAACATGGCGAAGTTGAAGCAACAGAAAGAGGCGCTGGTACGAGTGCGAGCAACCGTGCCAGTCAAGTTGCACCAGTACAGACAGTTGCTAGTACAGCACGAGTCGCTGGAGAGTGGACAGAAGGAGATCGGCTCCTGGCTGGACAAGGCTGAGGAGGCGTTGAGACATGGAGGAGAGACCAGACGGTAAGAAGGCTATAGATTAGTGGCAGAGTAACTAGTATTGCACACACGAGTCATTGCAGAATGGATAGAAGGAGTTTGGAGCATGACTCGAAAAGACTTAGAAGGCCTTGAGGATTAGTGAACAGGCCATAATGTTATCATTATCAGGAGAATAGACCTTAACTAAAGTCTTCAAGTAACGAAGAGATGTTTCTTCCGCATATTCCCTTAGTATTTGTCGATAAATAGCAACTAGTCTGTCTCCTGGGAGTCAGTCCCATCTATACAATTGTGTGCCTTCACCTGCCTTCTTGTCCCAACCTTGGGATTCGCGCATTTTGTGGCTATCATTTCAATAATTAAAGCTATTGATCTTAATTCTTGAAAGATACCAAACAAGTATTTTCTTAGCATTGGCTTGATCAACTAATGGCCAGCATCATATTATACGGTACACCTAGTCACCATCATTTATGATAAAACCCCCTAATAATTTCCCTCCTCCCACAGCGAGATAATCACGGAGCGCTACGAGATCCACCGCTCGTTCTTCTCTCGCACCACGTACTACCGCTCCATGCTGGAGAGTAAGAACAAGGTGTTCCAGAACATCGTCAAGTCTGCAGACACCGACCGCAGTGCTGATGTCACCGACCAAGTCAGGCTCATGCGGGACCTTAATGAGAGGTTAGTATTTCAAAAAATACAGATAAAACAGAATAGAGTATACGAGTAGAAAAAAAAATAGAAACATGGTTATCACACTGATTCTTAAAAAAACATGCAAAAATACAGCTTTAAAACTATTGAAGATTCCTTCATGAGTTTTTTCAACAATTTTCTAATGTTTTAGGCGTATACTCCAGATTGTTATATTGTTTTGAATAAGAATAGAGCCAAGTATAATTCAGTTTGTAGAAAAGTTAGTTAGTAAATTGTAGTAAACTGTAGTAATTAATAGCCATTTAATAATCTAGTTTGATAGAAGTGGTAAGGGACAGGAGCTTTTAGAGGAGGTCTTTTGCCTGTATAAAAATGTAAATACTTCAATAATTGAGCTCCTTGAGTTATGAGTCGAGCTTCACGATAACTGACAAATGCTTGCACTGACTGGACAGGTCCACTCAAATTTGTATGGTTATGCAGAAGACCATCTCAGACACAAACCTGCAGGGTCCTCGCAAGATTTAACCAATTTAATGTCTGGACTTGTCCTCTGAGTTTGTTTTGACTATTTCTTCTCAGAGTAGTCAGGCACGAACACCGGTCTCATTTAGTTATTAAAAAGAGTGTTTTGATGTGTAAAACTGTTTGTGAAAACCTATTTGCAAAATAAACATCATTTATCAATAAGGTGGTGAAAAACCATAGCAATGTGATCACTAAATTTAAATTCTGCTGTATCTTGTAACTACTACATAAACTACGATACTTATTGAACTATTACCTCCCCAGGTTCGCTCACGTATCATCAGAAGCAACTCGTCGCGAGGCTGAACTCCAGCGTCTCGTACGTGCTTGGGAGGAGTTTGAATCCAAGAAACGCGCCGTAGAAGAGTGGGCTTCAAGAGCTGAAGCACTCCTGGCCGATAACAGAGTTGATTCCAAACAGGCCGTCGACTTCCACAAGAGATTCTTCCAAGGAGCTGATGAGAGAGCTGTTTCAGAACTAGTTAGATCAGGACGGGAGCTTATTGAGGTAAGATTATGCTAAACTTTGATTAATTTGCTGCCACCAGGTGGACCGACGACATCGTCCAAGTCGCAGTTTGTCGTTCGTTCGGTGTGGTGGCCTAAGAGAGAAGCCTGATGATGGTGCCATTAAGCCATCGTCTCTGACTATGATTTGTAGATTTTTGGCATTATTTATGACTGATCTGAATCCCAGAATGTCTGACAACTAGCCTTTTATTAGAAAAGGATACCATAATCATTAGGTATCTAAGTGTCTGGGAGACGGAGTCCTGTTACGCGGGGCTTCTATTCTTATCTTCAGGGTTTATAGATTCGTCATACGTACGTATACGTTATATTATTCGAACTTAATGACTTAATGTAACTGTGTCACAGTCAGCTGAGCTTCCCTATTTTTCTGATCCCCATAATTATCTTTTTTTATCGTGGAAAAATGTTCACATGAGTTCTCCCACCCAGCGCGTGGCGGAGGGACTTTCAGACTTATACTGACTAAAATCCGCGGTGATCCTTCAACAACCCTTTACGTTTCAGGGTCACTGTTGCCTAATGAGACAGTCCCACGACCCCCACAGATACCTCCAGGTGGTTTTTTTAGCAAAATTTAACAACAGTTTTTACTGCTAAGTGGTACTTAAATACACAGAAATGTTAACCTGTATTTATTTGTCCAGCTGGTGAGTGACGCGGACCGCCCCGGCGTAGTGCAGACAGTGGAGCAGCTCCAGCAGCGCTGGCGGGGCCTGCTGGACCGCGCGCCGCCGCACCTCATGCGCCTGGAGTTCCGCCTGGACGAGGCCGTGTTCCAGCACTGCATCAAGGACATCGAGAAGGAGATCGTCTATGAGGAGCAGGTATGTCGACAGTGAAGCAGCTCCAGCAGCGCTGGCGCGGCCTGACGTACCAGGTTTTACATCACTGGAAACCCTGTTTTCAGAATCAAAATCCATTCTCCAATAAACAGACCTAAACTCCAATTAACTTTTCATTTCTCTCCCCAGGCATACAACCAAAGTGACGACGCTGACGGCATCCTCATCCGTAACGAGGAGTACTTCCGCAATCAAGGCAAGATCATGCAAGTGGAGCACTGTCTCCAGAACCTCCACAAGATCGCCACCAGCTACACCCACCAGACCCAGGACACAAGTCTGGAGGAATCAGTCAGGAAATGTGAACAGATGTGGGAGTCCACGGTACAACGAGTGGAGCATTTCAGACAACAGTTGCAAAGAATTCCTGCGAAGTGGGATATGTATAGAGAGAAGTTCCGGGAGATGGAACGCTGGATGGACCATGTTGATAAGACCATGGATAGCATTGTGAGGGAGGTGGATTCGGCTGAGGCGTTTGAGAGGGAGAAGACTATCTTCCAGGTATGTTGGAATGTTTTGATTTATGATGTGAAATTGATTGTCATAAGTATTTTCTTTGTTTTTTTTATTTTCATAATTTCTCGTACTTAGACTCCAGTCTGAAGTTTTTTCTGCGTTCCTCAATACAATTAAAAGAGTTCAGTTTAAAACTTTTTAATGATTTTGTTCTTTTCTCTAATGCTTGCTTTGGAAACAAATAGTTGAGGGAACTCATGGTAAATATTCGTTATTATTGATGTTGTGTTGTCCCACATACAATTATCGCACAGTAATATGTAGCAAGTAATTATTTAGGTATATAAAAATATTCAAGAAACTTTAATTACGCTTCTTTTCTAGAACATCTGCCGTGAAGCCGACAAAAAGCGCGAGGACATGAAGTGGCTCGTCCAAACACTAGACATGCTCACAAACCACTGCCCAGAGGGAGAGGCTCAAGAAGAACAAATACGTCTTGAAAACCTCATCGCGAGGTACAAGAACTTGATCCCGACCATCGAGATCACGATGATCAAGACCGAGACCTACACAAGATGCTATACTTACCGCAGAGAGGTTCACGAAGTCATCTGTGTACTTGAAAACGCTAAAGAACAAGCCATGGTAACTCCTGAGCCTCAGTCTCTCCAACATGTTGAGCAATTGGTTCTTGAGCAACAGGCCGCAGTACAAAAACTCGACCGCCACCGGCCTTCAGTCATGTCCATGCTCCAAAGAGGTAAGGACCTCATCAAGGATGCCAACGCACCTGCTTTCGTCAGGGAAGACGTTAGGAACCTTGAGACTGGCTGGAACACCGCATATGAGACCTCCACCGACCGTCTGCATAAACTCCGTGATACACAGAAAGTCTGGTCCAACTATGAGTACCAGAAAGATGAGCTACTCTCAGACCTTGACAAGTATGAGAGCTATGTCGCCCACCCCGGACTTGAACTTGGAGTCACAAACATTGGTCGTGAACTCCAAGAAACGAAGATCATTAAGACTGATATTGAAAAGGCCAAGGCTGAAAGACTGCCGCAACTACAACAAGCTTACACTGAACTACGCACACTAACCGCAGATAAACCTAAACCTGTGATTGAGAAAGACCTAGAAACCATTGAAAAGAAATTAGTAAGAGTACAGGATGAAGTTGACTCTAAAGTGGTGCATTTGGAAAAGTTCAACGAGGAATGGGTCAAGATTGAACACAAATTAGAACATGTTAGAGAATGGATCAAGAAGGAAAGCCCAATTCTTATCCAACAGATCCGTTCAGAAAACATTACACCAGAAGAAAGAGTAATCAAGTCGCAATCGTTACAGAAAGTTATTGCTGAAAAACTTGAAGCTATTCGAGGTGTTGCTGATCATGGAACTAAACTGGCCGTTGAACACAGAGTCCAAGATGCCAACAGACTTAAAGGCGAAGTTGCTTTACTAGAGAAAATGATGGCCGACCTTCAACGTTCAACAGAACACCAGACTAAGGTAGTTGAACACGATCTAGCTACTTATCAGAAGTATCAAAAGGGTGTTGCTGAAATCAAACCCTGGATCGAAGAAGCTGAATTGAAGTTAGGTAATGTACCCAAACCTACAACCTTACCCGAAGCTCAGCAACTACAACAGCAATCTAGAGCTTTGATCACAGATTGCGAAAAACAACTGATGAACTTGCAAATTCTGTCCAGTGTCAGTCACCAACTGTCTGGAAAGACCAGCGCCCCTGATGAGGTGGACGCTATCCACTCCAGATGGGCCGTGGTCCATGACTTGGCTGACCAATGGAACAACAAATTAGACAAACTTGTTACTAATTGGGAGAACTTTGAACGCGAAGCCGAGAAGCTTGAATCTTGGATTGAAAATGGTGAAAAGTTGCTGAGCAGTAGAAATGTTTCTATCGATTCACCTCAAGTTGAGAAATTAGATAGAGAATTAAACAAACTCAAGTCTTTCGGAAACGAAATTTCTCAACAACAAGCTAAGATCATCAGCTTATCACAGACTTGTGACAATATCTGCCATAACATACAGCCCGAAGGCGCTACCTTGCTCAAGAACAAAGTGTCGGACATCAAACAACGCACCAACGATCTAGCAGAAACAGTTCGGTCTAAGGTCAACGAACTTTCAGACAAGATCATCGTCAGGCAAGAGTTCATGACTAAACTGCACAACTTTGATAACTGGATCACCGACTTTAGAAGAAAGACTGAGAGTTACGATCAGGTTGGTGCCGACAAAGTAGAACCAACATTACAGTCTATGCATGTGCTTCTACAAGAGCATGCGGCCAAAGCACCTGAGTTCGCTGACATTTATAATGAAATCAAGAACATGACTCTCGCTTCACACCCAGACGAATCACGTTCGTTAAGCGAAACTTACTCTAACATTGCCGAACACTACCAGATCATTGAAAACAACATTCAACAGAACAAAGGAATCCTTCAAAAATGGTCTGACCTTCTCAACTGGTATGATGAATCTAAACAACAGCTGAACCACATTCAATACCAGATTGAAGGTCCTAAACTCACACCAGAGAGCTACGAAATTCTGAGACAAGAACTTGTGAATGTCATCACTAAGATTCCTGAATGGAAGAGTAATGTAGCTTTGCTAGATGGACCTTCAAAGGTCAAAGTGACAGACCAAAATACTGGTAGAATTATGTCTCCTACTAGCATTGTAAAAGAGATTGAGATGAAGGCAGAAGGTTTACTCAACCAAGTAACCAACAAGAGAGATCTGGTACAGAAGGTCGGCGCTAGATGGGACAAGTTCAACGTACAACACAATGCTTTGGGAGAAGTATTACATAACGTACAGACTGTCCTCAATGAAATGGCTCAACGACCAGTACCTTTGACTGAAGCAACAATCCAGGATATGACAGAACAATTAGACAAACTAGACGCAGAAATGAAAGAGAAACAGTCAATCAGAAAGGAACTAAGAGAGGAAGGTCTTCACTTGATGAGAGAAGATCAGCCTAACATGGGTACCATCCAAAATGCCCTATCCACTGCTGACAACAACTGGGACCAAGTCGTGAATGCCGTTCGTGATACTAAAAACAAGTACATCTTACTATCGTCAACACTTCACGAACTGAAGAACTTCACAATAGCCTTTGATAGAGAAATGAGCAGAGCCGAGCAATTATACAACGATTGCAAAGAAGCTCCCAATGACTATGTACAAACTGGACAGGCTTTGGAAAAAGCAAAGAAATCCTATGAAATTCTCAAGAGATCTAAAGGCCTGTTAGACCAGATGGATGTTATCAAGCAATCTGTATTGAAACAGGCGTCAACGTTGGGTGGATTTGACACTAGCCCACTAGAAGAAGCATTCTTAACATCTCAGACACACTGGGAGAAAGTGAATGACGCTGTCATCAAGAGAATACAGGACTTGGAATCCCAACTGATTGTCTGGCGACAGATTGATGACACAAAGAACCAGGTCATCAGCTGGCTGAGTGAAACTGGACAGAATTTGGCCAATGCTTGTGACAATCTAGAAATCAGATTCGGGCAAAGTCATCTTACAAAATACAAGGAAGAACTACCTATATACACCGGCCTTAAGAACAGCATCAAGGCAAAATGTGAACAAATAACTAATTTGAATAAGAGCATACCGGTTGGTCAAGTCAATTCAATCATTGATTACTTAGACAACGAGTTTTCGGCTCTTCAGTCACTTGCTGATAACTTGGAAAGTGCAGTTTCTTCATTAGGAACCAAGGAAACTAAATTGAAGGATCAAATCAAGCGCCTTTCTGATAATGTTAGCAAGATCCGGGACGACATTATTAAGTGTGACGATATGACAGGCGATAATGCTAAGATTCTTGATCGTCTGAAGAAATGTCAGGCATGCAAAGCTGAGCTACAGAACCTAAGTGACGAGATTGATAACTTGGCTCAGAATGTCTCAGAGATGAACGACAACTATCCTGGATTCTACGAGTCATTGGTGCCAAAAGAGCTCAGCACTTTACAAAAGAGATTCGAGAGTGTTTTAGTACATGCAAACAAAACTGAAATCACTCTGCTTACTTTCCTGCAAAAACTCTTCACAGATAAATTGGCAATGTTCAACAGAAATCTGAAGATTTTAGATGACAAAACAAGATGGTGCATGCCTGACGTCACAAGTGATAAATACAACTTGGAAGTTAAAAATGCAGCACTCGTTGATGTAGAAAACGGTATTGCTGACTGTAAAAACAAGGTCGCAGAGTTAAAAGAAGCTCGTGATATTCTCAAAGTAGTCGCTGAGCCCGCGTGTGCTCAAGAAGCGGCCCAACAAACTGAGAAAGCACAGAAGAACCTGGAAGTCCTTAATGCCAACTATGAAGAAATTAAGAATAGGCTCAAAGAGAACATTGACGCATGGCAAGAATATGAAGTTTTGTTGGAAAATGTATCAGAGTGGTTAAAAGAGAAAGAAAACAAAGTCAGACAAGAAGCCGCTAACCTACTCAACCTTGACGAAATTGACGCTAAGATTGCTGAAGTTGAGCACCTCGATCAAGAAATCAAAGAATATGGTGCAGAGGTCAGTAAACTTACAGAAATCGGAGAGAAAATCTTGTCTCGCAACCCAGACTCACGCGTCCTACAACACATCAATCATTTGGTTTCTAGATATCAAACTGTTGGCAAGTTCATTGACAGCCATCTCAACAGACTGAAAGACTTAAAGGACAACAAATCTAAGTACGACAAATCTATCGCTGAATTCAAGAACTGGCTTCAGGATGCCAACAGCAAGATTAAGGATCTGGCTGTGATGAGTAAGCACGCTAAGCCATCAGCAGCCGATCTGGCACAAGTAAAGAGACTGAATGAAAACAAGGACGTTGGCCAGAAGCTCCTCAACAACGCTATCGGATCTGGTGAAGCTCTATTCAGTGGCATCACACCTGAGTGCCGAGAACAAGTCAGAAATGAGCTCCGAGCTCTCAGAGATTACTTCGAAGATTCAGTGGATTCACTCAACAATGTGATTAAAGACATTGAAACGACAATCAATAAGAGATCGTCATTCGATGATACTTTCAACCAAGTACAAAAATGGATTGCAGATAAAGAAAAAGAACTTGGTGATTTTAAGCTCTGCCCAACATTACCTGAAAAGAAGGCTCAGCTTCACGCGAACAAGATCTTACACCAGGAAGTTGAATTGCATCAATCGATGCTTTCACAATTGACTGAGAAGATAAAGCTGATGCCAGATGAGGAGGCTGAAAAGAGCCTTTCTAAAACTATCGAAAGATACAGGGACATGACCAAAGAACTTGAAAAGAGAATTTCTGCAAGCGAATCTCACGTCGCCGACCATGAGAAATACGTTAATATGTTTGAAGACGTCCGCGATCGTCTCAATCACATTGTTGCTGAAAACAGCATGCTTAACTACGGATCGGTTACCCAGAAAGATGATGTAGATGCTAAGATTGCTGCGATTGAAAAGGTGTCACTGAAGGCTAAGGATATCCAGAATAATCTGGCTGGTCTTAAATCACAGCTAGAGACCGTTATAGAAACTACAAGTCCTAACGGACACCCAGTGCTCATCAGCGAGTACGAACAGCTCAAGGCAATATGGGACCAATTAGCCACACAATGCAAAGAGCAAGATAAGAAACTTAAAGACACTCTGAAACAATGGACTGAAAGCCAGAAGACTTTGGATGAACTCGAAGAATGGCTGAAGATTAAAGAAAACCAGGTCAGAGACCAAAGTCTTAAGAGTAATCTGGAGGCTAAGATTGCTCATCTACAGAAAGTCAAGGAGATTCAGAGTGAGCTCGCTTCCAGAAGTGCTGATTTCGCCGCTTTGACCGACACCAAACAAAATGTAGCCACTGAATCTGAACTCACAAACAAGACATCCAAATTAGCAACGAGATACCACACACTGAATAATCTTGTGAATGAAATCATCTCTAAGTACGAAGTATTCGTATCAGAGCACCAGACATTCGAAAATGAGTACAATAACATGGAGAACTGGCTCCTGGGCATGCTTGGTGAGCTCGGAGATCTCAACGAAATCGTAGGAGACTACGCTGTCTTACAAGAAAAGCAAAACAAAGCTAAGGAACTGTATGAGACGAGAAACAAGAAAACTCCTGCCTTTGAAGAGTTCCTAAGTTTGGGCGAGAAGCTGTACACACACACCAGCCCAGATGGCAGAGAAGTCATTCGTCAAAAGATCCGCAAGATAAGGACATTATGGGACAGTTTCGGAGACAGCTTCCAAGAAACAGTCAACAAGTTAGACCAATGTCTTCTACAGTTCTCAGACTTCAGCCTCGCCCAAGAACAGCTTACGAAATGGCTCAAGGATGTTGAAAGAGCGATGCAGCGACACACTGAGCTCAAAGCTTCCCTTGAAGAGAAGAAGGCTCAGTTACAAAACCACAAGATCATGCATCAAGAGATAATGACTCACCAACAATTAGTGGAATCTGTTTGTGATAAAGCCCAACAGCTAGTTGACCAGACACATGACGCTTCTTTGAATGTCTACCTGCAATCTATCAAACAGTTGTTCCAAAACATTGTGACTAAGTCACAAAATTTACAAGACAATTTGGAGGACTGTGTGAAGAGACACGAAGATCTAGTTCATCTCATTCAACAATACAAAGAATGGCTCAGCTCACAGTCTGAGAAACTTCTTGATATTGAAAACGCAACCGGTGAAAAACCCGAAATCATTAGGAAATTGCAATCAGCCATCGCTTTGAAGGATATTGAGAAAGTTGGTTCCAACAAATTGGATGAAATTAGAGCAGTCTTCGCGAACGTTAGCAAGAGTACTTCAGAAGTTGGTAATAATATTATTAAGTCTGAAATCGATCACTTGCATGACCAACTGCGTAATGCCGTTGAGAATATTACGACCTCAGAACAAAAACTGAAGCACACATTGGAGATATGGAACAAATTCGATTCTTCAATTGAATCTATTACTGAATGGCTGAAGGACATGGAATCTAAATGCCGAGACCAAAGCCTTTGCTCGACTCTCAAAGACAAAGAAGCTCAGTTACAAAGGTATGTTGACCTGCGTAATAACATTAACGCTAAAGAGAAGGAAATTGATGCTTTTGTCGACGAATCTCACAGTCTGATCCAACTTAGTGGAACAGAGCGACTTAAGCCTCTTGTTACTCAAGTGAGCAGCCGTTATCAACAGTTACATGTCATCTCCAAGGAAATCGTCAACCACTGGTCAGAACTAGTAGCTGATCATAGAAAATATGAGCAGCTTCGTTCTGAATTCGATGCTTGGCTGAAGCCATTAGAAGAACAACTATCACAGATGGTGACTAAAGAAGATAAGCTAAGTATTGAAAGCAAGGGCAATAAACTACAAGTGTTCTTGATGGAGAGAGAAAACGGTGAACATAAGATCGGAATACTTACCACTGCTGGTGATAAAGTACTACCTGAGACAGCTGCGAATGGCAGAGAAAACATTCGTGCAGAAATAAGAGCACTAAGAGAAAGATGGGACAAACTCAACGATAATATCCTACAACAGCAGAAAGAGTTCGAGTCTCAAACTCTGCAATGGTCAAGCTACCAAGATGTTCTGCAACAAACATTGTCTTGGTTAGACGAGAAAGAGAAAATAGTTGATGGCGAAGAGAAAGCTGTACTCAACTCAGCTCAAGAGATCAAATCCAAGTTATTGAAGAACAAGACACTGTTACAAGAAATATTATCACATAAGCGAGTCATCGAAACGGTCACTGAAAAAGCCAAGAGCGTGTCTGCTACTCTTCATTCAGGAAAGGGAGAGAGTGATGAAATGACAGCAATCATCAAATCAGTATGGGATAGGTACAATGCTTTGACAAATAGGCTGTCAGGTATCATCGACAAACATGAAAGCACGTTTGATATCTACCAACAGTTCGCAGATCAGCAAAAGTCACTGCAAGATTACCAGAAGCATTTATGGGACCGCTTACATCTGCTGTCAGACTTCAGCGGCAACAAAGCTGCGTTACAGAGCAAATTAGCTAAGATTCAGGAACTATTAGATGCTATCCCGACTGGAAACAACAAACTGAAGATTGTATCAGATCTAATTGAAAAGAATAATGCTAGACTTTCGCCTAGAGGCAGAGATGGTATGTCTCGAGAGTTGAGTCTCCTCCGAGCTGATTTGGAAAAGTTTACGGCGACAGTACATGATGTTAAACGTGGAATTGAAGACAAGATTCAACAGTGGATCGAGTTTGACAGCGCCAATGAACGTCTGCAGCACTGGCTGAGTGACACCGAGATGAGCTTGAAGACCTACACTCCTAAAGCAACCCTAGAAGAGAAGGTGGATCAACTGAACAAATATCAGGTATGTTTCATGAATACTAACTTGTTTTATTCCACTTACAGTAAATCTTTTATTTAAATGATGCATTTTGAAACAGGATTTATGTAAAGCGATTGATAATCACGACAATGATTTGAGCGCAGTCATTACTTTGGGCGAGGCCTTGGATCAAGTAAGAGTTGATGAGAAAAAAAAAATCTTTTGTCGTCAGCACTGTAGGATATAGCCTAATTTTCAGTAGACATCTAATTTCACGGAAGTAATATCTATAGATAAATCTAACAACAAAATTATATTTATACTTACATACTCGCATTTTGCGTATAAATCAGATACTTCAAGGTTTTGTCTGTTTAATTTATATATTTATACTAATATAGAAGCATTGGTGATTGGTACTTCTAATGCTGTGAAAAGTTTATTATAAAAGTCTAACTATCTCGATGATGGTACTAATGGTAGTTGTCGTAGTTCAGTTTAAACGTAATCTTCCTTTAATAGTTCTACTTCATACTAATTTTAATTCATTTTCAGGCTATCTTGGCTAACTTGAAGAAGACGGAGAATGACGTCGATAAACTGACTGATGAGTTTAGTGACCTCATTGAGAACTGTAACGATACTAGGATCACAATGAACTTACAACAGATGACGTCACGCTTCCAATCCGTACAGTCGACTGCGAAGGAACTTGTTAAGAAATGTGAACAAGCCGTCAATGACCACAACGCCTACCAAGATAAATACAATCAATGTGCTGATTGGTTGAAGGCGGCGCAACATAAATTTGATGAGTGCAAAGAAAACTTGTCCAACACCCCTGAAGGTATTAGCACCAAACGAGAAAGTCTTAACGATTTGCTTAGTCAAAGACGCAATGCTACACTTCTTGTTAATAACACCTTTGAATTGGGAGAGAAACTGTATCCTTCCACGTCACCCGAAGGCAAAGAAATTATCGAACAGCAACTCCATGAAATTCAACAAGCTATAGACAACCTATACGATAATATCACTAAAGCCGAGAGAGACCTTGATTCAGAACTTAACAAATGGTCCTCGTTCGAAGACAACCTTAAGGCCGTACAGTCATGGTTAACTTCTGCCGAGAAGACGCTTCCCAAAGAGATTCAACTCAAGGCTACTTTGGATGAGAAGCGTGGTCAACTAAACGTCTACAGAACTTTCTTACAAGACGCCATCGCTCACCAACAAGATATAGCTGACCTAGAATCTCGTGCTCAAACTCTTCCTGATGTGAGCAAAGATATCGCCAAAGAAATCGACCAGCTTAAACAAAGACATGAGACTATTTTGGCAAGAGCTAAATCCTTCGTTGAGCAATACGAAGCTATTGTTAACAACCACCAGCAATACACCAAGGCCGTAAAGGACTTAGAAGAATGGGTTGAAGCTACCCACAACACAGCTCAACTGTGGGGTGATGTAAACCTTGAACGCGTAGCATTAAGTAGTAACTGTGAAAAACTAAAGTCTCTACAATTGACTTTACCTGAAGAAAAGAACCGTATCGACAAGATACGTTCACTAGGTGAGAAGGTCCTGCCAGGTACTATTAGCAATGGGCAAGCCAATGTCAGGAACCAGATCGATGCTTCTCATCAAGAATGGGAAGGCCTTGTATCGTTCATAAACAAGACCATCGAAGCTATGGAGAACAAGATCCAACAATGGAACGAGTACGAGAACATGAAAGACCAATGCTTGGCATGGATCAGGAATACTGACAACCAAATCCACGCTGTGGACTTGAAAGCCACTTTGCCCGAGAAGCAAGAACAGTTCAAGAAGTTCCAGGAATTACAAGGTGAAGTGCGCGCTAAAGAGCTTGAGATTGACAATATAACCGAGAAAGCACAAAACTTACACACTGGTGTCTTCGGACCACGTGCGTCACAGATCTCAGATCTGTCCGTGAAATACCAAACTCTTTCACAAAAGGTCAAGGATCTAACCAACAGATGGCAACAGTACGTCAAGACTCATCAAGAATTCGCCAGCAATGTTACTGAATGCTCACAATGGATCGAAGAACTTAGAGACAAATTAGACTTCTGTGCGGATTTGAGCTCTTGCTCACAAGATGATCTAGAAACCAAATTAGTACTTATCCAAAACTTGTTGCTAACCAAGGATGAAGGTTTCACCAAAGTACAGTCGCTTGTTGAGTTAGCCCAAAACGTTATGGCTAATACTGCACCGGCAGGTCACGAAGCTATCAACAACTCACTAGTTGCCTTACAAGAACAGTGGTCGGCTCTGTTGTCCAGAATGATTGAAACCAAGAACATGTTAGACGACTCAGTTACTAAATGGGCTGGTTTCCTTGAACAAATACAGCTCATCGAGAAGAGTAACACTTATCTTGAGAACATGTTAGCTGAACTAACGCCTTACGAAGCATCTATGACCGACAAGAGGGCACAACTTGAGAAACTCAAGGAAGTAGAAGAGAAAGCCCGTTGTGATCGTCTGGATGTAGACACTCTGAAAGCTAAAGCAGCTGAAATGATCGCTAGTGGCCAACAGAACCAGGTTGCGTCTAAGGCACAAGAAACTTTGAGCAAATTCGACAATTTGTATGACAAGATTAAGAAACTGCTTGCCGACCGCGAAGAACAGTACAAAGACCACAGACTGTACAAAGAAGCTCACGACGAGCTCATCCAGTGGCTGAGCAGAGCTCGTGAAAAGGTACCTTCCCTGAAATCCAAACCGTTGAGCGATAAACTGGCGATTGAAAATTCAGTAGCACCTCTTGATGCCTTGATCAACAAACAGGCACAAGGAGAACTATTATTAGAACATCTTCAACACACTGGAGAAGTTGTTCTTGCTAGCACTTCACCTGAGGGTCAGACAGTCATCAAGAATGAGATGAAGGCATTGAAGGAAAGCTTCGACGATCTGTTCAATGAGATCAAACAGCAGAAGAGTCAACTCGAAGATACCGTTAGCCAATGGCGAGAATACAAAGATGAGTATGAGCGTTTGTCTGATTGGCTACAACAAAAAGAAATTCTCATCAAGAACCAGAAACTAGCCCTACTAGGAACAGCTAAAGAAAAGGGAGCCCAAGTCAATGAAGTAAAGGAAATAGTCGACCAGCTGAACAAAGGTAAAGCAGACATTGAGAAGTTCAACGCTTCTGCTTCTGGTCTTCTAGCTTCACACTTGGACACCTATGTAAACAACCAGTTGCGTCACCTGAACTCTAGGTACCAAGTACTGGTGAACATGGCTAATGATGTCCTCAAGAAGGTTGAGACCAACTACGAACAACATCAGACCTATGATGATAACTATGCCAAGACTAAGAAATGGATTGATGACGCTTGGGAGATTACTCGCAGTGGCAGTGATGCCGGCAGCAACAGCAGCAAAGAAGCCCTGCAGAAGCGTCTAGAACAAATCGAGGATTTACTTAAACGTCGTGAAGAAGGCCAGAACTTGGTTCATGCAACCGTCAACAGCGGAGAGAAAGTCCTCAGAAACACTAGGTCTGATGGCAAGGATAAGATCAACACCGAACTCAAAGAACTGCAAAACGAATGGGACCGTCTGGTGAAGAAGATGAGTACCGCTAAGGTTCATCTGGAGACAGCGTTGCTCCAATGGGCCGATTTCAGCTCCAGCTATTCACAACTGCAACAATGGATATCCGACAGAGAAGCAAAACTCCAAGAAGTGTGTGAACAGAAAGTCGCCAAGTCTAAGAAGGGCCAGGACCGCCTCGCCGGACTTACGACGGGTCTTAGCTTAGGCGAGAGGAAAGCCACACTCCGTCAAACAAACAATATTGTACAAGATATCGTTTCGTTTGAACCCATGATACAGTCTGTAACTTCTAAGGCTTCAGAACTTATGCAACAAGCTCCGGCGTCTGAGATCACCAGCAAATACGAGACTCTTTCTAAGCAAGCTAAAGACTTGTATGAGAAGCAGAGAGAGACCGTGGAACAACACCAAGCGTTCATAAATGCTGGCTCAGACTTCGTCCAATGGATTAGGGCTGCTAAAGAGAGGTTAGGAAAGTGCTCTGATGCAACCGGAGATAAGGAATCTTTGAGTAGTAAGATATCTCAACTCAAAGTGTTGGAAAGTGAACTGCCCGAGGGTCAGGCGAAGCTGCAGAAGGCCCTGGAACAGGGAGAGATTGCCTGCGGCTTGGCTGACAACGAGGATAGAGAGGATATTGAGGAAGAAGTAGCTCTTATGCAAGAAGAGTACGATACCTATGTGTAAGTATTTTATTTTTATGTATTTTATAGGTAGCAAGCTTTTTTGGAATTACTTTTAGATTCAGTTCAACATCATTCTAAATTAATAACCAGCCTTACTACAAAAACTTAAACATCTGTTGAACACTCGTTTAAAAAAAGTGCGACTGCAAAACGAACCTTATTTCAACGTCATAATCTGACATTTTTTTAGACAAGTGTTCAACAGACGTTTAAAAGTTTTTGTAGTACGACAGTTATTGTTTAAATATTTTGTTCGTATGATATTTCTTATTATCTTCATAAATCTTTGTTTTCGATTCAACAGTGAACAGCTGAACAACACCAAGGCTCTGATCGAGGGAGGTATCGTGAAGTGGACCGAGTACGAAGAGCAATACAAGGAAGCCTTAGACTGGTTGTCCAAGACTGAGAAATTAGTGCAATCCTTCAACAAACTGCAGAATAACTTGGAACAGAAGAAAGTGGTTCTTGAGGAGTTCCAGGTAAGGATTCTGACACATTTGGTAGAAACTTCTTCGTGTACAAAACTCTAAGTTAATCAACACATTTGAGGCACTTTCTCAAGTATGCTGATTTTGGTCTACATCAGTTGTAAATAGCAATAGCTTTGATGAGCACACCACAAAACCTTCCAAAAAAAAAGAATGAATAATTCCACACAACAATTTTTATTAAAAGTGTACCAAATTATCTTGACAAGTTATTCGGCAATTCGGATTCCGGTTTTTTATCTTGATTTCATTGTCAAACAGTAATATAATAACCATCCTTTTGTTCCCAGGGCCACCTCCAAATGCTATTCGACTGGCAAGCGGAGCTGGACAAGCTGAACGTGCGCGCACAGACGCTGCTGGAGACCTGCGCAGACACCAGGATCTCCAACGGCATCACGCAGCTCACCACCAAGTACAACGCACTGCTGTCACTGGCCAAGGAGGTTATGAAGAGGCTGGAACTCCACTACCAAGTGAGTTTTATGATTGGAAGAAAGAAATTATTTTATTTGTCACAGGCATGCACAAACATTTAACAAAACAAAAAATATATAAAAGGGAGCTGAACGTCGCGTCGTGACTGTGACAAGAAAGGCTTCCCACTCATTGTGTTCATCATCATCGTTAGGCCACTACTCCGAACGACAATCCGCCACTTGCATCCATCGGTTGCCCGCGACGCTCACGATTTCGTTTCCACCTAGTGGGAGGCTTATCTACTTTGCGTCTTTTCATACTTCACCTGAACAGAAAAATTAAAACAACTTCATTTGTAGATTATTATGTCGTCGTTTTCCATTTGGCTCTTTTAAAACAATTCCATGACTCCAGCAGATGTTTGATTCCATCAGTTTGCTGACAGCTCCATGTGGAGCGTGTAGAAAACGACGTTCTCTCGACCGGTCTGGTGCTAGATCGGACAGCGAGTTGACTATTACTCGCTGTCCGTAAAGGTTTTTTTTTTTGTAGAAAACTCATCAAATTTGACCCCTTGGTGGAGCGGAAGGGGTTGTCAGACTGTAAGGTGCAAGACACACAGAAAAGACGTAAGTCGCAGACGAGGCGCGGACATTAGTCTCAACAGCGTCCCTTTCATACAAAATGTATAGGAGCGTCGCGACGCTAAACATACAGAAGAGTCGGGTCGCGGGCACAACGCTTTTACGTCTGCGCCTGTCCGCGACGCGTCCTCGTCTTACGTGTCTTCTGTCTAGCCTGCGCTTTAATGACTAAAATACGTCCTGTTCCTTCAGTTGCACTTTGCGGTCCAGGATCACGGTTACTTTTACAGGCTGTTTCGCGAAGTCCAAGTTATATAACGATTTTTCTAACTAACCATGTCTTTTCAGGAACACCAGCAACACAATGCTCTGTACGGCGAATGCCAGGACTGGCTGGACAGAACCAGAGAGAAGCTCAACCAATGTGCTGAGATACCCAACAACCTGGCTGAAGTGAATAGCAAGCTGAACACTGTGAAACTGCTCCGTCAATCACTGGAGCAAGGACAGAACAAACTGAGGTATGTTTTTGGTGTTTGAAGAGCCTTTCATCGAACAATAATGTATTTCATTAAGTACCCTGAATAAAATGGCAGTTTTTGTTAAAAATCAAGGCAAATAGATTAAAGAATCATAAAAATAATATCCCCTTTTAATAATGTTATTATTTCAGGAAGAATGGTTCTCTCTTTATTTATAACTGCCACTACCGCAGCTACCAAGTCTGTGAAGCTTTGGTAGTTAATTTTACTCGATATTATAATTTTTGTTCTATGTAAAATACTGCACCGGTCAAATTCATCATATCAGCGCTGATTTTTACTAAGAATCAATGCCGTGAGTTCGTATTATAGACTCACAGCATTACGATGATTTTTTGCTCGGATCAGGGGGGGGTATTACAACGTCTTAAAACCAGGCTTATTCCTGTGAGTGAACGAGACGGCGCTAGACGACTTGTATAGCTCTGTCACTCTCACTCGCCGGAATAAGCCTGGTTTTAAGCCGTTGTAATACCCCCCCCTGACGTCTTATATTTTTTCCTTTGAATTTTTATATTCTTTATTTTAAACGTAGAAAGATAAACAAAATTTATATTTTCCCAGGTACCTCCTTGAACTTAAAGAGAAGGTAATAATGAACACAGAACAGACGGGCGCTGCCAAAATCCAGGAGGACACTGACAACTTGAAGCAGGAGTTCGACAAGCTGATAGCAGACCTGCAGGACGTCAGGAACAAGCTCACCAACAGAGCGGCACAGTTTGATGATATCTCTAAGGTAAAGAAATACAAAGTTAAAGTATAGAAATAAAGGAAACAGTCACAGACAATTTGTTGATTCCAAATCATAATCATTTGATTATAATAGTAGAAGAAGTATGCGAAGCGAGTGTCGAGGGGTTCCAGACCCAGAAAAAATACCTTTTCTTAAAACTGTTTTTTTAACCTATATTTTCCCAATGCTGGGCAAATTTTCCCCCCCAAAATCGTCAAGTCTTTCCTCTGTGCAGTTTTCTCTGCATAAACGTGTCTAAATCTAACGAAGTTATTAGAATTCTCCGGGACTTTGTTGAGATTTATTGCATCGGCATTTTTGCGATAGTCTCCAACGTTTATTCTGGCACAAACGAGTTCCAGTGGAACAGAAAACAGTAAGACGGACTTGTCACAAAATGAAGGAACATCAATATTTTTAATTATGGAATCCATGGTAATGTATGTCCAACATAAACTAATTAACCAAATAAATTCCAGATCCACAAACTCCTAGTAGAATGGCTAGACGACATCGATCAGAAGATCCAATCAGACGACTCTCTTCTCCAAGACCTATCAGAGAAGAAGGCGAAACTGGAGAAGTTCAAGACCTTCAACCGAGACATTGACTCTCACAGCGATTTGGTCAAGAGGTTGAATGAGAAGCTGAAAGAAGATGCCTCTCTCAAATCAAAGGGTATTGAGGATACGCTGAAGAGGTATGATGATATCAGGAAGACTGTCAATGAGATGATTGCGGTGAGTAATTTTCAATCTTTTGTAGGTTCCCAACATTACTTTAAATAATTGAACAGGTTCTCAGGTCTTGATTGGGTATAGCCGACCATAACAGATGGAATTAGGACCACACGACCGTCACATGAAGACACTACTCTTAAAGTAGCTTGGTCGGGACTGGTTCTTGTTCTGGAAAACGTATCATTTCTTCAAAAGAAAACCATTTGGATAATATACTGATTAACAATATTTTTCACAGAAACTTGAAGATTACGTGAACTCCCACATCCAATACAAAGAGTCATACGACAACTTCTACGACTGGATCAGAAACTGCAAGATCGAGATCCAACAATGCTCCGACTCCCACGGAGAAAAGGACTCCGTTCAGAAGAAACTGCAGAAAGTCAACAAAATCATTGAATCCTTACCTAAAGGCGAGGCTTTATTGAAGAAGGCGATCAGCCTTAGCAATGCAGTACTAGAAACTACAGGAAATGAGGGCAAGGATAATATAAACCAAGAAATAAAGCAGTTGAAGATCGAATGGGAGAACCTTCAACAGATTTGCAAGGATACGAAGAAGTTGCTGGAGAAGTGTCTGTCCGCGTGGTCGGATTACTTGGAGACTTCTGAGAAGATGAGCAAGTGGGTGAAGGAGTTCGACGGTAAGCTGAAGACTGTGCAGAAGGTGGACAAGATCACACCAGAGCATCTCGATAAGTGTCGCGTGAGTATTTTGTTTTAGTTTGATTATGATTTTGCCCTGCAAATGTGCGTAGTGGCCTTATTAATTTTTACATAATGCTGTTTTCAAGCATCATGGTAATTTTTGAAAAAGATTTGAACATATTAGAAAAGCCTATAAGTTGACCCCACTCATTGATTTTATCTCCTGCTGGATTTTTTACTGGGTTTATGAATCAACATTGCAACCAAAATCCTTGTTGAGGTTGTGAAAAAACCAATTATAGTCCCCGCCAGATAAGTCTGGAATAAAGGTCATTGATCCTAATAATGCATCGTTCGAATTTCAAAATAAAACATAAATTTAAGGTCGCCTCTTACCACGATACGTTTGTTTTGATCGTGTTACGACACTTTCTTTACATTTTTTCTCATCGTTTTGAAATATTGGAATACATTGATACACAGGGCTCAACGAATTTTATTCCATACTTACTTATCTGGCGGAGACTATAGGTACAAGTAATCTATCTCTGAATGTTCTGTTTATATTATTTTACAGGAACTTCTGGCTGAAGCATTAGGCCACAAACATGTCTTAGAAGAACTGAACGACAGGTGTGAAAACCTCATGGAACAGAGCGCTTGCGCCTGGGTCCGCGACAAGACCGTCAACCTACAAACTGAATACACAACCCTACTCACCAAGATACAAGGTCTAGTATCCAATGGCGAGAAGAACTTGTCTGACCACACTGAGTTTATTAAAGCAAAGGAAGATCTTCAGCAATGGCTGGAAACAGCTCATGGTACAGTACAAGATTCTATTGGAGTTGGTGATATTGACACTACTAAAGATAAACTAGAAACAGTCAAGTTAGTGAACAATAGAATGACTGAAGGTCATCACTTACTAGTAGTCTTACAAGAAGCCTTCAAGAAAGCCCTCAACAACACCCCACCTGAGGAACAAGACGGTCTACGCAATGATGTAAAGATCCTACAAGAAAGCTGGGACCAACTGAAAATAGACCTTAACTCTATCACAGCACAGCTCAAAGCAGCTATCGGCAAATGGGAGGACTTCGAAGAGTCCAAGAAGAAGATGGACCAATGGATCAAGGATACGGAACAGAACTTGGACAAGGTTCCACCTACAGGCGGAGAATTAGGTGAAATGAAGACTCTGCTTGAGAAATACAAACACATTGAAGATGAAATTGATAACAAGAAACCAGAATTAGAAAGACTTAAGAGTGAAGCTGCTGAATTAAGTTCTTGGGCTAAGAAACCAGCCATCAAGGAATCTGTAACAGAGATCGAAAAGAAATGCAAAGCTTTACGCGCTAAATGTGCCGCTAAGAAAGCTGATCTTGAGTCTGAGATTAAGGATTACAACAACTATCACCAATCCTTGCAAGATACAGAGAAATGGCTGCTGC
Organism: Agrotis exclamationis; assembly: GCA_950005045.1. NCBI lineage: Eukaryota > Metazoa > Arthropoda > Insecta > Lepidoptera > Noctuidae > Agrotis > Agrotis exclamationis. Next base: position 2,520,967 of record OX465422.1, on the reverse strand, counting down.
AAATCTCCTTCCAGCTCATGGCCCACAACTCCTTGTACATCGCCAATAGGGAGCAGACGGAAGAACAACTAGCACAACACGCAGTTCTTCTAGACGACATACAAAAATACAGGTCTACCTTAGACGAGTTAGAAGGCAAAGGGCAAGCCCAAATCGAACGCTACGAGAAAACAACCCCATCTATTCGGGAAACTGTAGGAAAACAACTGAAAAATGTCAATGACAGTCATAAGAGTTTATTGGCAACTGCTCTACAGATTGAAAGGCGTTTGAGGGAAGGTCTGGCCAAGTTCAAGGAGTATGAAGATACTCTGGAGAGTATTCTTAATAACTTAGATGAGATGGAGCCTGCTATCACAGAGCTTGATGTGCCTGTGGATGGACTGTCGCATGGACGTGAGTTGCTGGATAAGGCTAGGGTGAGTCTAAATATATTTATTTTTTGTTACATTTTCTCAGCAAATGTCCAATCTCGGCATTCTCATATATACCTATAGATAATTTATGGGGCCTAGTAGTGCACCAGAGATTGGAATCATACCTTAAGGTAGCTTCTTTGCTCTGGGGGGATCCTTACCATCCGTGCTGCAAAGCGTATTGTGTATTCGGGGGTTCTGTATAAAACATGGAGATTAATTCTTCATTAGTTGCCCTAAGCTATTATAATAAATAATAATATATCGATAGGGTAATTAACATTGCAAATTATAATATTTATAGAAAATGTAGAATATTACATAATCAGACATTACACAGGTGTCGTATGCATTCTACAGGCTTAAACATAATTAAATTGGCAACTGTTCGATATTTTACTTTAAACTTCTATGAATAACCATGTCTTAGGCTGGCTAAGACAGTTCCTCTGTCCTATTCCGTTGGATATGGGAGTCTATCAATTTGATTCTTCTTTTACGACATTGTTTGGTCCATTGTCTAATTTGAAATCTATCTATCTATCTATTGCGACGACGCCGACGCAACGAAAATAACTATAGCCTAACTTATACTTTCATTCAACCACTACAACAACAAACAATTTTATTAAAGGGAGATGAAAATCGTTCTTGGGAAGCTCCCTAACTTATCAAAATCTTCCCCAGGGTCTCCACAATCGTTTACAGACGGAAAAGAGTCGTCTATCAGCTGCTGTAGCAGCGTGTTCAGCAGCCGCTGCCTCCGTGTCCCGTCCATCATCTCCCGCGGACACGGCCCCACCTCCCATCCCTCAGAGGGAACTACACGTGAGGGCCAGGCTTGAGGACCTCATCGACCAGGTACTGAAGGCTTCCTCCAATATACTAGCTTCTGAAGTGTTGACGTCTTTTTGATGTTGTCTTGAGTGTTGAGTCTTGAGGGGTCGTGTTGCATTGGATGTGTTTGGATAGGAATGGGAATTTGATTGTGAGTAGGACTGTGATCTTCCGTTTGGTACAAGTCCTGCTCACAATCAAATTTTTTTGCGACAAAAAAGTTTCGCAATTCGCGACGTTAATTAGTATAAATAAATAAATAAAAAGTATAAGTTTAGATGAATTTGGCCTTATTAAAAGTTTAAGTATTAAACGTAAGTTTTTTTTTATATTTGTGGGAATGATTCGTCCAATATACTTTTAAAAATGTGTTTATTAGTTTGTTGGGAAAGACCTGCTACGTAATGTCAAAGTGTTCAAAAAAACTAGTCTAGATTTAAAATTAAGGTAATCTTAGTATTAAATTAATAAGACCTTTGTAATTACCGTGTGTATAAAGTAGTAGATTTTTATTAATATACGCGTTCTAATATAAGCAATCGTCAATTGGTTGGAAAAGCCCTCTACCCTATAGTCGTGGCAATAGACATTCGGTTCCACCGAACAAAATGTCGACGATATTTTCGTGTTCGCACAACTCGCGACGATCGCTGTAGTTAGGACGACTTTTATCTACCAATGCAACTCGATTCACCTTTTTAGCTTATAAAAATTGAATGGTCTGCAAATAATCTATACATATAATAAATCTGTATGCTTATAAGTCCGCCAGGTCGACAAAACGAACAGAACCAACGTTTTTGATGTAAGATAAGATCTCTTATTAATAATAATAATAATTAAACAATAGTTAACATTGTTGTAGATAGATCGTAGTTAGAACAATAATAATGTAAAGGCTTTATCGTTGGCAATGTAACTTTTGTGCACCTGGTTTTGTCTGACTCAAGATTATTATGAAATTAGGTTTTAATTACCAAACTCAATTTGAACCTTATTTGTGGTAGTAATGTGGTTAAAATTTGTCAGGGTACCGTATGTGGGACACCCATGTGTGTTATATTGAATTTTCCAATTTAGTGTAACATGTCAAAGATTTGCTCTAAATGGCAGCTCACTGCTGATAAGACAATTAGGCGTGATGTTTTGAATAAAAAAAAAAACTTATTATGTTTTAATTTTTTTTTCAACGAATAGATTTTTTGAGAATGTCTTCAAAATTAAGGTGTCCAAGATGTCTAAGGTCCAGGAAACTTCGGATGAGATAATGTAAAAAAAATTGGCATGTAAATTTTTTATGAATGAATCAGATTTATTGCGATGTAAAAGTGCAGTAAGTAATAAATCCATAGATAAATTTAAAATTAGTGACGTTTTTATAGGTACCTCATTTTACGCCAGTAAATATATTAACTTAATAAATTAGTAGAGCAATGTTCAACATGAAACAAAAGCGAAGAACTTGTAGGCGCTTGAATATAAAAATGTCTTTGTAAATCTTCAGTCAAACTTCCTAACACATTTTACACTAAATTACCTTGAAACAGAAACAATTTAAAGCATGTTCTAGACGGATTAAATGCAGGCTGCATTTATCTAGACGGGAGATCTAACAATTCGAAACACAATTTGCGGTAGGAGTCTAAACTCCCTTCAAGATGCCCTCTGGTGTTGGTCGCGGGACTTACCGAATTACCGTGACCCTGGGTCGTAAAGGCCTATTGAAGGACACCGTGGATTTTAGTCAGTACGAGTCTGACAGTCCCTCCCGCTCTGCCCTGGGTGGGTGGACTCATTGATGATTTTACCACGACAAAAAAGGTGTCCTCTGTTCTGGGATCGCGGGCTGTGGTAACAGGTAACCGTGACCCTGACACGTGGACCATTGAAGGATCACTGTGGATTTTATAGGTCGAGTTCGAGAGTATTTCCATTCTACCCAGGATGGGAGGATTAATTACATGATTCATCATCATCATCATCTCAGCCATAGGACGTCCACTGCTGAACATAGGCCTCCCCTTTAGATCTCCACATATACCGGTTGGAAACGACCTGCATCCAGCGTCTTCCGCTAAATGAATAATTCTTCTTCTTAATTTCATGATTACCAAGCTAAAATAGAAAGGTGTTCTCTGTTGGGTTGGATAAAATCCATCTAGAATACGCTTAAATAATAATAATCTTGAGTCAGAACAATGAAAAGCGAGCACTGTTCGTTACAAGTACAAGAAGCACGTATTAACAATGATTCACTTAGTACTTCCCACTACATGAATATGAACACTTAATACCTACCACTACAATGTTGAGTTGAATGCTTCTGCTATTTGACACGTTTGTACTAAGAATTGACAGAGAAAATATTACAATAAACAACAATTTGCTACATATAGTGAGAAACTGGAAAGATGTTCTAAGAATATCAGCAATGTTGCAATTCACGAAAATATTATATTCATGGTGAAGATAGTGTTAATTACAAAGTCAGTTTTACAAGAAAAATGAGCTTGCTCTAAATTAAGTGAGCCCAGAATTCAGTTACAAGATTGACACTCTCAATAACATCCATCAGTCCAAACAATGAACTAAAAGACTCAAAATTATGGTTTCCAAATATGAGGACTTTTTATCGAGTCAGCTTAACGACTTTTGTCACTGACGTAGCAGTCAGTACAAATTTATATGCTGTACGCAACGACGAGCTCGTCCTCGAGATAGAACTTTGAGATACATTCACGAGACGTCGCTGTTAGTAGCTTGGTGAATACCAAACTTCCTCTAGTTTTAACGCTACTCACAGGTCTGTATCCTCAGAGAATTGCGCTGCTGGAATGTCTAATGGTCATGCTCTCATATCCAAAAGAATTGTCAACTAAACGGACTCACTTTATCTTGAGTTTGAAGACCATAATTTTAACTTCTGTGATAAGCTGACAGAAATGAGGACAGCAAAAAATATTATACCATCTTCTGTTCTTGGTTTTGCCGCTTCAAATATTTTGTCTGTCAACCAAATAATCTGTATTTCTATCTTCATACTAACCCGCACTGTTTTGATGTCTGTGTGTCATGCATGGTTTGTTTATAGAAACAAGTGAGCGAAGTAGGGAGCGAGCCGCGTATTGACCTTATACTAAGGACGCTTGAGGCCCCAGAGTTCGGGCAAAAGCTCTCGACTTTCGAAACCAAGGTAAGGATGCTTGTTTGTGGTTTTATTGTGAAATCTGTCTTTGAAATTTCAATTGTGTGTACTTTATTGATATTGATATCCATGGGGGTTACTTTTGTGTGCTACACAAAGAGTAGATCTTTTAAAAATAGGGTCCAGATAATTATAAGGTTTGGTTAAGCTATGCTATTCCGGAAAATGGACAAATTATTCAGCAGAAACTGACTAAGTATGGAAGGAGTTGTCTAAATAGGATATCTATTGAACGCACTTGCTAGTCTTATTCCTAATTGTGTTATGAATGTAATTTTTGAAGACTTATCTACACAATCTCTCAATCCACATAGCAAATAGCTTTTCAGCAGCAAGAATCACTGATCAATGTATTGTACACCAGCACCATCATCGCATTTCAACACACTCCTCAAAGAATCTACTAACACTAAATACACCCTACAGGTACAAAGTCATCTAGAGGAACTAGGAGACGCAGTCCATGGCATGGAAGAAGCCATGAAGCAAGTCTTGGAGATCCAGGATTGGATCGCGCTCCACAAAGCGCTGGCTCGGGACTGGCTCGCTAACCCATCCAAATTGAGGCCTGAGGCAGCTAAGCAAGACATGGCAGCGATGAACGATGCCCTGGCTTCGCTTAGTGAGAAGAGGAACAGACTGCTTACTGAGATCCCTACTGAAGGTTAGTAGTAAAATAATAAATAAGTACTTCTGTGTCGAGAAAAAATAAATATCTAAGTCTATATTATCTCATAAAATTATGTCGCTGTTAAATAATGAAAAGGGAAATTAAGACAAAAAATCCCCAAAAGGTATTATCACTAACTATATCTTCCCATTGTTAAGGACTCGAAGACGAAATCAATCTAGAAGAAGAACTTGACGATCTAGAACAAGCCATACTCAAGGCGATCGAAAGAGAGAAGGGCAACCAAGCCATCATCGACGCCTTCCGCAACAAATGCCAAGAAATCCACGACTTCTTCGACTCTACACTCAAGAAGATGTGTCTGGCTGACAAGGGATCTGGTCTCCCGTGTCCTCAGAAGCTCAGCGCTCTTAAAGAATTATCTTCTGAGTTTGGACAGGCAGGCAAAGATAAGGTCGACAACATCAAGGCTGTTGGCTCACAAGTTATCAACATTGTCAGCAACTTGGAGTCACAACAGGTCGAAGAGCAAGTAAGTATTCAATTTATAGATACACAGAATGACAAACGTGACTGTGACAAATGGTAGTAGTAGTGGTGACCTCACCGTGAAATTAGTCATTAAACTATTGTTGAACCGGAAATTATAGTATTTTACCGACAAATGTCTCGTGCATTTTTAATTCTGATAAGTTTTTTTTTCCGCCGTTAGCGTAGTTCTAAATCGAATCTTTTTTCACAGATGAAATCAGTGGAACGCAGGTATAATGACATCGCCAAACGTATCCAACGTAAATTACAAATGCTTGAGATCACCTACAAGGCTATAGATGGCACCAAGAGTGAGGTTAATGCCCAGAACGAATGGATGCAGAAAGAGATCGACAACATTCTTCATCCCGAACCTCTTGGCTATGAAAGCAAATCTGTCAAAGAAAGGCAGAAGAAGGTAGCCAATCTTCTCAAAGAAACTGACGGTAAGAAGACAGTTATTGACTCCCTGGAGAAGAAGGTAAGCAACATCCAAGCTGAACTTGAACCTTCTGAACAAATGCAATTAGAGTCAGAATTGTCTGAACTGTCATCCAAGCAGAAACAATTAGCCTCACTCATCAAACAAGAGATCGAAAGATTAGGCACTTGCGCCGAGGACAGGAAGAAACTCGAAAATGATATTGAGAAGGCCAAGAACTGGCTTAAAGCTAAACTGGCTGAGATCAAGAAACTTGGTGGCCCAGTACCTTTAGAAGCCGCCAAGGTAGAAAAAGAGATTGCAGTACATAAGAAACATCAGAGCGAGTTGTCCGACTTCCACAACGATACTTTGACTGAAGTGATGCGTCAAGGCAACGCTGTATCCAAGGACTGCTCTCCCGAAGATAGGGCTAAGCTACAGGCTATCCTTGAAGACCTGAACAAGTCTTACACCTCAGCGAAGGTTGATATCGATGATAAACTGGCTGCACTCAACAAACGCTTACAAGGCAGGAATGAGTTTGAATCTGAAGTTGCGAAGTGCCAGAGCTGGTTGAATGAAGCTGAGGTAGCTGCCACTCCTGAACTGCGCATCACCAGCCTTCAGCTACTGGAAGAACAACTCGCCAAGTTCGAGAAACTCAGCAAAGAAGCCGATGATGTTGAAAAGAACATCGGCAAAATTAAGGACAAGTCTAAAGAACTCATGGACTCCTTGTCTGATTCTAATAAATTACAACTAAAGGAACAAGTCAACGTTCTCTCTGATAGATTTGCGAGAATCAAGGCCATCATCAATGATAAGAAGGGCATCCTACTCAGACACATCAAGGAGTACAAGGATGCTGCAGCCAAGATCGCTGCTGCGCTGGAATTCTTGAATGAGATCCAGAACAAACTGAAGGCTTTGAACAAACCTATTGGAAGCAAGGTAGAAGATGTTCAGCCGATCATCCAAGCATACGAATCTATCTTAGCTGACCTGAAAAAGAACAAGGCTATGTTGAACGAACTTCAAGGCGGTAACTTACATGATCTTCAGGATATCTTAACTCAACAAGATGACTTGATGAGCACTATTGAAGACCAGATATCGAAACTGAAACAACTCTTGCTTCTGCGAGAACAATTCTTCGCGCTGGTGAAGGAAATTGAAGAGTTCATCTCCAAATACACTGACCTCACATCAGAAATTGAGAAATCCAATGACTCCTTGGAAGACAAGATTAAGCGTTACGATGATATCATCGTCAAGATCCAAGGATGTGAAGCTTTGCTTGCAACTGCAACTGACAAAGGTCAACAGATCGCCGCTGAAGGAACTGTTATCGATAGAAACAATATCACTGAACTTCTACAGTCGCTGAAACAACAGCTTCTAACACTGAGAAGAACTGTAGAAGCCAAGCGTCAAGAACACGAGAGAGCTGCAGCAGAACATAAGAAACTGGGCTCAGATCTGTCCGAGATCCTTCAATGGCTTCACGACAACGAAGCTGCTGTACACTCTCGACCACTTCTCAACAGAGATGTCGCTAGTGTGGACAAGAAACTCACAGAACACGCTACTCTTGTCAAAAACATTCAGTCTTATTTAGACAAACTTACCAAGATCACTGACGTCATCAAGAACGATGATGGAGTACCAAGCACGTTACTTGAAATGATGTCCGAAGCTAACTCTCTCAAGACATCTCTACCAGCAGAGTTAGCGAACAGAGAGAAATACTTGCAAGACAACAAGAAATACAGACAGCAATACCTACAACTCGTTGAGAAACTCAACATCTGGGTCAACGAAGCGACCATACGCCTCAACATGGGCAAGAACGGAACCGACTTTGAGAACATCGAATCTGATTTGGAAGAACACAAATCCTTCTTCAACACTTCGGAACCATCGATGAAGGATCTTGTTGGAAAGCGTATGCAAGACATTGTAGACAAAATCTGGCCGTCACTGGCCGCTTCTGAACAAGAAGAGTTATCCAAAGACCATCAGAAACACAACCAGCTTCTAAAGAACACCCTCAACTCTGCTAAATCTCGTCAAGCACAACTTGAACAAGACTTGGAGATCTGGAAAGACTTCTGCCAACTTGTGGACAAGATTAAAGCAATCTTGGACAAGAATGACATTCAAGACGAGCCTGTGACATCGGTCGACGCTCTAAGACTACACTTGGAGAAGCTGAATCACGCCAAGAATGACCTTGAGGTGAGTGTTTATTTCGTAGTAATAGTGAGACTTGTATAGCAACGTAGTAAACCTAATTTAATTAGCAATGATAATGGAACTCAAGGAATATCCTCTCGTGACTAAATAAGTAAACATATGGCAGAGGAGGAAAAAATAGAGTCTATTTTTGAATTATTGACTCATATTTTCAAGAATTCAGTTGCTAAACGAGTTTTGAAAACCGATTTTAATGTTGATTTGCCTACATTTATGCAGATTTTCGTCGACTGGCTGATTAATTTATCCACAACTACTTAAAATTAAGGAAATTTAATTGACAAATTATTCGTCAAAACTAGAATCGTATGAAGTGACATTAGTTGGAAACTATTGCATGATAGCATTAATTTTAGGATTTCAATTTAAAACTTTTTAATAAATTGATCGCTTCAGACTTCCCTATTGAGGAAACACATTTTTATTGACTGTAACTACTTGAATTGACAGTTTTAAAGTACAATGCGAACACGAAAGGTAATAATTGAAATAAATCATTCAATTTCGATCAATTTAGATTACAAACAGCTCCTCAATTGGCATTGTGAGTCACTGTCTGAAAATTAATTATAGAAGGGATTTTCATACTTCTCTTTAAGGTAATATCTGATACCGAAATTGTGTTCTATTATCGGGGAACTCCCTGAAATCATAAATAACCGATTTGAAGTATCGAATTGAGTCTATAAATAAAATCTTACTAGTTAAAACCCCTAGAAAATACAAGTGCGTTCTCCGATACGTATAAAATTATCCTCTTGAGGTATTAATAGCAATTGATTTCCATAATTAGTTCACTGAGTTACCGGTAGATGTCCCCACAAGTAGCACAGGCAACGGTTGTTTATAAGATCGATATCTCGCGATTAACTCCACAATGGCTTGCAAAAAAGATGTATTAATTAATAAGGGGAGCTACACACATAATCGGCTCGGCTTCATTCAGCACAAACAGGTGCCAAAATCAAAAGTACCTATGACTTTTCGTATTGGTGTTTAAATACTCCTTTCGCATCATCTACGTTGATACATACATTGTCAACATAGAAAAAATCTGTTCGGTTTAACCCGAAATGTGCTAAGCTAGCCGGGATATACAGCAATACAAAAAAAAATTGCTAAATTTCGAACTCTCTAGTTCCCGTATGAAGTTCACCGATTTAAGTGGTCGAAAAAGATAATTTATTGCGACTCGGTTTTATTAATGAACAGTTGCTGCTGAATCGGTTATGCCGACCGAATATTATGTGTGTAAATACCCTTTCACGATACTAAATGTCCGGGCACATCGCAAAACGAATAAATACCCATATTAATTGAGAAATTACAATTTTAAATGGACTCAGAACCGTTGAAAACAATGCCTAATGGCAGCGCTCTTCAGTTTTACTTGTTATTTGTTTTTTTTTTTTAATAAATAAGTATGTATGAGTGTTAAGATGTGTGCAAATGTTTGCTGATTGCTATCTTTAAGAGGCATGTCACAGATAGACAGTTATAATACCAGCGGCTGCGACGGCTGAAACTAGGGTTGCCAGGTCTTAAAACCGAAAAGCCGGACAGACCAGTCAATTTAGCCGGACATTTAAGTGAAGAGACCGGACACCTTTAACTTTTTGTCCTAATATAACACGATCAATTTTCAAAACTAAAGGAAGGTTCGGTTCAACTAAACGGTTTCTCTCGCCGTGCAAAGACGAAAGGGAGCGCGGCTAGTGCTAGTTACTCGCTTGCGCTAGCCAGGTGAAGTGGGCGGAGAGGAAACCAAATCATGACTACTAAATCAAAATATGAAACTAAAAAGCCTTAACAAAAGCCGGACAGGCCGGACACGGTCTAGTTTGGCCGGACACGCTACCAAAAAGCCTGACTGTGTCCGGCTTTATCCGGACACCTGGCAACACTAGCTGCAACTCGAAAATTATCCCACACCCACGGGAACATAAAATCGGGATAAATATTATCCTATGTGTTAATCCAGGTCAAAAACTGTCTAGATAGATACCAAACATCCATCCATCCAAGCGAACTTTCACGTTTATAATATTAGGAAGTAGAATAGGGTAGCAGGATGACGCATTATAAGGAACATCACCTAATTTTTTTCTACAAATATACAAAAGTCAGATAACTTTTACCAGAGGAATAAAAATGGCGGTTTGACAGCTTATCTATAGAAAATATGTCAAATGCTACTTTTATTCCTCAGATAAAAGTTATCGGACTATTGAAAAATCAGCCCTAAGTATAGAATTTTCATTCCCAAAAGGTTTTTTTACGGAGAATTTAAATTAATGTTACAGTGAAATTGAAATTAAAGCGGGATGCGTCGGTTTATAGAGCAGATTTTTTTGTCTGCAAGTGCTTTTTCGTTTTTTTCTGTTTTAAGGGAAATGAATTGGCGAATTATCGAAATATACGTTTCTTACTAATAAGGAAATTCATAATATTGTTTTGGAGAAAATACAGTCATAATGTATTACGATTATAATCAGATTTGTCATACAAATAAAGCAATCCATACCAAGCTATTGTAATTCGTAATTTCGACATGTTGTAGTATCAGTGCAATTATAAGGAAGATAACGATTACTGATAAGGAGATGATAATAAGCAATTTTCACAAGTCATAGTTAAATGCCAACTTTTCTGAAACAATTTATTTCAAACTGTTAATTTTCTTGAAAATTCGTGAAATAAGATAATCAAAGTTTAAAATCTTGGTAATCAGCGAGCTTAATTTAATAAAGACTATTTTTCGCCAAATCTATGGACCATGCCCTGGTCGACGGCGCGTTGTGTTCCACGCGCGCCTCAAAGAGCGTCAGCAAGATGACGGGGCCCCCCTCTAGAGGGCCAAAGCCTGCCGGGGTTGCGGGACTTATACCATTACCGTGAACCTGGAACGTAAAGGGCTAATGAAGGACACGGTGGATTTTAGTCAGTACAAGTCTGACAGTTCCTCCCGCCCTGCCCTGGGTGGGAGGACTCATTTGATGATTTTACCACGCTAAAAAAAAACTGGGAGTTATGACTCTTCTCTTATGATACCCCGTGAGTTGTAATAGGTAACCTACACCACGCGGGCCCAATGTGTAGGTATTGGTGAATATCCCATGTCTTCGAATTTGGGACTTATTTACGGCTCATATACTAGATAAAAAAACATCTTGACATTGTACACTCGTACAGGCGCCAGCACAACAGCCTACCGCAATCTGTCAAATATCTTTAATAGATTTTTAACCTTATCATAATAGTAGAAGGTTAATATTCGATTGGTAAAAGTCAGATTTGGGTAGGTTGACCTGAGCTGGCGTCTGAACAACGTTACTGCAAAGAAACGCATAAATTAGAACAGGCTGCCAATCATAAATTTCTATTTTTCTTATTAGGCAAAATTTACCTAGAGCTAATCACTATGTGTTGTTGGTACAGCAGTTAGCCAGTTCTTATTTTATGAACCACTAGGTTAATGCACTTGGCTTCAAGGCCCATTGTTGTAAACTTAAGGCTACGTTATTGAACTGACCGAGCGATGTTTATATCCGACTGCGAAAGATTAAACGATAGTGAACTATAATTTTATTTAATTATTACTTTTTATTGAGTAAAATAAATACGGAACTTAATTATGAACTTAAAAATCTACAAATATTACACACTAAATATTTACAAACAAAAGAGACAAAATTAAAAAGTGAAAAGAAAGACAATAGCCGTCATCCGGGAACGTGTCCAGAAGACTTGTTTTCGCGATTATTGTAAAAAGAAATAAGCAATACAAACAACAACATAACAGCAAAAATACAAAACAACAAAAATGCACATGAAATAATATAAAACTTACTAGGTACATTTAATTTGGATTTGTACTATTCGAAAGTTTAAAATAATAGGTACCTAATACCTTAGTTTCTGATTGCTCCATAATTTTAGCAAAATTAAATTAATCAGTCTTGTTCCATTTTCATTCCAATTTAATGCAATTTATACTATTTTCATTATAAGTTAGGTAAATTAGGTCACCAAAAAATTAGAGTAACTACCTATATAAAAACACAACATAAAAAGCCCAATTTATTTTACACTGAAGATTCTTTTTACCTACCAATTAAATGTGCACAGATTAAATCTGACGTGATCTATAAAGATTGCAAAAACTTGATATGAATTCATAACACGAACTTCACTTTTAAGGAGAGTTATAAGCAACTATGGCCTGTGCGAGCACAAGGACAGAATTATTAATGCTTAGAAATATGTTAGTTAGGTATGCTATGATTTTAGGAAATTATAAAAACTATTAAGTGTACTCTTAAGTAAGGTCTTGATAATATTCACCATAGCATTACAAATTATTTTTGGCACAACTTATTTTATTCAAAGGAGCTCTCTTTATTCTTTACTTCCATTGAATATCCCCCAGTTTATTACTATCAAATCATTTGACCCTTATTCAACAGTTGAATTTCTGGTGTTAACAGTTTCTTACCGCCCAAGTTACACGTGTTGACATAACTTTCTGTTTTTGTATCAAAGGACCGTTTCTGTTACATCTTTGCTTGAATTTGAATAACATTAATCACTATTCAATAGTAACTATTTTTTATTTATTTCCTTCTAAGGAAAATACGTTTTTGCGAAAAATATCCTTAGAATTTTAACAATAACCTTTAAATTTGACACTTAAAAAACATTTGAAGCATTCAGTACCTATTGTCTATAGTAATGAAACCCCTTCAATTATCGCAAAAAAAAAATCGTAATTGTTCGCTTATCTGAAACAAAACTTGTCAGTGAAGTATTGCACAACACTTATGTATGAGTTCACCGTATTCGCCTTAACTGAGTGACATCACGACGCCGCCGCGCCGGCCGCGCTCGCGCCAGTCTGTGATCGCATAGCATCGCAATGAGAACTGTACACAAACACTCCACTTATTGCCTTGCTTTCACATCGTGCAAGTGTTATATCCACGTGCCCACTTAGTTAACTACCCCCAAATTAGTTTATTTTCTAATTTTATCTCCTAGTCAGTAAGTAGGTATTAAAAATTCCGCGAAAAAGGAAGGTAAGTCTGTGATATCGTGATAGTTTTAAGTTTTCGCACCGTTGTGTTAGTTTTGTTGTTGTTTCTGATGTTAAGTTCAAGGTCAAGGTCAAATCACGGTTAGAACACGTTTTCACTTTCCTTAAATTGCTGTGTGTACATAGACGATGTTATTTGATTGGATTCCACGTTGAAAGGTCAAACTGCCGGTATCAAATAGTGCTAGCGATTTTTTGTGATCTTAAAACGTGATCTCACGGCTATTACCTTTTGCAAGGCGAGTTTAAACACCAACGCATCGCTTAAAGCCATTTTCAGTGAGTGCATTGGACTCTAAAGTTAAAGTATAGCTGCAGTTACCGGTTATTATACCGTTTACGGACACTGCAGTTAACTTTCGTAAAGGTATTTTGGTTGTCCATTTCTCCTTAAGTAGATAAACCGCCTTTATTAACTTTCCAGTCTGATGAACCCGAAATTAAAATTGGAAATGTGCCGTTAAAAACAAAGATGAGCAAAATAAAAGCAGTTATTCCATGAACAGTCATAAAACAACAAATATTGTTTATACGATTGGGGTAAGTGGCTCAAAACATGCGATGACCATGAAGGTCAAGGGCACGTTATCGAGGCCGCTTTATATTCCTAATCTATCGATTGATAGCGCCATGGCAATCAACATGATGTGCTATTTATATGCTAATCGATTTCGAAGGAAAACATATGTGATTAAAAACCTTGAGTTTCATTTTCTTTTCGATAAAAATCTTGAGGAAGATACGTATTATATCCGTGAAGTCATCTAGAGCCACAAAAGTAATGATATTTTAATTTCCAAACTAACGAATTGACGTGATTTTTATTGCGAGGTTTATTTAACGTTTGCAATTCTCTTAGTACTATAGACACATAAAACTTCTTAAACAAATTATCTACAACAATCAAAATACTTTTAGTAGGTTAGCAGAATAACGCAAACACACAGTCAGACATATATTTTAAGATTAGGGTTGCCATCCGTCCGGGTTTCCCCGGAGTTGTCCTAGTTTAGAGAGCGTCCTACACACGCACACTTCACCGTCCTTCCAAACCCGTGCGCACTTCGACTCGCGTCCGGGTTCTGGACTCAAAAATCCGGGGTTTTCATGCGTCTTGTCCTGGTTTCCAAATTTTAGAGATGGTAACCCTATTTACGATCAACATCGAATACTCCTCAGTCACATTTTTACGGTCTAAGGCACGAGTCAGTCCCATAATTGGTAAGGTCGACTGACTCATTTATATTATTATCCCACGTTTTCGGCCAACGGCCATGGTTCTCCGAGTTAATATTTTAAACGTAGCTTATGACGTCACTGTTTTAAATTCAAGGGAAGTCACTTTTGGGCCATTGATAGTCGCAGAATCTTTTGCATTGACTGTCTGAGACCCTGAATCAAGAATTTGCAAAAAGAGAGGGGAGTGCTGTGCAAAAGAATTTCAATCTTTTAGTACAAAATAATGCAGATTATAATTTTAATTTCATTAAATATGCTATATTAATTACAATTTAAATGCCAAAGAATTCAATAGAAACAAAAATATATAAACAGCAATCGCTAAGCAAGACAGTTCAACAACCTCTAGCAAAGATTGCAAGCCTGCAAAATCAATGGAATCAGCGCCATTGTGTCTGTAAAAGATGCGATCCGATGCACCAAAGAGACACCATCCTTTATATTGGTATAAATTGTAAAAGTATAAATACAGTGAAAGCAGAACCAAAGTATAAAAGCAGAATCAAAGTAACTTTCTCTATATTGTCGTATTTAAATAGCATTGCGAGCATTGCATTGCTTTTTATCATTGACAAAATTTATTTGATGATTCTCTCACCAGAATGTATCTGTGATGGTCAAACCTTACTTCATGAAACACCTTCAGCCTGGTGGCAACTTCCATCGCGGAAATAGAGACGATTTTAAGTTTTCATAAGTACACTGCAGGTGTATGGAGACGTACAACATTCCTGAAAATGGTTATTTTCTAGCCAGGACCACCACCGTATTTGGCATCACAATGACATCGAATACCAATAAAAATATCGTCTAGTAGTCTTGTCCTGGCGCTTATCATTTCCATGTTGCCTACTAAATGCAGAGGTTGTCTGAAAGACAGAACATAACCAAATGCATTTATGCAACAAAATTCAATATTTAGGTATCGTATTGCCAGGTGCCATAGTAAGAGTATACGTTGTTGTCATACGCTGTTCCAGTTTGTTCAGCCTACATGTGAACTACATTTACCTACTTAATGTTGATCATTGTCGTAGGTTTTGGTTTTATTAGGCTAACATCTTTGGTTACAGGCCTAGTTAGACCTAATACATATTTACTTAGGATTTTGATAGAAATAGACCGTCCGATGACCCTCTGACCGACTTAATTTTATTAAAGCTCTTTGCTCAACTGTTTTAATCTCTAGATAATTTATTCCTAGACATATTCTTCAAAATCAACCCCTACTTAATGTATTTTATCCGTAGAATAAAATTAAAGACTGGAAGTACCACTGTTGAATAAATTCCTGATAGTAAAAACTATAAAAATTTGCATTGTACCTATATTAAATCTTTCGTACGTTTTTTTTATCTTTAACAATTTGCAAAGTGCTATCAATTCAATTTCTTCAAGACTTGCGCCAAAATCGCATTTGACAAATGGCCTAACCTAATCTACAATCAGTCAAACATAAATATAGTCACACAGATTGAAGGCTGGAGTCGCGAGCAGGCGCTGCAATCTCGTGGTTAATGTTTTTTTTCTCAACGGCTATAAATAGACACAATGAGTCGAGGTGTCAAGGCCATCTACTGAAGTCAGCATGGAATACACGTTTCAAGAATAACATAGTCAGTTAAATTGAAACCTGCTTAACTTTTAAGGCCAATAATTTTCTTTTTCAGTTGAATGGTATTCGCCATTGTCTTGGTTGATGAAAGGTCTTTATTCAAGTCAATTGAGAAGCTATTTAAGAAGGGCACAGGTAGTCACTCCATGTAAAAAATGGTATTCAATTGTAACTGTTAATACTGGAAACCTACCTCAACATAGTGGGGAAAGGGATAGGCAGTTGATGAAGTTTTCTGCAATATAAAAAGTACTTAATTATAATATATGTTCTCATTTTTGTAGAGTCCTCACTACTACTCATGACCAACGGAAAATTCGGGGTACAACATTTTGTATAATGATATAATGACATAGATTCTTCTAAGTATAAATGTATAATATCAGAAAACTTCTCATAAAGATCTAAATAGCATTTAACAATATGTTGTTATCAATTTCCTCTTATCAGTCATCCATCAGTATGCAGTCCTGATAACATTGTAAACACTCATGCGACGTTCTCAGGCGCTATGTGAAGCTATTGAAGCGATCACTTTCCATTTTCAAGTATGCAATCAGCTAACTGAGATACTATTCCAGTTACAGCAAAGTCAAGTTCAAGATAAATTACATTTTCTAGTAGGTTGGGAAGTAATTTTAATAACTAGATTCTGCAAATACTTGAGGAATGATAAGGTACTCAGGTCTCAAGATTTATTGCATTCCAATGTGTGAATTCAGGTGGGAGATTGGTGATGTCCTTAGTATAATAGGTAATAAAGACAACTTGGTTGTCATGTTTTTTTTTTAAGACAGGTTTGCATAAAAGACATAAAAAAGAACAATATTATTACCTAGAGATTAACTACATCCTATCCATCCTTGGAGTATTTTGTAAAACAAATTAGGCTCATGGATTATTTTATCTGAAATAAATATTTAATAGCGTGTTTTATGTAAATTGGCAATATTGCAAATTGCTGTCAGCAGGTATCACTTTTGTATGGTTTTTCACTTTTAAATATCACTTAAAAAACCCTCAAGACTTGGTAACATAAAACAAACTGGCTAGCATTTAAAAAGCCAAAGATAAATAACTCATAACAAGTGTGATCAAGATTGCAATAGGTGGGCTCACTGCAATAGCGCAGCGGATGTGATGTGAACTCCTGACCTCTCAATTGCAAGTCAATGCCTTGTTCAGTCTATTATCGCTTGGAACATCATCATCTAGTTATGCCAATGCATTTTCGCATACCTTTAAATCTTTGATGTTGAAAAATAGTTTCCATTCTGCCAGGTATGATTAGTAAGTTTTGTTTTTGTACCTAAATCAAACAAATCTATATATATATATCTATATATATAAAAATCAATGCCACTTTTCGTTGTAACTTTATAAATCTTAAACTGTGGCCATTTTTTTAACTATTGTTTTGACAATTGAAAGCCGACCAATTGGTCGGCTCCACATTACACCGGATAACTCAAGAACGGGCTCACCTATCCAAACCAAATGTTTAGGCTTTGTTCGGACTATTTAGTAGATTATTTATGTGAAGTTTTCACAAAATCGGTCGAGTGGTCCTTCATTTATCACATTTTTTGTAACACGTAGCGAAGCACGAGGCGGGCCGCTAGTTGTGATATACATAATATTATGTATTTTAAGATAGAAAGAAATTTCATTGGTTAAGAGCAAATCCTAGACGAAACATCTCAACCGCAGATTCACAATGTATAACTGGGAGAGTTATTTACTTTAAGTAGCTAAAACAAAAAAAGGGCTAAGATCGAGAATGTAGCAGTGGCGTCAGGAAAAACCAAAAACCTAACTTTTTTCCGAGTTGTTAGATGTCTATTCCAAGTAGTAGTGTAAGAAGAAAAGTAAAATAAATACAACATTTTACAACACCAACACCTCGCCCTAAAACCTCTAATAAAATATACCACCATGACAATACTCAAGTTCGTAACAATGTCATTATGTACGTACAAAATATAGCCTGAATAACATATTAAAAGCATAATGACGTCAGATCCGGTACTTCCAGCCACAATAGGACCATTAATGTTCTCGGTTAGGTTTAGTCGGGGGCTCAGGTCAAACAGGATAAAGTTGCATAAGAATAGAACGATTGACAGTAAAAGCAATGATATTATAAGTCATAGATATGTTATACACGTACAAAACAACAGAAAAAAGCGTACCGCGCAGAGAGGCAGCACACATACACACTTTTTATTCACACACATTACATTTCACTTACAAGTAAAAAGGACAGCTTGATAAAACCAATATGAAAAAAGTGACAGCTAGATGGTGACGCTCTCTGTTTTATCTCACTCGCACTCTCACTCGCACTCTTTCTTTTACGACGCCATATTATAGAAACGTAATGTTTTATTTGTGAAAATATTAAGATAAATAATATATTTACGAATGATGAGTGATTCTTTGACTTTTAGAAGTCTTGCTTGTATAATTTGTACAATATCTCATCACACACGACGGCATTTTCGGTGGTTTTGAGTCACTTTTACTTTTGACTCACTCTGTAGTACGTGAAGTGCATCCGTTGTCGCTGGCAACGTCGGACTGAAGTCAAGGTTTGTGAATCAACCACATTTGAGCGCATCTGTTTTTGAGCGCGTATTACGTATCTACACCTTTTTTACTTATAATATCATTGAGTAAAAGTATGACAATATAAACACTTTGTCTGTTTCACTTTAAATATTATATTTAAACTCAAATAAAATTGTTACATTCATCTTTGTCTTAGAAGCCCCGAAAATTCCGACAATCTTTAAACCAGAAAACTATAGGTACATTTTACTCCATCCTTTTTTTATTTAAAACTTTTTTGAAAGACTCGATTTCAGCCAGAATCAGACCGAAACTAAGGTTTGCTTTCACAGTAAAAACCTTCATAATATTCATACTGACCGGTGCTGCGGCCCGTAATATATCATTGCAACGATTAGCTTGTTGCACGTTGCGAGCGTCTTATTATCTCGTACTGACAAACAAACACTCGATGTGTAACACGTTACATAACACTTCGTAACAGCGGTCAGTACCCCAGCTTAAGAAACGGTCAAGCAAAACAAAGTTGAAGTATAAAGCTATTGACTGTAAAAGTTAGAGATACAAACACTGTTTCTTTGAAAAGGTTGTTTTGTTGTTGTACAATACAGTAACTTTATCGGCTGTGAAATGTAGTAGGAGTATACGATTCACCTACAACTTTTGTCCACATTGAAGTTATTACAGCAACTGCCACGATCTGCGGAAAACATCGTTAAAACTCTAAATAATTTAGCACTTTGTCAGCTCATTAAATCATTTGGTTTTGGAATGCTGAATGTCATCCTTTGATGACATTTTCTCCGTTATTACAAAGTAAGCTTAGAAGTACCTACATCTTTCAGTTAATGGATTTTTTCAGGCTACTGAAATCGTTTGTTTGCCTAAAACAGCTGTGATTTTACATTGTCCTCCAAATTATTATTTCCTTCGAATCATAATGACTGTTGCCGGATATCATAGTAATTTACCAAAAATGGCGTCAGCATCGTTCGTCATTACTATTTGTAGTAATTTTCTTTTTGCGGCAAATCAATATTACCATGACAAACTGTATTGCGGTTTTTGTAGATTATCTTCAATAATTATGGCTATTAGGCCTGGGTGCACCGCAAACCAATGAATAAATTTAACGCTAGAATTTAAACTAAAGTTCAACCGTTTGAAGATCAAAGTTAAAAGTTTTATGTAAAAATAAATGTAGTGGAATGATTTGAAATTATGTTCATATAAAAAGTACCTACATATTTATTAGGTGACCCTAAATATTTTAATACAACACAGGGCAATTACTTCATTCAATAATATTGAAACAGCGAAATACTTGTCAGCTACATTGCATTGCATTTAAAGAATCAACAGCACTTTCACAACTTGTTTCATGAACTCAAAAACGTATATGTATTATGCCTACACAAAGTATACATACAATTACTGTGAAAGCCATTGCAAAATACTCACTTTACATGTAACGTGTAAACGATCCTTCCTTTTCATATGCATTCAGGTTTTGATCCGGTCCGTAAGTTTGAAAGTAATTAAAATGTGGTAATCAGCCAGTCGATTGTAATCGCAATAAATTCTCGATGTCAGTTTAATCAATGTGGAACATGTGTATCAGTAACTGATCGCCAACTTCCTGAATGAAACCATAAAGTAAAGACGTCATTGACAATAGCTACCGATATCTAGAAGGATTTTGGTTTCTGTTTATATTGTCATAAACTATCTTTTATGTCTATGATATTTGCTCATCATGTATTCCTCCATTAAGCTTCATTTTGCTTTTTAGGGAACGCTTTTGCGAAAACTAATTATCCTATCATCGATCCCGTCCTTCATTATTTTTCTGACAATGTGGATAGAAAAATTATAAAAAAAAAACTTGAATTTATTTTAGTCTTAATGGACGAAATATGACTTCATTCAGGAATTGTCAGGTTGTGCTGAAGAATTCTTAAATGCACCTTGGAAATAATACATGACTTTTTGGGTCACCATTCTTAAAATGGCAGTACCTTATAAATATGTAATATCTGGTTTATTAAGCTGCTCAATGCATTATTCGGTAACCTGTCAACATTCAAGTCAATTCATATGATTGGCAATTTGGCATTTCACTTTGCCATAAACAACTGTTAACTTGAATTTTCAGCAAGTATTTTTGTTTCAAAAACTGGGTGACACCTTATAAGTTGCATTTAAGAATTTTAGCCACATCTGTTACCACGTTGAATTACTCGTAAATCACTGACTTAAGATTCTTCTACCGTCTATGCTAAACCCTTCATTAATCGTTCTGTCCTATGTCTTCAGAATCAGCAGCCGCTCTTGGACGTGGTCCGGGAGCGGGCGCGTGAGCTCTGCTCCGGCGCTGATGCCGCCAGTGGAGAGAGGGTCGAGCAGAGAACCAGAGAGCTCGCCGACAGATGGAATGTAGCATGCGAAGGTATGTAGCTGATCATCTAGATTAAGCATACAATCAGTCCATTTACAGAGAGTAAATTTATCTTAATTATAAATGTTCCTTTGTGGTAATGGCTTTTGTGTGAATATGTTTTTTAATAAAAATGATCAGCATAGTTGTAATTTTCACTGTTCTGCCCTAATCTTGGAACTTAAATAAAATAAGGCATTTGTCTCACTGTAAGGCAAAAGATGTAAATGGGTTAGCCTATCTAAATAACTGTAACATTGGTGTCAGCTGTTAGGTGTCGTTACCATAGGCTTCATAGTATACATAAAATGCCAATAAAAGATATAACGGAAGAGTTATAGTTATCTTTGCACGATACTCGATGTTATGCAAATACCGTAACTATGGCGACGGCATCAGCAAATATGTAAATGAGTTAACTTTGGGTTAACAACACAATATAACAAAATTATGTAATCTACTTTGCGTTGTGTATGTTGAAATCTTTATTTCTTGCTGAAAATTAAACCCTTTATCTCTTAGGATTACTTATTTTTTAAAATTTGGGACGGCCATTAAATTTCCTATTTTCCTCCCCAGGTTTAGCCAAAAGCGCAGCAACAGCAGACCAACAACTCCACCGCTGGAACCAGCTCCTCGACGTACAGAGGAGTCTGGGCGCCGCCATCACGGCAGCGTCTGACCGTCTGAGACAGCTGGACGCTAACCCCAGCACACGCAGACGAGCTGTGGATACCAGGCATGCGCTACAGGTGGGATATGAAGAATATATTTTACTAGTTTTTTCCGCGGTTTCACCGGCTGCTTTTGCAGCTCTTTTTGATCATAGCGTGTTGTTATATAGGCCAAGGCCTTCCTAGATATATGGACTATCGAACACGAAAAAATTCATTTTGAACCACTACTATGCTAGGAATAGGGATAGTATAGAACTACCCACAGTAAGAACTTTATACGGAAGAAGAACTATTCAGTTTGAGGGAGCGCAGATTTATAATAAATTACCAAAAGAAATAAGGGATTCTTCATCTATTAATGTGTTTAACAACAGGTTAAAGTTGTATTTAGATAACCAACAATAATGTACCACTACCTACATTTTGTACTCGATTGTTCGAGCGATTCAACTATTTACTCAAGTTGTTTTTAAGCTAAGTTTCTCATATTTAAGTGAACTATGTATGTTCTTTTGAGAAATAAATTTCTTTAAACCGAACTTGTAGTTCCTGAGATTAGCGCGTTGAACGCGCCCAAACAAATTCTTCAGCTTTATAATATTAGAATGCCTTCCAGCTAAAAATGGAGAGATACTAATATTATAATGTTGTATTCATCGAGGAAATGTCGTATTAGCCAGTTACTGGATTGTGAAGGGCAGATAGGCAGTCGCTCCATATCATCAGGTTCCACTGAATGCTAACCTCGATATAGTTGGGAAAAACTAGGCAGATGATTATTCATCGAGGTAACAAAAATGCATAGGTTAGACAGATGTGTAAGTACCTGTTGTACATGCACATTTTCCAGTTATATTCAAATACTGCACAAGTCGGCTAGGTAGATTACAGAGATACCACGAATTATTGATTAAAAAGTGGATATTTGTACCGCAGCAACGAACATTATGGACGGCACTATTGGCGTAGTGGCTGAGCTATTACACTGTCGAGGGTGTTATTCCCTTACGAAGAATATTAAATTGGTCTACAAAGAGTTGTTTCGGGGTTTATGTTTTCTAGTGAGAGGTAACGTTTTTAGATAAACCTGTTTTTTATCCAAAAAGGGCATCACAAATTCATGGTTTTATCAACGTTGACCGTGGTCTGTTTGTGTACTATTGATCAGCAATTCAGCAACTCCCTCTCATAGATCTGTGTCCCAGTAGTGGGAACATTATAGGCTGATGATGATGATCAGAAATTTAGCTAAAAAGTTGCTGGTCATAATCATAACAAAAAATTAAAATGTAATGAAAGTCTCCTTTATAAAGAGTCCAGGAAGTCTGGGTATAAGAACTTCAGTGTAACTTGTAAAGGGACTCGATAAGAAAACTCTAATCTTGCAAACAACTAACCGAAACAATAACTGCGTTATGTAGGTCATACACTCATACAAATACTAACTGCGCTACGAGTATGTGGCACTTGAAAACTTTGTTAGTTATTATGAACAAGGTAGAGGGAGCTGGAATCTTTAAGGTTTAGTAACTGTTTAAAAATTAAAAATATTTATACAGTAGGCATGCCTACTTACGTGCGGGCCTAAGATTCCTAATAAAAAATCCAAATAACACATTTCCGAACCGAGGGTCAAATCCAAAACCCGTAACCCGATTTACTCCTTGCAGTCATCTTGCAAACAAGGCATACTATGTTCTTGAAAAACAAGCTCGATTATCATCATCATTAATCATTCTCTTTTCTCTCTCAGGAGCTACAAAGCGAAGTATCCAGCCTAGAGGACAGTCGTGACGAACTCCTGGAACACGCTGACTTCGTCATCAGCATCCTGAAGCCACACTCCAAGGAAGCAGCCAATGACACTGACAAGAACGTCAAAGAACTTGTAGAAGCCTATGAGAAGTAAGTGGTGTGGCACTGTGTTTCTGTGTGTCTTGCTCTTATAAACAATACTGGTGGTTGCTGGAAAGCAGATCTGCTTCTGGTTTTGAAGTTCTCTTGCATTTAAAATTAAAGACAACTATTTGAAAGAATACTCAAATAGATTTCAATTAGTGGTGGTCCTATAGTAGATCCTTTAGATACTCCTTCTAAATATGCCTGTATGAAAAGTTGAGTTGGCTTCTCACATGCACATTATATTAAGATTACTTGTGGTTTATTTTTTGGCTATAAAATATACATATAAAGTAGTGGTATTATAGAGACGTTACTGTTCCGAAAGCCGAATGATGATCAGTATCAAATGCTTTGAAGGTATCTCAATATGTAAAACAACTAAAGCATAAATGAGTCAATAACGTTTCTACTGCGTGAAATCTAAAAAGCCTCTGTTCTGTGAGCGTGAGTGCGCCATAATCTAACAGAAGAACAGGCAAGTCTAATATGCCATGGAAGAGTTTTGCGGAAAGTGAAAATAAAAAATTAAAGTTGTATTCAAAAATACAAATATTTATTAGATAAATTTAAATTGAGACCTCGAATGCAAGTGAGCTTTAAACCAACAAATGCTTCTGTATCTTTTTTCAGTATTACATAAGAAAAGGTAAGTTATTTTCATCGCTGATTCGTAGACATTATTCCAATTAATTTGATATGTCTCCAGAGGTGCCAAAACCAACAATCAATGCATTAAACAGTGTTTACCGACGCGCGCGAAATTAATGGCCAAACTGTGATTTTGAAACTCGTTACATTCGCAGGAAAGCTTTAAATCGAACCGTTTGGCTAGCCTTGGGATACAAATAGAGTCAGGTTTAATTAGCGAACAATGATATTTGTAAAAAAAAAAATAGTTTGTAGTTGGTTGAGTGAAAATGGAAATAGAAAACGTATTGCTCTGCCTCGAAGAAGAATTGTATAAATGCAGGGCAAAGATGACAATAAATACTTCATGAAAAGCGCCAGAACAAAAATAGTTTACAAATATAATAAAAAAAATATTTATTCGACAATAAAGGTATGTAAAGCAATCGATTTTTTTTAATTGTCAAGAAAATATATGCCATTTAGTTCTTACCAATTAACGCGCCTTCTAATGACAAGGCTAACTGCCCAAAATGTTTAGTGTTCTTCTAGAAAAATATAAACCAATCAGTTAATGGACAAAAATATACATCCATCCATCCGTTTAAAATATAACCAAAAGAAATTACACCAGTTGCTTGTATCACGTAATTGGCTTCCAGTTGGTCGATTGACTAGCCAATTGAAAGAAATAGGTTAAGTTATACGCTTGTAGCGTGTGAGCCTTTATTGGATTACAAGTATACACCGACTTTTCTGTCGCAGTCATTTGTAAAAGAACTTGGACAACAGTATACCGTTGTTTCAAAAAGTTTGGTCATTGAGGAATTCAGTTTAAACCAACCAAACTGAACAAATGTCTCCATTATGTTTGTGGGGAAGACCACACCGTAAGACCAGTGGTGGTTGGTTCACATACGTTTTCTACATAAAAACCAAAAATGTTAAGTCGTCAAGATTACCAATACTTTATAAGCACATTTCAATCAAACGGACAAACTGTATTTGTCTCAATGCACAAAACAACACACTTTTGAAACGTCAAAGTTACATTAGACATTCGCACAAAATATCTCCCTTTGTTATTCCTTATGTTTTCGCTGGGGTAAAGAAATTGCTTCACAACCTCCCTAGCAACTAAGAAATTTTCCTCAAGACACGCTCTAAAAATAAATTTCAAATAGGTCATTGGCATTGTGTAATGAAAACAAAAGTATTATTGACTTTCTACTTTCACCCATCAGCTTGTTGTATCTTTGCATCTGTTTTTCACTGAATATTACATAAAAACCTTATGTCGGTAAGTAGGCCAGGTTGATGTCGAACCCTGCCAATGAATTCCGGAAGAAAACTTCTGGCATAACTTCAACTAGCTGACAGCGGCGCTCATACATTCAAAACAAAAATATTTGCTATTTCTCCCTCAAGATCACTATTTGTATTAAACCTTCTGACTTCAGTATACAGTTCAAAATCATTTGCTTCAGTTTCATCATCAACGGATATAGACGATGGAAAAAGTCTTGGCGTTTAATATTCTAGTTGGTTAGTTTTTATATTTGGCAAGTTTTTTTGGAATTTGGTTTCTGGCGTTGAGTTTTTGATGGATAACTTTAAGAACTGCGTTAAATGAGAAGAGGAAATGGGAGACAGAGTCTTCTTCTCGAAACTCGAATACACCAATTTTAATAATACATAGGAAATTGTCTAGTTTGAATCTTTTGTTCGATTCCTGAAGGATGCAGATCCCGAAATGCGAATAATGCAAGGTTAAAAAAAGTCGACGTTAAGGAGAAAATGTTAGTTTTGTTACTTAGTCAGTGACACAATAGGTATTAGATGTGTAGTTGGTCTCGTGATCCCACCTCACGTAGTAGAGATCACTAACCTCTTAAAATTAAATGCCACTAAATTCTTCAACACCTCTTCTACTGTTGACACTAATGACTCCTTACATTTATCCATAATTGTACTGAATCAAGCAAGATTAAAAAACGAGAATCCCTAGAATTCCTATCTTCGAGACAGTCGATTTAATTTTACCAACATTAAAATTCTTTACCGAACACCGCCAAGCATGCGATCGCCAGACTCAATCGCCAAATAATATTCACCACTCGTGCATGCTAAAATAAACGTTACTATACGACAACAAAGGCTACGTAAAAAGCACATTAAAGTGGTATAAAAATCCTGAAGAAGGTACTGCCAAAAATATTGCGCTACTATTAAAAATAAATCCAAATGAAATTGAACTCTCCATACTTCAAGTTTAATATTATTGTTGTTTCTTTGGTGAGGTTGATACGTAACTGGCAATGTCAGTATGTGGGACATTCAAGGGCGAGAGTACATTAATCGAGTCTGTCTTAATTGGCAACCAGTTTGATGCATTTACAGCGTAATAAAAAGACGAGAAAATAAAGTTTCATGGGAGAGCAAAATGTGCGGCAAAATCGCAAACAATTTCATATTATCTTATCGCAGAGCATAATCTTCATACAGGATTACACAATACAATTTAGTTACATGCCGTTATCTAAAATTGCAGAATTATGGAATGAACGACCTTAATCGTCATTCTGACGCTGTGAATAAAATTAACGATGTTTACCAAACGCTAAGAAGAAAACAACGGAGTTTGTGAATAGATGTGAAATAATTTTAGAGAAAACTCAACTAACAAATTAATAATTATATTTAGCCTTGAGCTGCGTGATGCAAAGGGTAAGCACACTACAAATCTTAAACGGCCAATTATAATTCCTCAAATATTTTTACAACATCATAAAAATGAAAATGTTTGAAAATAACAGAAATGATTGTCTTAAATATCAAGCGACCATAGTCGTATTTTATATTACAGCAACACTAATAGCATAGTAATATGTTCCTTGGCAGTCAAACTCTTCTTCTTTCTGCCCTTATCCCATTCTACTTGGGGTCGGCGCAACACGTTTTCTTCTTCCATTCTCCCCTATCAGACGTCACAGTATCATTTACTCCTTTTTCTTTCATATCATTCCTTAGACAATCCATCCATCTTTTCTTTGGCCTTCCTCTTCCTCGCCATCCATCAACATTAATACCCTTGGCAGTCAAACTACCCCTACATTATTCTAAAAATATTCAAATAAAAATCAGGTTTCATAGTTCAACTGAGAAAAAAGTTTAAAGTTGCTACCAAAACAAAAAAAATCAGTTCATATTATTATAGTTACTTATCCTGTAACAGACGTCACTGTACAAAAATTTAAGTGCCCCATACAATTGAGTCCCAGACAGCTTAAAAATAAAATAGATTTTATTAGCGCAAGCAAAATAAAACCATGTCGCCATGACCATGCGTCCGTTGCATGAACACCAATAATATCGTGCTGATTTCACGAACAGGAATTTGTACGGGAACTAAAAGAAAAGAAATAAAAATAAACACCACTATTTTCAAAAAAAAATGGCGGAGCACTTGAAATATTTGATGAAGACAAAACAGAATATTGTGTAGATGAAAATATTTACCATGATGAAAACTTTACTTTTACACATCTAACTAATTCTAATGTTGATATTACTAAGTAACTACAAGGATGAAATAGACAGTTTTCATAATACAAAATCAGACAATAGAAAGCAACCATAGAATTTATTTTGAAATCTAATGGGAAACGTCGTGACCAGCCCTTTAAGTAAATTGTGTCACATATATTTAAGACACAACTGTTAAAGATAAAAATTGTTTAGTCAAACACATTCTCCTACTCGCAAAACATACGCAAATATCCTTTTGATGATATTGTCTTAATAGTTTGCTCAGCCTCTCTTGAATGATACTATTTAAATTACAAAGAAAATACGGAAGATACCATAAAATTTTACGAGTAGTTTGATGATTTAAGGCCTACATTACGATGTCTAAGTGTTTCATCTTCTATAGAAGCAATTCAGTCTATATACTTTCTATTACAATTAAATTTCAGCAGTTCATTTTCCGCAACACTGAACAGAATCTAGTACCCCACATTACCATGACCTTGGAACTACAAATACCAAGATTTACCGAGCATAACGTCTTGAACGCAACCTTGATTCTCAAACACCATGTGACTTTGTAGCCAATGAAGTCATGATTTAATTGTGTCTAGACAAGATACTTGTTGCTGTTGTCAAAAGTGGGGAAACTGCGGGAAAAATTTAAAGAAATTAAGCTTTACTAAACAAAAAATGTGGATCCTTTAAGGCTCAGATTTCCGCGTCCCCTTCTTCGGTTAGTCATATTATTCCCTTTATAATGATATCCAAAGGGTTGGGGAACCCTTTTGCAGTAATTGTAGCTATAAACAAGTTGTAACATTGAAAAGGGGTGATTTGTCCGCGACGCGGGAGTCCAATTAATTTAGATGATTCAACATTGCTCTTCATTATTCGACGATAGTCCTTTTTATAGGCCCGATTTTTTTTAAACATGACCGATAAAAACATATTGGAGTTACCTTCTGGATTTTTCTGAAAATCCGCCTACGGTTTGATTCTGTGCTGGCAATAGATTCATCTTGAATTACTTGAAGTCTAGTTTAGATAACTAGTCGTTGGATAAATTACAATGCTTAGCTCAACCATACGGGGCGTTATGTCATGTCATTTAAAAAGATAATTAAATCAAACAGATACAGACTGACCGTCTTACTTAGTTACAAAATATTTAATGTATTCCGTAATTTAAAATTCTCATTCCAATTTATCCTTCAAGCTTTAGAAGTTCAAGTTGATGATAAATATTCAAATATCTTATCAATAAAGTTACGGTTTGCAATTTACGGCTCAGTAGTGTGTAGTGTTCTTCACACAAGTTGGTTTGACATCTTGTCGTTAAGTGCATTAAAAATATTGCAAACATGCAAAATACTCTTGACTTTTATGCCATTTACTACGATTTGTATTACTTTTGCTTCGTCCACTTTCTTACGTCTGGTCATACATGGTCAAGCTGATTGCGAATACTAAGCACCTGACCTTTAAAAACATGGTTTATTGCATTAATAAAGTCTTACACATACGACTACATGGAGTCTGAACCGTGACCTAGTCTAACCAGGTCCAATAAATTACAATTTATTGTAAATTGAATCCAATCTAGTTGCCACATGGGATCTAACAGACTTGGAGAATGGGTGAGAATTGAATTTTCAATTTTATACACATCTGAGACTGAAGAACATTAAAGTATTATAGGTGCAATAGGTTTATATATCATAATCAATACAGAATTTCCCCACTGCTGGGACAGAAGCCCTTCTGTCTCTAAGAGGATTCGGTCCTTAATCCACCACGTGGTCCCAAGCGCGGGTTTGTTCATATTAGTCGCGTTTATATACGAATTTTAATTTTACTATAGCAGTTTCCTCGTCACGTTTTCCTTCATTGTTTGGAATGCTTAATACTTTTCCTTTACACAAAAAATATGCATTTTCGATATGATATACGTAAATTGTGGTCACCAACCATCATCATCTCATCTTACTGCCCTTATCCCATTCACATGAGGTCGGCGCAACACGTTTTCTTCTTCCAATCCCCTCTATCAGACGTCACAGTATCATTTACTTCACTCCTTTTTCTTTCATATCATTCCTTAGACAATCCCTCCATCACCAACCATACAGTGGTACAAAGATAGCTACAGAAAATTCATTGGTAACAATATGTTCTCTATACTTCCCCGCCTTATAATTTCAATTTCCCCTTGACAGTTAGGTACAAATTATGAAAAGCATAACAGCTGTTAACCGTTAGTTGCAAGGCAAGCTCCCCTTCAGACCGCTAAGCAACGGTCTTGAATGAATTATACTTTAATGACCACGTTTGGCAAGCTAACATGGCTATAATCATATAACTAAGTAATTGCTGTCTCAAACTGGCCCTTATATGCTTGGCAGACAACTCGGAAGCACTGTCTCGTTAGTAAGTGAATATTTTTCATGTAAAAACAGTATGATATGGAAATTTTTGTTGCTAATACGTCTTATAGGAGACTCTTAGGCCCGCCAATTACCGCCAACTGCTGCTGTCAAAACTCCAGCAGTCTGTATCAAATGCTCCTGAAGCCTTCGACTACTTGAGCGGTTTTGTGTATAATAATGCGTACATGTAAAACTGCAGTTTGCTATGTGAAACAGTAGATAATGACTGTAGTAAGATTGAAGATAACAATCCAAGCTACTTTTCCATATTCAAAGCCAAGGCAAGATATACTTAATCGTTTCAAACCATTCCTAAAGTGACGTCAACAGGATTGGTGTTTCCAGCATTTTTTATGCATTTTAAGTTTCCCAGTCGTAATATTGTCACTGAAAGCCTCATAGAGAAAACAAATAAAGTTCAATCTCACTTGAAACTTCCTTTATTTCTAAAGAAAACCATTCGAATGCTAAATTAAATGCTATTCAACCTTAGTTCAAGGTATATTTTACCTTGGAGAAACAGCCCAATGCTAAAACAAATGAAGATCAGTCCAACGTTAAGGTTCGTTCTCCCATAAAAGCATCTTCAGTCGAGTGCACAAGAAAGGCGTTAACCGTTCCTTTGGGTTATGGTCCGCCGCGTCGCGTGCCAATCTCCGGCAAGTCTGCCACTCTGCCAACGCACAGTTTGGCAACATTGCCATTTGCTGGGTCGATGACTTGTTATCGGCATGTCCGTTTATCAACTGTATTTATATGTGGTTGTATATAAGTGGGAACTTCCGCACTGTTTATTTTAGGATCTGAATTCGTTCTTGTGTTTTGAGATAAGTCTTCGTTCTAGATCTAGTTTATTTTTAGCCCAGATTCTTGTTCTCTGCGTATAAACATTTAATATTACAGTCATGGCATACCTACTGTAATGAATTTAACTTGAATCTTGGAGTCGTAAGGTTACTTAATTCTACCTAAAAAGTTCAACTTTAAGCATAGAAGTTATTAAACTTTTACCAGTAGACGTGGTCCAATATTAACAGAAACTTCATCATCTACCAAATTGTATCCTCTTTTTAAATCTTCACAGCCTCAACTAAGCCAATTAGCAAAATAACCCATACTAACAATTGTAAGTCACCAGACATAACAAATGAGGATAAATTCTAGTTACTGAGTGAACTTGAAACTGAAATCACAAGGTAAAACATTTTGTTCTAACAGGATACTCATTTTTTAACATAACGATAAAACCATCGGAAGCGTGTACCATTGACATTGGGGACAATGGTTGAACATTTTTCAACCTTATAACTGAAGCCATAAGGGTGAAAAGTGGGAAATAGTGTCTGTTATTATCCATGGAGGTACACAGTCATCATCAGTACAGTAGAGTCCAGTCGTTTATACCTTCGTCTGTTTTCAAGTGCTTCAAAAGGGCTATTTTTCTCCCTCTTTTCTCTAATGGTTTTCAATGATCTGTTTGCTGTTGGTGATTTCCAATAATAATTAAACACGTGTTTTTATGAATTACGTTATTAAGTTTAAATTCGAAGTTTCAAGGAAATCGAACAAAAAAATCCTTTTCATACAAATTTTCACCCCATTTATAATTCATCCCCTATGGGAGTGAATTACCAAATTCGTTCTTAGTGCAAAGAACGTTTGTGCAAAATTTTATGGTTCCAAACCAAGCGGTGAGCACTGGTGTCGGCCCCGACTTACGAGTTGTAGGTCGTGGGTTCGAATCCAGCCAGGCGCATTACTTTGATAATTTATTTCATCACCACTGCTCTCAAAACGGTGAAGGAAAACATCGTGAGGAAACCGGCATGTCCTAGAACCAAAAATACGAAGACATGACTGTGACATCCACCAACCCGCACTGGGCCCGCGTGGTGGATTATGGCCCACTCCCTCTCTCAGAGAGGAGGCCTGTGTCCCAGCAACGGGAACATTTATAGGCTGATGATGAAACCAAGCGGTATCAGGTTTGCTTTGCTCGATCAGACATTGAACCATGCAATTTTTACAGTTTCTACTACGCAAATCCTTTCGTGCAATACGCAGACAAAGATAGTCCTTAATTCCTTAATGTGAGGAATGTGTTTTGGCTGTGACTGTACCATAGTTATATTTAACGACGATTTAAAACCGTTGGTAACAATGTGACCGCAGAGAAACTTCCTGCTCGTGAAATAGCGATGACATAACTCACTCAATACTTAGTATGACTGTACGTAATATTGACGAATTTTGTATGAATACGCTTTTACAAGTCCGTGTTTATATTAAAGCTGTTTTGAGTTTAAAAGTGAATAATACAAACAAGTTTTTTGTATGGTATCGTCATGTCTTGTTTAGGTTTGTTTTGCCTTGAAGACACTTAGATACCTAATTATTTTCTTTCCAATTGGAATAACATGAGATACATTATATCGCTTTCCGTATTAAAAATTATATGCCCCTCAGCAAAATAATACTAGGCGACTGCACAGGAGCAGTGGTGGCCCAGTGGTATCGGCTTCGACTTACGAGTTGAGGTCGTGGGTTCGAACCCCGTCAGGCGCATTACTTTGTGTAATTTATTTCAACACCACTGCTCTCAAAACGGTGAAGGAAAACATCGTGAGGGAACCGGCCTGTCCTAGAACCAAAGATTCGAAGTCATGTGACATCTACCAATCCGCACTAGGCCCGCGTGGTAGATTACGGCCCACTCCCTCTCTCAGAGAGGAGGCCTGTGTCCCAGCAGTGGGAACATTTATAGGCTGATGATGATGACTGCACAGGGGGCCTAAACAAAGTGACTGTATCAACTTTTACGGGAAAAAAATCAGAAAGCAATACATTGTAGGTATTGGATTAATGAAAAGCTTATTTAAGTAGTGAAAACGCAAACAACTTGCATGCAATCGCTACGTTATAAAATCTCTTAGGAAGATCAGAACGTATATTCAAATGTATGAGTAGTTTTTGCACTCGTGGAGGTTATTTTGATGCACCCTTGACGATGATGACACGTAAATCCTTCGGCAACCATTCTAGATCTAGTCCTCGCAGACTGAATATAAAATGGTATTTATAGGAACTTGCTCATCATAACTCTGCAAGATAGAAAGAGAAGGAATACCGCAGTATTGACCTGTGCTGTGCACTCACTTTTTATTTTCCGCTGCGCTCGACTCAAACATCGACAATTTTAAATTGCAATGGGGATGTCATTTTCGCATTCCTTTTCATGCCAAAAGGATGAGACAATATGCGTATGAATTTGTGGCCAGCCGACACTTGAATATTAAAAATACCTACGTTTCATTTGTCTGCGTACATTTTCAGGGAGAACAAAACCCCAGGCTTTATTCACCCTTCACTGTCTGACTTAATTATATCGTATTGCCCGAACATATTGAAAAAGTGTCTGTCATTCTTTGGGAAACCACGTTTTATTTGTATTTCGATTTTTAGTTATTAGATAAAAGAAATGGCAAAAAATAGCTTTTGACAATAAATTCAGAAATTATAATTGTAGAGTCGAATCAAATCAAATCAAATCATTTATTTCTTTGCAAACATGGGTTAATAGTACATAGATGTTATTTCTTTATAATTAAGTTCTCCACATTTTACCGACATGGGTATGCAAACAGTGTACAAGTTCATTGTTATATTAAAATTACATTTATTTATAAAAATTAGATGTCAGCCTAATCAGAATCACAGAGAATTAAAAATTAAATTAGAATATTACAAGCATGTCAAATCTTAATACTATACCTAATCAATTCAATCAAAGTAATATTATGTATGTCAATCAGTAAGTGAATCATCATTTAGGAAATCGTCAATCGTGTAGTAGCATTTTGCTAGTAAAATCGAAATAAAAGTATTTGGTATAGTTTATTGCGTTGCCATTGTATCTACAGTGTTATCGATCGGCTCCCTCCTGTAACATTGATGGTACTTGTTAAGCTCTAGAAGCGAGCTTCAACTAGAACTTCACGTGTCCGAGAGTTTCTCCGCACTTACAGACTAGAATAGAATCAATCAGAGGACACGCTCTGCTACCGTAACGCCCTACGTCATGCCCCTTCATAAGCCAATGTAAGACTTAAGCCACGGGCACAGAGTTCATTTTTCGATGAAACAAAAGTCAGACAATCGACAGGGCACGGGGGAGACGTGTAATCGTTATTCAAACTGGCAGACTAGTATTTCCGAGCTTAGTGCGCATGCGTGCGATCGCAGCGCTTAATAGGTCACGGCCTCACAGTCTGCACTGGAAGCCGGCTACAGGGATATACTTAGACCGACACGCCATTTTCACAACAAGAAAATACATTTTCTTCGAAATTTTAAGTTAAAATAACGCTATGAAAGTGTACCTCTGTGAAACTGTGCGTTCCGAAACGAGTGGCAGAGAGAATCGCACGGTCCCCTTCCGCGGACCAGCATCGCTCCGACCGGTCCGAAAATAAGCAACGCAATCTGTTTTTACAGTACTGAAACAAATTTTTATGCTATAAGGAGACTGGGACGTGCCTACGTCGCTGTGTGGTCGCGACACAAGCACTTTTATCTGAATTATGTGATACAAATGTGACCGTGCCTACGTGGACCGGCGGCGATGACTCACGCTCACAATAGTGTTTCAGTGGACTGGGGACACTGTCCCACGGGATCTTTTGTATAAAATTATGTACGTATTTACATTTAAAAGTGACTTCTTTGTGTATTTACTGGTTTACAACAAAACCGGCGTTGCGGTGTGCCGCCGTGCTGCTGCATGCGGTCGCGGTCGCCATTCATTGCGATTTTTGTTGCATTATAACAAGAGTCGCTTCCGTTCCGTTAGTCGTGCTCACCGAACTTAGATACCAACGATCTATCTCGCGTTTAGTTAACATATGGCAACCGGTCGACTGAAGGTCGCGCGTCTCGCGTCACCCTAACATAAGGTAAACGCGGTCGGGCGTGTGCGCGCAAAACGTAAACAGTGGCCGGCGAATGCACCGAAAAAACTCGCGCGTTATGATGTCACCGTGCAAACATTAGAACGTGGAATTTAAAATTAGATGCGTCCAGCGAATCTATCGAGATCGGTTCATTGAGCGACGGGCGGGCGACGCGAGCGGAGCGCCGCGAGCGAACGAGCACGAACGACGAGGTGCGTAGCGGCGCCGCCACGACCTTGCACCGTCACGGGCGCAGCGTCACGCCGCGCCGGATTATTTTCGTCGCGTTTTGGCACCTACACCTCACGCGCGCTCTCTAAACCACAATCCCGTGCCGTTCGGTGTGAACTGTACGCTTTAATATCGCTTTTATTATATTTGCAGATTGCGACAGACTCTTGCGGCGCGGCTCGCGGAGATCGACGACATTGTGTCCGAATTCGATCGCGTGTCGGAGAAAATCGACGAGCTCCGGCAGCAAATAGAAGTGTTGACAGCGAAAGTTAGGACATTCTACGTGTTCGGCGAAGACGAAGCGGACAGTGTACGCGCACTGACAAAAGAAGTTTCGGACTTGGTGGAGCGCACGAAGAATTTCACGGAGGAGAGCAGGAAGCGATACGGAGGATCAGCGCCGGCGGACGTCGCCCAGGAGCTGTCCTCCCTAGAACTATCCTCTGAGGCACTGGCAGCAGCTATGGAAGAGAAGGAGAGGGAATGGAAGCGTGCGCGCACGGCGCGCTCCGAGTACGCTACAGACGTAGAGGATGTGCAAGCTTGGGTTCGCGCCGCCGAACTCACAGCGAGGGACCGCACCTTGGCACCAGAGCCCTACCGGGAGCGTCTGGTGGCCACCCGGGCCGAAGTGCCCAACGTAGCCGACCGAGTGGAGAGACTGACGCGCAATGCACGCGCAATAGTAGAGGGCAGCCGCGACGCGAACGAGCGCCAGCTGGTGCAGTCCACGGTCAACGCGCTGTCGGAGCAGTTCGCGGCCGTGTGCAGCGAGCTGGAGGCGCGGCAGGGCGCCGTCGAGGACGCCTGCGACGCCGTCGCGCGCTTCCTCACTCTCCTTGAGAAAGTCCTGCTTTGGGTTGAGACACAGCGAGCATTCCTTGCGCGGCCACTCCCATTGGCCGACTTGCAGGAAGCGCAACAGAAACAGACTGAATATGGGGTATGTGCCGACAGCCACCGACCGAATATTCATATATGAATGTTTACTAAACGTATTTATGTTTTCAGAACGCGCTCAAGAGCTGTAAGCAGCAAGCCAAGAATTTAGCTGATATGGCTAAGGAGATTGAGGCGATCGAACGAGTAACTAGCCCGGGAGAT
This sequence comes from Agrotis exclamationis, assembly GCA_950005045.1. Classification (NCBI taxonomy): domain Eukaryota; kingdom Metazoa; phylum Arthropoda; class Insecta; order Lepidoptera; family Noctuidae; genus Agrotis; species Agrotis exclamationis. The sequence goes on along the minus strand of OX465422.1, from coordinate 2,484,263 downwards.
TTGCCTTCTAGGCTAGAGGCAGCAGAGAACGCGACCGTTGACGTCGAGAAGAGATTAGCGAAGACAGTCAGTACCACTGATGATTGTGACGCTGGGTTTAACGCGAACCACATCTAAAACACAATACTAATAAACTTTATCTTTTTACAGAACGGTCTACTGCAGGAACTAGCTGAAGAATGGGAGCGATGCGAAAGAAAATTAAAGGATGTCGGGCACTGGCTCGAAGCGACCGCAAGGACGCTTGAGACACCTCAAAATGCAAAGAAACCGCTGAGAGATCGTCTCGCCTTCAGGGAGAAATTGATAAATGATATCTCCACGCAAAAGACGAAGATCTCATATGCAGTGGAAAAACTCAACGTGAGTCGTCATGGTCGAACTTGTGTTTTGGTCGTCGGGTTCTAGATGCAGCCGTGCTCGTACCGTCTCCTCGTCTCCCGGTGCTGACTCGTGTCGTGTGTGCAGGTACACTTCGGGCCGGACGGCGTGGCGGCGCAGTCCGTGGGCCCCTCGGGCGTGGAGGCGGCGGCGCGCGCGCTGGCCGGGTCGCTGGACGCGCTGGCACAGCAGACCAGCGCGCAGGCCGCACAGCTGGCGCGCGCGCTGGCCCAGGTGGACGCCTACTGCGCGGACGTGGCGCGGCTGCGTGCACAGCTGCTGACGGCCGAGCAGGCACTGCGCCAGGCCGCACAGCCCAACTACAGCCCGCGCGAGCCCGAGCGCGCACACCGCACGCAGCAGGTAAGCCCCGCGTCCCGCACTCACCCCGCGCGTAGGTGGCTAGCGAGTATTCTAGTTTTGTTTATCCGACCTGGAGGCTCTCAGGGCGACAGGCAGGTGGCGGGCACGCTTCATCTCACCTGCGAGCCCCGAAGCTCGATCATCTTTTATTTATCTTTTGTTTTCTTTTTGTCACCCTCCTCCTCACCCTCCCCGCTACTAACACGTCGAACTGATATCCTCCGCTAGGAGTGTCGCGAGCGCGTCAAGTCGCTCCAGAGCAAGATTCAGGCGCGTAACGAGCGAGTGAAGCTCCTGGTGCAGCGCGGCAGTCCCGACGCCGAGCCGCTGCGAGACGCGTAGTCCGCGATCATCCGCGTTCATCCGCGTTTAGTTCTTAAGTCGATTCCTTGTCATCTCGTCCCTGTAATTTTTATAAGCATATAATACGAAACGTTAAATATACGAGACGCATCGCAGCCACCGTCGTTTCCTTTCGCTCAACCTCTCATCACGTCCGTCCGCCTCGTCTCAGAGACACCCTTGTAAATCATGTGTTTGTCCGTACTTGCGTATCAGGAGGTCGCCCGGCGAATCGAAGAGCTGACCGGAGCGATCTACGCGCTGGACCCGTACTTCGTGATGCCGGCGACCGACGAGCACGCCGCCACTCTGAGCATGCTCGCCTCGAGCGCGGCGCACGCTCGCTCTGCCCGGCGAGCGCGCTCTCCCGCTCGGCGAGCGCGCCTGGCCCCGCCCGCCGCCCCGGGCCCCGCGCCCGGCCCCGCCCGCGCCCGCTCCCCCTGCTGGGCCCCGGGCGGCGTCACCTACGCCGAGATAGTGAAGGGCTCCGGCTCCCGCTCTAGCTCCCGCGGCTCCCGCGCGCCCGACGACCCCGCCCCGCCCGACGACGTGGAAGTGTCCGTGGAACCGTGTGTGCTCAGTGAGAGAGTCGATGACGTCGACGCAGTGTCGCGCAGTGACATCCGTGCTAGCGAGTCTATCAGTGTCAGTGAGCCTTATGGCGGTGACGTGATCGTTTACTATGATGACTATGTCCCGCGTGCGGAACCGGAACCGGTTCCTGAATATTATGCAGAAGCCCCAGTGGAATACCGGGAAATGCCTATTGATGTGCCGGCACCCGCGTATAGGGAATCACCTGTCTACAGGGAATCGCCTGTATATCAGGAATCACTCGTATATCGGGAATCGCCCGTATATCGGGAGTCACCCGTATATCGTGAATCACCCGAACCTCCGAAAAAGATACCAGATCAACCAATGAGGGAACTACAGTCCGTAGAATCGGATATGTCAGAAAGGGCTATCAGCCCGTCATCGAAACAACGCTCGCACGAATTATCGTATGCGGAAATATTAGCACTCGGGCTACGCAAACAACCGCGTACTCATAGCGTAACGTCCTTACCGAAACCACAAGTGGCACACGTAGAGCTGGTCAAGGAGATCGTAGTAGAATGCGTTGAGAGATCTCCACCGATTCAGCAATATGAATCGAAAGTTGAGAAGATTGAACCGCCGAGGTTCAAACCCGATAGACCCGAAAGACCGGAAAAAACGGGTAGACTGGAAAGGCCCGAACGACCGCCTCCTAGAAGTAGATCAAGGGAAATGCCCAGACAAAGGCGTGGACCAGAAAAGCGTCCTACAAAGGCTCATGATGTTCAAGCGATGAAAAAGAAAAAGACGATGAAAAAAGTCATCGAAGTTAAGGACTTTGACGAACCTGAACAGCCCGTAGAAGTAGAATTAACACCTATAAGGGATACACTGGTTAAAGCTGCAACTGTTGAACCCACTTTAGAAGTTGGTTACAAAGAGGTCACTAAAAAGTTACAGCACAGTGCTACAGTCGTGGAGACTGTCACTGAGATTGTAGCAGAAGACTCGGAACATGAAGCGGAGGTAGAACAAAAGAAACTTAAGAAGAAGCAAAAGTTTAAAAAGCCTAAGTCACCTGAAGACGAGATACAAAAGGCTCTTAAAGAAATTGAAGAGCTAGAAAAAAAGAAGAAAAAATCTAAAGAACCTCGCGATAAGAGCAAGGATAGCATCACTGAAGTCATAACAGTAGAAACTCCGAAAGGTTCAGAAGCAATCGAACCAAAAAAGCATGGGAAAGAAACGGATGCTCAAATAAAGAATAAGAAAAAGAAAGGCCACAAAGAGTCACCTATTAAAACCACTGATGTTAATACCGAGTTCATTACTGTTGAGTCTACTGCTCCAGTTGAATTGGTAACAAAGGAAACCAAACCCAAGAAAAAGAAGGGTCAAAAACAAACTTCTTCAGAGAAGCCTGAAAAATCAGAGCGTAGCTCTGTTGGTAGTATCACTGACGTCATATCTGTTGTTGACTCTGACAAGAATACAGAAACACCCGTTGAAACAAAATCTGTGGAATCAGAAGTTGTTTCACAAGTAGTAGAATACGTTTCTCAACCGAAAACGAAACCAGAAGAAAATCATCAAGTTTTGCCGGTTGATGACCAGTCTAAAGAGGAAATTATTGAAACTCTAGGAGAGTTACAAAGAGAAAGTTCTGAAATAATTTCGACAATATCTTCTAATGTAACACAACACGTTGAGTACACAAATGTATTCGAAACAGTAACTACATCAACATCTGTAAAGACAACTAGTGAAAAGAGTGTGAACTATGAAAGTAAACCATCGGTCAATGAGACGATGGTTGAAATCATTTCGTCACAACCCGTTATTGAAATAAAACAGGAAAATAAAGAGCTGACTCCTGAAAAGATAAAAGAAGCTAATTTTGTCACTGACACCGTTACGTACGCAACTGAAATGATTGACATTCAAAATAAACACGACATTGAACATACTAGAGAAGTAAAAGAGTCTGAAGTGCTGTCAGTTCAAGAACAAACACCTATTTTAGACGAACAAACAAATAAGAAAGGTTCTAAAAATAAGAAGAAGAAGGGAAAAGCACCACAAGGAGGAGACATTGTTTCAGAATTTATTTGTAAAGAGTCTGAACAGACACAAAAGGATCAAAAACAAACAGAAATAATACTATCTGAAGTTAAACCGGATTCTGAACCACTGGGACAGGGCCAACCAGAAATAATACAACCAGAACATTCTAAGGTGGAGGAACCACAACCAGAACAAACTGAATTGGCACCTGACCAACTGGAACAAGTTCAGTTGGAAGAAAAACCGCTGGAAGCAGTGCAGCTCCCACAATCGGACCAAACAGAAACCATGTTATTGGAAAATGTTCAAACAAACGAAGTACAGCAGGCACAAGTACAGACATTACAAGTGCAACCAGAACCTTACGAAAAGGAGACTGTACAGCCAGAATCCATACTTTTAGAACTGAAACGAGTGGAAAAAACCCAGCAAAATCCGGTACAGCCTCAACCTTTGCTTCCAGAATCGGTGCAATCAAAACCGGTACTTTTAACAGAACAAGTACTTCCAATAATGACACATCATGAAATCAAAACAAATGATATGACATCTAAAAATAAGAAGAAAAAGAAACAAAAGAAACATGAAAAGACCCCAGAACCTGTAGTATTTGAAGCTACAGAAACTATTGAAATTATTGAAGAAGACATCAAAACGACGCCTATAGAACCTGTTGTAGCAGAAATACCAAACTTAGTGGAGCAAATTGAGGAACCAAAACTATCAAAGAAAAGGAAATCTAAAAAGAGCAAACCTTCTGAAATTATAGAAGATATAATTGAAAAGACAGTTGTCGAACAAAAAGTAATTGAGCGACCCGTTGAAGTTGTTGAGAACAGCTCTAAAGTAACTGAGGAATCACAACCTCTCGAAGAAACAAAACGATCGAAAAAGAAGTCTAAATCTAAATCCAAGTCGGAAAATGTTGTCAAACAAGTATCCGTAGAAAGTGTTCCTGAGCAAGAGTTACCTGCCCCTGAAACAGCATCACCTATAGAAGATTTACAACCAGAGGAACCTGCTTTCGAAGAAGTCAAGTCGCATAAAAAAAGGAAATCTAAGAAACAGAAGATTGACGATGATGATATAGAAAAAGCTCTTAAAGAAATTGAACGTGAACATACTGAAGGTCATAAAAAGAAACCCAAAGAAAAGACGTCAAAATCTAAGGGCAAACAAGATCATCCGAAGTCAATAATGACTGAAGTCAAAGTGGCTGGACTTGAAATTCAGAAAGATCCCACGTCAAAAACGGTTGAATATGATAATTCTCCCGAAGAAGAAGAAAATGTTCAACCAATTGAACATATTGACTGGAACGCTATGTTGGAAGAAGAAGAAGGTGTAACTGAAACCACTTTTGAACCAATTAGCAAACCCGTATCAGACATAACTGTTACTGAAACTGCATATGTTGCCAACCAAGTAACCATTCTGCAGGAAACTACTAATAAGTTATTAGAAGAAGAACGTACAGTAAGCAAAGTTGAATCTTCAATAGAAGAAGCTAATCTACCTAAAAAGTCCAGTGACAGTGAAACTATTACAGAATGTGTCAGAGATGGGAAAGTTAGCGAAGAAGATAAAAAACTAGTGACACCTGTCACAAGTCCTGCAAACGAACAGAACAATAACGATAAGTTCTTCTCACCCGAAGTGTTGAAAGAAGGATCTTACAATATCGTTGAAGAGATAACTCAATATGAACCTATCACTCAAGATGTTGAAACTCGTACTATATACCTAATAACACACGAAGAAAAGAAACTTCCACCTATCAGGACTGTCAAAGTATTTAGTAGTAAGAGTAACTCATTAGAAGAACCTCAATCCATTGAAGAACACGTAGCTTTAAGTGAGGAAACGATACATAACAAAATCACTGATGAAAAGTCTTCCATTAATGTTAGGGATAATGTTTTAGATAGTAAGGTTACAACGGACAAAATTGAAGAGAAGGTATCCGGAACTAAAAGTGGAAGTGCAAACACAGACGTTGCCATCCTTAAAGATACTAAAACTGGACATCAATTAGGCCAAGTATCAATTGAAACATCTGACATTGTAAAAGACACCACTATTACTTCTGTAACATCGACAAGTTTTGAAGTGACAACTACACAAAGTGTAGCAAATATTGTAACTGAAGTTACGACTACAGAAACTGTAGAAAAACCCGTCGACCAGGATGTAAACTTTGAAGAAATTGAGCAAATCACACCTACCAAACTTAGTGAATCGAATAGACCGGAAAAACTAATCACTGAAGAGGATTTCTCAGACGTACTTGAAGAAGCTATTTTCGGATCAGTACAAGATCGAAACAGAAGTCCGGCTGATAAGAAAAACAAAGAGACATATTCTGACATTCCTTATCAGGTACTAGTCAACGACGTGAAGACATATTCGGAGAATTTGGATACTTATCAACTAGACTATGATTATTCCCAATTAATGTTGAGTCAACGGAACTCTCAAAATTCACAAGGAAATGACATTACGTTAGCACAAGAAGAAACCGTACCTGGAGATGTAATCGTAGCTAGTGCCCCTGTACTAAAAGAGGAGCCTAATGAAATTCCTCTTAGGAGAGAAGAATCCCCAAAAGTAAGCTACCAAGAAATCAAGGACGCCGAAGTTGTGTTAGCATCACAAGTAGCTGATACCCCAAAAGTAAAACCTGAAATTTTACCAACGACTCAAACGTCACAAGATAAACTCCAAGTAGCATTGCTTAAAACCTTTACCGAGGAGACATCTACAAAAACTGATACTCAACAAATTATTGATTTTATCACATCAGAGAGCTGTGTACTCAAACCCGTTGATGAAATTGATGCTTCCATACTAAGTAGCCACACAATTGTTGATACTAATATTATGTTAAGTGCCGATCAACTGAGTTTGGAGCCTGAAATATTAGACAAACAACTAATTTATGTCCAAACAGCAAGTACTGAAAAGTCTGTTGAACCAACAGAACCTTTACTTGTATCTTCAGTAATTGAAGAAACGCCGAGGGTTGGTTATCATGAAATTAAAGACTCTGAATCCAATTTAGCGTCACAGATTACTGATGAAAAGGCTAAAAATACAGAAACAGTTTCGTCTTTGCGTGTCTCTGAAACTGTTTTAAAAACTGAATTTACAAGTGAGGCTCAAGATACTTCAGTGGAATTTAAACTTGAATCAGCAACCAAGACAGACCAAGTGGTTGCTAAAGTTGAAAAAACTAGTAGAGTGTCGCCCATAAAAGAAGAAGCACCTAAAACAAGCTACCATGAAATCAGAGATGCTGAAATAGTGTTCGCATCTCAATCAAAGCCTAAAGAAGAGTCAAAAAGTATAACCGTGCAACCTGCAAAACCTGAAGTTATTCCAACAACTATTCTTAGTGCATCGACTATACCGACTGTACCGGAAGAGGTTAAAGTGACAGACAAAATTGAAGTTGCGCAAATAGTTGTACCAGACAAGCAAGTTTCAGCCCAAGATAGTCTTCTTCAAGCTCTTGATAGAACGACTACAACTACTGTCAAAACTGTCACTGAGCATACACTTGATTTTATAACCACTGAAAGTATGGTTTCAAAACCTGATGAACCAGTGGAACTAACGGTTGTTGAAAACGAGCCTGTTCCCGTCATAGACAGTAAACCGTCTGAACTGGCTAAACGGGCACTGTCACATGAAGAAACACCACGTCATAGTTATCACGAAATTGTTGATGCAGAAAGACGTCTTGCACAATCGATAAGTGAACAATCTACCGTAGCAGAACCTGTAAGTGAAATAGTTGCTGAGGATAATCAACCAGCTAATGAGGAACCTAAAACGAAAAGCGTAACTTCAAAGGTAATTGAAAGTAAAGAACTTGGCGTACCAGTTGTCCAAACACTAACAGTTACACTTACGGAACTCGCAAATGAAATACCAACTGTAAGCCATCAAGAAATATCTGAAGCTGAAAAGCACTTGGCTACCAATATTGATAAAACAGAAGTAGTAACTGAAGAAATCACAGAAACTGTTGCTAAAGAAGCTGTCACAGCTGAAAGTAAAATTACCGTATCTGCTGAAACGATCAAGCAGCCAGAAACTAAAATATTTGAATCGCCACGGGTGACTTATCACGAGATTTCTGATGCTGAACATTTGTTGGCCAAAATTGTAACTAAGTCTAGAGAAACAAGCAAGGAACCTTCTCCAGTCAAAGAAATAGAAGAAAAACAGGAACCGGTTGTAGCAGATGAAACAGAGGAAGTACAACAGATTCCTAATGTTCCTATCACTGCTGAAGTGAACCCAGTTACAGAGCAAAAGGCTGGAAACCACATCAGTCACAATGACGTACCTGTCACTAATGGTGAAATAGAAACTCCGATTGTTGAAAACGTAACACAAGTGACTCCAGAGCCTGAACCGATCAGACAATCGATTTACGAAGTGCCAAGATTTAGCTATCACGAGATAAGTGATGCCGAAAGTCTACTAGCGTCTACACGAGTTTCTGTTCAAGAGCTTGAAACGTCTGTTGAAGTTATTCATACCTCCCCACAGATTGAACCTGTATCGGCAGGCCCCGTTGAACCAATTATCGAAAAAGTAACCACCGTCATTGAGCCACTCGTAGAAAAAGTAACCGATGTTCCTAAAGAGATCAATGTAAAAGAACAGTCGCCAGTTGCAGAAGCTGTGTTTGAACTGCCTCGTCACAGTTATCATGAAATTCAAGATGCTGAATGTGTTCTAGCATCCACGAAGTTAAATAAGGAGACTAACGTTCCTGAAGAAAAAAATATGTCACCAATTGAAAACACTCCTTCTAAACAAGTGGAAGCTGTAGACATACTAAAATCATCGGTTGAAGAAATAAGCTCTACAAACGTGGAGGAATCATTACTTCAAATTATTAGTAACAAACAAAGTACGTCAACTAAAACTGACACAGAACATACAATCGATTTTATAACCAGTGAAAGTATTGCCACGGAACCTGTACAAAATATACCTGAACAAGTAGAACTCTCAACTCCACTAGAAAACGCTTCGTTGGCAAAGATTGAACAGGCATTTGAAATAGACGATCTGAGTAATACACCTATTTTAGTAGTTTACGGCAGTACTGAGGATGCAACTCCTACACTGGAACTTAAAGTACCAGTATTTGGAAGTCAAATTAACAAATGTGTTCCAGCAGAGGATTCTCAAGTGGATGTCGTTTCTAATGTAGAACTTCAGGTTGCTCAAGATGACGGTTCAATTGAAGACGATACTTTTGAAATTATAGAACACAGTGAAGTGACTGATATTGATAGTGATTTAAATATCACTGAACCAAAGGGAATTTTATCACACAAAACTGTAACTGACTCTAAAATTACTGAAGTATTGACTCAGGCTACAGAAACAGTCACGAAAAAGTCATCAACTGAAAGTGATATTACGACGGAACTACCGCGATCTATAACTCCTAAAACCAGTGACGACCATGCAGTGGTCAAAGACCTCATCGAAGAAGCTCTCCAGGAACCTGAAACACCAGTTATTACTACTACTACTACCGTTGTTACAAGAACTAAACCAGCTTACGAAACTTTTGTTATTGATGATCTAAACGAAAGTCTTGTGCCTGTGGTATTCGGTGACATTAAGGACATTGAACGTTCTATTAAATACAAGAAACAAGAACTTCTGTTACAAACTGAACCTATTCAACCTGCAAGTCCTGAAAAGGAAATAGTCGATGAGTTCGTGGCGGCTGGAGGGTCTCCGTCTCCCGTAGAAGATATAGAAATTGTTGAAACAACGGAAGATTTTACTATCCCTCATCCCAGTGAATATGTAGAGTTAGGTTCTACGATTGACCTAGAGCTCGATGCTAAGCCTGATACTATCTCGGCGGACACACACACTGAAGTTTTAAAATCGGTTATAAATCTACCTGAACCTATCAAACAATCGGATATGGATACGCATAAGTCTGCGGACGTAAAAACGGAAAATATACCTTCAGCTGATGTTAGGGAAACACAACTAACCAAAACTGAAACTGTTAGCCGTGTAGAGAAATCTCCTATACATAGCCTGCATGACCTCCTTCCCGAAATTGACTCCATCCCTGAATTCAAACCCTCTTATTCGAACACTGTATTGTATTCAAAATTATCGGCTGATGCACCTGAGTTTACACCCTCTTACATGTATCAGACTGTAACTACTGTGTCTGAGAGTAGATCTGATGTAGTCGAAGATGCACCTGCACCTATTTCTATGGAAGAAGAAACTATAGAAGTCTTCACCGAAGAGTCAACATTACCACAGATATCGTATTCAAAGGTATTGCAAACTAAAAAGGAAAAAGCAGAAGTTGTGCCCACAGTTTTAGCACCAGTAGAAAATGTATTGGAAACTGAAGAACCTACAGAAGAGATCTTTGAAGAACATGTTGAAACCAAAACTAAAAAGAGTAAAAAGAAGAAAAAAAAGGAAAGAGATGACAAGAAGGATGTTCCGGTTATCAAACCGACTGAAGGTGTGCCCTTGCCAGTAGTTGCATCTTCTGAACCCAAAGTAACATCAGTTGAGCCAGAACCAGTTAATGTATGGGCTAAAGCTGCTGAGGAAGGCAAGTCATACGCTGATGTTTTAGCCGAAGGTCTGGCTCAGGAACAAAAGGAATTCATGCAGTTAGTTATGGAAAAGCCCAGAGAAATACCAGAACAAAAGAAACCTAAAAAAGAAAAACCACAAGAAATTGAGAAAGTAGAAAAAGCACCTGTCCATGAAATCCAACAAATTGTAGAGACCACACAGACAGTATCAGAAAGTGATAATAACATTGGATCTTGGGCCAAAATTGTAGCTAAACGATCATCGCCTGAAAGAGCACAGAAAGAAATTGAGAAACAACAGCAATCACAAGCACCAATGCATGTTTCTTCCAAAGCTCCAGTGATCCTAGTGGACGAATCAGAAAACGATCATCACAAACCTGACCTAGAGGTCGATGCCGAGGGTTTCATTACTGTCGACCGAAGTAGACGGTCTAGGTCTAAATCTAGAGAAGCACGTTCACAATCAAGCGTATCACAAAAACGTGAAACTCGTGAAAAGTCTGAGAACAGATTTGAACCATTAACTACAACTCTCAAACCAGAAGATGCTGAATCCACACAAAGCCCTTCAGAGGATGAAAAACCGGCAAAGAGACCCAGTAGAAAGAGCCGCAGCTCTAAGTCAAAGGAAAAAGAAATCAAACCTAAAGCTGTTGTAGCAGCTCCTAGTACATCCGATGAAGATAAGCAACCGCCTAAGAAAGATAAAAAGAAACGCTCTTCTAAGTCAAAGGACAAGGTTATCAAACCCATGGAAGAAAAACTAGAAATACCCAAAGAGGTTGAAGTTTCAGAACCACCAAAGGCGGAAGAGAAAGATGACGAACAAATAACTTGCTTACCTGTTCAATCGGAACCTAAGAAGAAAAATAAGAAAAAAAAGAAGGATAAGAAGCCCGCAGAAGCTACTGAGACTAACGAAACCTCGTCTCCGGTGGAAGTGACTTCCTCTGAACAAGAAATCGTAACAGAGACTAAACTACAAACAAAACTTCAGCCAAAGAAGATCGACACACCGCTTTCGACACCTGAATCTATTCAAACACCAATAAAAGACAGAGTCTTCTCAGAAGCTCAATTCTGGAAAATGGATCCTGGTAACTTATCTGAAATAATATCTGTGGAAATTCAACACGCACCTACTGAAACATATAAAGTAGAAATTAAAGATGATGTGTCAACTGAAAAATCACTCATAGCACCTGATGAATTATCTGAAAGTGTAGAACCGAAACAATCAAGCGGCAAGTTCATCACTGAAGAAATATCGTCTGTTGAAACTCAGATACAAGAATTGGAGGACACGATTGCTGAAGATCAATCACTTGAGAGCAAAATGGCTGACTTGCAACGAGAAATTGAGGAAATGTTATTACCAGAAAACGATTCTTCACTTAGCGATGGTTCGCCGAAGGAACTAACTGATACACAAACTTCTATCGAATACCAGTATGATGAGCTACTGGATAACATGACTCCATCACTTGCTAGCCCCGAACCTGATGTCTTAGAACTTAAGTCAGTTGAGGAATCAGTTCAAATACCACCAACAGAAGATAAACCCTCGAAGCATGATGAAGAACTTGATGATAAACATATTAGTATGAGCATGATTGACTCACTACTCGATGATACGGAACCTTTATCCATAACTGAAACACATTCCTTGGAACACTCGGAAAATCTGCTAGTCACTCAAGAAGATATGACTCCAAGAGACTTAAGTATAATTGATACTCAAGTAGTAACTAGTATTGCACAGACAGATAAACCTAATGTTGCATCCAAAGAGGTTCTGGACGAGATGATTAAGCAAACATTTACTAAACAAGATACAACTGTTACTGAAGTTGAAGAAACAACAACCATTACCAAAACTGAAAAATTGAAAGACAAACTGACTCCTGAAACAGATTTGGAGAAACCAGTCAAAGAAAAAGAAATAGTAGAAAAACCAGAAGTAAGAGAAATAATTGTCGATAAGTCACCGGCACAGGTTATCGCATTTATTGAATCAGAAACAATTGAGCAAGCTACTCAGAAAGATGATACGCTGAAGAAATCCGTAACTTCCTTTATAGAAACTGAAAAAATTCAAGAAGAACCAATCCCACATGAAGTCACAAAAGTTCCTTCTCAAGAAGAAAAATTACAAGACCTCATCAAGTATACAGAACAAAACATCACCGAAAAAGATTCTGTTAGAGCCGATATTGTATCTAATGTCCCACTTTCTAACATTGACACCATTACTAACAATGTTGCAAACCTAAAAGCGGAAAACTTTTGGACGGACAAACACAATGTGCATGATGCGGAATTACTATTAATAGAACGTAAATCTGTTGAAAAAACAATTACATCTGTAGACACTGATGAACCTCATATTGACGAAGGTATTAGCGTCGAAGAAAATATTATCAATGATAATTCATTCTGGCCTGAAAAACACTTGTACCACGACGCTGAATGCCAATACTTCCTTTCATTGGCTCGTAAAACTAAAACACCCACTAATGACACCACAGAAATACAAATTAAGGATCAAAACGATAAGGATAGAGACCAGGGCGGTAGCTCTGGTCACTCTTCTGAAGGCGAAGATCCAAAAGACCCATCTGGTTCACCTTATGACCCCGACTACATATCCATGGACTTACCCGGTGGCATGTGTAGTTGGAAAGACAAATCTTCATACTTGAGCGTCGAAACACCTGTTGTTGATGACGTTGTGGACGAGCCTGTGTCTAGGGAGGATATACTAACCACCCTGCCCATAGCACCAGCCCCATCCTCATCCAAACAGGAGCCGGAGGAGACGCCACTGAGGACCGCAAAGGTGACTGACCCACAGTCGTATTGTACGATTTTTAAATATCTACTCTATGTTTGGCATGATATAATTACTAAATTCTTAATTTCACATATTATGAAGCTCTGTATTGTGATGTATTTAGCCACGCCGCAGCTCGTCTTGTAGTGCCACATTTTGGCGTGCACTGTAAATTATTACAGTAGTATAGTGACGCATTTTATTAGCAGTTATTTTTTTTGTATTGTGTGAACTCTAGTCATCTCTAGTCAGATTTGAAGTTTTTCTAGTCTTTGTCAGTCATCTGATATTTTATTGTAATAAACCTTCAAAATAACGTGCATTGTTTTATTTACAAGTGATGATAGTTTTATTTTTATTATTTCTGATGATCAGTGTATACCCCCGTCAAAATTTGGCTACTACGAGACGATAGACTGTTGCCGCTTCGATGAGACAAGTTTTTTATAGAGAGTCTGTATTTGGGCATTGAAAGTTGATGAAAAATGCTACCCAGAACAAACAAGACTCCAAAGTCAGTAATTTAAAAAAAGAACTTTGACAAAGTCTGCAATTTAATTTGAAAGTTTTGCTAAGGTCAGTCATATTTTTTGCTACATTTTGAATTTCAGTAGTGTAGTTTGCAAGACCTCATAATCCAAAATTTCATTGAATGGTAATTTTAAAGTTATTTTATCTGTTTTTTTTTTTCTGAATGTCTTGTTCAAAGTATTTTAAATCATCCAGTAATTCTACAATTAGACCAGAATTGATAATGGATTATCCTCATGTCAAGTGTTCCATACCGAATTCGCTCCGCTTAACGGTGTGAACGCCACACGCTTCACCACGCTGCTATTGACAATTAAAACTAACATCAATTCGTAGTTTAGGGGGAATTAATTTGTTTACATTTTCTTTTACTTCTAAAAATTCGAATATCAATTCGTTATCTAAAGTTGTATAACATAGTACAAATTAAATCCTCCATAACTGCTATATTTTTGTTCAAAATTGAACAAATCTTTCCAAATCTCTTGCTTTGAAGAATGTTTTTGTTTCCAAAACACAGTATATTCAGCTATTTGGAATGTTCAAATTCTTTAACATCACGCGACCACGGTACAGGACACTTGATGACCAGAATTCCAGACTGACCAGCTTTTGTTTTATCGATAGTATAGTAACTATCCCAGTTTGCAGACTTCTTAAGTTCGCATGTCATGCCAACATTGTTATGAACTAAATCGAATTGTTTTTTGTTGTTATTGTTTTGTTGTTGTATTGTGCTCCTAACCTTATAGTCCATCGGAATGATCACGTGGACTGTTTGAACCCTTATGTTGGAGATGGTGTGGAATCAAAAGTTTCTAGAATTATAGGAGGGTATTTTATCTTATTAATTAAGTAGATTTGGATTAACTGGGCCTAAAACCGAAGTAGACGGAAATTAACTCATTAAATAAAACCCCGTCTCAAATTAAATAATAACGTAATTGTTTATGTAATAAAGTTAATTTTGCTTTTGCGCTCATTCCGAAGTGTATGAACCGTGCATAAATTCTAGCTTTATTCGTCGTGAATGCCTACATACGTTTCCTAGAGTATGCGAACCCATAATTTATGTTTTGGCCGTTATCCAAAACTATTGGTCCAGAGATGTATTTAATCTGATTTACTTTGTGAACTGGTAGTGCATGATGTTTTACATTTTGATATACTACAGGATGCACGATTATTGTGAGTTTTATGTTCCCATGTGACGTCTTATAAAATTTTGAACGTCGTTTTTGAGTGGAGAAATTGTAATGAATTTGCTTACCTATGCGTGCCAATCCTTTATTTGTGAAAGACAATTTACGATTAAATAAATATAAAAGTTTGAAACCAAGCAAAACAGAAACTTTTGGTTCCATATCTCTATTTTACAAGAGTGTTTTGCTAATAAAAGCGTGTGTTCTCAGGATGAATTATCTAACGATATAGAAACTCTGCTAGAAGAAATAAGAGATGTACAAACGAGATTATCGGACCTGCCTGATGAGAGTCTGGAAGCCATGGAGGAAGGCCTCAGGGTAAGTCTCACTGTATATACGCCATTGATCAGAAATAACAGACCCAAATTCCCACTGACGTAGAAGAAGCTAAACATAGATTTGCTATCTCGTAATACAAATTGGTTTAGAGCAGACTTGTAATAAATGTTCATTCAAAATTGCCCACATAGCTGCCTTATAAACAAAACTAGAACTCAGTTACATGACGTTTGGAGTTGGGAGTAAGATACAGCATCAGCTGTTAAATTCGCGTAAGCTGTAGGTGATGAGTGAGAGAAATAGGTCACTCTTTTTGTCACCATTTTCTTCATAACACACCTGAACATTCAGGCAGATACACTGTGACTAATTTGTCACTGTTTTCTTCTTCAGACTATGAGTTATTACATTTTAACTAATATTCTCAGAAGACTTTGGATTTTCAATCTGAACGAAGCCTCAACTAGTGACCTCAAAACATTCCTTAAAGATATTTGTACCATTATACCTATTGAAGATAAAACAACTGTTGACAGAGCATCAGTAAAACGCATCGTTGTTACCCTTATCAGTAATTAAACGTGACTGATAGCTGCATACTTTTTGACATTCGTCAACAAAATGAGTTCTGTTCTGTCATCTCCTAACAATGTGATGACCTTGACAATGAGTTAGTCCATATATTGTGATGTTTCACCAAATGATGTCACCTGCGTTACGACACGAGTTAATAATAATGCCGGTGTTTGGCTTCTCGCAGGGCACTAGTAAGTGAACGAACGCAGTGCAGTCGATACGAACACGAATTATTCGAATGAAAATTTAATTTACGATGGAATCGATTTGATTCGATTGTTTTTCGTGAAGTGTTTTAAAGTGCTATTGTGGTTTTATTTTTGACAGGTATTATTTTTTGTTGTTGTTTATTTATTTTAAGAGCCCTGTAGGTAATATTTTACTTAATGATTTAAAGTTATTTTCATGTTGACTAAAAATAACTTAAGGATATATTTGTGATTCATTAATAATATACGTATAGGGCCAATCATTACAAGTTGAAGTTATTTATTAGAAACTGCTATATTTTATTTTATTAAAATTGGTTACATCAAAACCAAAACCAGTGTTATCTATTTAAATAGTTTCCGTACTCTTTTCAAAAGCCCATTGAACCCAATTGTATTTGATGTCCAGAATTCGACTGTCCCCTCTGGGTTGGTCATTGTCAGTCAATCAGTTGGAACGGTCTCGGTTCATACAATTTATTGTAAAGCCCGGAATCTCTGTTCATTGTGGTCAACAGGCTTGAATTGAATGACCTGTGCCTGACTTTGCGATCTAGAACAGAGTATACTGGTCTGAAAATTTGAATGAAAAAACCTATCTATGCCCTTTTTTGTAATCTTTGTAAAATCATCAAATGAGCCCCGCAACCAGGGTGGAATGGGAGGGACTGTCAGACTTTGGCCCTCTAAGGTGTGCCCCGTCATATTGCTGACTAAATGACCTATGCCCGTCATTTGCTTTCACTTTAGTTATAGTTTAAGTTGAGTACACGATTCTTGACAATTTCATGCTCGACAGGTTCTTTCCCTAAAATCTCATTTTAGAAAATAATCTGTATAATGCTGATTTGTCCTGATCAAAACTACATAAAAGAAAATGTGACCTCTGTGTCGGCTAAGTAACTTCTCCTGGGTTTAAAACATTAGCTACTTTTTATGTTTTGTTAGACTTTTCTCATATCAATTTTATGACCAGCATTCACATAAATGAACAGAATTAAACTTATTACCTCAGTAATTCAGCATTGAATTATTTGCGTAACGCAATATTGTTGGTACTGCTTCTACAAACGTCGTTGACATTATTGTATTCGAGTAGGTGTTTTGTTTACCATCCCACGCAAGTTGTAAGTGTATAGTAAACATGAATTGACATTTACTATTTATTACATTTCACATAGCATAGATACATAATATCGCGTCTGTTATCTCCGAAGGGTCAGGGAGTATCAATGATGAATCTAGGTGTTATAAGTACCATTTTTTTTTCTATTTATGCTTGACCAAAGTCATATTTAACGACATCAAAATGTAATTAAATATGTCGCCCTCTCTGCCATCAACTTTGCACAAAATTCAAAACTTCTTCCGAGAAATTCTTGTTTGAACACGGTTCCCGATCTGGGAATCGAACGTGGTACTAAAGTTCTATTAGATACCATTTCTCACTTAGTTCCTGAACCACTTGTTCAAGTGACATTGGCATTTAAGTACTGTAAATATAAACTAGACGATGTTTGCTATATTCAACATAATTATTATTTACCCAAGAAACACTTATTCCATACTTTCGGTATTTTCGTACCTGATTGGTTCATGTTTACTTCTTAGATTATGCAACCAACGTACATACAACTGTCTAAGTACATAATAATATATACGTACATATAATTATATATTTTGACTGGTTGTTGTACGCGTTCGCTCCCTTCCCCCCCTATATCATCTCTAAGGTCCCATTTATCTCTGTACCAAAATACATCAAAATCGGTTCAACCGTTACGGCAAGGCGAAAACAGAACATACACATTTTCGCATTTATATTTAATAATTGCGAAAATGTATACCTATCCCTACTAATGGAATAGATACTTAGTAATACATTAATGCTTTTGATATTGAAGCTATTCCAAGCAAGGTACATCATCAGCTGTTGATTATAGCAATGACGGCATAGTCGCGGTCATTTCCAAAAACATTGTTACGAATTTGATTTGGACTGTTTAGTGACATCAGATCCTAATCAGTTCGGCCATTCGTATTTTGAGAAGGCATTTGATCATTCCTAAAACTATTCTGACCATATGTGCCCAACAATATAGCTGTTTAATGTGCTCTATGTAAATTAATAGTATTCAGCTGCGTGTGGTTAGAGGAATAGGCTAGGAATCAGGCTGACTTAGGTATGTGCCCAAAATATTATTAGACTATAATTTGACGGCACGGTTGGCACAATGGCTTAGGGGGTTCGATTCCCATCAGGTGTCATCTGTAATCCATTAGATGGACCCAGTGAGGGTGGTTAGATTGTCCTATTTGAGCCAAATTGGTTCCTTTTTCAATCTGATTTTCCAAGTGTGATGTTCCATCAGACCTTAATTAAAAAATCAATGCAAAGTATGCCTGCTCATTTATATAAGAATCTCTTGCCAAAGCAAACGAAATATGCACATTCAAAGACACTCGTTAAAAGATCATTTTAACAGGGTCGTTAAAACTAACACGCTCAATAAACATCGTCGTATAAAATTTACGAGTTTCGTACTTTAACTACAAATAGAAATAGTTTAGTAAAAAGGTTAAAGTCTAGAGGATCTCTTGGCTAAATTATAAAAGCTGCACAGGCTAATCTTCACGGTTAAGCTGCGTTGGTCTATGAATGGGTGGCCATCTATCATAGCGAGTTTCCACCATAACTCGGAAAGCACGTAAAGCGTCGGTTGTCAGTTAGAGATCTTTGACAGTCTTTTTGAAGTCTAAAGGTGCCGGTTCGCGCGCGAGACATGAACAGGAGACAGCGACAGGAGACCGCGAGAGGAGACCGCAACAGTACTTAACATTAGGCAATGACAAGTGTCGCGGTCTCCTGTCTCGGTCTCCCTGTCGCGGCGCGAACCGCCGCCTATGCAGAAGAGGCCGCGTCACGTGTCGCGGTCTCCTGTCGCTGTCTCCTGTCGCGGTCTCGCGCGCGAACTTAGACATTTTATGATTTGTGGAGGTCAACATAGGCATAGTCGCTCCAAGTAAAATACTGATATTCAGCTACATCTGGTTCGACTGAGAAAAAGGAAAGGTAGATGATGAGGCAGGACATTAGAGTCGTGTTTTACTTGCAGTATGCACTTCTCATAAAGTTATGACTGCTTATTTTGCCCTTCATTTATCCTGACAAGTCAACGAGTTTTCAGAATCGTGTCATTTGCTATTGTACTTTATGTGTTGCTATTAAAGGTAAATAGTATTGTTTTTCCTTCTAAGTGAGGCCGGTAATGAAATCATTCGTTTGTTATATACACCTGTCATAGTGTCATGTTTTGTATCTGACCTCCAGATCCAAAGGTTATATTAAACAGTCTTTACTATGTTTATAGTGTATTTCTGAACATTATTTTCTAAAGGTTGTAGCTTGATGTTTTATAGCATATAGCCTCCCCAAATATTCAATTCGATCCAGTACTTCCCGAGATTAGCGCTTTCAAACAAAAAAAAATCCTCAACTTTTTAATACTACACAGTACAGATTTAGCATTCAATAAATCAATCATTCAATTCTCGTTGAAATCTTCACATTGCAATTACTTAGTTATTTTTATAATTTGCATTAAATAATAAAAATAACTAAATAGTTAAATTCATTGTATCATTGATGACTCTGCCAACCCCACAGGAATAGACAGTATGAATTATACATACAATGTGTGTTTAATTTTTTTTTTTATTAGTCTATGACATAACTTGTATGAGCAATAACAAGTTTTCCAGCTCACATCACGGATATTTATAGACTTTTTTCTAAGAAATTATGACGGCATAGTTTATTTTTGGTTTATCAATCAGTGTGCGCGATGCATTTTACTGAGATAATTGTGTGACAGTGTTTTTAATACCTTTAGTATCTTTCGTTAAATTCAACTTCAATGACAAGTTTTATTTTGAATTTTTGGTTTCTTTGGTAAGATTGAAAGTAGCACCTGTTACAAAAAAAAATGAAAAGAAATCGTCTGTCTTGGTATGGACATAATGTGATGAGGAAGGATGAGACTCATGTGACTAAGAAAGTGATGAGTATGAATGTTGATGCATGGAAAGGAAGAGGAAGGCCAAAGAAAAGATGGATGGATTGTATAAGGAATGATATGAATGAAAAAGCGCCTGATAGGGGAGAATGGAAGAAAAAAACGTGTTGCGCCGACCACAAGTAAAATGGGATAAGGGCAGGAAGATGATGATCTTAATAAGATTTCCTACAAAATATAAATAGAAAAGAAATCACTGAAACGATAGTTCTAAAATTTTACATAAATAGGTACGTTGTGAGATGGTCAGAAACAGACTTGTATACCTACCTTTTATCCCAAAAAAAGAACTGTTTCCGAAGATAACGACAGTTAATTTCATAATAGGTGGCGCCACGTGTCAACGTATTGAATACCAAGTTCAATACGGCGACACATAATAAATAATAACATGAGCAAAACCACAGGCAAAAGCTAGCACCTACATACTCATAACAGGTGAACTGTGGATAAACTATAGTTACACTTGTACCTAACCCTTAATTATAAACATGATGTTATTTAGTCCTCTTTTAAGAATTATTTTGAATCTTGGTTTTAAGTAGAAACAAATACTTGTCCTTCAAAGTATCCAATATCAGTGAGTACCAGTTGCTCCCATCTGCCGTCACTTTTAAACCACTAAACATATTTAGATCTTTAAAACTCGTCTGTATTTCTTCATTGTTTATCTTCAGTTAAACCCAGCAATAAATTGCGTAAAACGTTGATGTTTGAAAAACAACCTTGTTACCTATTTGTCTTGATGTAAGTCACACAACTGCCCTATTTCTGTGTCGTTTCGAACTCTCGTATCTTTTTCTCCTTTTTTCCCGCTAGCTAAACTAGTACATAATTATTCAATTTGCTTAAAACTTCAATTCTTATCTTATCTTTTTTCTTGACTGCTTCATGTCTAGGATTTGTTTTACAATTCATTTGCGTAACTGAAATGTTTCCATGTTTTATCTTAGCGTGATTTTTCTTTCTTCTTTACTTCTCTTTAGAGTCACTTTTTTCTTCATATACCTACTACATGTATCTTACTACATGTCTACTCTATCTACATGTCTGGCTATCTCAACTTAGTTTCGAACGATAGTACGTATATTAATTTGTCTTTTACGAGTAACAATTTTCTCTTTGTATCAACTACAAAGTATTACCTTGTATCTACGTATACCTGTATAATTTGAAATGTCTGTAAAGTATTTTTATCCTATCTTTTCTTAAATATAGATCAACAGGTTCCATACAATGTAAATCTACCAAGAAATAACCAACTTTCTTCATCGTTTTCAGGAGGGCATCACAATTCTAGTCAAGTACGAAGAAGCCGCTGAGATTCTGGAGTCGAAGATCATGGAGTACCGACAGGAGTCGGAGGTGCAGTCGCTCATCAAGGAGCTGGTCATCATGAAGGCCAGGATACAGAAGCTGCTGACCCAGGCCAGAGATGGCATTAACATCATCCAGGTAAGAAAGGTAACTCTTTCAACTTTATTTTTGGTTGGGACTAACTGGTTTGTGGTATCTTTATTATTAACATAGTTATTTTATTTGTTTAATGACTTTTTAAGTCTCGTTTTATTAATCAGTTATTAGTACAGTTGAATCAAGGCAAATAATCTTGAACGTTTTTTGCATGTACCTCGACTATCGATAAGATTTATGTAACAGAATGATGCGGTCATTTTTTGGTTAGACATTACTCATGATTAATTCCAGGAGATATCCTTGTTTAATAAATTGTTGCACCATGCACCACCACCGTCTTTGCTTACAACTGACGGTAGGTAGTGTTAGCAAAGGTGTTCTGCTATGATTAATTAAATATGATTAATATAATAATTAATTTTTCGAATTAATCATTCCAGGACGCCAAAGTGGAGGTGGCTCGCCAAGCAAAAGAAATTGAAGAACACAAGGAGAAAATCGCCAAACTGGACAAGTGGCTCGAGACCATCAACAATGGCCTTAAGGAGACAACTGTGCATACAGAAACCCTCACTGAAGAGGACATCGTTAGGTATATTGAAGTGTACGAGCGCTACATCAGGGAATACGAGGAGTATGAGATTATACTGAAGTCAATAACTGTGATAAGTCAAGATGAATCTAGTCAGTCCTTGAGGGTCAGGTTGAATGCGACGCAGAAGGCGTTAGAGGAAACGAAGAATCTAGTCATTATAGAGATAGAGAGGTTAAGGCAAGTGCTGCTGCACATGAGAACGGCACCAGAAGTGGTCGAAGAGGACATCTCGCAGACTGATAGGACAATCGACTCAACGTCCATGCCCGAAGAAGTTGTGGAACCGACAGAGGAAGTGCAATCTAAACAACCCTCCGTCGAGGAGAGTTTGAAAATAACAGTACATGAAAGTAAACCTAGTCAGCCCGAACCGGCCCAGATCCAGGTTGTGAAAGAAACTGTGGCGATCGAAACTCAGACCGGCAAGAGTCTCATGTTGGAGCCCCCGTCGGTGTCCGACAAGTCTGTGATATGCCAACCTGATACTATCGTCACGCACGACGTAGCCATCACATGTGCTCCTCCCATAGAAATGGCAGTACAAACTAGTGAGCCTCATTCTGAAACAAAAGAAATCCTTGAAAACATCCAAGTCAGGCAGACGATTTCTGACGGCCATGAGACCATTGAGATTGCGAGTCGGCCTGTAACTAGAGAGCAAAGACTTGACGAGAAATCTCTTCTTGTTGATGCTAACTACAGAGATGACAACTTCAGAAAAGATTCACAGCTGAACATTACACACAGCCTACCTCAATCCTTCGAAACCGTTATGGTAGAACCTGATGAGACAACCACAGAAGTCGTAGTAGATGCCGACGGCACTAGAAGGATAATTGTCAAGAAGGTGAGGAAGACCCTGGTCACCAGGCAGCAGATACTGCAAAGCCAACAACATGAATCTCATATTTTATCAAGTGATCTCCCACTCGACCAGGCTTACTCTCAGATTGTGTTAAGGGATGAAAAAGCCGGAACATCTACTACTTTGGAAGATGGTGGAGTACAACACATGGAGTACCAATCCTACGGAGGCCAGGTTTTGACTCGCTTGCCCGGAGGTGAAGTAACTATTCAAGAGTTCACATCAAAACCTGATATGACAATTACTATGGAAAAAGATATGAACCCCGAACAAATTCTTCTACTAGCAGAGGGTCAAGAGCTACCTCAAGTTCAAACATCTACATCAAGTGTGACCGCGGTCGTTCAACAAGTCACTAAGAGAATCGTCAAGACTCGCAGGCGCATCATCCGCCGCGTTGTCATTATTGACGGCAAGGAACATGTTACCGAGGAAATAGTTGAAGAACCTGACAATGTTGAAGTCGTTGAGGAACAGATCCCGAGGGTTTCCATCAATGTTAAGGAGAGAGGCGACCTTCCACCTACAGTCGACGAAGGTGATGATGATGGTAAAGGTGATCAGCCCGCGCTTCCTCCACGAAAAGATCATGAGTATTCTCAAGGTGATAAGCCAAGAGATTACAAGCCAACTGGAGACAAACCGGATGATAAACCAAGTGACGACAAACCTGATGATAAGCCTGGAGATAACAAAGATCAAAGCCAACAAGTAGATGCACCAACCGAGCTTACCCAAGCTCAGCAACTGGAGAAAATGATGCAGGACTTCATCCAAAAAGAAGGTAGCACTCATCGCACGCACATCACACAATCTACCATAGTGCGTTCCTCTCAAGAACGAGAAAGCACTCCAGTTAAAACTGTCACAGTTTCCGAGTCCTTCGAAATTCTACCTGATGACGTCCATGTCCAAGAACCTGACGATACTACCTACATAGTGCAAGAACCTCACGAAGGTCAAACAACATTTATTACTGGAGGAATCCAGCATTCAACTTTCGAATCTTCGTCAACTAACGTGGCTACTGTAGTTCAGAAGGTTACTAGAAAGATCACAAGAACGAGAAGGCGTATAATTAAGCACATAACGATAATTGACGGAAAAGAACATGTAACAGAAGAAGTTATTGAAGAACCAGATGATGTTGAAGTCATTGAAGAAGAACCTAGAGTGTCACACAGCATCCAAACTGAAGGCGTCAAGACTAAGCGTATCAAAGTTATTAAACAAGTACAGATCATTGATGGTAAAGAGCATGTAACTGAACAAATCGTTGAAGAACCGGATGATGAATATGTTCCGGACTCAACCATCACTACTGAAATTGACGTTAAATTGAACAAACCTGATGTATTGGAAGTTATTCAAGAGGATGTTTCAGGGGAACAACCAAAGGTCAAGAAAACGACAACAGTAACCGTATTACCATCACAAAAGGACACTAGCATTGTTGATGTAACGAAGAGCTTCATTGGCAGTGAAAGCGAACACTTTGGTGAATCAAGACCTGAAGTTAAACAAATTATTCAGACAGTAACTGAAGAGTCGATTCCTCAATCATTTGAAAAGCCAATTGATCAACCAGATACATCAGTCAAAATTGTCAAGCAAACTGTTCAATTTACTGAGCCTGAAGTAACGACCGTCACAACATCTGAACAACCGGATATGTTTTCAACGACTACAACAACAAAACACTTTACGTCCCACTTTACCACTACGACATCTACTGAATCACAGAAAAACACAAGTCTGATTGATGTCACTAAGAGTTTGATTGGCAGTGAAATGGAGCATTCATTTGTTCCAGAAGATTCCTCAAGAAAACCTGAAGATGTGAAAATACCTGTCCAAAAATCTAGTACTGATGCCACAGTGACAACTAAAACCATTACGGTAACTGGCCCAACTGAACAATCTAAGACGATAACGACTATTTCAACTTCTGAAACATCAGTTCCTGAATACACACAAAAGGAAACTGTCACTGTAGTCAGCTCTAGTGAAGAAGTACCTTCTGTGAAACCTGGAGCAGAAGAGAAACCACAGGTTGTAGCACATGTGCCAAAAGACAAAGGACCAGAACCCGATAAGGTAATGCAAATGATTCAAGAAACTGTCCAATCTACTGAGCCACAAATTACTGTTACTAAGAAAACCACCAAAACAAGCACTATTACTGAAATTGACAGTAGTAAACCAAGTGTTACTGAAACTGTAACTAAAACTGTTGTAACCAAAACTCCTGAAACAAATGGTTTCAAAGATACAAGTCTCATTGATATAACCAAGAGCCTGATTGGTAGTGAAATGGATCATTCTGCTGTTTCTAAAATACCAGCTTCGCCTGTGAAAGTGCCAAAGAAACCAGAAGAAGTTAAAGAAGTACCGCATAAACCAGAAGAAAGTAAAGATATTTCGCTTAAAGCAGAAGAAATAATAGTTCCACTGAAACCAGAAGAAAAGAAAGAGGCACCACAGAAACCTGATGAAAAGAAAGAAGTGTCAAAGAAAGAAAAAGAAATCAAAGAAGTTCAGAAGAAACCTGAAGAGATTAAAGAGGTACCTCTCAAACAACAAGAAATCAAAGATGTTCCACTAAAACCAGAAGAAAAGAAAGAGATACCACAGGAACCAGAGGATAAGAAAGAAGTGCCACAGAAACCAAAAGAGAAAAAAGAGGTACTATGGCAACCGGAAAGAAAGACAGAAGTTTCGCAGAAACCTGAAGACGTAAAAGAGGTACTTCAGAAACCCAAAAAAGAAGTACCACAGAAACAAGAAGTTCCTAAAGAACCGGAACCAGTGAAGCCGGATGATGTGAAACTATCAAAGACACAAGAATTAAAACCAAAAGTTACTGTAGAAATGAAATTGACTGAAGAGCGGTTGCCTGCACAGGACGTTCTTTCGGAACCTAAAGTAGTTGATGTTGTGCCTAAACAACCAACATCAGTCACTGAGACACTTCAAACACAAAAAGATACTAATCTTTTCGACATTACAAAGAGTTTCCTGGGAACTGAAATCGATCATTCTGCTATTCACAAAACACCAGAAAAGCCTAAGAAGGAAGAAGTATTGCCTGAAAAACCTAAAAAGGAAGAAGTAGTGCCTGAAAAACCTAAAAAGGAAGAAGTAGTGCCTGAAAAACCTAAAAAGGAAGAACCCATTTCTAAGAAGCAGAAAAGAGATAAGGGTAAAAAGGCTAAGAAAGATGAGACAATCCCTGAAAAACCGAAAAAAGATGAATCACCAGAACCTAAAGACACTGTCAAGATTGAAACTGGCAAAACAGTCACTACAACTATTCAAAGGGATACGACTACATCAACCAGTATACATGAAAGTGAACCTACAGTTCAGAAACTAGTTACCAAATCACCAGAAATAGTGACGATTGTCAAGGAAACTCTCCAAAGGGAACCTCTAACTACCATCACAACTGAAGATATCTTAGTTCCTGAACCAGAGCTGGCTCAAGCAGTAGAAGTGACTGATGTCACTCCTGAAATACCTAAAGATACAAGTCTTGTTGATCTTAATAAGAGCTTCATCGGTAGTGAAATGGACCATACTGTAGTATCCAAGATACCCGCTGTACCTGTAACACGAGAAGAGTTACTTGAAATAGCTGTTGAAGCTATAGAAGAACCGGAAGTACCTGAAACTTTGTCACAAGTGAAGGAGACTGTAGATGTTGTACCTGAAGTTGTAACCACAACTAAAGTAACCAAACAAGTTGATGTTACTAAGACAGTGGAGAAGGAATTAGTAACTGAACCTAAACCTGTAAAACCAAAAACACCCGTAGAAGAAAAACAAGTTATAGAAATGCCTTTACCTGTGGAAGATCAGAAGCTAACAGAAAAGGCAAAATCTCCCGAAAAGCAAATTTTGCCAGAGAAAAAACCTAAAGATTCTAGTATACAATTCATCACACAAGAAATCACAGAACAGACGGGCGTAACACAGTTCAACATTTCTCAACTTACTAGAGAAATGTTGGAAAAAGAAAGCATTCATTCTGGAACTATTCATTCTCCTGTCAAAACTGAACAAACGCCATTAGAAAAACTACCGTCTGACATTTCCAAGGATGTTTCTCAGACCAGCATCAAAGAAGTTTCTCAGGTATCAACAGGTACTGCTACAGAACCTAAAGATCCAGTACAGCCGGAAGGAAAACCGTCATCAGTTTACATTTCTCTTAAAGAAGAGTCGATATCAGAAAAGAAAGAAGCTATAGCTTCAGTGACAAAGGAAGTAATACCTCAAGAAACGATCGCAACCGAACCTGTGAAGGAAATTGCGAAGGCACAAGAACCAACTGTAAAAGAACCTGTAAAGGAAATTGAGAAACCTCATGAACCAGTTGACAAGGAACCTAAAGTTATCGAACAACATCCCATACTAGTCCCTGTAGAACAAAAACCAGTATCTGCAGAAGACGATTTCCTACAAATTAACACCGTGAAACAACCACAGATTGGTATTGTGGAACTGACTAAAGAACTTATAATCCAGGAAGGCTCGGACAAGTACGAACGGACTCCGAAAGCCCCTGAAAGCATAAATATCGGGTTTGAAAACATCACCAGCCAAATTACTACGGAAAAATCAATCATTCCAGAACCTGTAAAAGAAATCGAGAGACCTCAAGAAAAAATCTTAGAAGAAGCTGTAAAAGGAACCGAAAAACCTCAAGAACCAGTCGTAAAAGAACTTACACAAGAAATTAAGGAACCTCAAGAACCAGTTGCAAAGGAGCCTAAAGTTATTGAACAATTGCCACTTCCAGTTCCTGAAAAACAAAAACCAGTAACTGTAGAAGATGTTTTCCTTCAAAATGATACCATAAAACGACCACAGATTGGTATTGTAGACCTGACTAAAGAATTTATTATCCAGGAAGGCTCGGACAAGTACGAACAAATCCCGAAAGTACCCGAAACTATAAAGATCGGGTTTGATAACATCACAAGCCAAATAACTACAGAAAAAGCACCAACACAATCTACAGTCGAAGTTGAGACATTGAAAGTCGGAACAACCATTTCTGAATCTGACGTTACCGAAGTTCCAGTGTCTTCAGAAATGTCCTACATACCACAGTATGAACCTCAAGTGCAGGGGTCATCTGACAGTATTAACAAACTCTTGATGACCTTCGGTCAGCCCGAAAAACAGGACGTTCCATCTCAGACGACTGAATTCGTTGCTCCTGTCCAATCAAGCCCAAGTAGACCTGGTACCACATACGATGTTTCCATGTTGCTACAATCAGAACGCCTGGATACCGATCAAAGAGGTTTTAAACCTGATATTCCAGCTCAAGTGACAGAGACTGACAAACCTGAACAAACAGTTGATATCAAACTAGCTTTGACTAAATACCGAGAGGCGAAGAAGGTTGAACCTAAAGTAAAATACGATCTCAAGGTTGAAGACTTTGAAGCTGAACCAATTGTTGTAAAGAAAGATATTGAAGTGATTCTTCCGAGTGAAGTCAAAATCACTAAAGAAACAGTTAAGGTTCCTGTGACTGATGTTGTCCCAGAACAACCTAAAGCAGATAGAACACCGGAATCAGTCAAGGAACCCAAAAAGAGTAAAAAGAAGAAGAAGTCTAAAGCTGGATCGACGACCAGTGAGTCGACTGAAGTTGAAACTGACAAGAGTATTGCAGCTTCTGAAAGTTCTTCCCTCAGTCACTATGTGGAACTCCCAACATCACCTCCACGGGAGTCTCCCACACCTACAGAAGAAGTTCTAGAACCGGTTGTAGTAAAAGAAGTTACTCCTGAACCTGTTATTACACCAAAAGAACCTACACCTGAACCTGAGGAACCAGCAATACCTGTCATTGAAGACTCGTATGAATCTGAATCTCTCACTATCTCAGAAGAACGAGGATACGAGGCGGAAGACATTTCTTTGGGTCCAGTTATATCACCGGATAAGAAAAAGAAACATAAGAAACGCAAGCCTCACGGAGTTAGCGAAGAAACTGCTTATCCGGTTATTACTACCACTGAAACTGAGGACACGACTGTTACGACACCAGTCGAAATGTTAGAACCTACAAAGAAAGGCAGAGACAAGAAACGCAAGAAGAAGACTCCTACTAAGTCTTCTTCTGAACCTGACGTTGAACCTGAACCGGTAGTGGAAATTGAGCCAGAACCAGAGGTGAAACTAGAAAGTCCCAAACAGGGAACCGAAGTCGAAGCTCTGTCACCGAAGGAAGAGTCATACCACACTATAAGTGAAACTTCTGATATAACAACTGTCAAAATCGTTGAGGAATGTGTTCACAGCAGTCCAGAAACTGCTGAGAGAGAAGTCGGAACGATCCTCAAATTCCCTGTTCCTGTAGTGGAGGAAATTGTCACCCAGGAATACTCAATTCAAACATCTCCTGAGGAAACTGA